>CM060732.1:38792636-39392636 GCA_030704615.1 Takakia lepidozioides | reverse complement strand
TCGCAAGCGTATGTACTCAACTCCATCTCCACTATCCCGCTTCACCTCCCGGACAATCCCGATCACGGCGTCGTGCGAGGGTCGTCCTAAAGATGCTTGCAAGTAATTGCGTTTTTGCAGAAAATCTTCAATCTCCACCGTTCCGCAGGGAAAGCCCTAGGCGGCCTCAGCCTCCTGGCGTCGCTCGTCCTCGAACGTCGTCTTCATTATGACCGCGTAGTCCTCTCCCCGTGCCCAATAAAGAGGTTGCTGCAGCTTTTCCCGGTTTGGGATGATGACATTGATTTGTAAGATGATGGGCTCCCTACCGGCTCGAGGGATATGGGCGGTGAATTGGGTGGAGAAGGCTGTCTGGTCGATGACAGGTTTTGGGATGAAGAGTCCAGACGAATTCAGGGATAGTCCCTCATGGGTTAGAGTCACCCAATCTTTCATATCCCTGACGAAGCCGTCCTTAGGTATCCCCAAAAGAGATTCCGGCGCCCATCGGAAGCCTTCTCTTTGTACTCGGGCATGCGTGTTGAAGATGATGTCGAAGGGATATTCCGTCAGCATGGACAGGAAGATCACCATACGCTGCTTTTCAAGCTCTTTTTCCTTCCCAGTAGCATTTAGAACATCTTTCGGATCTAGGCCCATTAAACCGCAAATGCACAGCGTTTGATCAGCCAATTTTGAAGTCTGCGGAACTGGAGCGCCTCGACTATCGACTGCAATGCGCGGTCGATAGGCTTATGAAGTCCATCCCTGAGGAAATCATGGAGGATGACAAACTCTCCCATATTGTTCGCCGACGATGCATATGGGAACGTGATGCAGTGCCCGTCCTCGGTCGACTTATGCATGCCGTCAGCGAACCCGTTGATATCCTCACGAAAACTTAGTGCTTGATCTTTAAACTGCAAAAGCAACTCGTTCGCGAGGATTCCCTCCTGGAACGTCCACAACCGATGGTTCCAATTGCAGAAATACAGACAGACACTCTTCTGGAGGTCGTTCGCCATTGATGGCACTCTTCGAATGTCAGACGATAGCACAAGCACCGCAGACGCATATCTATAAGTACCTTTTAGTCCCTGGATGGCAAGCTGTCGATACGACTCTAGATCTTTCGCGACGGGTATACAGAGAGTGTCCATCCAAAAGTGGCTTGGGTTGCCCTTCGCCTTGCCAAATTCTGCAGCTGCGTTCACCATCTTTTGAATCTGTGATACTTGGCATCGCCGCAAACAATTATGAGTCGGATTGCCCATTCCATCGGACCACCTGTTCATACAAGTTTGTCAGTTTCACAAATTAAGTATAGCCAATTCGATCGGTTGCTTAGGTAGGAAGCTTACACGTGGGAGATTGCTATGTACTTTGGTGAATCCGACTTGTCCTTATCAAAGGTCGCAACTTGTAGTTTCTGTTCCGCTTCGCTCCAGGAGATGACCGGCGTACCTTTGGCGTCCATGATTGCAACGACACGACTCACATCGACGTAGACATCTTCGCAGCCATCGCAGTTTTCCGCATGTGCCATCTGGTACGTCGACTCATCAATATTTTGCGCGACACACATGTCCTCCGTGCAACCCCTGCTCGCGTGCATGTCTTTCCCCTCGGGATTCGGTAACGCTGCGATATAGTAATGCCCATCGATGCCCATATCCGAGAGACTTCTCCGAACATCCATCGGACACCAACCTTGCGCCAGCATCCGATTCTTCAAAAGGATGGAATACCCCCACCTGCTCGCGGTGCGTCTAATGTCGTGGAACGACAGCATGGCTTGCTTGAGGGTATACCCGAGCGCAATGATGGACATGGAGATCTCCTCGGTGAGCGGCCATTTCGCGTGCTCAGGTTTCGCGATCTCCGTCTCCAGACGAGGACGGCCGGGCGTGGCGCAATAGTAGTTGACGTACTTTGATAGCTCGCTCAGGATGGTCTCCGTCTCCATGAGACACCTTTCCAAACAACGCTCGTGCTGGCCGTCCTTCGCTTTCTGGACCTTTCGCCTCCATTTGCGTATCTTGGACGGCAGATACTTGGTTGTAATGTACCTTTTGCTTTTATCTAGGAATTCGGCGGGGATCGCTTTGACCCCGTTCACTGCGAGGACTTCGATCACGCACCCAAAGTAGAGCCAAGTTTGGAAAAAGTCTCGCACTTCAGCTGCGGATCTACCGCCAAACGAATTTTCACCTCGCAGGTCTTCTTTGGACCAGTTCCGCCGACTCGGATAGCATAGGAACCCGCCTTCTCCAGAACTGTACTCAAGGGATGTGGCATTTTTGACACGGATATGGTGACCGCCGTCAGGCAGAGCGAAGTGATCCATATTAAGCAGCACACTATCTCCCAAAACCTTTACTACCACAAGCAATAGTTAAATTTTCCCCTGGAAAGATGGTCTTGTAATTTTATAACATTAGCGCTTTTCAATCCACGATGGTTGAAACGCGAACTGCGTCAAGCAACAAACACCGGATGCCGGAGATTAGTTCAGAACAACTTACGCACACGGCCACAAATCACTGTAGGGAGGAAACAACATGGTGCAGATTTGTGAAATCAGGGCAGAAGTAAGCCCAACTGAGGTCAGAAGGGATACAATACCTTGGATGGCGAGAACAGCGCCCTGTGATGTCGAAGGAACGATTGCAAAGGCTTGTTCAAAATATACTGGCAAACACAGGAGAAGGAGTCAAGGAGAGGTAGGAGCCAATTTAGCAGCTGACAAAAGGGCTAGGTATTCAGATTCATACAAGAAACAATGCTGTAGAACATGGTGGATTTAAAAAGTGAAGCAACCAAGGAGCTACAGGTACAACGTTAGCTTCAGTCATGGGACAGTATGGTAAACACAGTGGATTAAGCTCACTGGCAGCTCATGCTCAGTGGTAAACGCAGGACTGGAATAATGCACACAATGCATGCAATCTGAAAGCAAAGCAACTAAGGGAATTCCACAGACTCAACATGATCAAAACCAGATTAGAAAAGGGCAAGGGGGCAATGCAAGAGACTATGGGAACATCACCTGGAGCAACTCGAAACTTGGGCTCTTCGAAAAGCGGAGGAGAGGCGGAGGAGAGGCGAACTGTGGAAGTAACGAGTCAGACAATGCTGGTCGGCATCGATATGTCGGCAATTGTGGGACTCGTCTGACGATATGTCCGCAACTGAAATATTAGTTGCATTATCAGAACTCGGGTAGGGGTAGAAATTCGCCAAAAACAAAACACCGCCTGTCCCCTTTTATCTTTCAAAAAAAGAAAAAGTGTTAACCTTGTCTAAATGTTATTTTTTTCCCTACTCCCGACTGTTAACATTTATCCAGGGAGACTTGGTCTGCCTGGATAAATGTTACTTCTATAAACGTTAAACTGCCATAAATGTTAAGATAATTTTACTCCTTTACTTGTGTGCACACTATCAAATGTTGTCTTATTTGTTAACAATTGTTTACTCGTTGCCATAATCTATTATTTATTGTGGCTTCTATTAATTAATTGATTCATGTTTGCTGTTTTTTTTGGGGGCCCTACCTTTACAAGCCCACTATTTACTAATTTAATAAGTAGTAGGTAGTAAAGAGGGGGCCCACCCTTATATACCCTCTGGGCCGTGAAACCCTTCTAGAAGCCTGCCAAACCCGGGGACCTTCTAGAAGGCCTTAGACACATGGTAACCCTACAAGATTCCCTATTCTAAATTTGGCCAATTCCTCCCTGTTTTTTTTGGACCCCCTATGTCATTCCCTAATACACCTTACTACATAAGCGCCCCATATCTAATTCTTGGGCCATAGTAATTTCTGGACCACTCTCGAATCAGGTCCCGAATGAAACTGCTCTACATATCATATTTGGTATTATACATATTTGGCCTGAGGTTGAACGTCAAGCCTAAGAGAATATTGTCTCTAGCATAAAGAATCTTATCTTGAGGATAAAACGATTATTTTAATAATGTCTTGGAAAAATATCTTATCTGGAGATTAAATATTAGTCTAAAGTCCTATGGGTTTTGGCATGTTGTCTTCAGGTCATAGTACAATGTGTTTTGCAATCTTTTCCAGAATGGCTCTTTTTGGCTTCCGTACCTGTGGAGCCCACAGGGTATCGATGGAAGCACGTTGGTGATAAATGGCACACAGTCGCAGGCTTGGGCCTTCCTATCCTGTCCTGGACTCCTGACAGCCCTGTTTCTCATGTTATTACATACCTTAGTGAGAAGGCTGATCCGGCAGTGAAGCGCCCAATATTTATTTTCTTACAACAAAACTCTTCGGCACAACTTAAGGAAATTTCTAGATTTTACGGCACTGCCACCAGTAGATTTTAAGTAATTGGGTGGTGACTCCCTGCATGAACTTGCTCTATCTACTGTACCAGATGTGATAAGAGAATTATATACAAACAGTCCGCTCAGATGGTGGAGTGCACTGAGTGTCACCCAGATGATTCTGGGGTCAATTTTGCTACCGACGGGTGTGGTATGGTTCCTGGGCGGTGTCCCACTCATCCGCCTCCATGGTGCATAAGTGAAAGAGGTTATTTTTTCTCTCACTTACCAGTGTTTTTTTTGGTGAAAAATCGCCAAATGGTGACCTCAAAACATTAAAACGAAATATTCTGTCGCAAATTCCCTGTTTTTTCATGAATGAAATCGCCAAACTTCTAAAGGGGGGAAAAAAAAAGATGGATGAATTCACCAAATATGGATAATATAAATGGATGAAAATACATATGAGGATGATTCTATCCAAATTTTCAATGGATGAACAGAATATATGGCTATTTTTTGTAGCCACTTGTGCTATTTTTCACATTTAAGAAAAAACTCACTGCTCACTACTAAGGGGCCTGATTTGTGAGCTGTCGCTCCAAGGTGTTTCCCTTTTTTCAAAAACAAAAACAAAAAAAACAAATTATGTGGGGAGCCATGAGCTGGTCAATCATCAAATGCAGCCAATTATTCTAGGATTTCTCAGAGCTAAGGAAAATATTTTCCTACAGCTTTATGCCTTGAAACATGCATTTGGAGATTTGATATTTGGAGATTTTAGGCATTTTTTTATAAAGTTTCTGGAATTTCGGCCGTTTTCCCTAAATTTTCACTTAATTATTAGGCAGATTCTTTCTAATTATTTAGTGCCGGATCAGCCTTCCCACTACGGTACATATACTAACATCCATCCTGTCTGGCATACCCTAATCTTTGACATTTTATTAACTTGTTGCGACAGCATTGATGGTTACACTATATGTAGCTGCAATCTCTGTGCTCCCACGAGGCTCTATTGAAAGTTGAAACTGTGGTTTCATTATGATCCATAAATGTGAGGGTCTCGAGTTGCAAGCAATCGGATTCCAGAATGTAAACTAGGTATTATACATGTGCACACTGGTAAGGTAGTCCTGTGTCATGTGATGTGCTTGGAAATAAAGCTTTGCAGGATTTTAATCATCTCCCTGTGAAGTTCAAAGATCGCTATGTAACTTGTGCGAACTCCCCAATGACGCTGGCTCAAAGTTTATATCCCTCACCTCGAAGAGAGAAGTGGTCTGGTAGAGTGTTTCGAAAGTACATTGTGTGTAGCTGTGCGTGCTGATCTGAGATTGATGTTTTTTTCTTACCTTCACACGCCCGTGAATTTTCGGTAGTGACGCTGGTCTCCAAGCAGCGCACCTCCCGAGGAGGCTTCACACACCTGGCCACACATGTGGGCCCGCCCCTCCATGTCTTCACTTAGCTCGCCAAAACTGGCTCGCCCATTGCCCCTAAACTTTTCCTTTTCCCTTTGCCCTTCCCTGCCCCGACCTCACGTCCCCATTATGCAATCTGGGGGAATGATAAGAACAACCTTTCAGAGGGTATTCTAATATAACTTGAATTAAGCAGTTTTAAACTTGATATGAACAACCTTACGAAAGGTATCCATCACGCATGACCTAATGATAGGAACAACCATCAGGTATTAAACACATTTGTTTCGATTTTTTTGCAAGTTAAAAAATGACACGGAATCTTCCCGAGGGTATACCAATACGTTTGGATAGAGCAATTTTAAAATTGAGATTAACAACCCTCCGCCCGGTTTCCATGCGCATGACCTAATGGTAGAAACAACCTTCCTTAAGATATTAAGAAAATCTATTTGGATTTATGCAAGTTTAAAAATGAGTCACAACAACCTTCCAGAGGGTACTCTAACATTATTTGGATTAAGCAATTTTAAACTTGACATGCACAACCTTCCGAAAGGTAACCATTGGAGATGACACGATGGCAAAAACAACCTTCTGTAAGGTATTACACATATTTGTTTGGACATTATGTAAGTTAAAAAATAATTTAAACAACCTTCTGGAGGGTATACCAATATGTTTGGATTGAGCAATTCTAGAATTAATTTTCTTTTGGTTTATATTCAATCTTAAAATGAGCCTGTTAGAGTTAACAATTTTAGAGTACCCAATGGAAGGTTGTTCTTATCATTCCCCAAAATTGCATAATGGTGAAGTGCGTGCAAGGTCCGGGCAGGGAAGGGCAAAGGGTAAAGCAAAAGTTTATGGGCCATGCGCGAGCCAAGTATTGGCGAGCTACACGAAGACATGGAGGGGCGGGCCCACGTGTGTGGCCAGGCGTGCGAAGCCTCGGGAGGTGCGCTGCTGGTAGACGCGCTGCAGGGAGACTAGGGAGCCACCATCACTACGACATATTATCCCACTTCTGCTCAGTAGGACGGTCCCTCATGTAAAACCAATTAATATTTTTAATATTTGACGCATTCCCCGAAGGAAGCGTAAATTATGGTGTCTCTTCACCCAGAAGGCCTTCGATGGCTTGTGTTGAGCAGTAGGTTTTGTTGGGCCGTGGCTGATACAAGAGTCTGAATATGACAGTCTCTGGGGGACCTAATACTGTTCGCATGGGAATAGCAAACCGACTAATATACAATTCAGCTCCTGGAACAACAATAGCATCAAACACCTAGTAGTAAATATGATTTTTGACATTGCTTGTGACAGCTCCAATCAGTTAGTTGGTGGTTAGTCAGTTGGTGATCAGTTTACGAGTGCTTTACAGTAAATCATCAGAAGTACCACAACCTGTCACAAATGAACCTCGACTCGTCACCCGACAATATTTCCTTGAAGATTCCGCAGAAAACGTCACTCTCTCTCTCTCTCGTTTCTCTCTTGCGCGCGCGCGCGCGCGGCAGCATGTCGGCGCGCTAGCGCCACCTCCACCACACCATGACGTCCAAACGCTAAAGGACGGCTGCCGACGAGGCAGACTACCCGTCTCCCTCACGTCGACCTGATTCCCCTCTGCTTCTTCTTCTTGCCCCTGTCTCTCATTGGCATCAGTACTCCACAAGGAGTGCTGATGTTCAAACGCATTGGGACCAAATCACCATCTTACAAACGAAATGCATCTGGGGAGAGACTCTGCAGCAAGTGCTCGCTGCCCGCGACAATGACTCGGAGGAGCGGTTGGCTTCCCTAGACAAAGACTGGGAGACGCGGCTAAAGCACTCAAAGTGGCCCTGCAATCTTTCATCTTCATTCAGCTCACTCCGGTCACCTCGTACCTTTCAGAAGATAGAGTCGAGAATGATGACTTGCCATAAGTGTCATCTTGTTTCCCTTAACAAAGACTGGAAGAAGCGCTTGGATTCCTTGGACAAAGATTGGCAGAAACGCATGACAGACAGAGACACAGACTTGGAGAACAATATGCGAGTTCACGATAGCGTTTTGCGGGCCTCTCTTCATGAGTGCATTAGCAAACTTCAAGGTCTATCGAAACATCTCAATGACAAATCCACACATACGCGTCTTTCAAAACTTGAAGGTGAAGTGAAGACCTTTGCAGAGAAGAACCTCCCAGATCCCCTCACGGCAAACATCCACCTACAAATGGAATCCCTAGCAAAGAGCTGGAAACACACAGAACTGCGACGTCTACAATGGCTCGGGAGCTCCAAGCTCACAAGGCAGAGGCCTCCTCCTGGGCTAATATAGTTAAGGGGAGCACATCCAACAACAGTCCTCATTCTGTAGAGGTGACAGACTCGGCTACCTTACGAGAGGAACAGCAATGGGCTTTCAAAGCCCTTAACATCAAGATCACTGGGAAGCTAAGGGGCCTTGCTGAGGGGGACCCTCTTGACGCTGCCACCAACCTTATTCAGCAAAACCTTGCTCTACCACGGAGCGCGAGTGGGCATTGAAAGGGCTTGGCGAGCAAGATCTTCAGAGCACAAACTCCTCTTCATTAGATTCAAGGACAAGGGTGCTCGGAATAGAGTCCTCAGGCTGAGGCCTCAATTGAAAGGTCAGGATATGTATCTCAACAATGACTTGACCCCTTTGCAATACAACGCCATGCGGGCGCAACTCTTGCAGGTTAAGCAAGCTCGAGCTCAGGGGCACTATGTCGTGTACCGAGATGGGAGGGTAATTGTCCGGGAGCACGAGCGTCGCCCCTTTAGCTCTAAATAGGGGTTGGGACACCATGAAACCAACGCACGCTCACATCTACACATTGGCTCATGGAACTGTAATGGCTCGTTGTGGAGCCACCCCCAAGGGCTTCTAGATATTATTTCCAAGTGTGACGGTCTTTTTCTTTTGGAAACTCATGCGTATGAAGGAAATGACCCCCCTTTTATTCTTGGTTATAGCGTTCAGTAAGTGATTCATCCACGTACAGGTCTCAAAGGATTTGGAGGTGTGGCTTGTTACTTTGCTGACTGGCTTCTCCCACTTATCTCTTTCCTATACAAAGACCTACTGACAAGGTACATTTGGTGTCACATTAAAGGCTACAACATCCTGCTGGCGGGATGTTATTTTGCTCCTGCTGCATCTCCGCACAGTGGCCTACATATTCGAACAGATTCACCATATGTTCCATTGGAAGACGATACGGCCTGTCTCCGTACCCCACACACGGATATTTTCTTGGTTGGAGATTTCAACGCCCGTACATGATCACTACAGGCCCCCACCTTCGACCACACGGATCCTCTACACATCCAACGCTCGCATACGAAATTGGAGGGACAAAGTGCAGATTCCTCTTGCGAAATCACAAGCTACGGTCACCATCTACTCAAGTTTTGTGAAACTCAGGGGCTTGTCAATTACAATGGAACAACCAACTTCAAATCCTCCAGCCAGTTTACTTGCCACACGTACAAGGGCCAAAACGTGGTTGACTATCTCTTGGGGAGCCCCAACAAGTCTGATAGAATAAGCTCTTTTTTACATCACGAGGTACCCGGATTTTGATCACTCTAGCCTTTCCTTTGCATTTCCTTCCATCTCCCTCCCCGTGAGGATTCCCTCTGCGTCTCTTCCCTTACACCCACGTATCCACTTTAATACCCCTTTCTCTCACTTACACGACGCCGAGTATGAAACATACCTAGCGTCAACCCTCATTTCCATTCTACATCTACGATTTCCTAACAACAAGCCTACACATTTTTCTCAAGCCCTTTGGGACTCAGCCCTCCGATCATTTCCCATCAACCTTCCATCTACTTCCTCACCCTTCTCCACTCGTCATTACGCACCATTTTATGATGAGGAATGCAAGACTGCTAGACGTCACATCAAATCTTTACTGCTTGATACCAATTCTTCTCCAAAATCCACTAATCTTGCTCTTAAGCACTATAAGTCCCGCATTAGATCCATAAAGCAAGCCTACACTATCAAGTTGCAATCTTCTTTCCTTGCTAAAATCAGATTTTATCCTCGTTCTTTTTGGTCCCTCCTTAAACCTCATAGAGACCCCCCCCCCCCCAAATCATTGACATTCACGTCTGGCATGAATATGCACAGTCTTTGTACTATTCCCCAACCCAAACTCCTCGTGTAACCTCTAAACCCCTTCACTTCTCTTTCTTTGTTACGGCCAATGTCAGTAAGGCAATCAAGAAGCTGCAAAATGGCAGAGCAGTGGACATTTCAGGGACTTCAGAGTGAATT
Source organism: Takakia lepidozioides (assembly GCA_030704615.1). Classification (NCBI taxonomy): domain Eukaryota; kingdom Viridiplantae; phylum Streptophyta; class Takakiopsida; order Takakiales; family Takakiaceae; genus Takakia; species Takakia lepidozioides. The sequence continues at coordinate 39,382,635 of CM060732.1, read as the reverse complement.
CATCAAGCATGCTGCACCTACTTTAGCTCCTTTTATAGCTAATCACTTCGATGAGGTGGTGCAACGGGGCTTTCCAACAGAGTGGACAAAGAGCATTATCCACCCACTTTTCAAGAGCGGTGACAGGCTCGCACCGGCAAACTATCGCACTATCATGGTGTCATCATTACTTGCTAAACTGTTTGGGGGCAGTAGTGGCCATGGAACTGGATGATTGGGCTGAGTCCTCTCGCATTCGTGCTGAGGGACAGGCTGGTTTCCGTCGCAACACCACTATTGACCACATCTTCACTCTTCAGGTTATGGTGGAAAGTGCACGCTATGACAAAAGAATGGTCTATGTTTGTTTCATGGACTTTCACAAAGCCTTTGATTCAGTTCCTCGGGACCTTCTCTTCCAACAGCTCCATAGAGTGGAAGTCCCTCCAAACATCCTTTGTACCATCTCTTTTATGTATGAGATTGTTACTGGCATGGTTAACGTCGCTGGTGAATTCTTAGCCGAGATCCGCAACAACATTGGAGTCAAACAGGGCTGCCCCTTTTCACCTACCCTGTTCGAGATCTACATTGACACCTTGGAGAATTACATATCAAAAAACCATGGGGGTGGGGGTACCATTGGATGGGGGACCAACCCAATCAGATCTCCTCCCTGCTGATGATGTTGCCCTTGCCATTTTGGCACAATCCCCGGTCTTTTTGCAACGCCATCTCAAAATTTTGGAACAGTTCTGCAAAGACTATGGGATGCAAGTCAATCTTAGCAAGACCAAGATCATGGTCTTCAATGGCCAGGCTGATCGTAAATTCATCTTCAACCAGCAGGAAATTGAGATTGTGAAATCATACCGGTACATGGGTCTGGTTATCCACTCCCCCAAGTTTCACTTTGCAGCCACTGCCTTGGACAGATTGATTAAAGGTAAGGCGGCCTCCGTCCGCCTTCAAGCCAAATGCAAGCAAATACATCTGCAGCATCCCCCGACCAAAAAGTGGTTGTTTGACACCGTCGTCAGACATGCTACCATCTATGGTTGTGAGTTCTGGGCACCTGGTGTGTCCCTGTCTCCTGGTGGGAAAAGAATTTGGAACCATTACAGTCATATTTTCTCCAAGCAATGCTTGGCGCCAAGAGCACAACTCCATCTCAGATCCTAGCTGCATAGTTCGCATGTGTACCATTGCAATCCGAGCCTCTTCAGGCTTACAATCTTTCTCCATAGATCGCAGGCCCTTCCACCCAAAAGGCTAGTGGCAAAGGCCCTCACAACATCTATGAGGCTAAAAGCTGCAGGTTTCAGGAACTCCTGGTATGCTCGAGTGTACAGTTTATTTCAACGTAACAAACTTTCTACTGCTTTCCTATTACCAATGAACCCTGATGAGGTGGACATCACATCCAGACATGACCGCAACAGACTCATTCGGAGAGAGAGCTTATGGAATTACATGTCAAGAGAACTTGGAAGCTACCCAATCTCAGGACAAAACTCCACTTCTATCGAGAGACATTCTTGGTGCTCCACGATGATAGAATCTTGAGACCAAATTACTTTTCAGCACCCTTATCTCTTCCCTACTGAGGGCATTGGGGCGGTTCAGGGTGGATTCCCACAACCTACGGATAGAGACTGGCAGATGGGAAAACCTGCGACGGGAGGACCGCCTATGTCCAGCTTGCATAGGGCATAGCAAGGAAATTGAAACTGAAGAACACTTCTTCTGCCCTCTATATTACCAAATCCGTGGGAGATTCCACTGTTTATTCAATGGAACCCAAACTCTCGCTGATGTCTTTCACTACGAGGATCAAAAATGCTTGGCAGCCTACCTACATAAGGCCTTCATCCTTAGACAATCGCTAAAACATTAATTGTGGTTTCTGGATTTGTTCCTCTCATGTGTTCTTCCATCTTGTCCCATAAGCTCTATGGGCTTTTCGCGGACGTTATAAAGCACCATTTCATTTCATTTCTCTCCATCAACGTACTCGCCACCGAGCCACTCTCCATAAGCATATGAGCAGCATACTTACTCCCCAATTGAATACTTTCAGCATCTTACTCCAGGATCAGTTACTTGACTCAACAAAGGGGCAGCCCCACTGGGGAAGAGGAAACAATAAGAAAGGGTTGCCCCATATAGGGGAGAAGCCGTGCACTGGTTTGCAACCCACTAGACTAAAAGGTGAATGAGTTGTGAGAGACCGCCCCTGAGTTCAAATTGAGGTTGTGCAACATTGAAGGGAAGACTCATTCGTCAAGCAAATCGACTTGTGCTGGAAGCTGTTTATCAACTGCTCTGAAGTCAGTCGTGCTGCTCGACCTTGATGAGTACTCATGAACCAAGGAGGCAAACATAGATGATGGTTGCTCCAAAAGCGTCGTAGGGTTGTCATACTCTTCCACCTTGCCTGTGCATGGGAAGCGCTGATTAAGTCCAAAATGTCACAGCAAGAGGAGGTAAGGGTTGCGGTCATTGTGTGACTACTGTAGAATCATAGGGCTGTCATACTCTTCCACCTTGCTTGTCCATGGGAAGCGCTGATTGAGTTCAATGTCAATGAGGTAAGGGTTGCGATGATTGTGTGACTATTGTAGAATGATATGTACAATGCAATGTTTGGCTAACAAAGCCCACTGGACTACCACGGTTGCAGACCAGACTTGTCAAATGGGGGGACTCCACAGTTGACAATATGATAACACTTGATAATACACATGATCATACATGGCAGAAGGGTTCCCAAGGGAATGGACAATTAGAACACTTGGGAGGTCTATGCACTTACCAGCATCCAGGACAAGCACTTTGTCACTATCCATGACAGTGGGTATTCGATGTGCAATGCTGATGACAGTGCATGAGTAAAACTCTTCCCGCACGGTTTCTTGGATCAAGGCGTCTGTGTAGGCATCTACCGAAGCAGTTGCTTCATCAAGCACCAACACCTGACTGCGCTTTAGTAGAGCACGCCCCAAGCAGAAGAGCTGCCTCTGTCCCATACTCCAATTCTCTCCATTCTCCAACACTGTACAATGCACGCCCTGGGTCAATCACTATCACTGAATCATTTCTGTTTTGGAAGTGGGATCAGACTTACGTCCACCCGAAAAGGAAGAAGCCAATCAAGAATCCTCGTTCAGATCTTACTAATCCGACATTTGTGGGTATCTGTGCACGCACCTTGTTTTGTTTTTATCAGATTTTGTTAGCAAGCAAAATATATGTCGCATGCACATATGTTTTGCTTTTAAGCATCCCATAGCCTTCTTGATTCTCTACAAAAGAATCTTGAACTTAACAACAGAAATTGAAATGTTCCTTGGATGATATACTTGGAGAATCAAGCTTCTCTTCCAATTGCTGAACAATGCCAGCTAGTTGGCATTTCCGCAAAGCCTGCACACAATTACCAGTACCAATAAGTCTCCATGTATTGGCCTTACTACATCCCTGCCCTGGCAACTTGACGAATCCCAACCAGGCTTCAAAGGAGGATGGTCTTGTAAATTTTCTTCAGTTGTGTGATTGTCCATAAGTTCTTTGCGCTTCAAATTGACACATTTAAAGAAGGGAGGCTTACCTCCCAAATCTCCTCATCAGTATATTGGCCTGTTGGGTCCAGGTTGCTTCTGATTGTTCCCTCAAACAAAGTGGGATCCTGTGGAATAATGCTTAACTTAGTTCGTAAGTCACTGAGCCCCAGTGTGCTAATGTCCACACCATCAATCATTATACAGCCCCCAACATCCTCCACCATCCTGAACAGAGCCAGGGCCAGGGTTGACTTGCCACTTCCTGTCCTGCCTACTACCCCAACTTTGCTCCCTCCCTTGATTGTAACCGACACACCCTTTAGCACCAGCGGGGTTTTTGGACGATAGCGCAGCTGAATCACAAATTTGGGAAACAAAAAACAAAAATGTTAGTAGAGAGTCCATATGTTTCTGACAGTGAAGGAGACGTGACAAAAAAGAGCTGACCTGGAAATCCATAAACACAATCGTTCCCTCAGATGGCCAAGCCTTAGGTGGCTGAGTCCTTTCGATGTGGAGTGGTGCCTCAGATGGTAAGTTTGCATACTGTCCAATTTGCTCCACTGCAACCATCTTATTTTCCAGGTTGCACACCGATGAGACCAAAACAAGCAGTGCTGTGTTGAGAAGTAACCCATACGACAGGGATAGCCCCACCAGATCTGCACGCCAACAAAGTTAGAAAACAACACTCAGGTTTTAGTGCATCCTCGAGCAGCTATTGTTAACCTGCTCCACATCATCTATAGAGGCATAAACCTGGAATTTCTTACATTGCCCTGACGTGCTTACATAACTTTGGTCTGTTAGCGATGGCCACAAGGTTGAAGTTTAACATCTGAAGTTTTTAGATGTGTGCTTTGGTTATCCCTTGGTCTGGCAGATATGCACTAGGCATCTAAGCAATGATGAGGGCCACGATGAGAAACACGTTTGATTTCACTCACTCAATCAGGCAGTTTAATCCAAACACTTGAACTCTCTAGATTGAACAGCTGTGGAAGTTTCATTTTGTCACAGAATTCCAGATTAACCTGGTTGCACAATACTTGATGGCAAAACCACTTGGAGGAGGGCTGTTGAACAGAGAACTGTTGTTCCAATCATTTCCAACCGGTAACCAATCCATTCATTGGCTGCATTGTTGTGAAAGTCCATGCGTAGACTAGAATCCAAATTTTCAATGTTGGCCCGGGAAAATTGTTCTTGCTGCCCAAAGCATCTGATAGTCACAAGCCCAGCAATTGTCTCTGAAAAGTGATGAATGACTGGTGCCTTGGTTACAGCATCCACCCTTGTCAACTCTCTTGATGTTGTAATGAAATATACCTGCAAAAGGCATTGATTAGAAGTTAGCTTCACTTCCCTGTCTTGAGGAAGTTCGTCTACCAATTAAGGTAGAGAGCAGCCACAAGGAGCCTCTAATCAACACAGACTAATGGCACCTATGTAAACGCTTGCAGGGAGGAGGCTCTCTTTAATGCGGTTTCAGGTGGCATCTTATCCCTCCATTGACAAACTCAACAGAGCCAATGCCTGTTGCGATTCAGCATGACAGAACAACATTTTATATTCCAAATCCAAGGTGGAGATGGTGCATTTGCTCACCTGATATGAGTAATATATCCAAGACAAGGGAATAATGATGAAGACCAATTGCCAAGTAATTTGGCATATAACAAACAAGACACCTGCCGTAACAAACACCGCTGCCAGAAAAGCTCCAAAGAGAATGGGCACAAGTACATCCACTAGTGCCTGGTCTGTTGATGCCTGGCAACACACAGCCACATGAAGGTGCACATTAAGAGAAATATGTAGTCGGTCGGAATTCAAGGAACACGGGAACCACTTAGCTTTCCAGGTCTAGAGACGTGAGATTACAAATTTTAATGGCAGAAACTTTTGAACTTGTGAAGAACTGAAGAAACTGATTCATCCACCATCAAGGAGGTGAGATTTCCCATGTTTGCTTCCCCGGTATTCCACCTGCATCCATTTATTGCCTCTGAGCCTGGTCAACTTGACCAAATTACCAGCTGCTTTTTATTCTCCTTGGGAGCACAAACAGGGTACTCTAAAGCAGATGTCTACTTACTCTGCTCAGCATTCTCCCAGACGGTGTTGTGTCAAAGAAGGACATGGGTGCCTGGAAAATGCTGCGAAGCATTTTCAAGTAGAAGACCTGTGAGGTTGACAACCCCACGAATGCAACTAACGAGGAGCACACACAGACCACATGCCAAAGCCAGCTCTGCATACACTGTAGTGAACCACCACTTTGACTGAATCTCCTGCTGTTGGGTTGTTGAGGTCTCGTACGCAATCCAGTAGTCACCAGCAATCTGGAACATTTGCCACAAAGTCTGGACAGCCAGCAAAGCCAATGCAAGTGCACCACCGAATACCGTGGTCAAGTACATCCAGTACACCGCCTTGCTTACACGCCCTGTTGCCCTCTCCTCATCTTCAACCAACCGGGCCGAAACTTCTTCTCTTGTGCTTGTAGACCTTCTGTTGGAAAACTGACGATCCGGGGTCCTCTGGTTGGCTACAAAATCAGCGGCTATGGGTGAGTGTGGTGCATCAACCTTGGTCGAACACAAGTTTGTTTGAAGTATTGTAGATAACCTTGGAGATGAGCTTGACCCTTGGCCCTCAACGAAAGAACCAGGCTCATCCTTGCTTTCCAATATCTGCACACCTTTCCTCACAGTAACCTTGTCCAAAGCTTGACTGTGAGCCTCCAACAAGGACTCAAAATCTAATCCAGCCATGACAAGCTCCTCAAATTTTCCTGACTGCACGATTGTGCCCTCACGCATTACCTGTTGAGACCAACAAACCCTTGGTTAGAGACCCCAACCAATAAGAAAATAATAGTTCACAGGTGTGGATCTTCATGTGATGGTTTAAAAAAGAGTTAGCTTTGCTGTAGGGCACAGAGGAGAATAAAAAGAATACATTGCCCAGGTGGAGGGGGGTGTTGGGGAAGAGGAAGAAACAGAGACACAGAAAGAAATAAGAAAAACTTATTACGTTCATGTTCATGGGAGAAAAAGACATAAATTTACTACACCAGGGGAAAGGGACATAACCAAGGAACCATAAAAAACAGAACGGAGAAGCATAGGATGGGAGGAGCACATAGCTAGGAATTTTTCAGAAGAGGTAGTCAAGAGGTCCACATAACATGTGGAAGCCCCACATAATGGAACAGTCGACCTGTAGGTGTGTCCCAGTTACTGGAGTGTCCCTTATAGCAATAGTGAAATTCTGGTATCAATGCTTCCAATGGTAGGTCCAACAACAACCAGTGGAAAGGTTTAACAGCATGAAAAAGAATCCAACAGTAAAGGATCTTCTGTGGATGGTAGCACCCCTAGACAAGAGGAGACCGTAGATACATCCTCATGTGAAGTTAGCCAGACTAATCATAATGAAGAGGTTTGCTGGCATGGTGAGAAAGTTAATGACCTCAATAAGAATCAAAGATTTTTCTGCTCTGAAGTGTTCAATTCTTCTCACTGTATCTGCAGGTTCCCAGCAAAAATTCTTGTAAATAGAGACAATATTGGAGGAAATGTGAGCATGATCACCAGAATCAAGCTGGCTCTGTGGAGAAACTCTATCTGATGAGTGACCAGTATCACTGTTTTGCGCGCCAAAGCTTCCACAATACACTCCTGACAAGCCAAAACCAGGACAAGATGCAGTCAAGAATTGTCCACATAGGCAGCTTCAATCTTAGAAACCTACACCTTACTCAATAGTCCACACTGAGGGAATTGGAGCTAAGACTCTGATGACAATGGCATAATAAGTAAGTAGTATGAAGAAACCGGGGACCTCTGTAAAGTGCAAAGTTAAATGCACAGACCCCACACCCCAAGTACCAGCAACGGAAAGCAGGAAGATGGGGCAGGAGTTGAGAAGAAGGGTTCATAACGGCTTAATTAACTCAGCTTGACCATCCATCCAACAGATTGTCAGCACATCCAAAACATGTCTAACCACGCACTTTCTGAGTCCACATATGCTGGGGGCGAGGTTTGAGCATCAGTTGCCCTGGCATTGGTGCACTTGCAAGCCCTGTGGCCAATTCCAAGTCAGTACTGATCTGATTTTGTCAACAAACACAGACTTTTCATTGAAGGACATGAACGTGAGAGGAGTACTTGGAATATTTGAGATCCACAGAACTGAAAATGTCATCAAGGAGGTAAATGTCGCAGTCTTGGTACAAAGCCCTGGCCAGCTGTACACGCTGCTTCTGTCCCCCACTCAAATTGATGCCCCGCTCTCCTATCTCTGTTTGGTCACCGTACTCCATCTGCATTATGTCCTGCTGTAAAGCACACCTTCGCAGTGTTTCAAGGTATCTGGCCCGATCCATGGGTATTATCTTGAATGGTGCCATTCTGAATCCAGGAGGACTGGGCAACAAAGGCAGTGCTCCCACTCAGCTCCACCTGCACCATATCTCAGCCCAGGAAACTGAGAAAAAGAACCAATTGAGACCCGAAGGGAGAAGAGCTAGAAAGATGCTGAGGATGTAATCAATATTGTGGCATTTCAGCTCACTCACATTGCTTGATGTTGGGTCAAGTATTCTGCACAATAATCATAGGTGTATACCTCGGTGACTTCATGGAAATGAACTTAGGACGTTGAATGGATAAGAACAAGTGTACCCGGCCAGCCAGCTTTGTCATCTCTCCAAGCAAGGATGCAAGCAGCGAAGATTTCCCTGCTCCAACCTTCCCCACAACTGCTACAAGAGAATGTCGAGGGACTTGAATGCTGATGTTTGTGAGTGTGGGCTTCTCTATGTCTGGGTCCCACTTGAATGATGCGTTTTCAACACTAACAGCCCGATCTGCCCCATATGACAGTCTTATGACCACATCTTCTTGAAGCTCATTGCTCCATAGAAATTTGTCCAGGCGTTCAAGAGAGATGAGTGCCTGCATGCACGACAACAGAGTATGGACACGGGGAATTCGACATTACAAGGATATTATGTAACCCTAGTGGGTGGATGCCATGAACTTTAACTGTGTTCTTTGGTGGGCCATTCAAATTATTCTGCCTCAGGTCAACACTGAAATTTTCAGAGAGGGAAGGATCTAATATGAAGAAATGTACAGTGCAGTGGAACTATGTATTTTACAACATAGAAGCCATTCAGAGGTGTTCAGTACTGGAATCCCCTTCTATTGGTCCAACTCTAATCTGGCCAGCAGAATGTAGCCAAAAGCATAAGTGCCAGATGCACACACGATTTCACACATCACCCACAATTTCTTTTCATAGATCTAAGCATCTCAATGATGGTGGCAACAGTAAGGAACATAGACAAAATACCTGCGAGACTCCGATTATTGCCTGTGGCAAATTGCGCATGGGTTCCTGCATTATGCGGACAGTGGAAAGGGTGGTGAAAGCCATCCCAGAAGAGAGAGGATGGTCGAAATAAACGCAGGCGGCAAAGATAGCCGCGCATGATATCAATGGCGTGAGCCAACCCACAAAGGTATTGACTGCATGGGCGTACGTGTATTTGCAAAGCCAACCATATTCAATACTGCGAGCATTCTCCACATTGTGGAGGAACTTCTCCTCCCACCCTTGCAGCTTTATGACCTGCAAGCATTCTCACAGGATTATGAACATCAAACTACACTTTTAGATACCTTCCAAAGCCACGATAGTCTAACAAAAGTACTAGCATGACTTCGACTCGGAAAACTAGGGGAAAAGAACGATCATGGAACTTTTTCTCGGAGCATAGCTCGCAGCTGATCTCAAAATCAAGCACTAGGGCGACGATGCAATTAACAAGTGGTTTCCATTTGAGTATACATTGCAAAGCTGGAAAGCGAGAAAATCTGGGAAGTCTTTCCCCTTCTTCTATTCAGTCTTGAAGTTGGTACCTTGATGTTGGCCAGACACTCATTGAAGGCTTTCATGCGTCGGTCTCTTCCGTGCATTATTTTCCACTGATACTCCTTCAGCCTCTTTGCCATTGCAACGAAAACGGTGGCACTAGTAAATATAACCACCAGACCTGCCATAGTTGCGGTTCCCGCCACCCTGGCTAGTATCACAATCGCTATAACTATTTGGCCAGGGACAAACCATAGATTATGCAGCTGCAACATCACATCGGACATTTGTTGGACATCGACAGACATGTAGTTTACGATCTGGCCCACTCCATGGCTCTGTCGGGATGCGCTTGAGAGGCGAAGGCCCTTGCGGTAAACTGTGGTGATCAAAGATGACCGGATCTGCATGCCTAACTTTTGGCACGAGAAATTATACTGGTGGGAGCAGAGAACTTCGATAGACTTGGCTGCAATCAATACTAGGACCAGCATGTAGCCTTCGTATTGAAAAAGTTTTTACCCGAACTGTAATCTACGAAGCTTTGAATCAAGAGGGGCCCTACAAACATCACCGATAACTTGAGCAGAGCCAGGAGCCCACAACAGACAAACGGCCACCAGAACGATCTGCAAAGGTCTCGTCGAACAGAGTTTTGCACTTCATCTTTTGGCCAATTCGATGTGAAAAGTGCGTACAATCGAGTTGTCTGGTCCTCTGGGGCCAGGAGAGGGATATCTGCTTTTTGAATGGGCCTTCGGACTCCCGTCTTCAGCAATGGGTTCATCCATGAGAACGTAGCTCGACTTACAGCGCCTGCTTTTGCATATAGGCTGTCTTCCAATGAGTCTGGCTGGAACGCAGTGTCCTCCACTTTCAAAAGGGGCTCTTGCAGACTACCCATTCTGTCTTTCAAATTCTACTAGTACTACTGTCACGAACTACTCTCGCATTCTAACGCCTGGCACCCACTTGGGGAGTCCACGGGGAATCGACAGTTCGATTTTTGTGTCTTGTGGCAGTGACACTCCATCCGCAACCACAGTGCACCAGCGACTCTGCCACTTTCCAAAACTTTGAGCAAGATTCAGCAGAACAAACTGTCGAGCCGAGAAAGGAGCTGAGCACACCTCCCCTTCGAGAACACCTACAAAGGTGGAGCTGCAGAAAAGTCGACAGCTTCGCAACGACCTCCCTCTTGCTGCTGCCACATGAGTCATGACGTCATGAGCAACGGATTTGTGGCTCCTACCTCCTCATGTACAGAGTGGCCCGCTCATGTACCCTCCTAACGTACACTATGGTGGCTGCTCTCATGCGAAAAATGTTTTTCAGGTGCCAGCGTGTCAGGTGATAAGTACCGCTCATAAGTCAGGCCGTTGTACAATTTTTATTTTTTCCTGTCCTGTGCTGCCATGTGTCAGAAGGTCACCCTGCTGTAGTCAATGTGGCCCAGCGTACAACCTGCCAGGCTGGCTATACGCTTTATTAAAATTATTGAAGGGAAAAAAATTAAAAACCCTTATTACATGGCACCAGAGTACTGAGCAGAGCAAGAAAAAGCTGGGGAAAGGGAGGTGTCCTCTGCACCAGAGTTCACAACCTGGGAGTTTTCCTTTTCTTCAGTTCCATTACATAGTGCAAAAATCTCCCCTGCTGAAGGTGAAGACTTAGCAGGAAGATAAGATAAGATAAAGTTTCCTTAAGACAAAGTCTAGGATTCATCTTTCATTTGAGCCCTCTATGAGGATGTGATTGGCTTATTAGGCACTTCTCTCCCTTACTGTTCTGATAGGACCTGCCTCTGAACTCTGGTTACTGAGCAGTGCCTCTTTGTTGGTCTTATGGCTCCCCTGCAAGGTTATTTTTTCCTTGCTTGTCCCACTTTTTTTCTCTTATTAATAAAGTTTTCAGGGCCTATGTCCCCTGTTCTTTTAAGAAAAAAAAAAAAAAAGCTGGCACCAGCACAATCCACAGTTATTAACTTAGGGCTAGGTATTATGTTTGCAACAGGAGTATAAATGTTAGCGGCCATAGGGTACTGATGTGTTAATAGGGTCAGTTACATGGTCTATAATATATTTTAAGAAAATAAAGCAAATTACTTTAAATTGTGGAAGGGAAAAAGTTCAAACCCTCATGGTAGTGCCATCATCCATGAGACATCCCATAAAAAATAAAAATAAATAGTTAAATAACAATTTTAATATATATAGATATATTTTTTGAAACAGATGCTTGCAGATGTGTCAGTGGGTTGGAGGTGTGTGTGGATGAAACCTGGAGAGCAGGGGAATGAAGCGTTCATAATTATTTAACGGCGACTGGGACTAACAGGTTACAGTTGGTGGTGGGTCATGCTGTGTACGCTTGACAGTCCAACAAAGGTGTCGTGTCCAAGATACAGATTAGTTATGGTGAATGAATGCGTGTGTAAGTTGTGAATGCAAACCTTTTCAATAAGCCCACCCATCATTGTGCACTCCTGTTCCTAAATACAATCGGACCTGGCTAATAAGTGTTAGGGGGTTGGGAGTAGGAAAATACATAATAGAAATAGAGTATTAACAGTTTAACAGGAAGTTTCCACTAACAATCTTTAACACTTACAAAATTAACACATATGAAATACCAGGTCATTAAAATTAACACTTATAAAAATAAATCGATCGATCAACGTTGGGGTGAGTATCACATCACACCTGATTGAGATGGCATCGCATCAATCTATGCATGTTGGAAGAATGAATCTATCCTGGTTAGGTGGGATTCTCCTACTCGCCAAATTTCCAGTTCCTTTCCAATGCACGGACACTTTTGATAAATGGCATGACTTCATTGGGCCTTTGCTCCAAGAGGAGCTAATGAAGGTATGGTCAGGATTGGTTGGTGGTTTTAGTAAACAAATTGTGCCCACATCAAGATGATTTGTTTTAGATCAGCTCATATGGATTATTACATGCTACTTTCATGCAAGCCTTATGATCATAATCCATTATCCTCACCCTTAACACGTACATGGATCATTTTCATGAAGAAGGGAGTAAAATTTTAATAACACTTAACACTTGCTAGTGTATTTTCTGTGGGAGTGAAAGTTTCCATAACAGTTATGGATTTTTAACACTTCTACTTAGAGGTAACACTTAGCCAGCTCCAACTGTAAGGTGGACTTCCACCATAGCCAGTAGAATTAAAAGATCATAGAGTTGCAAGATGCATCAAGCAAGATCTCCGGAATGAATTGGTGTTACTACCTAGCTCCGTACTAGGAACTTAATGCACAAGTGTGATATCTGACAAGACGTTTCGTTGGTTTTGGGCATGTCAAATCTTTCCCACCCTCTCTAGAGTGACATGGAACGGGTTGAGCCTTGGATGATACACTAAATGGAGTATAAGTAACTTCTATAAGTTAAGGTGACAGACGGTGGGGTGACAATGAAGGGAGCGTAACTCCACTCACTACAACAGATGAGCGTTTTTATGACTTCACATATGACTATTTTTTCAGTCTTATATGCGTTCATGACTACATCACTCTGTAGTGAAAAAAAACCCTGTCATAGCGACTAGTCTTTAGGACTACGTTTTGCAAGTCATATCCGTGACTGCTTGCGTGGCACCTGGAGTCCTGCTGCAGAGAGGGTTGCAATCACAACTATATGACTAACATATGACTACATTGTCTGTTGAGCGCTGCCTACGTGGAGAGGCTTCAGCGGGACACGTGCGCCACTATGCAAGCGACACGTCATGCATTCGTCAGGGGATCATATGACTATATGTCTGCAAAGTGATGCCTATATGGAGAGGCGACGGATGGACACGTGCGCCACTGCGAATTTGACATGTCACGACTTCTTGCCATGATCATATGACTACATGTCTGCACAGTGATGCCTACATGGAGAGGCGTTAGCGGGACACGTGTGCTATGGCAGATTTCACACGTGGTGACTACATGACTCGCTCATATGACTACAGGGATGTCTACATGGAGAGATGTTAGCGGGACACCTGTTGCACTTGAGATGTGACATGTGGCACACAGACAAAATATATGACTAGCATATATGACTACGGATCTTTACACGTGGTAAAAATATGGATAAAGAATGTCGTGTCATATACTACCACGTTTTTTGGTTTGAGCAAGAGTGATGTCACGTGTCATCAAGATTGTTTTCCGAAATAGTTTGTATTTTTAATGTTTATATTTTATTTTTTAGTTTTCATTTAATATTTAAAAGAACATGGAGATTGCAGCCTTGGATTTTTTTTTAATGGTATTATTTTTAATATTATTATTTAAAATGAAAGTGAATTAAATGATTTAAAATCTTCATTACATGGTGAAATTCCAACATGAAAATAGAATGGATCTCTCCTGCATACTATCAACCACAAGGAGAATGAAAATAGTCAACTACAGGGCAATACAAGCCCTATAAATCACATTACAAAAATCCAAATGAGACCAATGTCCCAATGGACACCTCAAAAGCCACAAGGTCAAAAAATCCATGCCTCAAAAGGCCCAGCCAAAAACAAGCAAGCCCACACATGGGCTGAATTGTTGTAGCTAGTATGTTCTAGTGCTAGTAGAATCAAGAACTCTGTTAAACAGTGCAATACTGACTATCCCTTCCGACTCCATAAGTTTCAGTAACTTTAGACTCCAAAGTGTTGTCTGGCCAACCACCTGCCCCAACTCGGTCTGTTTCCTAACACCATTCACATATGGTAGAGGGGTGTTACTGACACATGCCTCTTTGATGTACACACAGGCATAATCAAGGGGCACAGCAGGGTACCCGTAACCCACCACAGCACCTTGAAGAGCAACAATCAGCCCTACTCCACATTTCTTGCGTTTGGAGTTCACATCCAACAGCCAAACCTCGTCACCCACCCTGAATTGTGATCCCAACTCCACACAAAAAAAAACACGATGTGAAAACCCATGACATACACACGACTAGGACACTCAACATTTGCGAATTAAAGAGAGCCGAGCCCCAAGGTTGGAAAAAATAAAACAAACAAGACAACGGCCTGGACTTACTCCATTTGCAGTCTCCAGTGGTTGTGAGACCTCTTTTGGGGGGCTACTCGCCGGGTCGACACTCTTGCCCCTCGTCTGTACCGGCTTGTCGACAATATCACCTTTGTTTGTCACAAGTTCCTGTGTCACAGACCAGAGAACAACCAGGAAAGCAATGAGCAAATAGGAATAGTGAATAGAAACAAAATCCAAGTATGAATCAAACAAAAAAAGCCAACATGAAAAGCTGCAAAGAAAACCTAGCATTAATCAAACAACCGAGGAGAAGCATCCAGGAAAGCAATGCAATGAATGAACCCACAAAATTGTAGCCTCTGGAGCACTGTCAGAATGTTTGTACCTTCACAGTAGCAGTGTTGTATGGTTGTTGTCCGAAAACAGGCTGAGACTCCAAAAACTTGGGAATACTGGCAGCTTTCGATGCCTTCCACAAGAAAGGCCACAACACCTCTGTTAGATACTCATCAGTTGGTGAATCTGGTTGCACCTTCCATGGCTCTGGAAAAATCCCACTGAAGGGAGGATTGTTTGCCGTCTTTCTTGGTGTGTCGTCAACAAGAACACTGTCCTCATAAGTCCATTCTGGCCAATCTGCCCATACTCTAGACAAGTTCTTGAAATATAATGGCTTTGAATCAGACCCCTTACGGCATGGGAGGACTGGATCCTCGTCACAGTGAAGGGCATCCCACTGGAAAACCAGGTTAGTGTGGGCTGCAAAAATATAGTCCACCATTGGGAAGAAGTTGCGAGCTTGGCAACAAGACCACACCGCCACCTCAAAGTATTCAAAACAATTTTGCAAAAAATCATAACAGCGTGGTCTCGAAACTACCATCTTCTTGCCACACATCTTCCCCACAAAACCTTTGGGAAGGGATGCAGGCCCATTAGCAGAATGAAAAGATTCACATAACAGACCATTTAAGTCCAGAATTAGTAAATGCTTCCTCGTTGGTCCAGGAAGTAAACTGACATTTGGCTTCAACATGTGAGCAGGAGAAATTAAAGCAACCTGCTTGTTTGTTTTGTCCCCGTCTGCATCTTCCTCCCCATTTAAACTCCTACATACCTGCATACCAGAATCCGGTGTACCCGAGGGCTCTGTCACCATTGCCCCCTGGACTGCTACTGCCTTTGTACGTGGCAAGGGCTGAATTTCCACGTGTACCTCACAGCTGGCCTTCCCTGTATCTTGCTGCTGCTCGGTCAAATTCAATAGATCATCAGTGACAGGAAGACATAAGGGCTTAGAGTGAGCACCAGTTACCGTCTAAAATTGGGATTCCAAACATTTTGATACTGTCACAGCACATGTATCCATCGTAGATATCACTGGTCCTGCGCCTGGTAGATTAATCCCCAATCTGGTCACAATGGCTTTCTGGTACTCAATCATACTCTGCATCTGTAATTTTAATTCTGCCATGTCACGTCCTTGTGATTCCACCAATTTGTCCAAGCCATCCATCCTGCCAACTACTGTAGAATATGTAAGACTTCCCTCCTACCAATCCATGAAAACTTGCCCAAGTATGAATCAAACCAAAAAAACCTAGCATGAACAACCATTGGAAAGAAAACCCAGGCCAAAAGCCTTGAAAAAAACCCTAGCAACCTATGATGCAGCAACCACTCTAGCAAACGTGGAAAACACACTTAACTCCCAGCTGACAACCGTGACACTGAACCCTCTTGAATTTCATATAATGTAGGAGGGCACCCTGATAGTGTTTCCTACAAATTAATCCATGCCACAAACAAACCCATGCCACAAGTCAGTAAGCAATGTGAGGGCTGACTATATACACATAGCAATTCAATGAGGAACAAAATACAGAGTCATGATGATGCCACTTACCAAGTGTGCTTCCACCATTGCCTTCCCACCACGGCCAGTCTTGGTAGGATTCTGAATTGCACCATTTGCCTTCTTCATGTTGTCCGACACTTTGTGGAACACCTCTGTCTGCCAGTAACTTACAAGCTTGTTCCATACCTCGTCAGATACAGTAATGGGTTTCCCCTTACCACCCAACCACGCAGTGTGTGCTTCATAACGCTGGCTCTTCATTATTCTGCCAATTGTTTGTTTTAGGTGGAAGTCTTTTAACTTGTGTGGCGTATATGAAAATAGCTTAGCCAGGTGATCTTTGATTTCGTATACAACTTCATCAGGTTGGTTGTTGATGGCAAGGGAACAATCTAGCTTGCAATAAGCCTGTCCTTTAAGGGCAGCGTGCCATACATTCCGAGTCTGACCATACGGGGCTCCTTTGAGGTTCGTCAAAATCACTGTGGGAGGAAGACCTGCAGCTATTTTCTCTTCCTTCACCTTGGCAGCTTCAATTTTGGCTGAGCTATTAGCCCTCCTTAAATCATTGGTTCTATCATTCTTTGAAACGGCACCCTCCCCTCCTTCAGAGACCTCCGTGCGCTCAGGAGAATTCAAAGCAGGATCCTGCCAAGTAGGGACTGGTGGCCATGGCTGTTGGCCAGAAGGCCGAGGACCATACTGGCCATACTGTCCATAAGCAGGAGGATATTCCGGTGGCCTGCCACCCCCATAGCTATTAGGGGGTGGCAAATATGGTGGAGGAGGATACTGCCCATACTGCCCATATGGAGGAGCACCATATTGACCCTGACCATACTGAGTGCCAGACTGTGGGTACTGAGGCATACCATAATAAGGTGGGGGTACTGGTGGCACAGAACCCACAACGATGGGAGAGTTAGGGCCACCTCCTGCGTTCTTGTGGGCGCCATCTCCATTGCTAGCAGTAGGGATCGTGGATCCAGTGCGCTTGTGCTTGCCCTGAAAAGAAATTCCCCCAATACAATGTGGGTGATTACACATACATATAGGCAGCAAGCAGCAAATCCTTGAATTCAATATAACAAACTGGAAGCACATATCATTTGTAAAGACAAGATTACCCAAAACTCAGTATGATCTTGGGCAGTAAATCTCCCAAATTTGATTGGCCCCAATGATGTCCTCCCAGTACATTTTTGAGCCCTCTTAGGTATGGGGTGTTCCTGAAATCCATAGCAAGAATTCAAATGGACAAACCTGATGGGTCCATGAGAAGTATCCCTCCAAGTTTTACTGATATTCTGGGTGCATAAGTAACCCAAGTATCTCTATAAGTAGCCATTGTAGCTTAGTACCAGGACGTTGGTTTCATGGGGCAAAGAATTTGAACACACCTGAAGTCTACATTGGCCTGACATCATGCCTTTGGCACTTCAACTTGTCTAGTGGAAATCATTTGTGATTGTGCCTTGGCTGACCCCTGCATTGTCCAACTTCCCTGTCTTGACAGACATACCCTATCTCTTCATGATCTTACCATACCCTATCTCTTCGTGATTTTACCAAAAACTTTTTTTTAATTTGAATCATGGTCATTGTGAAGAAGTATAACTCACAGACGGAGAAGGTGTTCGTAGTGTAGATGATGGGCGTTTTTGTCCTGCGACATGAGCATGGGCATGTTCTCCTCGGCTTGCCCTGGCATCTGCCAACGACGCACTTGCCTCGCACTGGCGTGGGAGGAGTGGATCGTCCTCATCGTCCTCAGAAGAGCCCTCATGCAGAATCGTAGTCTTCATCGTCTTCAATCTGGCTGTCGCGTACCTCACTTCGGTAAACTCCCCTTCAGGTCATAGTTGCTAGCTTGATGCGCGCGCCTAACTCCCAACCTGGTCGCCGGACCAACTTGGAGCTTCGGCTGCTCACCGGGGCATAACGGTCCCCCTTTGAACTCCCAAAGAACCCTCCACCGATTTGGAACCAGCGGGAATTCCCTTTGGTAGTTGGCAGTCCGGAACAGCTCCCCACTCTTTGGTCGCTTTCCGGCTCGCTCGCTTACTCACTAGTTTTTGGTCACCAATGAGCTTGCACCATTCTCGGAGTTACTACTCCCTATATATACTTCTGTAGCTATCGGCGGGGGTTTCACAACCAGCCATGCCATTTTATGGCGAACCACCACGAAAACCCTCGACTCCCGGTGATGAGTCGCGGTGAGTCTTGGCCCACTCACCACGGCCCCTATGGACCGTGATGAGTCCCAAGACTCCCCACGACTCCCACCATGAGGTCTCCGCCCCCATGGTGAGTCCTATGCCACCCCCACTAAGTCCCGCTAAGCTACCACCACCCCTTGTGGAGCCACCCCCACCGCAACCCGGTGTGCGGGGCTCCACCTAGTGAGCGCCTCCGCCTCAATTGATAATGATGATGTGGCGGAAGTGGAAGGATTGTTAGCCCCACAAAGACTAGAGGAGACTCTGGTTACTGATGGCCCAACATGCAGCCGAGCGATACCGGTTACTCCAGAACAGGTGGCCTCCTTGTACCTCCGAGCACCCCGTATACGTGGTGATGATGTTCAGCCAACCCTTGGACAAGATCAACGTCTGTGATGAAGACAGTGATACATGTAGTGACCCATACATAGATGAGGATGATGAAGATTAGATATGCGCGATTTGTGCACTCCAGTTATAGACCATGCATGATAGTTTAAGGTGGTAACACTCCCTTCGCATTCCCATTAAGATATCATGCTTGGACACTGGATTTTATGATCAATTATGGAGTGCTTTCCTTTCAGCACCCTTTATTCATTTGTTGTTGCAATTGGCTTTGGACCAACCCGTGCTGGTACCATTGCCATGGGTTCTGCTTGCAATGTTTTCTTGCCATGGATTTGGCACACGCCACGAAAGGCCATCCAGACCATCCTCTGGAAATGCTCCAATGTTGTTTCAAACATCTCCACATTGCAATGGATACAACACTGACATACGATGAGTGAAAGTGAGACTAGACCTCCAGCCAGCCGGCTTTCCCACATCAAATTGAAGGGGATCTGTAGATTATAGATAACGGCTGTTGCCTTCTCAATGTCTTTTCCAATCACCTCTCCAATGAACTGGGGTATAAGATCCTTCAAATCACAAGTTTGAGCATCACGCACAAGCCACTTACGGGGATAGAGTTTCCAATGCGAACCATTGGTCTTTTATTGATAACATTGTTGTAAAATACATGGACCAACATGGTCAATTTTAGGAATGACATATAGTACGCTTTCATATACTATGTAAGCATGCAACTATGTACCAGTGACGTGGCTTGTTCGCCACTTAACCTGTTTGCTCATTCAGCCATCTCCACATTGTCATGGATTTTGCATGCTGGATTGTGACGCCATCCACACCGTCCTCTGGAAATGCTATCATGGGGTTTCAGCTATGTCCACATTTCCCTAGATTATGCCTGCACGAAGCAAGACCAACTGCATTCAGCACCCTCCACTTTATTATAGTATTGCAGCAACATTCAAAGCACTTCAATTTGTATCCATCGAAAACATCTAGGCTGGAAAAAGACATTGTTGCAGCAGAACTTAGGAAAGTACTTCTCCCCTTCCACTACACACGTGAAATGAAAGAAGCCAACCAACAGCATACCAGCCAAGAAAATATGAAACCAGCCAAGAAAAGAGCCAATATATGCAGTGAAGGTCGACACTAAATGAAACTTATCCAACACTTACATTAGAGGAGGGAAGCTAAGTCTTACCTCCATAAGCTTGCCCACATCAAATTTGGGAATTTTTCCTTTCCGGTTGAATGAACTTGGCTACAAGATCCTTCAAATCACAAGTTTGAGCTTCACACACAATGAACTTACAGGGATTGAGCTTCCAATGTGAACCAGAAGTCTTATATTGATAGCATTGTTGTAAAACACATGGACCAACAATGACAGTCTCTGGAATGACATATAGTACAGCATGCCGCTTCCAGTTGACCATCTACCCATGTAGGTTTCTTGTAACTATCCTTCCACAGGGAATCATAGGTAATGTGGAGCTTGAAATCCAGCCCTCTTGGATGAATTTGGACCCACACTCTATCCCTGCTCCTTCAGCTATCCATGCCTCTGACAGCCTACAATTCTACCAGCAAACACCCCAACCATACTGGTGTGGAGTTCTTCCCCAAAACACCCCAACCCTACTTATCACAATCTGAAATGCATCTGCTTCTCTCTGTAGTCCAACAGGCATTCGCCTTTTTGTCTCCATTGTCCCACCATTGGGGTCGGAAAGTGTTCACCCCAAAGCTTCTCCTCACCTCTATTATATGTTTTTGGATACTTCTCTGCTGCCACACTGGCAGTAACTTGCCAAAGTCACTCCAACCACCACAGATCTACCCAACGACCTAACTTACAGAATTCAATATGCATCTTGCGGCCGAGTCTGATGGGAGGGCAACACAGGCTGAAATAGGTTGAAGAAGAAGGTGCCCTACCACATTGTCCTTGACCTGTCCTGACCCATGGAGGATTTGACCGATGACCTCTTGTGTGTGCTGATTGTGTCTGTAGTCAGGTAATGTCGGATTGGTCTGTCAGATCGAACCACTACGGCGTAGATGAGTAGTCAGAGATTGAAACACGCTTGCTAAGACCAAGCTGACTCTCCCAAGAACGGCGAGCTCGCTTCTCCTCGTCTCGTCTCCTCCTCCTCTTCTCCTTCGTGCATCATTTGCTCAACGCCTCCATCCCACGCCCCTGCATATCCTGCTATCATCGCGTTCCATCCCTTAGCTATGTGGTGTGGCGCAGGAGACAAAAAAACGCCAAGTCCCAGCCCTCCTTTCTGTTCACGATTACACTAATGGGCAACCTTATTAGCAATTTTTTAACTTTTTTAAACCTAATGGGCAACCTTATTTGCATTATATGTGCCTTCAAAATGACACGTGTAGTGATGTAGTCGTATAAATAGAGCTCTGAAACCATCTTCAGTCATGGAGTCATAAGATTCCATGAAACGTCGTCCACGTGTAGTCAAACATATCACACTAGTCATATAAACCATCCCTGTCATCATGGTCAACAATGTTTGACCAATGCTCCCTAACTTTCCGGAGTCATGTAGTGATATCCATTACTACAAAGTCATAAAACTAAAACTGTAATGCATTTCAGCGCTCTGTAGTCATGTACCTAGTGCAGTTTTTATGACTCTGCCAAAGCCGTAGTCCTAAAAACGCTCATCTCTTGTAGTGAGTGAGTCACCTAATCCCACTTGGTCTCCAATGTGACTAAGTCCAAATCTGGCTAAGTACAAAATATATTAATAATAGGAGTTACACAAGACACAGGGTGACATATTTTGGGGTGACAGGGACCTGGGTTATACACTAGACACCCATCAAGAGTCACCTCACTTCTTACATTGACACCACCTTACTAGTAGGCTACTCACCACTACTTGGCAACCTCCGTTCCGCTCCACCGACAAAATTGAGGCCTATTTTTCTGCATGACAATCCACAGTTTCAAGGTATGTCTGTCACCTCCTCTTGTGCATCTCATCCTTTGTACGTGGCTAGTGAGACCGCTTGGTTTGGCCCTGTGCGAAACCAAGTGCTTGCACAGAGTCAACCAGCTCTTCAGTCATGGTCTAGTACCCCACCTACTATATTACCACTCTCCCGGGCTATGGGAGGGATGGCAGTTCAGGAGGATGGAGGTGCGAGGTGTGAGGTCAAGTCACAATAATTTGGGAATTCAGCCAGTGGCTTTTCAAAGACATGTAGATGATGGTCATGTATACCATGTAGCGCCGGTGATTACTTATGCCTATCCTGAGTATAACATCAATCCTAAAAGCAAACAGAAGAAACAGGAGAAAGAAAGCTTGACTCAATATCGAGATCATAGTTCCACGGAGCTGGTTATCAGTTTTTCACGGAGCAACTTGTCAAACACTACAGGAATAATTGAAGGTGCAACGTGCTATGGATCACTTTGACAGAGTGTTTGTAGATATTAGATGAAATAATTTTTAGCCTCTACAATTCTACATTAATATACTACCCGAAAGGGGCCAGTAGCTGCACGGTGAAGTGGCTCTTTTGTTATCCCTGCTTAGGCCGGAGTCCTCTTCTCTCTCTACATTAGATATCTCATGAGTATTAAATATCTAGAATCTTACCAGTTCGAGACTGCTGATTCAAAATCAAGTTAGGCGCAGACTTAGGGGTCATACTTGTTACGTGTAGGGTCATATTTTGCACATATCGTCATCCATGTAGGGAAAGTTTTGGGTCCTCCATGCACCGAAATTCAGCGTTGGGAGGCATGTACTTATGGAGCCAACTGTTCTGTGAAAGGGGAGAAAATGAATGCGTACTTCTTTCAAAAAAGCAAAAACGAGCGGCCTCTCTAATCAGCTTCATCACCGATGCTCAGGGCAATGTTATTGCCAAACCCAAAGATATGGTTGTGGATCAGACTGCTTCTCATTTCGTTGCGCTTTTCTCCAATCAACTGGATTCCCCTCTTTCCGAATTGTCCAGCACGGAGCACCTTCTACATTGATAATTCTTCCAGTTTCCAATGTGAGCTCTACCGTGGATTCTCTTGGATGTTTTTGCGACGCTTCTGGCTTGAAAATCAATTGGGAGAAATTGATGGGGATCTTGAGTAGTCTGTATGACGATAATAGAGCCAATCATTGTGCTCCGTGGGGATCAGATTTGGGGTTGAAATGGCTTACTACGGGCAGTCTCACGGGTGTCTGGGACATCATATTGGATATGAGCATAATGATGACTGTCGTTTTGCTGCAGCCGTTCTCTCCAGACTTAAAGGAAAACTTTCCTACTGAAGTTCCTTGCACTTAACGATGGTTGGTAGGGCCTTGGTGGCCAATCAAATTATGCTTATTCGTGGTTCATCGCTTTAGTATGGGCTCCTGGGACCTCCATCATTAAAAATATCAAATCTTTAGTAAGGAACTTTATTTGGGGAGCCACTACTGCCTCTGCGAATAAGAGGGCTTTGGTTAGTTGGAACCAGATTTGTCAAAAATGGAAGCATGGTGTTTTGGGTCTTCTGGACCCACAATCCCAAATTATTGCTTTATTGGCAAAGTGGGTGCCAAGAGTCTTCATGCACCTTTCCAGCTCTTGGAGTAGGCTGGTAAAGCATCATTTTGGCTGCAGCAAGCCCTTCTGCAAGTCCCCTTTGGCCACCCTCACTGAAGTGGACGGTGCAAGGAGACAAGTCTAACGTTACCCCTGCTGTTGGCTCGAAAGCCTGGCAATCTATCTGGGCTGCTTGGTGCAAGCTGCATGGCTTTCTGTTTCAAACTCAGCCTTCTTCTTTCGCTAAAGTCGTTAGGCAGCCTCTTTTTGGGAATTATAATCGGGACTCCGAGGATCGTGCGTTGCACAGAAAGATTCTCATTGGGAGCCTGCAGGACTAGCTCACCTTCTGCACTTTTGGGATCTGAACTCGTCCTCTCCAATCTCAATTCATGAAGTTGTTGTTGGGTTCTTGCTAAGAGGGTCAACTTGGGATGGGAAACCATTATGGGTAACCTCCCCAAAGATGGACTGACCTCCTCTCCCAGCGGCATCTTATTAAAACTCCCAAATGGCTTGGGTTCTCGGATGGGCTAACGCTGTTTATGCGATTTCTTTTACTCAAAGCAGCATCTCAGGCATTGGTTTTTATGTCAATGGTAATGGTGTCTTATCTTGCCCGCACACAGTCAACCTTGTTGCCAACCTCTGATAAATCTAATCCCATCCCCCCATTGAGCTTCACCATTAAAGGAATACCTTCTTCTGGTTCCTTTCTACTCCAGTGAGCATTCTCCAATTTTACCCTGGAGAATGGAACAACGCTACGGCGTGAGCGGTGAGCGCACGCTCACGCGGGGCTGACATGGCGTGAGCCCACGCTCACGCCATGTCAGCAAATGGCACAGGACGGGCGGTCGAAGAAACGGCACCTATCCCTCTGAACCTATAATGGTGGGAATAGACATGTAAAGTATGATGAAATTAGACCCCATTATGAAAGAAGAGCACATGGCTTCAATGAATAGGTAGGACTGTCAACTACTGACCTATGCTGCATATTGCAAACAAGGCGACACCATTTTCAGCTGCAATTGCCAATAGATATATATATCTATATATCCCTGAAAGTGGTGTGCAGCTCCGTCAGTGCTAAGAGTTCACCTCTTGACGAGGTTAATTGGAGGCATAAGCGTAGTCTTAGAAAAGGAAAATCTAAGGCTCAATTATCTTTTGATGCTCCCAAAAGAAAGCGTGGTAGCATATAGTTGCCGTGCTTCTTTGGTAGCTCTCTTTTGTCTTTGGACTCACCCCCTTCATCTTTCCTTATGACTGTTGGCTTCTTTTGGTTCATGTTCCAATGGAATCGTCGTAATGTAGTTTTACTGCTTCTCTTTAGCTCCCTTCTATCTTTGGGCTTTGCCCCTTCATCGTCTGCTGGTTATGAGTGGAACCTCTATTCTTTGCCGTCATGGCTCTTGTGAGATTATTTTTTCCTTACCTTTTTATAAAGTTTTACAGGGCGACATGAATTTGTGCGCGGTTCAGAATGTGGGCTGAATGACAATTGCTGGCAATCTCATGAATTGTCCTCGACAATAAGCAGAAACTTTGGTGCATGTGCAGATCTGCCAAACTGGGTACAAATGGCAAATGGTGCAGGTTTATAGTTTTTTACGCAAATGTGATATCTTCAGTAAACTTATCTATGGGGCAATAAGAGATGAAGAGACCGGCACCAATGGATCGCCGCATTTTTGGCATGTTCGTCTGTAAATACGGATGGGATGCATCTACACTTGTCTTCAACTAACTCGTTCCGTGAAAAATTGATCCCCAGAATAAAATATCCAAATCCCTTCTGCCTGGGCACAGGGCCAACAAAGAAGGAAACCAACATCCGCACCTGCTCAGTTGCCCACTTGAGGCTTGAGTATGCAAAGATCATTATCCACAAGCCCATCAGGCCAAGTAACAATAATGGGGTTTCTCTTCCCCAACTAAGGCTACAGCTGCAAGCAATATTGCATAGACTTGCACATTGACATTGACCACAATGTGCAAAACATTCTGGGAGCTGTCCAGCCCATGTTGCAATCCCTGAGAGAGGTATGCTGACGGTGAGTAAATCATGTCCAACTGTGGGTAGTGTGTATAGAGCAATGAAGATAATTCACATCTTAATGCACCAGGTCAATGTGGGAATTGAGATCACGCTCATTGTGAATAGCCATACCACAAATAGGGCACGAGACAGACAATGTTCTCCTTGTTGTGCTTTCAGTATGGGTTGGTATGATTGATGAGGTGGAAGGGACAGTATCGATGTCCATTCCGGCAGAAGCCTGAGGAGAAAAATGCTCGTTGTCTAAGTGCAAGTTCAGTCGTGTCTCTCCATCTGCCCCTCCAAATTGTATCCCACAAATGGGGCACTCCATTTGCTTTTGCATGTGGTTTGCTGCCTGATTGATCACCTGATTGACTGCAAGGCCTGCAACCTGGTTTGCCGTATGGTTTGCCATAAGGCTCCCAGCCCAATTCGCTTCTGGTGAAGCATCAACGGAGAAGATAGAAGTTTTCTGACCAATAGAGCCAGCCACCAAACCCCGGTTAGCTGATGCAGATACATCTACCATTGACTGCTGGCCTCCATGAGCTGCAGCTCTATGAAGGTCCATCTCCTTCAGCATAATTGCACGGCCACAGGTATCACAAGCAGCAGTTCGAGCCCCACATGAACTTTCATGATGAGTCAGCCCCCTTAGTCCGTCGCGCATATTTTTTGCAACAGTGCCTGCTTGGAACAAATCTCCACAAAAGCGGCACATAATCATGCGCTGCGGGCAAGACGTGGCGCGATGCTTAACCTGCAATCAGTGTACTCCTGCTTAGCTCTCCTCCATTTCCATGGTAAGATCAAAGAGTTTTGCAATTTACTTGGCTTCAGTCACTAATCGGCTATGTTTCTTTGAGATTAATTGACCATCTCCAGGTGCCATGACAGAGACAGATGGTGACATGCTGCTACCCTCATCTTACCTTCAGCTCCTGGCTGTAGTCACATTTCAGCTCCACAAAAGAGATGTTTCCATATACATCTTCAAGAGAATCCTTATCGACAAGTAACTTTGCTTCACATGGGTTTAAATGGAATGGCTTACCATCTCCTCCATCTCAAGAACTTCCCCGCACCCACACTTGAGAGGCTCATGGAACACCTTCATGTGCTTGCCTAGCTCTTCACGGGTGAAGGCTTCCCCACACTTGCTGCAGTGCACATGCTTCTCCATTTCTCCTCATGGGTCATGGGATGCTGGTAGATTAATTTTCTTGAAAATAGTGGAACCTCCTATAGGATTAACCGATACTAACTTAGTCTAGGTTGTAAGCCTTCATGGCTCTGTGAGTTTTTTTTATCACCCTTTAATTTGTTCATTGGCGCTGATGGTTTTTGTTTTGAGAAAAAAAAAAACTAGAGTATGAAACATCGACGACGTGCTATTTCTTCGGCAAACAAATTGTGCATCAGTACTCGCCTCTCATTTTTTAATATTAGGGTCTTGAATGCACTTATGGGCCCCGCGAGTATGGCCCATCGGGTGAGCTCATAAGCCAACTGCCATTCACTAGGTCGGCCAGATTCTGAATTTTTTCTAAGTCCTTGTTCATTTACCGCCTCGGCCCTTCTAGCGGATTGGGCAGACCCTCCAACAGACTGACTCCAACCTTCTAGCAACTGGCATGACCTCCAGCAGACCGACGAGCGGACTGGGCAGACCCTCCTCCAGCAGACCGACAGACCCTCGAGCAGACCGACGAGCATACCGACGAGCGAACTAGGCGCACTCTCCAGCAGACCGATGAGCGGACTGGCAGACCCCTTCGACAAAATATATATTTAATAACACACATTATCGCCGCAGTACAACCTGACAGGATCTTTATTATTCAAGACCCTAATATTGTTCAATGAGAAGTTCAATACTATGTACGATTTTATTATTATTTTATTCTTAAGAGAAACACCTTGGAGAGACCGATCACAAATCAGGTGCCTTTCATTACAGCGAGAGTAGAGAATAATAGGGTCTTTCAAAATCACCTCGCGTGAGGCACCCACCACAAGGCTCAAGCAACACTGCCAAGAGAAAGAGGAGAAGATAATACCACGCCCACTATGCAAAATATAGGGGGTGGTATAGGGCCACCCTCAAAAAGGATTGTAGATGAAAGGTGAAGTGGCTCTTAGTACGCTGGGCAGTGCTTGCATCTTCTCTCTTTACCACACCCGACACCTAGAATCATATGGGTGGCACTCAGTGCTCAATCCAACTCAACTACCGAGTGGTGGTAATTTAGTTGATCGTCTGCTGCCTTACTCTCTCTCTCAATTTCCACTTCATCTTGGGCTTTGCATTGCTCCGCGCTACTAGTGATGACTTCAGTAAACAATATCCAAAAAAATGTGATGGATTCAAAGTTCAACATAATAGTTCCTTGGGTAAAGTGACATCATAAATTAGGCTTGCTTCGGCAGGAATATGTTTTTAAATTTTCATATATTCTAGAGTTTGTTAATGTGTATTCATAATATAATAATAGTTTTTTTTTAAAGAAAATTATCTTAGAGAAAGGGGAGGAAGCCCTTTGGAGCTTTATTAACATTATTGAAGGGAAAAAAAATAAAACCCTTTTGGGTGCCCGAAGGCTGCAATAACTCCGGCGGAAACCGGCGTAACTAAGAGCCACTTCGCCTCACGGCTACTGCCCCTTTCGGGGGTGGGCCCTATATTAGCATTATCATATTTACATGTACTATCGCAATACATTAATTAAAACATGTGGGTTTTATGTAAACAAGTAGCTACCGTAGTTGCGTATGGCTCCTCACAGTTTTGAATAGTTAAATTTACTTTTATTCATAATAAATTTGAGAAGATCATCAATTTATTCTTCATAAATTGATCAATAAGAGAGATGTTACTTAAGGGAGGTGCTACCTGGAGGTTTAACATAGGAGATGAGGTGACACCTGGGGAAGGCACAACAGGGACTTAGCGATTTTTGACACTAATGTGTAGTCTCCTCTTTATTCTGAAGAGGAGCCAATAAACTAGGGCTCAGCGTTGCTCTGGCATCACTACTAATGACAAGATGTCAAACTATAGTATTGGGGC
This sequence comes from Takakia lepidozioides, assembly GCA_030704615.1. Classification (NCBI taxonomy): domain Eukaryota; kingdom Viridiplantae; phylum Streptophyta; class Takakiopsida; order Takakiales; family Takakiaceae; genus Takakia; species Takakia lepidozioides. The sequence goes on along the minus strand of CM060732.1, from coordinate 39,354,055 downwards.
GAGGATCGATTTCCCACATGTTTGGATTGAAGATTATACTAATTGCAGATTGTCATGTAAGGAACTTATCAAAACACTGATGTTGTAGGACAGTCAGACACAATTTACAGTACATACGTATGAGCATTTAAGATAATTCTTCAGGTCAAATCAGGCATAGTTTATTTTGTTTCTTTTCAGAAAAAACACTTAACCCTTAAGTTCCCAAGGGACCTGAATCGGGTCACTTTGAATTTGCAGTTTGACCTAATTTTTGCATATCTGGATAAAGCCTAGCCCCATAATGACAAAGAATTTGTTGCGAGTATCATGCCAAATAAATAAATAAATAAAACTACGACCTACAAAAAATATCTTAGATCTCTCATTTACGTTTTGGGCCTAAAAAGGGCTTGTTGACCGTTGGTGTGGCAGGTTAACAAAGCCAAAACAGATTGCACTCCAAAGGCCATTTTTGGCAGAAAATTAGAAATTTTGGAAAAAGCACTTCACCTTGTGGTGTGTGAGCATTACATACACACATCCACCATTGGCTTTTAAAAAATTTGTAGAAAAAAAAGTACTTCATTTGGAGGCACATTTTCTCTTGTCAATTTTGAGATTTCAACCCCTATGTAATTGCATGCAAAGCAAGCATAGGTGAAAAAATCAGTTGGACCTGCAATTTAGTGGGGTCATAGCCACTCCACTGTTGATTTGGAAATGGTGGGTCTTGGGGCAAGCAAAATTGGATAAAGCTAGGCTTTGATTTGGTCAAACCAATTTCTTTCTCACTTTTTCTTTGGGACCTGATATTTGAGGTCCGGGCCACCGTTATAATCTCACAATTTCCACGGTGGACTTGGCTCATTTTTGGGTACGTTTACTGCAGCTGGGTACCCTAAATTGGTAAAAAGTCAAAAAAGGGCTTGGGAACTTAAGGGTTAAACAAGCTCTACTATCTTATTATCAAAATATCAAAAAAATAAAGTAATATTAAAGCAGATTTGACAAAAATGATTCTATGAAATGATTCAGTTTTTCTTTTGGGAAATTCACAGATTCAGAAAAAAGATCGCGATGGTGTGGCGGCTGCCGATGATTAACAAGAATATGTTTTTAAAAAACATCGGTCTTTTGGTTTTCTTCAGGGCAGCTCAAAAAAAGACGATGATGACATTGCTGAAAATGGCGTGGCACTATGGCACTCTATTCCTGCTCGACACTAAGACTAGTTCATTGTGATGGATTCAAGTCTTACAAATAGTTCAACGTATGTTTACTTCATTTTATTTCCAAGGAAACACTAGCTCTGAAATTGTGGTCTTGAGGGGAAAAAATAAACTCACCTTTCTGGGCCATTGCAAATAGGACTAGCATAACCAAGTTGGAAGGTGTGTCCTTGCCTTCAGCAGCCATAACTACTCTCTTGCCAAATCTAGGGAAAACATAATCTTAGAGTAGATTCGCTCTCTCTCTCTCTCTCCTTTGGACAACAAACAAACAAAAGCAAGGAGGAAAAGGGTGAGTCTCGACGAAGTACAGTTCAAGAAGTTATTTTTTAATTTTTCGGGCATTTTGGGCATGTTCCCAAAAACTTGATGACGACAATAACGTGGCAACGATGACGAGGCACTATGGCACCCTATTCCTGCTCTACGCTAAACTAGCTTCCGACCTTGGGTCGTCGCTAGAATAATCCTGATTTCTTCATAGAAAGATGATTTCTGGTATTTTCATCAAATTATACACACAAATGCGTCCACAAGACTAAACAAATTACAATACATCTATGTTACCAGCTAGGTAAACTCATTTTATGTTACTACATTCAGATCTTTCTGAATCCAATACCAGTAATAGTCAGGATAATCATGTTGTAGTGTAGTCCAAGAGACCATGTTCTCGAATTGTAATAATACAAAAATCTCGCAACATTGTGATGGGGGGATCAAGATATTCGGATATCGACAATGTCTTCATCACTTTCCTGTCTACTTTGTTCCATGGAGTTTCAACCCACTAGGGAGAAGATGAAACGTAACATGCTTAAAAAGTAAAATACACGTGTTCTAAGTTTCAGATCATATGCTTTCGATTTCCTGTCTATTCTGTGAAACATGAGGCATTGTATCTGCCCCCCTCGTTTGGTCGGCCAGCACCCAAGGCCCCATCGGAGAAGACCAAAAGGACAAGTGAAAGGCTTGTCCAAGCACGCAGGCGATCATGAACAAGCTTGCGAGTAGAACCGTAAGGAGGAAAGGGAGCAGCATACACTTTCGGGCAACGCGATTTCATAACAGGCCAAAAACATGGAGAAGTACCTTGTAAATCATAGAAGAGAGATCTTAAAAAGAATAAGAAGGGGGGAAAGTTGTGAAGGGAAGAAGCAGCTACAGGTGGTGCACAAGAACGAGAGCCAGAAGATGCAACAGACAAGTGGCGGCCATAGCTGCTGCGGCGATAGCAAACACTAGTATAAGGGAAGCTCTAGTGGGGATGAGCAGGATGCATGTAAAATGGGGGAAGTCTGAAGTAGGAGTGCTAAAAGTAGTAGATAGCTACAAACCGAAAATCCTACAATTATTTAATTATAGAGTGGCTCTCGCCCTGGCGATTTGTTTTTGAAATTTGGAAAATAGCACGAGTGGCTACTGAATTTTGTAGGAAATAGCCATATTGTCTGTTCATCCACTGAAATTTGGATAGAATCATCATCCTGTGTACTAGCATCCATTCATATCATCCATATTTGACACATTCATCCATTATGTTCATTGTATTTGGACAAGTTTGGAGGTATCATCCATTGAAAAACATGAATTTACGACAGAATATTATATTATATTTTAAGAGGTAAAAAATATAAAAATTCGCCAAAAATTAGAACAATGCTCTCGCCATAAATATTGTTGGCATGTCTATGAAACATATAAAAGTAATACCTCCGAAGTATGGCTTGTAGAAGTCTCAAGATGCAAATATACCATACTTGTAGCTAAGAAAAAATATTGTGTAATAGCCAAGTTCCACGAGTTTCACAAAAGATACCACTTCGTTTTCTTGTGCAAAAATTCGCACCGAATTGAAGTATGAGTGGCGTCGTTGCCCACGTCTCCATTGGTACCTGCCTTGTCATCTTCATCTCCAACCGAAGCCTTCGCCAAAGCGCCAGTGACAACCGATTCATCGTCTTCGACATCCTTCCGAGAGCCGTCGAGCAAGGCGGAAGGATTCATCAACACAACGCTTATGAGGCATTCATGGCGCAAGCGTATGTACTCATCTCCATCTCCACTACCCCGCTTCACCTCCCGGACAATCCCGATCACGGCGTCGTGCGAGGGTCGTCCTAAAGATGCTTGCAAGTTATTCGTTTTCTCCAAAAAATCTTTAGTCTCCACCTTTCTTCTGGGAAAGCCCAAGGTGGCCTCAGCCTCCTCGCGTCGCTTGTCTTCGAACGTCGTCCTCATTATGACCGCGTAGTCCTCTCCCCGTGCCCAATAAAGAGGTTGCTGCAGCTTTTCCCGGTCTGGGATGATGACATTGATTTGTAAGATGAGGGGCTGGCTACCGGCTTGAGGGATATGGGCGGTGAATTGGGTGGAGAAGGTTGTTTGGTCGGTGACAGATTTTGGGATGAAGAGTCCAGGCGAATTCAGGGATAGTCCCTCATCGGTTAGAGTCGCCCGCTCTTCGAAGCCGTCTGTCGCGACCCTTTGCCTTGAGGGCAGGGGGTCGGGACACATGAGGGGTTGCCCCTGTAGTGGGGGCATCGGCAGCGATAGGTATGGGGGGCTGAAGCACCCTTGAGTGCCCAAGGCACTCAAGGAGGCGGAGGCGCTCACTAGGTGGAGCCCCGCACACCGGGTTGCGGTGGGGGTAGCTCCACAAGGGGTGGTGGTAGCTTAGCGGGACTTAGTGGGGGTGGCATAGGACTCACCATGGGGGCGGAGACCTCGTGGTGGGAGTCGTGGGGAGTCTTGGGACTCATCACGGTCCATAGAGGCCGTGATGAGTGGGCCAAGACTCACCGCGACTCATCACCGGGAGTCGAGGGTTTTCGTGGTGGTTCGCCATAAAATGGCATGGCTGGTTATGAAACCCCCGCGGACAGCTACAGAAGTATATATAGGGAGTAGTAACCCCGAGAACGGTGCAAGCCCGTTGGTGACCAAAAACTAGTGAGTAAGCGAACGAGCCGGAAAGCGACCAAAGAGAGGGGAGCTGTTCCGGACTGCCATCTACCAAAGGGAATTCTCCTAGTCCCAAATAGGTGGAGGGTTTAGAGGGAAGCGAAGGGGGACCGTTATGTCCCGGTGAGCAGCCGAAGCTCCAAGTTGGCTCGGGCGGCCAGGTTGGGAGTCAGGCGCGCGCATCAAAGCGAGTAACTATGACTTGAAGGGGAGCTTACCGAAGTGAGGTGCGCGACACTTGGTATCAGAGCTTAGAGTTCAGTACGCGACCGTCCTTGGGATTGGCCTCATCATGGGGTCGGGCAAGCCAAAGCGAAAGCGGAACGGCCCAAAAGATGATGATCCTGGTGAGCCCGATGGAGGCGACGTGTCACCGAGGCGGCCGTTTGAGGAAGCGATGAATGTTTCTGAAAACGAGGTCGCTCAAGAGCAGGAGGAATCCGAGGAGTCGGAGCCCAAGGAATCCTTGAGAGCTCCGAAAAACCAAGAGATGCCTCCCATGCCAGCAGCCTTTTGGGAAGGGTTGTTGGCGCAATTTGGCGGGACGTTGAAAGACGTGTTGAAGGCGGCTAATGCCACTTCCACTAAGGCAAAGTTTAAGGTGAAGCCTAAGGAACCCGGCACCTTCGAGGGCGTTCGAAATCGGAAGGCACTCAACACCTGGCTCTTGGAGCTAGAGCAGTACTTCCGGGCGGCCAAGTTGAGTGACGAGGATCGGGTGGAAGTGGCTCCCACCTATTTGAGGGGCTATGCTCAACAATGGTGGCAGAAACGCCTTCACAACCGAGGCCCAAGCCCGGAAACCTTGAACTGGAGTGGGTTCAAGGAATTGATGAAGAGACAGTTTGTGCCCCTCAACGCGTCCTGGCTTGCCCGGGACAAGATGAGGAATTTGAAGCAAACAGATGACATTCGGGGGTATGTCCAGGCTTTCAATGTGCTGTTGCTCGAATTCGCGGACATGGAAGAACCAGAAATGGTCTTCAACTTTGTGGCGGGACTGGCCCCATGGGCCAGGCGGAAGTTGGAGGAGAAGCCACCCAATACTTTGAACAAGGCAATTGAGAGGGCTGAATGTTTCTCGGATGTCCCTAGGGGTGAGAGACAAGGCCGTACGGAGCTGAACCACAAGAAGACCCGGCGGGAAGGTGACTCCTCCCGACCGGAAAAGAAGTGGGATAGGCCACGCGGCGATAATGGCACGTGGAAATCGAAGGGAGGGCCTTCACACGTCAAGGCGGCACCCGGTGCTTCGAAAGAAAAAGCGGGTGGAGCGGCTTATGGCGGACAGAAGTCGACCTTTGATGGAGTGTGTTTCAATTGCGAGGAGCCCGGGCACATGGCCAAGAAGTGCACGAAGCCCCGGCAATTGAACATGACTCGGGCGACCACGGAGCTGTCGGAAGATACCATCAGTCGCTTGGTGGAAGCGGTGGTCGCCAAGACTTGCAAGGTAGGCAACTATTCTTGTGAGTTGTATCAGGAAACTGGCGCCCTACGTAAAGGGAGTCAGTTATTGTTCGTGGATGGGATAATATCCGGAACTAATGTGTCGTTGTTGGTGGACACAGGAGCGTCGCACTCCTTCATGACACCGGCGGCGGCACAAAAGCTGGGACTCCCGACAAGTAACGTGGGGGCCTCTATTGAGGTGCGTTCTGCCAAAGGAGAACCACAGTTGGCGACAAGGTTAGCGTTTAATGTTCCTCTTCAACTGGGGAGTTGGGAGGGACGTGAGAACTTCACCATCTGCGAGATCGATGGAGTAGATCTCATTTTGGGGATGACCTTTCTGAGTAAATCCGGAGCGGTCATAGATGGCCGCAAGAGAGTAGTCACGCTGCCATGTGGGAATGGTGGCGAGGTCTTACGAGTGTCGGAAACGCCCAAATCCGTGGGAGGGCGAATAAGCCTTCTGTCAGCAAGGGAGTGGGCCGTGGAGGAGGCACACGAACCCCAGTTTTTGCTTTACATTAGAGAAGTGAAGGGAGAAGGCGATGGGGAGCCGAACCCAGATTGGATCAAGGGGATTTTGGAGAAATACCAGGATGTGATGCCGGAGGATTTACCAAGCGGCTTGCCACCGCGAAGAGGAGTTGACCATAAGATTGAGGTGATACCGGGATCGGAACTGCCTGCCAAGGCGCCCTACCGGTTAAGCCACAGAGAGTTGGTCGAGCTGAAGACTCAGCTCAAGGATCTAATGTCAAAGGGGTACATCCGGCCAAGTAAGTCACCTTACGGAGCCCCGGTGCTATTCGCAGACAAGAAGGATGGGACGCTGCGGATGTGTGTCGATTACAGGGCTCTGAATAAGGTGACTATCAAAAACCGGTACCCTTTGCCAAGGATCGACGACCTCTTCGATCGGTTGGCAGGAGCGAAGTATTTCAGCCGGATCGACTTGCACTCCGGCTATCATCAAATTCGGGTGGCGGAAGGAGATGAGGAGAAGACCACGTGCAGGACAAGGTATGGTTCATATGAGTTCTTGGTGATGCCTTTTGGGCTCACCAATGCACCAGCGACCTTTAGCACGCTGATGAACAGCCTTTTTCAGGAGTGGTTGGATGACTTTGTGATCGTGTATATCGACGACATCTTGGTGTACTCGAAAACAAAGGAGGAGCACCTGGAGCACCTCAAAAGGGTGTTCCAAAAGTTGCGAGAAGGGAAGCTGTACGCCAAAGCTTCAAAGTGCGAATTCGGGGTCACAAAAGTGGAGTTCTTGGGGCATGTGATTACACAGGATGGGATCAAAATGGATGACAGAAAGGTGAGGGCGATCTTGGACTGGGAGCCTCCGACTTCGGTCCCGGGAGTGCAATCCTTCCTAGGACTCGCCTCCTATTACCGGAAGTATGTGAGAAATTTCGCCAAGATCGCGGGGCCGCTGTCGGACCTTCTGTGTAAATCCAAAGTCTGGGTATGGAACACATTTTGTGGCCAAGCTTTTGCTGAATTGAAGCAGCGGATGGCGGAAGCTCCAGTCTTGAAAATCCCGGAGTTCGATCGTCCATTTGAGATTCATACAGATGCGTCGGACTTCGCGATTGGGGGTGTACTTATGCAAGATAGACGTCCAGTGGCTTACGAAAGTAAGAAACTGAATGTAGTGGAGCGACGGTGGCCTACGCACGAGAAAGAGATGAAGGCGGTGGTGCATTGCCTTGAGCTTTGGCGCCACTATGTTGGTTCCAACCCAGTGAAGGTGTTCACGGACAATGTCACGGTGAAGTATTTTGCCACGCAGCCCAAGTTGTCCCCAAAACAACTTAGGTGGCAAGATACTTTGGCGGTGTTCGATGTGGATATCCAGTACAAACCGGGACGAGACAACGTGGTGGCCGATGCTTTAAGTAGAAAGCAGCAGCTCTTGTTGGTGTACAAGGGCGAGACGGCGCTCAAGGAAGATCCAAAAGGCTTGCCGGAAGGATGAGCTAGCGAAGTCCGTGATGCAGGACTTGAGGATGGGGGTTAAATCGCAGTTCCACTTGCAAAATGGACTGCTTCGGTATAAGCAAAAACGTCTCTACGTGCCAAAGGGAGGGATCAGAGATAGCCTCTTGAGAGAATGCCATGATAGCCCGCTTGCGGGCCACGGCGGAGCCAAGCGCACTGCGGCACTCTTGAAGAAAGAGTATTTCTGGCCCAAACTGAGGGAGGAGGCAGAGGAGTATGTCAAGACATGCACCACATGCCAACAAAACCGGAGCGAGTACAAAAAGCAAGCGGGGCTGTTACAACCCTTGCCGATTCCAGAGGGGACTTGGGAAAGCGTCTCGATGGATTTCATGACTGCTATGCCGCTGTCAAAAGGATTCGATGCAATCATGGTGGTGGTGGATAGGTTCAGTAAAATGGGCCATTTCATCCCCACCAAGGAGACGGCAACGGCGCAGGAGACAGGGCGACTTTACTTCGTCCACGTCTTAAAGCATCATGGAGTCCCGAAGGATATTGTCTCGGATCGCGATCCAAAGTTTACGAGTAAATTTTGGAAGACACTTTGGAAGAAGATGAGGACGAGGCTGAAGATGAGCACCGCCTTCCGACCTACGACTGACGGCCAAACAGAAAGGGTGAATTCCGTAGTGAAACAGATCTTGCGGAATTACGTGTCGGCAGACCAAACAGACTGGGTGGAACACTTAGACGCGGCAGAGTTCTGTTATAATAACACAGAACACTCCGCAACGGGAGTTTTTCCTTTCGTATTGGTCTATGGAAAAGCACCTCTGGTGCCGACAAGTTGGGCCGCCCAGGACGTTGAGGAACCGGCAGTAGCGGCGGTACTGGAAGAACGCGAGCGTTTGTTGAAGCTCGCAAAGTACAACATTGCCAAAGCCAGGAAACGGTATGAAAGGCAGGCGAATCGGAAGCGGAGGGAAGTGAAGTTTGAGGCAGGCACAGAGGTCTGGTTGAACATCAAGAATTTCCGACTACCTCCGGAAGTGAGTCCGAAGTTCGTACCTCCGTATGCGGGACCCTTTCGCATTCGGAAGGTTATGAATGAGGATGTGTATGAATTGGAGCTGCCGGCAAACAGCAAGGTGCACCCAGTATTCCATGTCTCTCTTTTAAAGCCTTACTTCAAAGATGAAGCGCGTTCGAATCGGCATCAAGTGTTGCGTCCGCCACCTATGCTGTTGGATCATGAAAATGAACCTGAGTACGAGGTGGAGGCAATACTTAAGTCGAGGAGGTTCAAGAACCGAGAAACGGAGTATCTCGTCAAATGGAAGGGCTATCATCATGTGGAGGCATCTTGGGTGCGTGCCTCAGAAATGGGAAACGCATCCGAGGCGGTTGCAGCTTTCGAAGGGCGACCTCAAAAGCGGAAGAAACGTTGATGGGGACATCAACCTTGGAGCGTGGGGGAGGAAATGCATGCCTAGCCCGGCTTAGCTAGCTTAGAATCCGATTACAAAAACTTGTATTGTACAAAAATTTGTTATAAAGGAAATGGGTTCCAAATGTTGTGCGTCCTATTTTGTTTGGAATGGTGATGCATGGTATGGTTGGCTAGTGTGTAGAATGCATGCTAGCTTATAAAAGTGGGAGAGGTAAATTGGGTTAATCGTGTGTTTGCGTAGTGCCGAAATCGGGTGACCCCCATCCAAGGGGCAAGGAAACTTGCGACTTCTTTGGGAGTCAACGTGCTAGTGCGCACCTGGCGCGTGCGCGTACTATAACTGCGCTACCGAGGGGGTTGCCTTGTAGTGCGGGCTAACGCGGAAGCTACGTGCTTCCGTTCACGTACTATAATCGTGTAGCCTCGGGACGAAGTCGTAGTGCGGCTTCGGCGTGTTCCCGTACCTCAGGCCAGCATTCCAAGGCGAACCCAATTGTAGTGATTGGGGCGCACGGTTGGTTCAAGGTTATCTTCCTAGTCAAAGAGGGTTCCAGGGAACCCTTGCTCAAGGTGATGCCAAAAGCGGCATCATGAGCGATCGCAAGCAATGTTGTTGCAGTAAGGCGATTCGATCCTCGGGGAGGATCGTTCCTTGGCCTTGAAGTAGGCCAAGAAGAGTGCACTAGGAGGAGCTGGAGAGGCTCCACCCTTGGCCGGGACTTGGAGGAAGTCGGCCGAACTAGCTAGTGGAGAGTAGAGTCAAGTGTGGGGTTTGGTTCTTTGCCATGGGACGCCATGGTGCGGAAACAAACTCCTTGATGTGGGACGCCACAGCTTGGATGTTCGTTTCTACAAAATGGACAAGTCGATGAGGACATCGACTCCCTGTTGGTAGGGGTGTGTGTCGCGACCCTTTGCCTTGAGGGCAGGGGGTCGGGACACATGAGGGGTTGCCCCTGTGGTGGGGGCATCGGCAGCGATAGGTATGGGGGGCTGAAGCACCCTTGAGTGCCCAAGGCACTCAAGGAGGCGGAGGCGCTCACTAGGTGGAGCCCCGCACACCGGGTTGCGGTGGGGGTAGCTCCACAAGGGGTGGTGGTAGCTTAGCGGGACTTAATGGGGGTGGCATAGGACTCACCATGGGGGCGGAGACCTCGTGGTGGGAGTCGTGGGGAGTCTTGGGACTCATCACGGTCCATAGAGGCCGTGATGAGTGGGCCAAGACTCACCGCGACTCATCACCGGGAGTCGAGGGTTTTCGTGGTGGTTCGCCATAAAATGGCATGGCTGGTTATGAAACCACCGCGGACAGCTACAGAAGTATATATAGGGAGTAGTAACCCCGAGAACGGTGCAAGCCCGTTGGTGACCAAAAACTAGTGAGTAAGCGAACGAGCCGGAAAGCGACCAAAGAGAGGGGAGCTGTTCCGGACTACCATCTACCAAAGGGAATTCTCCTAGTCCCAAATAGGTGGAGGGTTTAGAGGGAAGCGAAGGGGGACCGTTATGTCCCGGTGAGCAGCCGAAGCTCCAAGTTGGCCCGGGCGGCCAGGTTGGGAGTCAGGCGCGCGCATCAAAGCGAGTAACTATGACTTGAAGGGGAGCTTACCAAAGTGAGGTGCGCGACACCGTCCCTGACGAAGCCGTCCTTAGGTATCCCCAAAAGAGATTCCGACGCCCATCGGAAGCCTTCTTTTTGTACTCGGGCATGCGTGTTGAAGATGACGTCGGAGGGATATTCCTTCAGCATGGACAGGAAGATCACCATACGCTGCTCTTCAAGCTCTTTTCCCTTCCCAGCGGCATCTAGAATATCTTTCGGATCTAGGCCCAATAAACCGCAAATGCAGAGCGTCTGATCAGCCAATTTTGAAGTCGTGCGGAACTGGAGCGCCGCGACCATCGGCGACAATGCGTGGTCAATGGTCTCAAAAAGTCCATCCTTGAGAAAGTCATGGAGGACGACAAACTCTCCCATACTATTTGCCGACGATTCATTTGGGAACGTGATGCAGTGCCCGTCCTCGGTCGACTTATCCTTGCCTTCGGCGAACAACCGATGGTTCCAATTGCAGAAATACAGACAGACACTCTTCTGGAGGTTGTTCGCTGTTGATGGCACTTTTCGAATGTCAGACGATAGCACGAGCACCGCAGACGCATATCTATAAGTATCTTTTACTCCTTGGATGGCAAGCCGTCGATGCGACTCTAGATCTTTCGCGACGGGTATATAAAGAGTGTCCATCCAAAAGTGGCTTGGGTTGCCCTTCGCCTTGCCAGATTCTGCAGCTGCGTTCACCATCTTTTGAATCTGTGATACTTGGCATCGCCGCAAATAATTATGAGTCAGATTGCCCATTCCATCGGCCCACCTGTTCATACAAGTTTGTCAGTTTCACAAATTAAGTATAGCCAATTTGATCGGTTGCTTAGGTAGGAAGCTTACACGTGGGAGATTGCTATGTACTGTGGTGAATCCGACTTGTCCTTATCAAAGGTCGCAACTTGTAGTTTCTGTTCGCTTCGCTCCAGGAGATGACCGGCGTACCTTTGGCGTCCATGATTGCAACGACACGACTCACATCGACGTAGACATCTTCGCAGCCATCGCAGTTTTCCGCATGTGCCATCTGGTACGTCGACTCATTAATATTTGCGCGACACACATGTCCTCCGTGCAACCCCTGCTCGCGTGCATGTCTTTCCCCTCCGGATTCAAAGTCCCACTCATTCGCCTCCATGGTGCATAAATGAAAGAGGTTATTTTTTCTCTCACTACCAGTGTTTTTTTTGGCGAAAAATCGCCAAATGGCGACCTCAAAACATTAAAATGAAATATTATGTCGCAAATTCCCTGTTTTTTCATGGATGAAATCGCCAAACTTCCACAAGGGGGGGAAAAGAAAGATGGATGAATTCACCAAATATGGATAATATAAATGGATGAAAGTACATATGAGGATGATTCTATCCAAATTTTCAATGGATGAACAGAATATATAGCTATTTTTTGTAGCCACTCGTGCTATTTTTCACATTTAAGAAAAAATCACTGCTCACTACTAAGGGGCCTGATTTGTGAGCGGTCGCTCCCAGGTGCTTCCCTTTTTTCAAACAAAAACAAAAAAAAAACAAATTATGTGGGGAGCCATGAGAGCATCTGGTCAATCATCAAATGCAGCCAATTATTCTAGGATTTCTCAGAGCTAAGGAAAATATTTTCCTAGAGCTTTATGCCTTGAAACATGCATTTGGAGATTTGATATTTGGAGTTTGTTTGAGATTTTAGGTATTTTCTTATAAAGTTTCTGGAATTTCGGCCGTTTTCCCGTTTTCTCTAAATTTTCACTTAATTATTAGGCAGATTCTTTCTAATTATTTAGTGCCGGATCAGCCTTCCCACTACGGTACATATACTAACATCCATCCTGTCTGGCATACCCTAATCTCTGACATTTTATTAACTTGTTGCGACAGCATTGATGGTTACACTATATGTAGCTGCAATCAGTGTGCTCCCCCGAGGCTCTCGTGAAAGTTGAAACTGTGGTTTCATTATGATCCATAAATGTGAGGGTCTGGAGTTGCAAGCAATCGGATCAGTGTCTGGGAAATATTTTGAGTTGAACCAGCCAGTGGCCGCTCATTTTCAACACCAACCGGCTAAGTGGGTTGGGGGGTCGGCTGCTGCCCCTTAGTGGTAACTTCAGGCGGTCAATTTCCTACATATTGTTTTACAACCGGTAATATTTTTTATTTTATTTTGTGTGTTCGGCTATAAATCCGGCCATTGTACATATCAACCGGTTCATTTCCTGCAAATGAAAATTAAATTCGGCTGCATACAAATTCAACAAATGAACAACAATAAATAATCACAACCAATTTTAAGCAATTCAAACAAGTGCAGAAAAGTATCCTTGGCAGGAGTTGAACCTGTCAATGCCCTCCACCAGTTGGAGGCCAAGGATCGAACCCTTCTAAAATGCAAGGACCTCAACCAAAAGTTGAAGGGCCTTGAATTTTAGAAGCGTTACCTATCTAAACAAACAAACAAACATAAATTCAAAACTGCAAATCATCATTCGTACCTTCTGCATATGATGGCTCACCTTCTGGTTGTCCAGCTAAATATAGCTCAAGATGAGAGAACAAATGTCTGAAGTTTGTGGAGTTCTTCCACAAAGATATGGCCTCAATCAAAACAGGTTGACATGCCTGCACACTTGGCCCTTCCAAAGCAACACGAAGCACACTTTCCAAGTTCTTTGTTTTCAACTTGTTTCGAAATTTAGTTTTGATTGAGTTTTGAACTGAGAATGCCCTCTCACATGCGGCAGTGCTTACACATTGAACTCGAGCAATTTCAGAAAGCACAAGCAAGTTTTCATACTTCATCGTTAGAGAAGGGTTCCAAGTCACCATGCCCCAAAGATCCTTGAAAGTTTTCTCCATCCACTCGGTACTTGCCTGTAGTTTGAAAGCAAAGAACTCTCGTTTCACCGCTGTTATGTCAACAAGGGCAGGCAATGTCCTTCCTGCAATATGTCTTTCGACACCATAGTGCGCACATAATATTTCCAACTCTACTACACCCCAACTTGCTAACCCCACTTGCCTAGTTGGTAGGTTACATGGACTCAATATTTTGAATGCACTTACAACTCCGTTGTCCTCAAATCTGGCATCCAAAGCATTGCAAACAGCCTCTGCATAAAGCTTTTGGAAGGTAAGTGCTGCCTCCAAATCACCCCCCATCCTCTCTCGTGTCATTTGTACACCATGAAAATTGGATCCCCTAATCTCAGAGGCTAGCCGCCTCAAATACCCACCAAGAGGACCAAATTCCGGGATGATGTGATAACCCATTTTCTCATTGAAGGTGGATTGGTTCAAATCCGTGCTATCCTCAATGAAAAACATTCGTATTTGTGCAATCTCTGTCTTAACTATGGACCCAATGCTGGTTACATCCACAAAACTTCCATTGGAACACACGTGAGAGTAGAGATAGACCGTGCAACATATCAGCCAAAAAATACAAGACATAAATCATTTTGAATGACCTAAGCTTGTTATACAAAAGAGGGGCTGATCCATCATCATTGGCAACCGGCACATCTCTAAAATACGTGACAACACTCTTAAGACTATCACAAAGCGATGTCACGGCCTGCCACCTAGATAACCAACGAATCTTGTGAAACCTTTTGAGGCACTTCTGAGCATCATTAAGCTCGGTCTGCAAAGCTTGCAAGGTTGCCTTACGCTTAGATGATTTGCGAAAATGACCAGCAAGAGAGTTCAAAAGTGTGTCAACCTCATTTGAAATAAGATGACATGCTGATGTCTTGGCAGCTTCTAATGCTGCCAAGTTGGTCCTATGTGCTACGCAATGGACGGCCAACATAAAGGGGTTTACCTTTTGCTGAAGACGAGCAGCCACGCCGGATCGAGCCCCCACCATGGTTGCTGCCCCATCCGAACCAAACCCCAAAAACTTATCTACATCCAAACCCCACTCTTTCAAACTAGTTAGTAAACACTCATATATCATTGCAGCATCCTTCTTGCCATCAATAATCTGAAGTAATCCCAAAAACAGAGTGACTGGCAAACCCTCTTCAACAAAAGAAGCAAAAACAACAAGATGACCGGTCACTGAAATGTCAGTTGACTCATCTATCATGATTCCATAGTACTTGGAATCCTTCACTCTATCCAACACCTTTTTCTGAACAACACATGAGATACAATACAATATATCAGCACATGACTTCTCATCATGGTACAGTTTCTGGGTAATACAAGCTTTGAGAGTAACCAAAAGTTGACACAAACCTGGAAATTTGCTAAATGGCAAGGCCTCCAAACCAATGTAGTAAGCAACTTGGAAAAAAGCCAAAACAACATCATCACAAGCTCGATTAGCACTAGCTATGGCTTTCTCCATGGCTTTCTTACCAGATTGTAGGGCCCAAGAGAACTTACGATGCTCTTCTGACCTAGCATGGTCTTGGAATGAACTCACCTTGACATTGACAGAACCAGCATTTGCAAAGACTGTCCTCCCTCCTTTCCCTCTACAAACTTTACAAAAAAACCCTACCTAGATCATGGTTAAACTCAATCCAATCAAATTGAGTGTACCAAACATATTTCCATGCTTTCTGGGCTGCCTCTACACTATTCGATGGCTTGTCCATACCACTTGAAGATGAGGCAGGGGGGACAACGGAAGGAGATTCTTCATCACAATCACCAGTGCGACCAGCCCTAAATAACATATTTCTTAGATTCCTTTGGCGCTTGGCCATAGCCAAGACCTTACAAAATACAAATATATAGCACGGAAATTGCAACAAGGAAGGGCCAGCGAGTGCAAGCAGGCGGGAGCGTCGGCAGCACATCAACATACAGCCAGTGGTAAGTGCGGGCCCCGGCAGGTGAGCTGTGGACTTAGCAAAGAACGAGTGCAAGGCCTGCCAACTGCCTGAAGTAAATCAGAAAATAGAAGGGGAGGTGGGTCAGAAATGGGTAGGAGGTGAGATGCAGCCCTCCCAGCCGCCTTTGCCCGACACAAAATAGACACGGCTTGTGCCTGCTGCAAAGCAACAAAAACCGTGGTCGAAAGAACGGTAGAAGAACCGAAGGGGGAGGCCTACCAATGCCCTTGCTTTTTACTGCATGATAAGCACAAAGTATGCAGAAAGTCATGTAGCTGTAGACTTCGAAAGACAAAAGTCATAACCACTCACTAGGAAAAGCAAGGACATAACCAAATGAAACAAAGACTTATGCCTGGGCCTTGAAGTGTGGTAGCACGCAGCAAGTGCAAGCAGGCGGGAGCGTCGGCAACACATCAACATACAGCCAGTGGTAAGTGCGGGCACGGCAGGTGAGCAAAGGACTTAGCAAAGAACGAGTGCAAGGCTGAAAGCATGCCTGGGCCTTGAAGTGTGGTAGCACGCAGCGAGTGCAAGCAGGCGGGAGCGTCGGCAACACATCAACATACAGCCAGTGGTAAGTGCGGGCCCGGCAGGTGAGCAAAGGACTTAGCAAAGAACGAGTGCAAGGCTCTTCTAGGGTTTGCCCCCAACCACCCTGGCTCCGTCCGTTGGATGTAACCAGGCCTGGGCCCTGGCATGCTGGATTTCTGCCACGTGGCAAGGCTCTTCTAGTCTCTTCTAGGGTTTGCCCCCAACCACCCTGACCCCGTCCGTTGGATGTAACCAGGCCTGGGCCCTGGCATGCTGGATTTCCGCCACGTGGCAGCATTCAACGGCCATTTTCCGTTTTCTTATAAGATAAGAACGGCTGGAATCCGTCCAGGCGTGCCAACTAAGGCATATTTCCGGCATTTACTGATACGGAAAGGCAAAAATCCGTCCTCTGAGTCAGGCACTCGGATGATTTCCTCTTGGGCCATTTTTTCCGTCGGTTCATTTTCCGGAGGTTTCATGTCATACCCGGAAATTCCAGGATGGCACTCGGCTGGCATGTAACTGGCTGCCGGTTCTTCCCGTTCATTGAATCGGATTCCAGAATGTAAACTAGGTATTATACATGTGCACACTGGTAAGGTAGTCCTGTGTCATGTGATGTGCTTGGAAATAAAGCTTTGCAGGATTTTAATCATCTCCCTGTGAAGTTCAAAGATCGTTATGTAACTTGTGCCAATTCCCCAATGACGCTGGCTCAAAGTTTATATCCCTCACCTCGAAGAGAGAAGTGGTCTGGTAGGGTGTTTCGAAAGTACATTGTGTGTAGCTGTGCGTGCTGATCTGAGATTGATGTTTTTTTCTTACCTTCACAGGCCCGCGAATTTTTGGTAGTGACGCTGGTCTCCAAGCAGCGCACCTCCCGAGGAGGCTTCACACACCTGGCCACACATGTGGGCCCGCCCCTCCATGTCTTCATGTAGCTCGCCAAAACTGGCTCGCCCATTGCCCCTAAACTTTTCCTTTTCCCGTTGCCCTTCCCTGCCCCGACCTCACGCACGTCCCCATTATGCAATATGGGGGAATGATAAGAACAACCTTCCAGAGGGTATTCTAATATTATTTGGATTAAGCAGTTTTAAACTTGATATGAACAAACTTCCGAAAGGTATCCATCACGCATGACCTAATGATAGGAACAACCATCAGTAAGGTATTAAACACATTTGTTTCGATTTTTATGCAAGTTAAAAAATGACGCGGAATCTTCCTCCGGAGGGTACACCAATACGTTTGGATAGAGCAATTTTAAAATTGAGATGAACAACCCTTCGCCCGGTTTCCATGCGCATGACCTAAGGGTAGAAACAACCTTCCTTAAGGTATTAAGCAAATCTATTTGGATTTATGCAAGTTTGAAAATGAGTCACAACAACCTTCCTGATGGTACTCTAACATTATTTGGATTAAGCAATTTTAAACTTGACATGCACAACCTTCCGAAAGGTAACCATTGGAGATGACCTGATGGCAAAAACAACCTTCCGTAAGGTATTACACATATTTGTTTGGACATTATGTAAGTTAAAAAATGATTGAAACAACCTTCCGGAGGGTATACCAATATGTTTGGATTGAGCAATTCTAGACTTGATTTTTTTTTTTTTTTTATTCAATCTTAAAATGAGCCTTGTTAGAGTTAACAATTTTAGAGTACCCTCTGGAAGGTTGTTCTTATCATTCCCCAAAATTGCATAATGGTGAAGTGCGTGCAAGGTCCGGGCAGGGAAGGGCAAAGGGTAAAGCAAAAGTTTATGGGCCATGCGCGAGCCAGTATTGGCGAGCTACACGAAGACATACACGAAGACATGGAGGGGCGGGCCCACGTGTGTGGCCAGGCGTGCGAAGCCTCGGGAGGTGCGCTGCTGGTAGACGCGCTGCAGGGAGACTAGGGAGCCACCGTCACTACGACGTTGCTACCGACAATTCGCGGGGGCCTTCACACAACATGGGGTCAGTGTTTTTCTTAAGAAATTTGGAAAATAGCACGAGTGGCTACAGAGATTTGCAGGATATGTCTGACTGGCAGGAATGGCACAAGGCATGTAATGGTCATCCTCGGCGATGGAAGAGGACTGGATCTCGAGGATCTGCAGCGGCGGAGAGCCCAATGATGAGGCGACGATCTGAGCGGGGCTACCGCCTGGCGAAGCGTGTGCGTGACGAAAATGGGGCACACCTGAAGGACAAAGAAGTTTTGATGCTTGGCAGTGTCCCTGCCTCGTTCCGGATAACCCAGGTTATGTGTGTGGTGCTTGCAGCTCTGTGGATTGTATTTCTCCTCACGGTTGCGGGCCTGAAGTAGAACACATGGTACCTGCTTGCGGTTGGCGGTCTCGGCATGATCCAAAATGTGGTGGTTGCAGGGGCGAGTCGGGGACAAAGCACAACAGGCATTCTCTTGACTAAAATTGAGTCATTTGAGCAACCAAAGGTCATGGATGCATAGATGGATCTTGAAATAAACCATGAAATTGTCGGGAGGTCTCTGCTTAAGGAATTCTTTAATGGGAACGTACGACCTGCAGAAAAAAGCTGGTGGGATGGCATGGACAAGCAAGCATACGAGAGCGATAGGCGCAGGAAGAGGCCTGAGAGCTTGCGATATGGTGCTCCTTCCGCATTCCAGTCTCATCAGATATGACTTGCATTTGAGCTATAGGGATGGGGGGCACGGTTCTAAATTTTCCCTATGCATCATTATCGAAAGTCATGAAATTTTTTCCTGCTAGACAGTTTTATTTGTGTCCTCTGTTTTTCCTATCTACTAGTCAAAGTCATGTTGTTGTTTTGTTAGTTCTATCAAAGATTCGTATTCACGAGCTCAACTCAGTCAAGTACCATAAGGATTGCACCACCAGCTGTAACCATGAAGACCTTTCATCTTTGATGCTTGTAGGCTGCTTGACTATTTATCGAAACCTGGCTCACATGCAGATGTGTAGTCTTGCGTGCATTACTGCATCAGGAAGCGAGAGTTTCAAGGGAGCGAGACTCAACTAGCACATTTTTATTAGCACCAATCAGGATCTCAAGTGGCAGATCAATTGGTATTTTGTAACAAAATCAATCCCTCCAAAGGCAAACTGCTGTTTCAGCTCCACGTGTGACTGTGTGAAGTTTTTTCAAAAGACCTGTGCAATTGTCAAGTCGGTATCATATCTGCCCTTCCTGCTGCTTCCTTGCGCGGGTCTGGTCTAGGGACCAGGAGGGGGAGGCAGGAGTGTAAAGTTGGTTGGAGGTGAATGCTAGTCCTTTTGTGCTTGCTCGTCTCTGTGGATAATATGGCCATTCTTTTATCCCGCACAAGCACTAGTCAAAGATCAAGGAGGAAACCTTATGTACTCTCTTCTTTTTACCATCACAACAACCTTGTGTCACGGTTCCACACCATAGGTCGGCCTGGGGAATTTATTCAGAGCTTAGGGAGTGGCCAAACTACTAAGCTGATTGGGCATAATAGTGGAAAAGAAAGAGTTTCTATCCTAGAAGAGGCGCTACCTTTTATCCCCGAGCGATTCCGGAATAAGACCGGAATGGTGAAGTATGGAGGTGCCAAAATGTGGAGGGGCCACTAAGCATGATGCGTCTCTCAAGGAAAAAAGTGGTAAAGAGCTGGTGGTTCTTTCGTGCTGTGGGTTTACCCCCCCTACTCGTCCATGGTGGAGGATCTGAGATCATCATGTCGTACCAAGTTGGGGATCGACCCTCGTTTTGAGAATGGTGTGGCCGTCACCAACTGAAGCCACCATGGAAGTTGAGATGGTGCTAAAGGTAGTGGTATCTAGAAGTGTGCTTTCTAACCCCTAGGCACCGAGCGGGTAAGTTTGACTTTGTAGGAAAAAGGGACCCCCTGATAGAAAATGGGTATAACTCCCAGGAAAATGACAATCTGGAAATTCTGAACGGACAAAAGGTACTCACCTACCTGTTGCAGCAGGTGAATCTTCCACCGCAGTGGGTGGGCCCATTTTTTACCGGAAGATAATAGGAATAATGTAAGAACTTAATGCGAGCGCCCCAGCCCTAACACCCGTACCGCCGGTTCTCCACCTCCGGCAGCCGGCTGGGCTCGGTCAATCCCTCCTCACCCCTCCCTCATCCCATGGCGTCGTCGCCCCAGGCGCGTCGTCACTGCCTGCGTCCTCGTTTTGCGACACCAGTCCGCCAGTTCCCTGTAACCCCTGCACGTCAGCCCCTTAACCCCCGCCCCGGGTTCAACCCTCACCCCCATGTAACCTTCTGTAACTCCGCTGAGTGTAACCCACACCACCATGTAACCCATGTAACCCCATGACCCTCTGTAACCCTCACCACCATGTAACCCTCTGTAACATTGCAGAGTGTCACTTCCACCCCTATGTAATCCTCACTCCATGTAACCCTCTGTAACACTTTGCAACCCATGTAACCCTCTGTAACACCGCAGAGTGTCACCCTCACCACCATATAATCCTCTGTAACACCGCAAAGTGTCACCCCCACCCCTATGTGACCCTCACTACATGTAACCCTCTGTAACACTTTGCAACCCATGTAAGCCTCTGTAACCTTCTGTAACCCATGTAACCCTCTGTAACACCGCAGAGTATAACCCTCACTCCATGTAACCCTCTGTAACCCTTTGTAATCCTCTGTGACCCTCTATAACCCATGTAACCCTCTATGACCCTTTGTAACCCTCTGTAACACCGCAGAGTGTCACCCTCACCCCTATGTAACCCTCACTCCATGTAACCCTCTGTAACCTATGTAACCCTTTGTAACACCGCAGAATGTCACCCTCACCCCCATGTAATCCTCACTCCATATAACCCTCTATGACCCTCTATAACCAAGCGTAACCCTTACCACCATGTAACCCTCTGTAACACCGCATAGTGGAGGTAGCCTATACTATATGCGCACACAAATGCATGCATATGGAGGAATGTATGCGTGCATACAAATTTTAGATATGCATAGGAACAATTTTATATGCACAACACTTAAATAAGGGTACCCAAAAAAAAAAAAAAAAAATTGTAATCTTAGGGTCCATAGTCAAAATATGAAAGGATGGAATAAGAATATTCTATATAGAATATTCCATATTCATTGTATTATTATTCCACATGGGTGAGTGTAGGAATGGGAGAGGAACATGTTGCTTTTATGGCTTTCCAACATGAGAAAAAAAGTCGAAAAATTAAAAAGTGATGAGGCACGGCTCCTTGTTAGATACAAATGGTGAAGGTACGGGCTCTTCCAATGGTGGGAGTCTAGTTTGAAGTTCAGAATGGAGCAATGCTAAGGGAATGCTAGGGAGCTTGACAATGTGATGGAGATGGTCCGCCTGCGCATTTGGGTAGTAAATGGCGATGGCCCGCAAGGGAATTCAATTTTACAAAAAAGACTATTGATTGGTAATCAAACCCGCAATCTCATAACTTAAAAAACATAATCCTTACCAAACCACCACCCATTTAATCATGTTACATAGGTTTTGCAGTATCTATATATCTATCTTCTGAAACATTTTTATTTTACAAAAACATAATGTCCATCAAAGATAGAACCCACAACCTATCGAATATCAAGCCTAGTTCATACCACTACACTACCCATTCAGACTTGAAACACTAATGAAATGAAACACTAATGAGATAAAGATAGTCACCCTGTGTGTACATAACATGCCACAATACTCATAAGGGTTGATCTTACTAATGATGAAATTTGATAGTGCTGAAGTGTATGTCGAACTTGCATTCAGGTAAAAGGATCTATGAAATGCAGTAGAGATCTATGTACAAACTATTACATAGATAAATCAAATGACAGGAAGATAACATGAAATCTGATTTCAACACCATGTCATTTGCCCCATTTGTTTTACCTTACACTAGAGAGAAATACATGTATCATAAAAAATAACAAAAAATTCGGACTGACAATGATGACAATGTATTGTATATGTAATTTCTAATTACCTACATAACATCATCAGCTGATACTTCATCATCCGTGTCATAAGCCTGTGATTCAGAGGCATACACATCCATGAAAGCCTCAACTCTACGGAACCTATCCACGGATTGTCCAACAATAGCTGCTCTTCGGTCAAACAACAGATCATTGGAAAGACCTACATCACGTTGTTGATGTATTGAATGCAAAGCTTGGGACTTGGCATACGAAGGTAGATAAAACGATGAAAGAGGACTTTGGGGTAGACTATCGTAGATGGTCCGCACAATCCCATCACTGCATCACACATACATGTATATTTATGTTAACAAATCAAATGGGAATGGTTTGCTTTGCAAATAATATAGAGATTGCAACAAAGGGAATGGAGGCGAGACATACTCACTAGGAAGTACTGCCGAGATGAAGACCAAGCTTGCGCGCCACCTTAGGAGCAGGGGGTTCCAACAAACTCACAGGACGTTGAATGGTTGGAGTTACCACAGATGAAACCAAAACGGGTTGAGTATTTTGAAGTGCAGAGAGACGTGCTGCATACAACGTCTGGTCCCCTCAAGACCAAATACGTGACGTCCAGACTCGCGGGCAGCAATAAATGTAGAACATGCAGGAAAAAAACATGCAATGATGATATTATATCGGATAACAATTAATGATCATGAATCAGCTCAGAAGATTTTAATTACAAAATGGAGACCAATGCAAACCTGTGCCAGCTGTGAGATCCAAAATGCGGGAGCCAGGATGTGAGCATGTCTCCAACAACACTTGCATGAAGGCGGGACTACGGTCTCGCGCACCCCTCCAGGCTTGTTGAGGAGTTTGCATGGGTAGTGCAACATCTGGAATGTGGTTATAGATGACATCCAACTCAACAGGGTCTGCAAGGGGGTCCACAACTTTGTCAGACTCACGCAGTTTGAATAGTCATCCTTGCTTGGAAGAACATGGTCTGTTAGACGTGCCATTTCCACAAAAACAGTGCACCCGGATGGTTTGATAATATGTATGAGAGTAGGAAGATGAAACATCAAACAATGAGATATTGAAGAGGGATGATTTTTACCTTTCCTGTCTGAGTGTGTAGAGGGGTGGTATTGATGCAAGTATATTTCCTTGATAATACGGAAATAGAGCTGCCCCTGGAGTAAGAAAAGAGCTCCAATGCAAAGGAATCATCGGAGCCCTGCAAGAACACCAAACATCCATTGTCATCCAACAGGTCATTAGCAATGGAGAATGCATACTCCCAATACCGTTTATCAAAAGCATTCCAGGGAGGAACCTGTACACCATCCAAACAGCCCTGTACAGGCATTCCTGTTGGGCAGTCCACGATGATCATGTCCACAGCCACAGACACATTTTTTCCATCCACAACACTAGACCAAGTTCCTGGCAACTGCAAACAACATACAGAAAATGTAGGAGTCAATAGCCGGATGATGAGGATATAAAAACATCGAAGAATTCCTTACATTCAAGTTTGTTTGTTGGGGGAAACTCATATTTTTGAAGAACTCCGTGAGCTCTTTCAAGGTCGCATCAGGAGATGTACTTGAGGCCTCCACCATATCAATGAAATGAGTAGGCATGATCTTCATGCGATACATGCTAGGTGCACCACCAGAAAATGACACTGCACTGTAAGGATGTTCGCCTGCCTTTAGCTTGTTTCCTCGAGTAGTAGGTGCAGGCACTACAACCAACTGATTTGAAGGATGTGAAGAACTACCAATAGGACCAGCAATAGAAGCCACACCTACATTGGGGGCCACATCTGCATTGACATCCCTTTTCTTTTTCGTGATCTGCGTTTTGGTACACCCACAACGGCAGGGACCACTTTACAGCGTCAGCGGCCTGTGTAGCAATCTGTTCTGCATGCTCCAGATCAAGAACAGGGACTTCAGTGGAGATACCCCCTTCATCACTCACTGACTGCCTGCGAACACATTCCTTATGAAGTCCCATTTCTGCATAGGGGATAGTACCCTTGGGCATATCCAAATACCAACCCCCCCTTCCAGGTGTTCCACACCCCAATCTTCCTCAATTGCAGGTGTGTACATGGAAGCTTGTTGAGCACCAAACTTCCAGGGCATCAGAAACTTGGGCTCAGCCTTAAGTCGATCACTCGGTACAAGCACAAATCTCATGTACCTAAAATACAAACACATTCAAAGTTATTGTGGAGACAAATATTTATGCAACCTGTTCAACAATTGAACAAGCACATTAAGAAACATGTATATCCCAATGTACTAGAAAAATACTTGAAGCATAGACATTTTTGACTTACAAGGTGTATACACTATCCATGTACAATGCAATGGAAAGATGGTACCTGAATAAAATCCGTCTCACCACCTTCTCCCCACCTATTTGTTGTTCCCAATCATTGCCTCTGAATGGCCCCTTTGGCAATGAGAACTCTCTATGAAACAACTCATTGAAATGAGTCATCTTCCATGTATCCATGTAGTCTCCCAGACTCTCACTCTCTTCTTCCTCCAAGGCAACATGAAATTGGCCAAGCTGAGTGGTGTACAAGGCAAACTGAGCCAAGGCAACCTTGCGAAGCTGCCAGAAAATACAGTCAGTTAAATAACTATGTTAATGTGTCATCAACAAAATGAATTAATTGCATTGAGAAGATAGTGATTGTATATGTACCTGCCACCAAAAAGTCCTTCTATTCAGCCAAGGATCAAGTGTTGGCCCATTGATAGGCCCGGGTGGAAAAAAATTACGGTCATGAAGTGTTTGGTCTCCATTCCATATATGTAGCCATTCCACCTTTTCTTCAGGATCCACCCGGGCGGTAGCAATGTTCACCATTTTCTCTTGGGTCATTTCCTCTGATCCTGCCTTTACACGTGACCAATGCAGTTTAAGTTCTTGGAGAAACCCCTCTCCAAGGGTTGGATCAGCAATAGGAAGCAACTTCACAAGCTGACTCTTGTGTTGCTACCTTGCTTTCAATCCTGTCTCATATATCTTCAAGGCCCTCTTGACTCTTTGGCCCCTCAGCAAGTTTGTAAGCTTCCCCCGCCATGCGTTGGGCCTCAACAATATCATGCTGCCAAAAGAACCAAAACAGTTTATAACATGAACCAGAGGTGAATCTTGTCTATGGATGCAAAGAATGAAACTTGGTTAAGACATGATGTTACCTTATACAAAATCTCTGTCATTGCATGGACTGTCAGGTTATACCAAGTCTTTCCTGCTTTCTTGATGCATTCGTCGTATTGCTCTTTCCTCAATACATTCTTCCATTCAGAGACATGTGTAAGGCCAATCATATTGACCTTGCAAACCAAGTGCACAAATTTGGATGTAACATGTGCCCTCTCTGTTGCCCTGCACATATAAAATATGATCATTAGAAAGAAGATGTGTATATGTACATCCATTGAGCAAGAACATGACAACATTGAACATGAAAGTAAATGAAGAATAGAAAGGAAACTCACACATTCACTCTATCCATGATGGACCTGAGGGAACCACGATTTTCAATGTCCGCATTGAGCACCCAACTTGTCACACAGACATGTCTTGACAAATTGGCCCCATGAACTTCATTGATATAGGGATACCATGCTTGAAGCCTATGATTCCCATCCCAGACATGAAACATCTTCCCCCGAAGATGATGGAATTTTGGCTTGGACTCAAGATACTTCTCAAACTCATCATTGACTGTTTTCCAATGACTATCTCATGTAGAGATGATATCAGGACCTACATCTATAGTAGATCCATCAATCCCCTCAACAGAAACATAGAACACGGCTACTCCTGGATGGTATCCAGAATAGAAGTCTCCTCTAAGCTTTAGGATGTCGTTGGCAAGGGCGGGCCTAACAACCTGCATAGAAATCATGCGACACAATGGAATGTCCATAACTCCATCCTCAATGAGGAGGGACCTGAAAGTTACATTCAGATCTTGTTTCTTTTTTAGAATAATTGCCTGTTTGGCATCTAGAGAAAGATGATCACTAGATGTTGTATCCTCTTCATACTCATCTGCCCCCCAATTCCCTGCATCAATGTCGTCAATAATGGTTGCAAGCGTCCCGGCCTCCACAGCTTCAGTTGTAGTAGTAATTTCCTAATTCCATAGACCAAAACAATTCAAGATGTCAGTGTATGAGAAGAGCACATGTGTGAATGTATAATATGTAAAAAGAGCAGTTCAATGTCATGGTTGCATGAAGAAAACAAATGAATTTGGATAGTCAACTAATTCCATGAATATCCTTGTCTTTCAAAGCTTACAACTTGGAGCAGAATACAGGCCTGAGCATCCCGACAGAGGACCTCCGACCACCTACGTCGGCGCATATGACACATATGTGCAACCAACTCAAAATTTGACAAGATTTGAGGCCCTTGAAGAAATTTTTGCTCAAGGAGCTCCAAGCATATGCGCCGGCGCATACCATGGAAGGGAGGTTGTAGCCAAACATACAGGAGCACCTTGAAAGATCAAACTAGGCCTATGGAAGCATGTGGAGTTGTGGAGGTGGCAACGTAGAAACTTTGAGATACTTGAATACTGTGATCAACCAAAATAGGGAAGGTTCCCCAAGCGTCTGCGCCGACGGAGGTGGTAGCCTCGACACTTTGGAGCTTACATAACACAAGGAATATACAACAAAAAACCAAGCTCCAAGCATCTCCGCCGGCGGAGATGCTTGCATGAGGTTCCTGAAACCTAGGAGCTAAGCAAAAAAAGATTGTGCTCAATGGGTATGCGCCGGCGGATATGGCAGCCCAGCCCGCTCGGAGCATCAACAACTTATGAGAATGCAGAGAAACAAAAGAGATGGAAGGGGGGGAGAACTTCTTGAAATATGTGAGCAGCCCTGCTGCACAGGTCTGCGTTGACAGAGGTGGCAGCCTTGGCGCTTTGGAGCTTCCGTAAGGGAATATGCAAGAAAAACCAAGCTCCAAGTGTCTCCGCCGGCGGAGACGCTTGCAGGAGGTTTCTGAAACCTATGAGCTGAGCAAAAAAAAATGTACTCAATGGGTATGCGCCGGCCGATATGCCAGCGCAGCCCACTCGGAGCATCAGCAACTTTTGAGCATGCGGAAAAACAAAGGAGATGGAAAAGGGAAGAACTTCCTGAAACATTTGAGCAGCCCTGTTGCACAGGTATGCACCAGCGGATACGCCAGCCCAACCCTTCCAAGCATCAGAAAAAACCAAGGGGAATGAGTTGTCTCCGCCGGCGGAGACGGTTGTGTGTATGTGTGGAGATTCGCAAACTTGTGAGAGTTGAAGTGACTTAGGCATCTGCGCCGGCGGAGGTGCTAGATTAGGAGCAGCTTGGTGGGGCTTATGCGATGGCGCATATGCCTAAGTGCAGGTCATGAAAAAAAACAAAACTACAGCTTACATTCTCCGTCCGCAGCTTGCCTCTACCACCACCACCACCAGCAACGCCTCCCCCTCGAGTGTCCTTCTTCCTCCCCATCGCCACAACAGCTCGGGGTGGTATAGTATAAGGCTGAGATGCGGCGCCTCCGTCTCCTCTTCGCAACGGGAGTCTCCAGGGTGTAGAGACTAGAGACGTGTTAAGTGCTTGTGTAGTTTGTGTGTGTTTGTTTGGGGGAGTGGCAAGGGATAATGTGCAAGTATACTAGACTACGTTAGTGTAGTAATGATACCGGGTTAGTCATGTAGTAATGGCAACAAGTTTAACTGAATAGAAACAGTTTATTACCAAAAAAGTAGAGGTTGTTTCATTGAATAGAGCATGGCTTGTTGGTAAGGTTGTGGTGTATTTTCCACTAGGTTGCGGTTCAAACCTGCCCCCGCCAAGGAGAGCGGGGGGAAAGGGGGGCGAGGGCTAGCTAAAAAAAGGCCAAATTGGCCAAATCTGAAATGTGAACCTTTTTTATACACTCTGGCGTTAGTGCTTTTTTGGACTACATGGGTTACACGTGGATCCTCAGAAGATGGTTGTACGATTGACATGTTACTTTGTGGCGGTGCCTTCATAATACAATATAAAGTAAGTGATAAAGTAACTAAATATTTTGTTATGAGTGTCTTAATCAATTTATTGGTTTTAGAGTCAATTGTCGCCACAAATACTTGTACTCATTACTCATACATGAGTAATCAAAGAACAAATCAACATACATGTCATGGGATTTGATTGTAAATAAATTGTGTCGTCTAGTGTGTTCGTTCATAGTTGGACGATTAATCAACGATTGGTTGTAAAATAAATGGAAACATGCAGAGCATTTATGTTTCATATGCTCATAAGAAGAAGGCAGTACATTGGATTCTAAGATCTCAACAACGGCGCCGTCGTCTTAAAAATAGGGGATAGTCCATTTAGTTGTTTCTGTCAAAGAATAATATGGATGGAGCACATGCCTCAAAAAATTTGGACCTTCTGGATTGATGATACACATAAGTAATGTAAGCCATTTAATGTATTTGCATAAGGTCTTGCAAGATGTGCGCTTTCATTCATTTTGCATCTTCTCTCAAACTTTGAGGGCATTGCCAAATGTCTACACCAAAATATGCATTGCTTTCATGTCCACCTGATGCAAAAGTGGTTCGTTATCCTTGCAATGGAAACAAGTGCATTATCCCAGAACCTTGGTGATGCAATAGATTCAAACTTGTTCCGGGTTCAGTTTTTTTGGAGGATGATGGAGATGATGATGCCTCCACAGTGTTGCTTCCAATTTTCAATGACGGCCAAAAGCAATGGGAGTTGTTTCCAGACACTTTCTCCAAGTACCGTGTCACAGGTACGAGCTATACACAGTCACATGATGAGAGACACACTTCTATTGCAAGAAAGAACGATCAAGCTGCAACAAATGGGAGTTGTAAATTGAAGGAGGAGGTTGCAGATTCGGCGAGCTTGGGGTCTCATAATTCGGATTGTGTTGAGGTTTCTAAGAGTGTATTTTGTGGATCTCAACCTTCCTCATCTGCTCATACGGTCTTGCTTCACGACATGAAGCCTCGGAAAACTCCATTGGACAACACCACGTCTGATTGTTGCGAATCTGCGAGGGGTTTATCTTCATCTCCACGACTAGCAGGGGAGGCTATATCTGCATTTCCTTCTCGTGTGTTGTCCATTTTGAGTATCTTGGCCACTGCTCGGAGGAATGGATCAAAAGGAGAGCTTTCTACCTTGGACTAAAGTCACATTCCAGTGCATCGTGTTCGGTGTCTTCCTCGAGCTTTTGATGGAAAAGTGATCCACGAACTCCCCCCCGTGGTCAAACTACGTACGGATCGTGGTTCACAGTCCCTCCAAGGCATGGACCGCAAGTTTGATGGTCATCCTTGGTGCAAGACCAATACCTACAATATGTCTGGTGTTCCAGATCATGTGAAATGTAGTAAGGTTCTTTGTGTTGGAAAGCTCATATGTCAAAGCAGCACTTGCCCCTTCTTCAAGAAAGAAGGAGAACGGAATGACCGCTATTGGGAAGGCAATGCAGACAAGGTGTTCATTGCAGGAGCCCAAGTTCCATTCAACCAGTTCAAGTGTAGTTTCTGCATAGAAAGACCTTTCTGTGAGGCGCATTGTGGGGCAAGAATGTACTATGTCACAAGTTCCCTTCCAACACATACACGTGTTGCAGTTCACGTTGGGTTTCATAACCATCCATGTGCCAAGGGCGAGAATAGAGAGGCTGCGGAAAATGCATCAAGCATGATTCAAGAGCACGTTAAGATGAAGCCATGGTCGACCCCGCGAGCTATTTCCTTGTCAATGGTCCAAAAGCTCTTGATTGATCGAGTTCTTGTGGCTGATGGCACAGAGACAGTATGTCTTGAGGGAGAGGCTTTGGAAGATATTCTTGAAGAGTTTGCCCATGTTTGTAGCCCCAATGTGAAAAACAAGGTCGCATTTGCACGTGTCAATTCCATCATGTCCATATTGGAGTTGAAGCGTCTGAGTACATACCATTTCATTCACAGCAATCTCCTTCCAGGCCAGCATACTTCTCATCTCCCCCATGTTTTCAAGATGTTTGTTGCTGGTTCCGGGAGTGGTGTTGACTTTGTGCGTCGCATGAGTGAGGGGGATCTACGCACAAGTTGGGTAGTATTTGACCATGTCAAACACATCAAGGATTGGACAACTCTTGCGTGTCATGTCTATGAACCATATGTCAAGCGAATGATGACCATTGCCATTTGCGATATGAAAACAGAGGATGCAGATGCTCAGGTGTTATTCTGGGAGATGATCAATGAACAAGCAAAACTTGCTCGCTTGAACAAACCAAATTTTGCTGGCTTCATGGCGGATGCAGCAGGAGCGAATTGGGCTGCTGTTCGAAGGGTTTATGGATCTGATCCCAATGTCCCAATGGAAGGTAAAGAAAGAACATGTTTATATCATTGGGCTGAAAGCCTCCGAAGACACACCAACGACTATATCTTGGAGGACTTCCGTGAAAGGCACACTCAGCTGTGTTATGAATGGAAAGATAGTGCTACCTTAGAGGATGCTACAACCACATACATTGCAATTTGGGCTTGGTGGCTCTCTTCAGGAGCATGCATAGAAAAAAGTCTGCCAAAACTGGATTCATGGCTTGCATGGTGGCACTACAGATATCGAATGTGGGGCCAATGGATGAGAGAGGACATGGATGTGGAGGCAGATGCAGATATGCCTACCACTAATTTGTCTGAGGAAGTCCATTCTGCTTGGTGCACAGATAGACAACAGTCCGAAATTTGAAAAACAGAGAAATGGCAGGGAATCCAACTTGATTGTCCGTCGATAGAACCCAACTTGATTTTGCAGCTATCGCATGGACTGCGCCCTCACCTTGCGCAACAAATTCTTGGATTGCCGGCCAAAACCCCTTCTCATTGACATTCGGAAATGGGAACTGAGGAATAAGGCCATGCGGTAGCAGAAGGATTGAGCCTAGAGTTCGCTTTCGCAAGATGAACCTTGAGCTTCGGTTTCCCCGGTTTCCAATGTTGATTTTCTTTGCAATAGGGACAGGTAGAGGCGGGCTCAATCGCCGCTTGTCTCTCTCATTAGAAACCTGCCGAACAGAAGGACCAGGGACAGAAACAGCAGGAGCACCAGAAGATGGAACCTCAGTAGCAGAAGTAGCCGAAGAAGGTACAACAGCAGGCACTTCAATAGGATCTGCAATCTCACCCAAAGCCACCCTATTTTGCAGAATCCATGCATGATTGCATCAACAGAAGAAGCTGGAACAGAATTCATCACATTTTCAACAGCCATGGCATGCTTGAGCTCCGCATCAGGAAACGGTTTTGTTCCTTTTGGTCTGGCCATACATGCGGCCGTTCCATCGACAATATGTCGATTCAATCTGCTCTTATCTATCTTTACTTCCCCACAATAAGGACATTTGAACTTAGGCCGGCCCTTTGCTCCCTCCACCTTGGCCTCTCTACTCCTGGTGTGGCAGTACGCGATCATTGTAGCATGCTCATGCTTAGTGTACCAGAAGCGAACTCGTTCGCCATCCCTCTTCAAGTGATCAAATGGAATAGTAGCCTCTCCAAGGAATAGATAACAATCAGCCATGGCAAAAGAAAAAGCTGACAGAAGAGAAGAGAAGAGCAAGAGCAAGACAAGACAAGACAAGACAAGACCAAGACCAAGAGAATTCCGAAGAACGCACAGCAGGGAGCACGCACAACAAGGAGTGCAGGAAGAATAGGAAAGGCTGCGAGAAGGGAAAAACTGAACAATGATCAAAGAACGAAGAAGGAAGCTAGCTTGATGTCACCCGTAAGGCACGTCGGTTAAGCGAAAGACGGTGGTTCATTAAAATCTGGCGGCTTGCAATCAATTATATCCGCACTGACTCACACGTGTATGAGTTGCAATCCCGGTGTCACCTGGAATAGCGGAGTGTAACCCGTAACCCTACACTTGTGAGTGCGACAAACCGGCCGTTACCCACATGCCAGGCACATCGAGTGTAACCCTCCGTCAGGTACCCACATATGATGTAACCCTTCGTCACAACCTCATGTACCCCTAGTCTATGTGACTCCCGAACACAACATCGATGTAACCCTGTCATATCAAACCATTAGTATGCAACCTCCAGGTAAACATGGTCAATGTAACGCCCCACCCATGTAACCCTAGCCTATGTGGCTTCACGAGCGCAACATCCACGTAACCCATCAAACATGTCAACCCCATCTAAACCTCCATTACTAAACCGTCTACCAAGCCACCATGTATTGAGAAAGAAAACACCGTGTAACCCCCTGTGTGTAACCATAGCACACGTGATGCAGTCATATAAACCATCGGACATGTAACCGTTTGACAGTGCTTGCAAAACACGCATGATTCGATACGTATTGCATCCATAATAGCAATGAGTAGGCTGGCCCGGCTGGTGTGTGAACAAAAGATACACAAGAGGAGAGTGAATGGCCCCGTCAAATGAGCGGCTGCTTGCATGGCTAGACCGAAAGAAACAAAACCCTTTTCTAATGCGGATCTCAAGAATACCATAGCCATTGGGGACGGTGACAAAACAACAAGAATGACGTTGAGAAAGAAAAAGAATAGAGACAACCGTATCAATCGTAGAGAAAACCGTAGTAATAGATTTGATGGATCGCTACGCGGAAAGCGTTGTCTTGTATGCATGTGACAAATTTGTATGCACACATTGTAGATTGTATGCAGTGGAGGTATATAACATAGAATACGACGTATTTATTGCATATGCAAATGTTACATCATATGTATATAGAAAAAAATAAAAATCTTAGCTAACAAAATCAGTAGTCAATGGTCAAAGATGCATGTGACCACTAACTCCAACTAATGCACCACCTTAAACTGAAGAGGATTCAAGATCCCTAGCCAAAGTGATAGTTTGCAAACTTGTATTCAAGGAAAACAGTTTCATATTAACCAAAATATGGACTTTTGTACTAACAAATGCATATGTGTCATGTTTGGAACCACCACATTGCATGTCTGTTTGTAATGCCAAGCAGTTCTATAATTTGAAAACTTGTATGACAGGTACACAAGTTCCATTTTAACCAAAATAGGAACTTCTGTACTAACAAATGCTATGTGTCATGTTTGGAATAAAGTAGTAACGAGATAATTACATGTCACATGCATGAAAATGAACGGCACAAGTTAGAGGTTCTTTTTTTGTGCATTTCATGTGTCACTAAGAAGTTGAACTAGGGTCCTTCTTTAGCATAGCCCTAACCTCTAACTGGCTAAGGGAAGGTTGGTGGATCTCATAAGCCCCGGCGCATCCTAGATGCACGTTGTACATGAAGTACATGTGCTTACAAGGTAGATATGTTTGTTTTTTCTTCTTGACAGATAGCTCATCAAAGTCGGGACAATCACAAGATGGAAACTGACCAATGTATACATTGTAAACCAATCCTGCTCTGGTAAATCCCTCTGTTTGTAGCTGGTAAATTCTCCCATAACCTGGCTGAGGCATGTTTCTGAATCCACGAACCTCAGCAATAAGAGTCTCCGCTAACTCTTGGCGACTCAAGTGTCAAGGAGTCGGATCCCAACGTCGAATGCGCACCCCATAGCGTGTAGTGGGATACTTACCCACAAGAAGGACAACACCTTGATGAATATGTTGTTCCACTGGAAGTGGTCCCACAGGAAAGTTCGGATCAGGAACGTTGGGAGGATGGACTAGTCGAAAACCTGCAAGGGTCAAGTTGTCCACCTCTTCTTGTGTAAGGTTGGTTCCAACCTTCACAGGCCACACGTTAGGTATACCCGGTTTTCCCAAGCAATAGGATGGCACGGTCCCTCCAACACACGACAAAACATCTGTGGGGCAAAACCAAAAAACTTGCAGTTTTGGTTCTTTCATGTTCGGTGCTAGTAACTTGCCAGTGAAGCAAGGTGCAGGACTTCCTTTACCTTTCCTGATGAGCGCTTTGCATTTATCCTTGGAAACTCCAACCAAGGCAGAACAACGAACCATGGAAGTAGGACCTGGCCGCTGAATCCTGAACAATGCATCGGAAAAGTCTTGTGTCTCTCTCACTGGATTTCCCCATTGCATTGGCTGAGGAGGGATAGCAACATGTGGATTTGTCTCACAGAAAGTCGAAGAACCAGGAATGTCATGACTTGATTTGGAGCTGACAAACCTAGATGGCTGGTGTGGACGGGGCATCCCAGTGGCGCGCACTGGAACAGTCTTTAAATTCATATCACACCTCCAAGATTCGTTTGGCCCACCATGCTCATTGCCTAACTTGCGTTTGACTAGAATAGTGTGATTGTCTCCCTCCAATTGAACCCCCCTTGTGTGCATGGGTGTTCCAGCTACTATGCCACGTACAACCTTACCCATTTTTGCTGGGCTATTAGATCTAGCTGCTTGACGCAACATGAGCTCCTCTTTGTCGGGCCCTGTCCCCCATGTCTTTCCTGTTGTAACCCACCTACAGAGGACCCCTTTTAAAAATCCATATGGTGTGTAACCCACCTCTGTGTAACCCCGTGTAGCCCACCTTCCTTGTAACCCATTTTCATGTGTAACCCCTCGTGTTGTAACCCTTTTCTCTGGTGTAACCCCTCACGCTGTATTGCGCAGGGAGCTCGACATCATCTTAGAAGCGATGATATGGACAGTGTTGTTGCTTCCCACAAGGCGTTTACAGCCCAGCCGGATCATGGTCCGTTAATAATAGAGGAATTGAATCGGGTGAAGGAGTATTTAGAGAGCATTGGGCATCCTGACATGCCAAAGCAGAAAAAAAAAGAAAAAAAAGTGGGAGACTTACACGAGTCCATCGAGAGAGCCAAGCCTCACATGATGATGACACGATGGACGAACCAGCTGTTGGCAATACCGACCTTGACGATGCCAAAACTTCAAATCCTCTTGTCATCAATATTACTGTAGATGGAATCAAAAGTTTGGTTGTTCCAGATCCGTTGGAATTCACTTGTGGTTTTGCGGAAGGATTGATCAGTCAAATGGAGAATCTCACCAAACCGCACATTGGACCACCACCGCTTCTTTTGAGAATTCTGGCCCACAACGATGTAAGAAATCATGGTAGGTCAGTTTCCCAAACGCTTCCCAGGTTGGGGTTCGTGACTGAACTTCTGGAAAGTGCTCTTACGGCCTCAAAGATGAAGGACCTGGTCGATGAGTATTACGGCTTTAGTCTGATGTACTTTGCACAACCTAGTGACGGAATTGTGACCTTGGATTCTGAGCTCGAGGACTTAAGATCAAGTTTGAGTACCAAAGAGTGGGGTGACCGGTCAATTAAGATCAACGGAGCTATACAATTTTGCAAGGCAAGCCGTCGTCGCGCCGCCCATCACTTTGCGATTTAACAGAAAGAATCATTTATCCAGCTTTGGTGTTGTGGCCTCTTCAGCGAATCACCAACAAAAATGGACTTCAATGCGCATTTTGGCATCCAGTATATGAGAGACCTTGGGTCTATAGTGCCTTGGTATCTATGTAAGTGTTACTCCATCCACTATCACCCCTCTCGTCGTGTAACCCCTTTGTGTGTAATCATGTAATCAGTGTAACCCTTGCTATGTGGAACCCTGTACTCAGTGCAACCCTCGCTGTGTGTAACCCTGTAATCAGTGTAACCCTCGGAGTATGTAACCTTGTAATCAGTGTACCCCTAATGGTACCCCTCGCTGTGTTACCCTAGATTTGTTACCCTCTCGTTGTGTAATCTCACTAGTGTAACCCATTGCAAACTACTGTCTCTAACAGGGTGGTGTAACCCACATCGTGTAATCCGAACCACTGTCTTGTCCTAGTCAGTGTAACCCTTACATAGTGTAACCCTTGCACTTCAAAAACCTCGTTCCATGACTAAAAACCTTTGTCTTTTCCCCGATGCAGATGAGTCCGAGCTCATGACCAATCAAGTCACCAATGTGTTCAAAAACCTTTTTGAGGCTCAACGTGAGCTTCACGAAGTGTGTATGGGGCCCCTCCACAATGCGATACAGGGGGCGCGCAGACGAGCGATGGGCCCTCTGTGTTACAGGATGAGGAGATGGTTAAACCTCGTCTTCGTTCAATTTCCGCCCCGCAGAGCGACGATGTACATGACGAGGACATCATTCCAAGTCAATCTGCCGTTGTATCTTTGTCACAGGTTGGTGAATTGTACTCAACCCAGCTGCACTTAGGGGTGAACCTAGCAGACTTGACGCGGGATTTGCCTGTGAATTCTGATACTGATACTGAAGATGATATATCAAGGTGGAACACCCAAGTGCGAACCTCTTTGTCCGTAGCCCCAATCATTTCTTTTGGAGGTCTTAATCAAAGAATCGGGGACCCGCTTGACCCAGAGTCTATGTATGACTTTCAATCTGGAGATGCTGGGCTGAACCCTCCATGCAGCAATGTAAGTATTTGTCAGGATCATGTGGTCAACCTCTCTCAGAATGACAGTGTTCGAATGATGCAGACCGAAGATCCAAGTCATTTCGCGCCACAACATGTCACATTGGAGGAGGTGGTCAATACTGAGGGTGACATTGTCCGGGGGATTAAGCAGACAGACAGTCACCGAGCCTTCGTGGGTCATATTGATGCGCAGGGTGACACTGCAAGGGGAGGAGGCCCTGAAACTGAGGGTTACACTGCACCTGAGGGTGACACTACGCAGAGAGGAGCAATAGGGAAGAAGGGTTACACTGCACCTCAGGGTGATACTGCGGATACCGGTGTGGCTGACACTGCCGTGAGGGACATTGTCGTGGGTGACACACCATTGCCCGTGAACACTGCAACTTTCGCTGAAAGTGACATTGACATGGGTTACACAAATAGGGGTGACACCCCACAGCCAACCCACATGGCAGATGTCCATGAGTGTAACATTGCCATGGATGACACTTCTTTTTCCATGGCCACTAGTCGCGACGGATGACGCTCTTCCGCTAGTCAACATGGTCTTGGAGGATGCGGAGAAGGGCGACACAATCAAGGATGACATTGAGGAGGTTGATGCAAAGAAGAGTGACATCGACATGGGTGACACGGGGAAGGGTGTCACCGAGGAGGTTGTCAGTTGGAAGGGCTATACAGAGCAGGGTCACACTGAGAAGCATTTCACTGTGGAGAGTCACAAAGAGAAGGATGTTGCGGAGCATCGTGACACTGAGAAGAGTGACACTGCCAAGGGTGACACACATAAGATTGTTACTCAGCAGGGTGACACTGGGAAGGAACCCGATGAGAAGGGTGACACTGAGAAGGTAGCCGGAGAGAAGGGTGACACTGAGATGCGTGACACTGAGGAGGTAGCCGAAGAGAAAGGTGACACTAAGAAGAGTGACACTGAGGAGGTAGCCGAAGAGAAGCGTGACACTGAGAAGCGTGACTCTGACAAGGGGTCTGAACAGAAGGGTGACACTAACAGGGGTAGCACCGAGGAGGTGAGTTGTTACACTTCTGCCCTTGGTCAGTCACCTCCCTAGCACATCTCAGACGAGGGAGTGCAGTCTTTAGCACTTGCAGCAAACTCAGAACAAGGCACCTCTGGCCCAGAAATTCCCCCTACCGGCGGTATTGTCAGGGTTGCAGAGAATCCCAAGAGGTCAAAACGGTCGCCTACTCAAAGAAAGCGGTTGGCTGAACCCCCTAGCGCTAACAAAGAAATACATGTTCTTGTCGCACCCAAAAAACAGCGAGCCAAATCGAAAGGCAAAAGTGCAGGGGTCTCGGAGGTTGACGTTGTCCAGCAGCAAAAGGTCCTTGCCAAGCACTTGCGGGAGCGTTTGAGGTACCTCATTGTACTTTGATCCTCTCTAATTTTGAATATTGATTATAACTCTTGTATGATGCATCGTAATGTTCGTAATGTGCGGTTTGTTGTGCAGACTAAAACAATGGTACTTGACAAAGTTCAGAATGGTGTCGGACCTTCCTGGGGCGCCCGAAGTGAAGTTTTATTATGGCGATGCCTTCCTGGCTTCTACCCCGTTACAGTTTTACTTGGAAGAGACAGATTTTGAGCCGATATATAAAATAAGAGCAACTGTCACAGATGCATTGCTCTCGGGTTACAACAAACTTCTGGAGGCCAAATTGTTTAAGACTATCGCACCTGAGTTTGTCAGCTGTGCTCCTTTCCAATGGCATGTCATGCGTACCAATGGTAACGATCTGCAGACGCTATTCGGGTTGGTGCAAGAATGGTACACTTAGGATACCCGAGGGATGGTGTTCACAAAGAATCGAGATCTTGTGGACGTGATTGTCATCCCTATTGTCTTTGAGTAAATAATTTCAGCATTGACTGAGCATGTTGGGTTACACTCCTCTATTCTACACTAAGTTGCACTAGTTTGGAGTTGCACTGCTGACTAGTTGTGTAACACCGTGTAGAGTTACAGTACAAAGGGTTACACTACTGGGTTATACCACAGCCGGGTTATACCACAATGGGTTTCATTTTTTTTTTCTATTCTGACGTAACGGCTTTGTTTGTGTTGCAGTGATCACTGGAGTGTTGCTGTTTTAGAGCGCCGAGGTCGGATAGTACATTTGGACTCCCATAAAACCATTGCCCGACCCAAACTCATTGAAGGAATTTTGCGAAATTTTGCCATAGCGTTCTTTGATTTCATGCCTGGATCTGATGACTTCAGTTACGTCATGGAGAGGATAGAATGGTTTGAGGCCAGTGTCCCCCAGCAACAGAGCTGTTGGGAGTGTGGCTATTATGCACTTTGTTTTGTGCAATTTTACTTGGAGTGGAAGTTCAATGTGAAAACCACAGAAGATCGAACCCGTCATAGGCGGGCGTTTACTGCAAGTTGGTTCAACGAGTCAACCATGATAGCTTCCCGTACTCTTATGATTAGTTGGTTGTGTGACGAGATGGACAAAGACTTGGTCAGATGGCCAAAGAAATAAATAGCGTCTCTTGATGCATTTTTTTGCTTCTATGTGGTTTGTTCGTAACACTTCACAGTTTGGGTTTCATGCAATGGGCTTACATGGGGTTACACCTTATAAGGTTACATGAAGTGGAGTCATAGACAAGTACTTGGGTACACCTTGGGGACCTGGGGCAAT
This sequence comes from Takakia lepidozioides, assembly GCA_030704615.1. NCBI lineage: Eukaryota > Viridiplantae > Streptophyta > Takakiopsida > Takakiales > Takakiaceae > Takakia > Takakia lepidozioides. Next base: position 39,314,939 of record CM060732.1, on the reverse strand, counting down.
GGGCTTACACTCTGTGGGTTCACACATAAGTGATGGGTTACACCATACCGGGTCTCACAATGTGGGGTTACACTTATGGGTTACATGCAATGGGCCTCTCAGGGTTACAGGGTTGGGCCTTCCTGGCTATGTTAGGGTCACATTGCTGAAACAGTATAGTTTCGTGGCATGTAACCCCACCTCGACTATGCGCACTTGTTTTTTTTTTGCCGCACTGAAGTTTTTGTGCACTGAAGCTCTCAGATTTATAACATGGGGTTACATACATGAGGGCTATGTACAATGGGTTACATACGACGGGGTCATAGTGGGGGTAACATCTGGTCGGGCTACATACTTCTTGGAGTTACAACACTCTGGGTTACACTCACTCAAGAGGGTTACACAGTTCTAAGTTACACTGTGCACAGTGAAAGTGGGCAGGGTTGCCTATACAAGGGCTACGTGTCGAGATACATAAGATGGGGTGATGTAGCATCGGGGTTTATAGCATGCACCCCAAATTGTACAATGGGTTACATGCGATGGGGTGACAACAATGGGGGTTACTTGTGGTCGGGATACATACTTCATGGGGTTACACAACAACAAGTTACACTCCGAAGGACTACATTGGTCCATAACATAGGTTAAACGGAATGATTATCTATCTCATGGATTACACGTCCATGGGTTACATATACAGGGTGGGTTACACACAAATTGGGTTACACATACATGGGTTACACATACAGGGTGGGATATACCTAAATTGGTTACACATACAGGGGTTACACATATATGGGTTACACATGCAGGGTGGGTTACACATAGAGGGGTTACACATACAGGGGCTAGTGTTGGCGACTAAAGGTGCTCGACTTCAGCATCTTCCCACTCTGTATTGAAGGGTCATGTAACCCCGGCAGACTAACCCAGACCCTGTAATCACATTGTAGTCATCGACTTATAATTCTCAGAGTTACACCACTAACAACAATATTCTATGGGATTACATACTGGGTTACATTGTTGATAGTTACATTGCAGTTACACTTGGAGTTACACCACAATGAGTTATACTGAAGAGGTTCACACTCGTCTGTGTTACACTGTGTGGAGTACCACAAATGCGAGTTACACTAAGTAGAGCTATGTTACGTTATGAAACCCCAGACAATGTAACCCTGTGTTGTGTCACCCCGGCCCATGGGTGTCCCATTGAGTGGGTTACATAGGTTGAATGTGGATGGAATGGCAAAGTGAATAACAACCCATGAACAGACATGTACTTCATATTAAACCTGGTGATCACAAAATGAGTATCATTGCCAATGGACTCAATGGTCACTTACTACGGAACTGGTCTACAAAATCTACTTTCCTGGCAAGGGACATGTTGTTTCCATCATCATTTTTTATGAATGGAACTGCCTGAAGAGGGTGCAACAGACCTTTGTCGATTCTGACTTGTAAAGTGGACAACCTCCCACGAACACAACGAAGCTCGACAAGCAGATGTTTGCGTATTGTTTCACTCTCATTGCCAAGAAGCGACAGGGACTTCATCTCAGTTTCAATTGATGAAACTCCGATGGAACCTGCCGACCACGCTGGGATGATGCTGAGCACTCTGTAGGCTCTGCTAGATTCACAACTTCCTCCTCTGCATCAATACCTGGAAGTTCCGATTTCATCAACATGTCAAGACCTCCATCTATGCCAGTAATCCAATTGAGAATTAGAAGCACATAACTAACTGATGTACTGATAGATGGAGGCTCTGGAGTAAATATCATGACAGACCAATTAAGGAAGAAGCTTGGTCTAAGTAACATGAAACCAGCCCCATTTACAGTAACAATGGCAGATCAAAGAAGTGTACAGCCATTGGGATTAATAAGAGGAGTTAAGATACAGATACAGAAGATGATCTTTATGATCATAGTAACTGTGTTGAAGATGGATGAAGTCATGGAGGCTTACTCCTTATTATTGGGACGTCCGTGGCTGAAACAGGCCAGGGTATTCCATGACTGGAATTCTTAGTTACTAACCGTGCATAATGGGATACACGAGAGACAAATTACCACAAAGAAATCTAGTAGATTACCTGCTACGAGAAGACCTCGAGGGGTCAGAGAGTATGACTGGAGAGGAGGACTGGATGAGGAGCAGGAAGCTACCTTGTTTGCAGCACACCCAGAGTAGGAGCAGGTTGCGGAGATGCGGCTGGAAAGCCTAAGTTGTTTAAGAGGTATCTGCTGTGGTGTAGTGTCAGCAACACCAACTGAAGAGGAAACCAGCAGTTACCCATCACATTTCTATGAAGAAAGAGAAGGAGAAATGGAAATCCTAGAGGAACCAGCCACTGTGAGTTTACAGGATGAAGTGGTGACTGGTTGGACAATCACAGCTGATGAGCAGGTGAGGGAAGTGAATGTGGGAACTAAAGAGGAACTGAGGATGGTGAAGGTAGGAGCTGATTTGGAGCCAGAATTCTTTGAAGAAGCTAAGAGTTTGTTCATCAAATACAGAGATGTATTTGTTTGGAGCTATGAGGATCTAAAAGGGATATCACCTGAAATCTGTCAGCATAAGATTGAACTGGAACCAGGGTCAGTACCAATCAAGCAGGCAAGGTACAGAATGAATCCCAACTACGCACAGAAGGTTGGAGAAGAAATCAAGAAGTTGGCTGAGGCTACGTTTATATACCCAATAGAGTATACAACTTGGTTGTCACCCATTGTAATAGTTCCCAAGAAGAATGGTAAACTAAGAGTATGTGTGAACTACAAGAAGCTGAATGCTTGTACGAAGAAAGATCCTTTCCCTTTGCCATTCACAGAAGCAGTATTGGACACTGTGGCAGGCCATGAGATGTACTCATTCATGGATGGCTTCAGTGGTTATAATCAAGTGCAAGTGGCAGAAGAAGATCAAGGAAAGACAGATTTCATCACAGACTGGGGTGCTTATGCATACAAAGTCATGCCCTTTGGACTCTGTAATGCACCAGCAACCTTTCAGAGAGTGATAAGTGAATCTTTTCATGAGTATCTGGATGATTTCATGCAGGTGTTCTTGGATGATTTCAGTGTGTACAGCTCTAAGAATGAGCACTTGCATAAATTGGAGTTATGTCTGGCCAGATGCAGGATGAGAGGTCTGGGCCTGAATCCAGAGAAGTGTACTTTCTGTGTGAACTCAGGGATGCTTCTGGGACACATTGTGTGTAAGAGGGGACTTCTTGTGGATCTCAGGAAGACAGAGGCCATTAAAGCCTCTCCACCACCAGTGGATGTTAAAAGTCTAGGGAGATTCCTTGGGCAAACCAGTTATTACAGAAGATTTGTCAAAAGGTATGCACAAATAGCAACACCATTGAGCAAGCTTCTGAAGAAAGATGCAGTGTTTGCATGGACAGCTGAATGTCAACAGGCTTTTGAGGAACTTACACTGTCAGTAACAACTACACCTGTGCTGATTAACCCTCACTGGCATGTAGTATTTCATGTTCACTGTGATGCATCAGGAGAAGCGTTGGGAGCGGTGTTAGCCCATAATGTTACATGAAATATAGATTCACCTGTGTACTATGCTAGCAGGTTGATGAATAATGCTGAAAGGAACTATAGCACAACTGAAAGAGAAGCACTGGCAATGATTTATGCAGTCAAGAAATTCAGGCATTACCTATTGGGAAGAAAGTTTATGTTTTATGTGGATCACCAGGCTCTGATATATCTGGTGAACAAACCTTTGATAAGTGGAAGGATAGCGAGGTGGTTAATAATCTTGCATGAGTTTGAGTTCGAAGTTGTTTACAAGCCTGGCCGTTTGCATCTTGTGGCAGATCATTTGTCACGACTAACAACAGGAGAGGCCGCCACAGGAGTAGACGATCAGTTACCTGATGCGAGTTTATTTGTAATGGAGGTACAAGGAAGTGCAGATGAATGGATAGATTGGCAGTGGCCAATCAGATACTACCTTACTCATGGTCAATGCCCACCTAGTTATGGTAGGGAGCAGAGGAAGAGAATCGCTATCAAAGCTTTACCTTATACTATGGTAGGAAGCAGAATGTATAAGCTAGGACCTGATGGAGTACTAAAACGATGCTTGTACCACCATGAAGTAAATAAAGTTTTGGAGGAAGTTCATAAAGGAGTGGCTGGAGGTCATTTTGGAGAAGAGACTACCAGTAGGAAGATACTACTCGCAGGTTACTGGTGGCCTACTTTGTTCAAAGATATACACAAGTATTGTTAGAGTTGTGATGAATGTCAGAGGCTAGGACCTTTGCAGAGATGGAAGGATGGCCTTGCATCCTACAATGCCTACGGAACCATTTCAGAAATGGGGACTAGACTTTGTTGGACCGATTAACCCACCAGCCAAGAATACACGGAACAGGTACATAATTACAGCCACTGATTATACTACGAAGTGGGTGGAAGCTAAAGCTTTGAAGGACAACACAGCCAAGTCCACAGCAAGGTTCCTGTATGAGAACATACTTACACAATTTGGCTGTCCCTTGGAATTTATCAGTGATCAGGGAAGTCACTTCATTAATGAGACCATTGAATTATTGACTAAAGAGTCCATGATTGTGCATAGGAAGAGTACAACATATTACCCACATGGTAATGGGCAGGCAGAGGCTACCAACAAAATACTATGTACTATCTTGACTAAGATAGTCAATGCAAACAGAACGGATTGGGATACAAAGCTGCTGACAGCTTTGTGGTCATACATGACTTCATATAAAGTCACCACTAAGTATACACCATTCCAATTAGTTTATGGTATGGAAGCCTTACTTCCAGTGGAATTCCTGTTACCTACCATGAGAATGGAATGGGGAAAGCGAATGGAATTGCAAGATTCCATTAAGGTCTAGAAACATGAATTATACCATGTGGAAGAAGTACGTGTTGATGCAGCTGATAATATGACTAGAATTCAGATGAAGAGGAAGGGACAGTTTGATGAGGGCAAGTTAAAGACTTTTAAGACGGGAGATTTGGTTCTATGGTTGCAGAAGAAAGGAAAGATTAAAGCTTCTAAGCTTAAATCACCATGGAAAGGACCTTATGTCATACAAAAGATGTATGATAACAACACCGCCATGTTACAAACCATTAACAAAGAAATGCTGGGAATAGTCAATGCCAATAAGTTGAAGAGGTACAGTGGTATCCATGACAAACCATTGTAGCATGAATTGCGTGTTGAAATGCAAGAGCAGTCACGGGCTGCGCCAGTGTTACCAACGGAGTATGGAGCACTTGTTGCTAGGCCGAGCATATATGACCAGGGCGGGCAGAACAAGCGGGACACAGCCTATCACAGCCCATCAAGGCGAAACACAACCTATCACAACCCATCACGACGTGACACAACCTATCACAACGCTCGCAATATTACTTACGCAGTGGCATAGGGACGAAAGAACAGAGTGGATCTTTTCTCTTGATCGATGCTTGCAAGCCCCGCAGGCTTACAACAAATTACCCATAGCTTTTTGTAGCAACCATACGTTTATGCTTTGTGCCATGCAGGCATTTCTTCAATTGTTACAGCCAAAACATTTCTGGGGGTCTAGAATGAAGTGAGTGAGAGGAATGGAGGAAATAAAGGTGAAGAGCACCACAATCCTGCAGAAACAAACGATTGCTACTCCACAGGCGATACAGTTATTGAAGGAGCTGAGATTGTAAGGATTGCAAAGCAAAGATTGGACATTGCACCATAGACAGTACATGTTACAATTCTTGCAGAACTTTGAGCCAAGGACATGAGCAACAACGGTGAAGGGAGTTGAATTATTAATTACTCCCCTATACCTACAACAATTGTTTCGATTGCCAGCATGTCAAGTGCATGTGGAGGAGCACAGGGCAAGACTGCAAATAGGGGACTTATTCCAAGAAGGGAGTTTCTTTAAAACTCAAGGTTATGCTTGTACCAAGGCCGTGTACCCAGGGCTAAAGGAGGTAGGCCAGGTATTGAACGTTTTGTTTGCCATGAAACAGAACCAACAGTATTTGAGGAGATCCTTCATAGAGGAAATACTCAAAGCCCTGAGAGGAGAAGAGGTAGAATGGGCGGACATAATGTACAACGCACTAGTAGAGGAGATGAAAAGATTACAGGGTACTGCCGCAAAATCTCCTATCATAGTCTCTGGCCCAATCATTGCTCAAATAATTCTTGATTCTGGCATACTTGATGCTCGAGAAAGAAAGGAGATGGGAGTGTTTGAGCCAGAAACCACTGCAATGGAAGAGCAAGGCTCTTCACACAGTGAGGGTGGACTGGCAGGGCAACCCGAGAATAAGAGACAGAGGCGGGGAAAGACTGTAGTGACGGATCCATTGGCTTCACGCAATCCGCATGATAATGTTTCCCAAGCTCATGTGCAGGAAGGGGCACAGCAGCACAAAGAACTGCTATTACTGGAAGCAGGACCTTCAGAGAGGGAAGAGGAAGTTACTTCAGTATCACAGCCATCACAGCCAGAGGATCGGCTTGTCACAAGGTTACCACAAGTTGTCCATGCAGTTCAACCAGAAATAATTGATTTAGAAAAAGAAGGGTTAGATATTCCCACTACAGAACAGGTGGTGGCAGAAATTGAGAAGGGGGACCTTCTCTATGAATATTCTGGTATGGTCAAGGACACAGTGATTCCGGAGGTGCAACGGTTGTCCAAGGGAAACCCTGCGGTGCATATAATACACACACCTGTGACGGAGGTACCACAGGTAGAATGTCAAAACACTGCAGCACCGGTGACGGATGAAGTGGTTCAGGAAGAAAATCTGGTGGGGCAATGGCCTGAATGGTTCGTAAGGCATCACACTGTTGAGGATAAGGGAGAACAGCAGCAAGCTCACCAAGATGACCCTCAACAGGCTATGCTTATGAGTTCCATAAACATGACACTGAATTTGTTGGTACTTATGTCAAATCCCATGTTCCCACTACTCAATTGGCAGCTTTGAGGAGGAACTCAAGAAAGAGTTTGAGGCTCGACTTGCCACAGAGTGTGCAAACAAGGTCGATGAAGAGGTGACTCTCAAGATGCAACAAGACTTGGAGAATAAAGAAGCGGCTTTGCAATTGGCCAAGGAACAATTGATTGAGGCAGGCCTCGTATAAGACCACTTGCACGAAGCACATAAGCAACAGCTATACCAAATGCAGGTGAAGCATGAAAGCAAGTTGCAAGAAGTGAATGCACTACATATGGAGTTGCAGACAGTGCATGACAGGATGGCCATACAATGTGCTACACTCACAACTATGCTTGACCAATCTACAAAAGAAATAAACAGTCAAGCGGAAAAATGTACGAAGGCAGAGGAAGAGAATGTTGAGCAAATGAAACTCATTGTCGATATGAAGAATACAATCTGTCGCAATGATGATACTTTCAAGCAATACAGGCAGGTTGAAGCTGACCAAGAGAGGCACATCCTGGAGTTGCAACAAACGGTCATGGCCAATAGAAATGAAATCTCGGTCACTAACAAGGCTTGGAAGGAAGCCAATAATTTACTTGCTGCCTATGCGAATTTGGTTGAACCTCATGCGAAGCGCATGGAGGCTTTACAACAGCAGTTAGATGTGTACAAACTCAGAGAGGAGCACACTCTCAGAGGAACCACAAGCAACTTGGTGGATAACCACTTTATGCAGGTCTGGTTAGCACAAGGGCCAGTGGAGGGCAAAGCACCACGAAAACTCACCTAAAGCGAGATGAATGAGCTCAGGCTGCAGGTGCAGAACATTGCCACAACTACTATAGACAATGTCTATAGTAGAATAGCGGAGTTATAGGAGGATGTAGACGGCCTGCAGACTCAAGTGGAGGACCTCACTTCAAATATCGACAAAAGAGTCTATATACCTGAGGAACAGCTAATGGCTTCTTATTTATAAGCCAGAACTTTGGCTTTTCAGTCTTCTTCACAGGAGGTGCAGGAGATGCCAATGGTACAAGAGCCAGTGCCACCAACACCACAACAAGTCACTGTGCCAGCAGCTGACCCTGTTGTTACTACAACCACACCACACCCACCACAGCCTGAGGTATGGGGGAATGCTGCTTTTAACCCACCTAAAACTCTAGCTGCAAGGGAGTACAATAGGGCTATGATTATGCCCTTCAACCAAATTCCCATTATGTTAGATTTGGCTTGGAAAGAAATTAGTCCTCCGCAGTCATTGGCACATTACTATCAAATCATGTGCATTTGGCTGCCAGTGGCAACTAGGACTAAAGTTCTTCCGAACAATCGACCAATTGAGGATCATCACTTTGCACAGTACTGGCATGAGGCAGGTACCATGTTGAAGGAATTAATTGCCTTCCAAGTTGTACATGGATTCATTTATACCAAGACCAAGGAGGTAGAAAGAATTGTCATGGGCTGTGGGGTATACTACGCTGCTTGTTTTCTGGTACGTTACCACACTGAGCACAGCAAAGATGCAATCGCGCTTTCTGAGTTATTCCAGTGGGGATCATTGGGTCTTACCTTCAGTGCCACCTCATATATACCTATATGAGGCAAAAGTTATGATACAAAAGGATTCTCAAATTCGTTCATGGTTTCATGCGGCCTGGAACAATTTGTCAACACATAAATTCGGCCCTGACGATATTTTCTTTAAAGGACATGAGGCATGGAAATACTTGCACAATTCACAGGTCATTGGTACCCCACCCCACTCACCTGGACAGACAAGGAGCTCAGGGTCTTCACCAATTTTACCATTCAGCGTTTACAACAAGTTTTAAAGTTTAAACTTCCAGACATGGTAGGACAACATTGTATGCCCCAGAGGATTCCACAAAAAGTTCAGCAGTTAAAACACCTGAGAGGCGATGAGGATTCTGATACAACTGTTTCTTCAGCGGACTCTTTTGACATGGGAGAAGACTATGCAATTCAAATGGCAGAGAAGAAGCGACGGGGGTCTCCTATGCCTGAAAGATTACCTCGATATCAGCCTCCAGAGGGCCTTACATATCCAGGTAGTGAATGGGGATGCCAGGCTGGGACTTCAACAGGGGGAGCTGAGAGATTTCAATGTGAGTAGAAATTGCGAATTTTGGACCAAACCACAGCAGCCCTCAGGCAGTGAACGAAGCAGTGTTCCAGGGATTCAGCTTGACTAGCACATATAGAGCACGTCTGGATGGCCTCATCAAAGGCAGTCTTGACTGGCAAAATTTTGTGAGTAATCTTCGAAAGGAAGAGATTTTTGTAGCATGATCTTTTCGCCAAATGTGTTTCCAGATATGAGTCCAATCATCTCAGTGAATGTCCGGCCATTTCTTTTCCCTGAGTAAAGAATTTTGGGGGGGAATGTCGTTGGTCCATCCAGGACCATTCCCCCGGGTCGTATTGGAGGGGATGACCAGGGAACCAGCAGAAATAGTACTGAGAGATCCATTTCCATTAATTTTGGCTGGGTTGGCCGTAGTGGATAGCATGCAACTATGCACTAAGCATTGAAAACCTCTTGTTTACTCAAATTGCAGATACCTGTCATGTTTTACATGTTCATTGTATAGCTTGATCCATGAAGTATATTTACCAATTTTGATATAGCTTTTGAAAATTTGTCATTTGTGATTTTACCATCATAAAGTTGTAGGGATAGTATGGATGCTTTAATGAGAGAGTTTCTTTTCCATTTTTTCTTCCATAGACAATATGCAATTTCAGCTATAAATTGTTTTGCCATATATCTAGCTTCCTTACCACCACATTGCTTTATAGTTGATAAAGCATTAGTCATTTTCAAGGAGAAATATCTCTACAATCTTCAATCTTTTATTGATCATTCTGAGGGGAAACAGGCACAATGGCTATCCTCCTTCCAATTTGTCTCATATAGCAACACACTCTCAATACTAGGAGGAGAGATACTCTTATTTCTATGGTTGCAACATGATCCACAACCCCTGCAAGTCAGAGTACTCAACTGCAGGTTCAATCACAAGTGCAAAAAACTACAACATGCATAGCAGATCTACAACCATTTCTTGAATTTTCTTATGTAAGCAATTTTGGCACACTGAGCGAGGCAGCAATAAGAAAGGATAAACAAGGCCAAAAAACCGAAATAGGAGGGAGGCAGATGAACCATTTTTTCAGCCTTCCCAATGGGCGACCAGGGGATGTAAATTCCAATGCCAGCGATGATGGTGGTCAAGATCAACACAGGCAACGCTGCTGTTTCCTGAAAGAATGGAATGCGTTCTGTGCGAATCATGTGAATGACAAGCGTCTGGGTTAGCAAGCCTTCCAGGAACCAGGCAGTTTGAAATTCAGAAGCACGAGCATCTGTCTGACAACCGTAGTAGAACCACATAGTGAGAAATGTCGCTATGTCGAAAACAGAGCTTTGAGGTCCCATCCACACCATGAAAGTTGCAATGCCCTTTGCTGACCACTGGTGGGGCACATCAGTGAAGTGTGCGTCCATCTTGTCCCAGGGGATGGAGATCTGTGAGACACAAAATTCAAAAATTTATTTCTGCAAGTGCCCAGGTGCATTACCTCGCAAATAAGAAGAGATCAGAGGAAAAGAAATGGGTGAAGAAGAAAAGTCCACTACATACTTGCGGCAACCTTAGGGTTGGTCATTTGGAAAGTCAAAGCTAATGCCTCGAATCTCAACGCCAGCACTGCCTAGAGTCAACTCCTCATTCTCTTCCACATCATTTTTTATGAGTAATAAGCGGAACAGGGTCAGAATGTTGCAGTTGAGCTAAGGAATGCACCTGGCTAATGTCATAGAGCAGATTCTGCGTGAGGATGTGAATGGGCCTCATGGGATCGAAGGGAAGCCACGCCGAAGCCACCAGAATTGAGAAAACATTTCCAAAGTTGGAGCTAGCAGCCATTTTGATGTACTTGATTGTGTTGCCATGAGTAACACGACCGCGATGAACACCCTTCACCAGCACATTAAGATCCTTCTCCAGTAGAATAATTTCAGCTGCATCTTTGGCTACTGACGAGGCCGTGTCAACTGAGATGCCAACATCTGCACCTTTTAATGCCAAGACATCGTTTATACCATCTCCCAGAAAACCCACTGTGTGTTCTCCAACCCTGAGTACCTGATAACACCCATTCAAGGACGCTGAGACATCAGAATCTGGATTTTATTGGAGTTTGTGACATGAACAAATGACTAAGCAGGAACTTTGAAGAGGTCATGAGAGTTAGAGGAAACGGTGTGAGAAATTTGAGTGATGAGACCCTGAGTAAATCTAGCCTACAATGATGTGACTATTGTCTGGAAGGAAGAGCCAGTAGACTTTGCCACCTTGCTGTGCAAGTCTATTTTCTCTCACAGTTCTGAAACTGGTAAGCAACCTCCCCATTTGTTATTTGAACAGTCATCTGCATATGTTTTCTTCTTTTTCTCTAAGCTGAATGATTCCATTGCCTCTGTAGACAGATATTGTTTAAGTTTATTCCACACATCTCGCATTGGATATATTCTCGTGTGGAGATTTACCACTTCATTTCATTTCTTTCATTTTGTTTCAACGCTTGTAGCTGAAGACATGACTGCAATTTTGGCTCCTTACATCATCAAACAGCTGATGTCTCTAAGCATCAAATTTTGTGCATTTTAAATTAGTCTCAGCAATGAAGAGAGACAGACCTGGATGACATCGAGCTTTTGTGCAGGGGTGAGCTTGGCCAAAATAGTTGCCCGTTGCACTGTGGCAATAAACTCTTCATTCTCCATAAGGGAAAGTTGGGGACCAGTCACCACATTCTCAGTAGGAATGCCAACATCTTTGCACACTTTTGCGGCCACAGCAAGAGTATCACCTGTCAGCACCTTAACCTCAACACCTTTTTGTGCCAACATTCTCAAGGCCTCTTTGGCTGACTCTTTGGGCGGGTCAAGAAACGCAAGAAATCCCTGGAACACCATACCGCTTTCCACAACCTTGTCTTCACAATCATGGTGTGAGCCTACCTGCAGTCCCAAATACTCGAAATCTCAGAAAAACTATGATTCAATATTAAAAAGACAACCTGGATGAGATGAAATTCAAGTAACTTAAAAGATCCAAAAAACGTATTAGCACACATATGAACCTTCAAAATCGAGAGGGTGAGAGACACCTCGTGTGTATGATTGGGCTGAAATTGTCCCCTAGTTCCTTTTGTAGGAAGCTCTTTGGTGGCCACCACAAGCACCCGCAGTCCATCAATGTTAAGACTTTCCCCCACAGCCAGCAAGTGTTTCCGGTTGTCACTGGTCATGGGGATGACACTGTCTAGTTCATCAGCCTCTTGAACCCAAGAACAAGCTTTCAGCATTTCGTCCAGAGCCCCTTTTGTGACCATAAGCTGATTCTTGCCACTGAAATCCTGTCCTTCAAGGAGCTGTATCTCCTTCTCCTCCAGAATAACTGACAGCCGACGCCTTTCGAAGTCAAACGGTATCTCATCGATTTTCTCCCACTTTGATGCATAGTCACTGACGCTGTCTCCAGTGGCATCTCCGAATGCAATGATAGCCTTGTCAAGCAAATTCTTAAGGCCTGTCTGAAAGAATGAGTTAAGATAGCCAAATTGCAAGACCCGTACACTGCTGGCCTCGTGACAGTCTAAATACTTGATCATCTCTACATGGTCGTTTGTGAGAGTCCCTGTCTTGTCTGTGCACAGGATGTCCCTGAAGAAAACCACCAAATTATCTCTTAGAAGTTATGATTATCATTTCATAATATCAAGCTGCTAAAACATGCAAGACGTTCAATAGAACCATGGTAATCTGGTAAAATAAACTCGTAGTTTGAGTTTGGCTTGTTAAGCTGTTCCTGGAAAACAACTCGAAGTTCTTTGTCAACCTCTGACTTGAACCTACTCAACCATACTTCAACCATCTAGAAGCTCCTAAGGCATAGTACTCTGTTCACATCTTCTCCTGCCTGTACATTAAGAAACATGAATGTAAAGCTGGATGCGATTCAGCCTGATGCTTAATGCCCTCCCTGTCCTCTAGGAAGCCTATTGCCATTGGGTGGACTTGATACGGGAGTACATTAATGTCTCTGTGACTAAATGCCGGCCTTGTGACCTCGTGTCCTTGTTTGTTTCGACCCGAAGCGCTTTGCTCCAGGTAAGGTAGTGCATTGGATTTAGTTGGAAAGCTTGGGGCCTTTCCCTCTTTAGAATATGCCTACACGGGCCATTCCCTGCAACTCCCGGGAGTGTGATCTCTGAATGGTAACAAGCGGACCCCTACCGCTTGGGGGCAGCCCCTCCACCCAAATTGGGCAGTCGTATGCTCTGTATAGCATACTCGGCACTTGGGCTCGGGTTGGTTCCTGTGCTTAAACTTATAGCCTGCGAGGTCAATCAAAATTTTAGCTCCTATCGACTTCAACACTCCCCAGGGTGATTCCTGGGAAATGGTTACTTATGCCAAATCTAGGGCTTCATGTGTAGTTTTTGGGGTGAATCCCAGGATGGACGATGTGTCCTTTAAAACTACATGCTCTAGCTTAGGCTTGGATTTCATGGCTAATGGTTCCCTCTCGAGACTTGATAACAGGGGTACATTGAAGGTTGCAATGACCAAAAGTGTTTCTAATAGAGTCCCACATCAATTCAATCTCAAAGAAGTTCGTCCCTTGACTGGCTGGAGAGCGGTCTTAGACATTGGTGATTCAATGGGGCGCTCTAGGAAGACAACCAAGGGCAAGGACTTCAACTTGAGAGTTTCTAATCGGTTTGATGCTCTGAATGAGGTTGAATCCAAACAGCCAGAAGGACAAGATGCCCTAAGTGTACAGAATCTGAACGTCCTGAATCTGAAGGATTTGGTACTCTGAATGGTTTACCAATCCTCAAGGTTTACACAAGACGAACAAATTCTATACATGGGGTAATTGTCCCCAAGCCGTCAGATGGACAATCTGTCCCTAAGTGTGCAGAGCCTGAACGTCGTGTAACTGAAGGATTTGGTACTCTAAATGGTTTACCAATCCTCAAAGTCTACACAAGACGAGCAAAATCTACACTCGGGGTAATTGTCCCTAAGCAGTCTGACGGACAATATACCCCTAAGTGCGGAGCCTGTGCGTCGTGTAACTGAAGGATTTGGTACCCTGAATGGTTTACCAATTCTCAAATTTTACACAAGACGAGCAAAATCTACACATGGGGTAACTGTCCCCCCTTTGCAGAACGGTTGGCCGTCCAGGAGCAATCACAAGCTACCTAGACGACAAACAATTCACATGCAAAGGGCTGGCTTGCGGCTGGCCACTTTCAACTTCTCAGGGCTTACTAACCAAAGGAAACAACTCGAAGTGGGACAAGTCCTTCGGACTAATGATATTCATATCTGTGCTGGGCAAGAAACATGGGAAACGTCGGATAAACTGGTTGGAGATGTCAATAGTTATAAATGGGCAGGTAGGATGTATACTCTCAAGGCAGCCTCTGCCAAACGCGGTCAAAAAGGGGTTGGATTCTTTGTCCGTGATTTCTTGTTTGATAATTGTGAAATTATCAACAAGGGTTTGAGGTACGAGCATAGTATCTGGCTAAAACTGAATCTGAAGGGCGGCATGAGTACGAAGGACCTCTTAGTGGGTTGTGTTTACATGCCCACAGAGGGGACCCTTAGTGCTGACAAAGACAAAGCCTTCGAAGATGTAAAGCTGGACTGTGCTTCGTTCCTTGCCAAAGGTCAGGTAGTGCTATTGGGTGACTCCAATGCCCGGGTGGGCAAAGGGCTTCATCAGGATGATATCATTGGGCCTTTTGGTGAGGACGAGCTGAATTCTAATGGCAGACGGTTAATTAACTGTCTGGAAGAGCTTCAACTTTTGACCTTGAATAACAGGACAAGAGGAGACCAAGTGCAGTGGACTCGTGAGAAATCCCAAACTGGGGAACATTCCATTGTGGACTATATCATAATGGACAAAAATTTGTTTCCCCAGTGTGCCAATGTGTTGATCGACAGAACTGATATTGGTACCTCTGACCACTTCCTGATCCACAGGTGTTTTCCCAACACCAAGAGATCTGTGAAACGTTCGATTCGGAAGTGGCGCATAGAAAAATTCCATAATGAGGAGGCCAAGGCTGAGTACGTCCAGGCCTTGAAAGAGGCTCTCCCTCATTTTGTCCAATCACTCCAAGAACTTCAGTCTCGCTCTGACAACGCAAGAAATGAAGTCGAAAGAGCAGTGGACTCTTGGGAGAGTTTCGTCTCCTCCGTGGCTGACAAGATCATTGGGACGGTCAGCAAGTACAAGCGCTGAAGACTACTAAAGGTGCAGTGGTGACTTCATCGGTTGACATTGTCAAAACCTTTGAAAATCACTACAGTATCCTTGGCAGAACTTCTAGGTCTAACAGTGAGGGGTCTTCTGCTGAATGGAGGGACACAGTTGGAAAAACTGTTCCAATGATTCAAAACAGCCCTGATGAACTGGAGTATATTTCAATGGCTTATAACGCTCCCATTAGTTCTTCTGAGATTGTGGAAGCAATTGAACATTTAAATGGATATAAAGCTGGTGGACCTGATGGTATTGTCAACGAGCTTATCAAGCACGGTGGCGATCCCATGATAGAGGCCCTAGTTCTCCTCTTTAACCTTATCTGGAAGACTGAAATGATCCCCTTTCGCTGGCGACAGGGGGTCATTGTCAATCTATACAAGAAGGGTGACAGAGAAGAACCGGGGAACTACCGTGGCATCACGCTCCTCAATGCTGTTGGCAAGACATTCTGCAGAGTTATAAGTACTCGTCTCGAGGTTGATCTGGAGTCTAGAGGTTTCCACGAAGGCCAAGCTGGCTTTCGGCGAAACAGGGGCTGTGTGGATCATATCTTCACTCTAAGCCAGATTATCCAGGGAAGGAAAAAAGAAGGGAAACCCACTTATGTCTTTTTCCTGGATGTCAAAAAGGCTTATGACACAGTGTGGAGAGATGGCCTATGGTTCCGCCTCTGGTCTTGTGGGATCAAGGGAAAGATGTGGAGAGTTGTCCACAACTTGTATGCTCACACCAAAAGCTGTGTCACTGTTAACGGACAGAAGTCCAACTTCTTTGACATAGACCAAGGTGTAGCTCAAGGATGTACTCTCTCCCCTCTGCTCTTCAATGTTTTCATCAATCAACTCCTCGAAGCTGTGGAAAGTGAAGAATTTGGGTTAAGGGTGGGTGATACCACCATACCAGCCCTTATGTTTGCGGATGACTTCGCAGGCATAGGGGAGACTCCAACCAATCTCCAGGAGTTGATTGATTGCGTGAAGAGATACTTTGATCTTTGGGGGCTAGAGGCTAATGTCAGCAAATGTGCAGTGGTAGCATTCAACGACAGAGGAGAGGGAGGAAGTGATCTTAAGTGGCAGTGGAGATCCCGGTCCTCCCTTCCTACACTTACCTGGGCGTTGAATTTTCCTCCAATTGTAATTGGGATGCACATATCCGGAAAGTTGTTCAAGCTGGCAAGAGCAAAGCTCTGGGGCTCACTAAATTTTTCCACTGCAGAGGGGTCAACTCTGAGGTTAAGAAAACCATGCTTTGTCGCGTTATTAGACCTGCCTTGGCATACGGATCTGCTATATGGGTTGATAACTCCAACCAGGCTGTCTCTAGAATCCATTCAAGTGGGGGTGCTTAAGGAGTGTATGTCAGCATGCTCCAAAACAGACAATGTGGCTGTTCGGGGTGAGTTTGGCATTCCATCCTTAAGCTCCCGACGAGATGAATTCAAGGTCAGATGGTGGGGTCAGCTGCAACATATGCCCAACACCAGATATCCTAAGTTAATCGACTCTATATCTTGGAAACAGGACCGCCCTGTCAAACAGGCTAAGTCCTGGCAGAAGAGAGTAGAAAAGATTCTCAAGGACCTGGACCTGGATCCGCAAGTCTTGACCCTGCTGGATAAATCTGACTTAGAGGCTGTAGTGTCCGAAGCCATGTCTGTTGCCATGAGATTGTCTGATGAAAATGAAGTTAGGCAGAGAACTTCCCTGAACTTGTTTCCAGTCAGTGACATGGGGGTGGACATCTTGGATGACCTCAAGGGTCTACCCACTCTCGGCACTAGACTGAAATTCAAACTCAGGGCAGGAAGCCTACCTTTGAACAGCAAACGGAAGCAGAGAGGAAAGGGAGAGTGCAATTGTCCGTTGTGTGGGCAATCTGAAGACAGTATTCATTTTCTGATACACTGTCCGGGGTTCTCTCACCAAAGAGACGCTCTCTTCAATTCTATCAAGGGAATTGTGCCTGTACCCCTGTTTACCAACTTTGAAAGTCTCGAGGCTGAGCCAAAAGCCCAGGCCCTCCTGAGGCCTAGTTTTTGGGCAAATCACACACAGCAGATTGATGCTTGTGTGAAGGGATTTCTAGAGGGTATCTGGAAAACCCGGATTAATTCTTTATATGAAGGTAAGTCTTACTACCGACGTCAGCCCCTGAAAGAGGTAGGTTCTGTTCCTTTTGTTCCCGCTCAAACTGGGAGCGGGGTCAATGGCCACAAGGCTACGGCAAACAACGTCTTATGAGTACAATCTTCAGCTTATGCCTAACCACGAAGGTGAAAGTTGGAACCTTACATGGCACCCAGGTTTTGTACCGCATCGAGGCGCTTTACAATACACTTGTTACTTGCCAAAGCCTTAGCTCCGCGTGCTAAATTGGCGTTCACTATCATGGGAAGCATCTCAGGAGTGAGCCCAACAGCCACAGAGATCCCAAAGAGAAGGCTACTACCCCAATTCTTGGTCGTTAGGCCGCTGACCACAATAACAATTGGTACCATGGCCAGCATGAAGCAGATGAGAAGATATGAGACCCTTCGAACGCCCTTCTGGAAGGCATTGATGGGAGCTTTGCTTGCCAAAGCTGATGCAATTGTGCTGATGTAGGTGTTGTCACCTGTTGAGAGCACTATGCCAGTGCCTGAGCCTGAGACCACATTTGTCCCCTGCAGACAGTATGCTCTTCAATCAGCAAGTGAAACATTGCATGCCCTGCAGGAACTAAGTCTTAGCTCACATACAACAGCATGAGTTGTGTAACGGTTACTTGCTCAAGGGTATCTATCTAGCTGTAGCAGGCACTCTGAACAAATGCTGAAGGTAGGTGACAGGAGATACGAGACAAAAGTTGACGTCAGAAGCAGCCAATCCAAGTTGGTTGCAAGACAAGCCCTGACATTTCTCTGTTTTGATGGTCCATCAGAATTTAGTAACTGATTAAACCATCTCTCACATTGTGCCTTAACAATTAGGAACTGTCCGCTGGAGCTAGACTGGTTCAAAATTTTATGCACTGACATTTTAACCCTTTAAGGACAGACTGCGTCTTCACATTATTGGACGACAATGCCATGGAAACAGTGTTTGAGAGTATTTACCATGAAACAGATGTTTCGAAGCTCCAGCAGAGGGGTTCCTTTGTCCTCAACCAGGTCTGCATGCTTTTCTACCGGCATACACTCTCCTGTCAGTGATGATTGACTGCACCAGAGAAGCAAAGAACCACAGGATTCAAGTCCATATCAACTGATATTTCCGCTAGAGTTTATTTGAAATTGTAGAATCCAAGAAGCTCAAATCAACATACAGATGAGTGTCAAAAGACTGAAGCACCCTTGTCAGTTGGACCCAATTCTTTCTTGACATGTCCACTATTTGGTTCAAAAAATGGCTACTGCAGGCCTAGAATAACATCGCTACAAACGAGTAACACTGCTTGAGGACTGTCTGTACTGGACAAACCTCACAAACATATCTTTTGAAGTGAGAAGGCGGATATCCCCAGGAAAGAGATCGCCAGAACTAAACACCACGATGTCCCCAGACGTCACATCTCTTTGATTGATCTCCGTCTCAGTTCCTGGCATTTCTGACCCTTTGGCCCGTCGCCGAACAGTTATACGGCTCTGAACTAGCTCGGACAGCTTGGCAGCTGCCTGTGAACTACTCAGCTCCTGCATACGCAGTAATCAAGCTTGCACGTTAAAGAGAACGAAAATGTCCTCCAATAGCTTAGAGGGAGTTTGCCTTTGGGTGGGCGATCCATCCATTACATGAGTGCTTGATTTAACAAGACTCCCTTTGATCTGTAGTGATTTTCGTTTCATTGTTATACATATCCGTAGGACTCTGATCTAATTCCAAACGACAATTCTCACACTTCTTACAGCCAGAAGTATTCAGTGGGATACCTGAGTACTAAGTCCGATGGCAACTATCACAGTATTTAGTAAAATCTATGTACAGTCATGAGAACGGATGTCCAAATCAGCTTCGAGATACGAAGAAACGACACTTGACTAGTTTACCTACTGAAAAAACGAAATGAAAAAAGAACGGGGCAGGTTGGACATCTTGAGAGCTATTCAAGTGACTTCTATGCTCAGTGAGTTCCGGTGAGTTCCAGATTCTTATAGCTGAGAATGGATGACCTATATCTCCACTGACAGATGACAAGGGAGCAGTCAACTTGTGAGTACCTGCCAAAATCGAAGTCCAACGCTAATGACAACCATCGCCACCATGATGGCAAGTGTCGACATGTCACTGGTGGCTCCTGAGATAGTGGCCAATACCAGCAGAATCAGGTTGAAGGGATGGAAGAAAGCATTCCATAGAATCAACCACCACGGTGACGCTGATTTATGCGACAGCACGTTGGGCCCGTGCTCCTCCAATCGAGACTTGGCTACCTCCAATTCCAGGCCTGAATGCATCCCCACCTAATCGTTCATACCCACTTGAACCAAGCCTATCTAGAATGTGCATGCATACCGTACTGCGCTGCAACCCAATTTACTGATTGGTGAACGGAAAGCGATTGAGACTAGCAGATATACGAAGGTTATCAAATCAATGCCACGAATTGAAGCGGGGGACATCATATATACAAGAACTTTACCTTCGAAGGATGACTCAAAACGCTCAACCACAGTGGTGCAATCACTGGCTGCGTTCAGTGACAAAGTACTCTGCACATGCGCCTCTACCTTTGACGCCACGTGAATGACAAATTTACCTGCCCATACCAGTATGCATTAGATCTGAATGACAACAATTTCACCCTCATTTAGAAAACGT
Source organism: Takakia lepidozioides (assembly GCA_030704615.1). Taxonomy (NCBI): domain Eukaryota; kingdom Viridiplantae; phylum Streptophyta; class Takakiopsida; order Takakiales; family Takakiaceae; genus Takakia; species Takakia lepidozioides. The sequence continues at coordinate 39,294,788 of CM060732.1, read as the reverse complement.
TTGCACTCGACTGCAGCATCAAGACATGCATGTTAAAGGAGTAAAATCTCCAATGCCGATCAGCACTAGATAGGAGACACTTTTCTTCCTCACAGACGTGATCAGAGGGGTGTTTGTAACTTACTACGGAAGGAATAGAAACAGCATACTACTCATGGAAAAGCACAAGTAACTCTACAAGCATATGCCTATTCATCAGAGACCACATGCCGGTGAGGCTCGGACTCAGTAGGGCTCTCCTGACATAACAACGTACACAATGCCTAATCTGGAACGCGAATCGACCGTTTCCGGCTGAGTTCCAGATCATACCCCTGAATATTACAATGTTCAAGATTCAGGTTTCGATGATTCAAAAACTGACGCCATGAATGCAGGCTTTTGAAAACTTTCTGGCCGTGAACATCAGCACCATAATGCTTAACCTTACTCACTTGCCCACGAAGGAACACCTGAAGTCGGACCTGGAAGGAAATTAATAAACTCACCAGTGAAACAATGAGAAATCCTATCGGTGACAGATTGCAGGCGCCCCGACGACGCCTGCTCCGCTTTCACAGTTCGACCAACGTCATGCATCCCAATCGTCGAAGCCATTGAGACTTTAAGCCCTTCTACTTACAGCCCAGATGAATAGAAACCAACTGGTATATAGTGATTTCTTTGAGGGTAGGAGAAGAAGGGGGGAAAGAAGTGAATTTGGCTGAAGAAAGTTCACAGCTGCGAAAACTGATGAGGAGACAAGAAGTCCGCAGCCATGCAAGCGATTGAGCAACCGAGGCAGAACGTGAGGCGCTAAGGGGGCTTCAAGGACCGCGACAGGGTCAGCCAATCCGCGTGCTTGGACTGGCGGGCGTCCACACGCACCTCAGTCCACTGCTCTGGCAGCTCTCCTCGATCGAAAAGTCTCACCATCCGCTGAGTTCGAGAACAACAAGGTGGGGAAGCAGATGAAAGATGATAGAGAGAGCCTGGACAAGCTGACAAGGACACACTTGCCTGGTAGAAATTCTAGCACGACCTACACACCCCAGACATGCTTAGTGAAGTCTCTCAGAACAGGTAGTTGTGGGCGATGCAGATTCGAGGAGGAGAAGAAGAACACAAGCTCGGCAAGAATCCGAGAGACCTATATAAGTACAATGTTAGAGCAACTGCTGGATTTATACCACGTTTGCCCTAAAAGGATTCAGAAAAGGAGTTCAGAAAAGGGGTTCGAGAAAGGGTTGCTCATCATCGTGCCGAGCATCGTGGCAATCTCGAAGGCAGCATCGAGGCCGAAGGGCATCACGCATTCGAGTGGCGTGACCTGCCGAGCAGCAGGTAGGCACTGGGAAAGTTTAAACTCCAAAAAGGTGGTGGCCAGACCTCAGCCAGCAACGCAGCTGCTTTGCAGGTGTTTTCCGAGCAGTTCCATTATACTAGTGTACTGTTACTGCTACTTGTAATGTCTGCTGATCTGGGTCTCGAGCATCCAGGTACAACTAGGGCAACACATGGCAGGCAGGCCTGCCTGGTTTTGTGCGTCCCTGCCCAACCATTTAGGCGATAATTAATTCAAATTGAAAAACAGTTTTAGCCCTAATTGCACGGAAACATGGGACCATAACCGATTTTTAGAGCAGACTCGCTGATGTGGCGTGTTTCTACTGGATTTGAGGAGGGGTGCTATATGTGGTATTCTACGACCTACTAGAGTTAAACTACCTACGCGGTTCTGTAGGTCCTGGCTCCCTGCTATATCCGGTGGTGGTAGGTACGTGCAAGCTGGCTCGCTGCCCTAAAAACCGGTTATGTCCGGTAGTGCTCGAGAGGAGCCCCTGCGCTCTCGGATATAGCAGGGAGCCGGGACCTACCGACCGGCGAGGTGTCATGGCGACCTGCTATATCCGATCCGATAGGCAGGGCTCGTCTCGAATGCTACCTAGTCCAAAGTGCCTAATTCCTGAAAATTCGAGCAAATAATAAGATGAAAATTTCATTGAACAAAAATCAATACAAACATATGCCTGCGGAAATATCTTCCTACAAATCCCAATACAAATCCCAATCTATTTGCGGGAGCTCCATGTAAGTTCCAAAGGCCCCTGCAATGATTGTCATCATATTCATGAAGGTGGAGGTACAAAAATCTAATGGAGTCCGGTCTCACGAGGCCGGGCCAGCTGGGTTCAAGCTTGGAGGAGAATTGAGCTGGGCCTATTGATAGGGGACAAGGGGCCATGGGCATTGGGTTTTTGTTTTTATTTTTATTCTTAAGAAAGTCAATTTTTTCTCTTTTCATGTGTCTAATTCAAAAAACTTATAGCACATGAAGATGACACATGTGAAGATAATGGTTTGAGAAATGTGCCTAAGCAGCCTGTTTTTTTTTATAGTTATTAGGCACAAAAATGCCTGCATGCCCCCAACAATCCTAGCCGTAATCCTGGCACGCATTGCCTTTAACTTCAAAATCCCAATAAAACCTATCCACTCTGATAGAGAGAGAAGACTCCGGCCGAGACCGGTGTAAGTAAGAGTCACTTCACCTCAGGACTACACTTCGCACCCCCCCCCCCCCCCAACTCCGATACATCTATTATGACAAACAGGCGACAATATGCAATATGTACTCGAATCGTTCCCAAAAATTAATTGAGCAAAGAAAATTGGACATCTAACAAGCTGTGCGAACAAAGGTGGCTATAGCATGGCCCCACGTTGTAGGCAAGTGGTAATGGGCCCTTGGAAGTGGTTGTGGGTTCAACTTACTGATTGGTCTCGAGTGCCTACCTTTCCGCTAGAAGGCAATAGCTCTGGGTGAGGAGACACCTTTGCACTTCCTTAGGGAGTGCCCACCTTCCCGCCGGAAGGCAAGAGCTATGGGTCAAGAGACACCATAATTTATACTTCCTTAGTGTACTTTTCTGTTTTTTAGATGGAATAGGACTCATCCACCCCGGACAGAGGGCACTAGGTAGTAACTAAGAATCCCTAGGTGCGCTGACTTTGGCCGGACTCTTCTCTCTCTTATTGAGAGCTATGGTAAACTGCCACCAACCACCTCCAATGAAAATGATATTGTCGGGCCAAAGCTAAGGTTTTCTATGTTTTGTCTGAAAAGGACAAGACCTAAAATTGCATTAGGATAAGGAGAGTGGAAAAGAAACCACTAGGGCCGTCTTGTACACGGGAGAAGCACCCTAACACCTTAAGGATTATTATGTGTGTTGCAATATGAATTTTTCGCCTGCGTAGTCTAGGATTGCCAGATTGCTTACGAAGAGAGAGAAGACTTCGGCCGCCGGACCGGCGTAACTAAGAGCCACTTTGCCTTGCGGCTACACCCCCTTTCGGGGGTGGGCCCTATGTACATAGAAGCAATTATCCAACCACCAGTCGGCCATCCTCCACCAACATCGGTTAACTTTGAATAACCTGGCCTGACGGCCAGACATGAAGTTGGCCCTAGGTACCAGGGAGAATCCATGGCTTCGCAAAGGCACAAGCTGCCACAAGTGGTTGTAGGTTGCCCCTAAAGTTGAAGCCTGGTTGTAGGGCACATAAAACCTGGGAAGTGGTTGTGGCAGTGTTTTTTTTTTCATTTTCCCAAAATCGTCACAAAGGCCACGTGTAAATTCTACCTTAACGCCCATGTGGCAAGAATAATGAGGTAACAGGGTTAGAAAAGAGGCTATATAACATGTGTCACATTTGAACAGGTCCACGTAAGAAAACTTTGGCTCCTATATTTAACCATTGGCACTTTCTGGCGAATTTTTTTATTTTTACTCCCATAATTCCTTTGTCATGGTTTTAGTCATGGTTAACAAGAATTACCTACTTCTAGTTAACTAGGACATTTTGGATATTACGGGATCATTCTTTTTGTTTGTTTTTTTTTCTTTCTCCCCGCGATCTTTCTCCCCTTCCCTCCCGCGGGCTCTCTTCTTCCTCCCCTCCTCTCCCGCGTTCTTGGGAGAGTCAGCTTGGTCTTAGCAGGTTGTTTCAATCATTGTCTGCTCAGTTGCACCGTGGTGGTTCTCAAAGACCAATCCGACAATACTTGACTACAGACACCAGAAGAGAGGTCATTTTGGGTTGATAGGAGGTCAAATCCTCCATGGGTCATGACACTATGTCAAGAACAATGTGGTGAGGGCACCTTCTTCTTCGACCTATTTCAGCCGGTTTTGCCCTCTCATCATATTCGGCCCTGAATTTGCAGCATGGAGCAGATCCTTCACGATGGTGGAACAACTGCAATCGCAAGGTGTGGCGTTTTCTTAAGATACAATGTAAAGAAGTTTGTCCATCTTGCAAATGCGGGCTCTTGCTTCCTGTTAGTACCCTGATTTGATGTTCTTCCTGATGTTTACAAGGTTCTTGGGAGAGTCAGCTTGGTCTTAGCAGGCCGTGTTTCAATCTCTGCCCGCTCACCTGCACCGTGGTGATTCTCAAAGACCAATCCAACATTATCTGACTACAAGACACAAGCAACACATACAAGAGGTTGATGGTCGGTCAAATCCTCCATGGGTCATGACACAAAGGTCAAGGACAAGCTCCAGATTTCAAGCTCCAGATACCTATGATTCCCTGTGGAAGAATAGATACAAGAAACATGATGGGTAGATAATCAACTTGAAGCCGTAGCAGCAATGGCACAATTGATAAAATCATGCACTCCTGATGAAGGGGGGATGCTATTATGTGAGCAGATCCCGCAAGCAGAAAAATCCGTGAACAGAAATCTGCTCACGCTTCAGCATTTGCCCACCTATAACCGCGGGCGCCTACTCGACTTAGAAGACCTATTACTGCGCATAGTGGCCAATATCACAAGCTCGGTTATGGATGTTGCTGGGATGAATGGCGGATGAATGTCTGTATGATGAACGAGACATGGATGAATGAAATAAATGAAATAATACAAAGTTGTTTTGTAGTAGTAGCTCCGAAATCCCCCGAGCTCCGAAATCCTTTAAACCATGCTAGTCTTGCTTGCACATCAATGTGAAGTGTATATTGCCAACAATGAATCCACATTGCTTTGTGGATTGAGGAAGGGTTACTTGTCATTTTTCCAGGTATCCAAGGTTGAGAGAAATGCCCACACCCAAATCTAAAGAAGGTAGAGAGGTGAACTCGTGCTTTATAAATAAACATCTCAAAACCCGTACTGGGAATTAAGATGTCATTGATGACACCTTAATCCCCAGCACCTGCACACACCGTCTTACCGCCAAGGCTTGTTCGCCATCAGATTTTTTTGGGTGAATTTTTTTGGGGTTTTTGATTTTTCCATGAACTATCATATGCCAACTCGTACTGGGAATTAAGATGTCGTTGACGACACCTTAATCCCCAACACCTGCACACACACCGCCGTACTGCCAAGGCTTGTTCGCCATCAGATTTTTGTGGGTTCAATTTTTTTGGGTGAATTTTTTGGGGGTTTTTGGTTTTTCCATGTTTGTCATGTGCCAACTCGTACTGGGAATTAAGATGTCGTTGACGACACCTTAATCCCCAGCACCTGCACACACACCGCCTTACCGCCAAAGCTGTTCGTCATCAGATTTTTTTGGGTTGAATTTTTTGGGTGATTGTTTTTGGGGTTTTGGTTTTCCATTAATTGTCGTGCCAACTCGTACTGGGAATTAAGATGTCGTTGACGACACCTTAATCTGGCACATGGGGGGGGGGGAGGGAAAAAAAAACGGTTTTTGTTTTTTTTTGTTTTTTTGTTTTTTTTGGAAAACTTGCTTGGAATTAAGATGGCATTGCCGACACCTTAATCTGGCACATTCGGGGTAAATAAAAAAACAACGGATTTATTTATTTATATATTTTATTTTTTGAAAACTTGCTGGAAATTAAGATGTCGTTGACAACACCTTAATCCCCGCCACCTGCACACACATCGCCTTACCGCCAAGGCTTCTTCGCCTTGAAAGTTTTTTGGGTTGAAATTTTTTGGGTTAATGTTTTTGGGAAAAAAAATTCAGGGATTTTGGTTTTTCCGTAAGATGTCATATGCCAACTCGTACTGGGAATTAAGATGTCATTGACGACACCCTAATCCTGAGCACCTGGACACGCACCATGGTTCATTTATGTCGCTTATTTCTCATCCAAAAGTCATCCAACATTCATCCATTCTTTTTCATTCATCTCAAAACCATTCATCCGGCAGCTTTTTATCGCACATTCGTACCATATGGTCGTCACCCAGCAAGGATTCTTCCGTCGGATGGGGTGGAGATTGCGTCCGTGCAGTGTAATTTTTGTCCATGGCAATAGGTCATTTTCTTCCCTCGGTTGTAGGCTCTCATTCACTAATCTGCTCACGCTTAAAGGATTCTGCTTACGTTTACCACTTAAAGCGTGAGTGTGCTCACGTGAAGAAAGTATCCTGAAACAGGTAACACAGACGAGAAGAAGTTGTGGAATGAATATTTTTCTTACCCCAGACAATGGTGGAACAACCGAGGCAAAAAGGTGAATGTCTATCAGATTACCAGATGTCATTTTGAACATTGCCCCTGCCTTGGTGGATATGTATGTCAAATGTGGGTGCATCAAGGATGCCAAGGGATCAGTATTCAACTCTATGGCTGAACAAGATGTGGCATCGTGGAGTGCGATGCTTGCAGGATATGCACAACAGGGGTGCGGGATGGAGGCTCCAACCTTTGAGCAAATGATGGGGGAAGAGGTGAAGGCCACCGACATAACGTTTGTGTGCGTTTGCAATGCGTATGGTAGCCTTGGAAAATGACAAAGAAATCCCTAGTGACATCATCAAATCTGCAATTGTACCATATGTCATCCTGAACATTGTCAAATGTGGCCATGTATGCCAAATGTGGGAGCATTGAGGATGCCAATGGAGTGTTCAACACTATGGCTGAATGGCATGCAGGTGTGGAGGGGATCCAAACAACAACTTCCCCACACCAAAAACTATTCCACAGTGTCGTTCCTAGAATGACACCCCAGCCCAAACCCGGACTGACTCTTGCCTCCACCTACGGAAAAGTTTTGGCTTATAGAAAGGGTGAAAGACTACGGGAAAGAGAGACTAAAGCAATTCCTAACCCCAGAATGCTCTCATCCCACTACCTTATCTCCACACTCTCTTGCTGGAGCAATAAACAAAACTACCTTTCAAGGGTCTCTCAAATAACTCTCCAAGAGCCCTCAAGAATATGTCTCTCAAACAATCTCACTAAGGCTCTCAAACCTTGCACAATGGGACTCCAAACAGTACACCAAAGCCCCCAGAGCCTACCAAAACTTGGCCCTCCATGATCCCAAATAATCCCTCATACAAGTCGCCAAAGACTCCTCCAGCTCGCCAAATATTTTCTTCCAAGGACCCCCGATGGTCCTCCAAATAATCTTCCAAGGACTCCCAATGGTCATTCAAATAGTCCTCCAAGACCCCAAACCGTCCTCCAATGACTCTTCCTATGTCACTATGCTCCCAATAGGTTCCCAACATGTTCCCAAAGTTTCATAAGAAATATGCCATAGTATTCCCCAGTATTTTCCTGGGCCTATACATATTTTCTTTGTATTCCCCTTGTATTCTCCTTAGGAATAGCCATTTCCCCCTGGCAATAGCCATTTCCCCCTCATAGAGTAGTTCATTTTCCCCTGGGTTTTGCCATTTCCCCCTAAGTTTTAGCCACTTCCCCCTCTATTTCCTTGAGGTTTAGCCTTACCAAACTAGGGCTTGTGCTCCTTGGGGCTCTATGCTTAATCCCCTTAATACCCCTGAATTATATGGGGTACGAAGGCAAATTCCCTTGATCTTCTTCACCTTAAGCTACTCAAGCTTGTTTCCAACTCCACTAACAATGCATTGGCCACACAACAAGCTCAATTTCTCCTTGGAAGCTAAAAACAAGCTTCTACCTCTTTTGACAAGCCACCAAACCTTGTGTCCTTTCAAGCCTTGGTCATTCAAGCTCCCTTCACTTGCTAGCTCAAGAGCCACTCCTCTCAAGCTTGCTCAAGCCAAAAGCATGCTCCACACATGCATCACTTCATACACAAATGAATCAACTTGCTCCCTTCACCTTCTAGCTCTCTTCAAGCTTAAATATGAAGTTGGAAGCCACACTTGGGAAGCATACTCCACACAAGCATCACTTGCTTGATCAACCATCCACCACAAAACTTAAGCCAAAAGGGAATGAATACATGAGCTTCACATTCCATTTCCTTGTCTTGTCATATGCTAATGTATGGTTGAAGTTGCTATGTATGCCTTAAGCCACAATCTCTTTTCTTCATGAAGACACCTCCAATGATCTCCCACATATGCTCCAAGCTCTTTAATGCACTAAGCTTGGCTCCACACCACTATGATTGGAATACTTCTTCACGTGCTCCCCTTCAAATCTCTTGAGCTTCTTAATGCTCTCCAAGTGCTTACCTTTGTTGTCTTCAACCCCAAGCCTATGTAGCTCCTTGGCTTCTCTTCCACATTTTGAACTTGTTTAACCCTAGATTGATAGTGAAATGAGCACTAACAATCCTTTAGTTGCTCTCCACATGCCATGGCATACACCATTGACTCCATGATGCATAGAAATGATTCTCAAACCCTAAAATCCATGTTTCCACACACACAAGACTTCCCTCTTGCAATCCTTGCCAATCTTGTAGCAAACAAGCTCCTTCTTGAGCTCTCCAACACCTTGGTGTAACACCACAAGTATTTTTCTTTGCAACTCTTGCAAGCCTTGCGATACAAGAGCTAAATTCTCTTAGTTCTCCAATTCCTTGGTGTATGCAACTTCACCAAACACCTTTTCTTGCAATACCTTGCAAGTCTTGTGAGATACTTGAGCTTTTCCTAGCTCTCACACTCCTTGGTATACACCGACACAAGTGTTAAACTAATCCATACACTCCGCACTCATAAGCATAAATGTCATCTTCTTGTAGTAAAAATGACAGTGAACACAATGGAAACACTCCACTCATGAATCCACTCAATCATATAAACTAAGTCAAGGCAAGGGCACCTTTGCTAAAAGAATCCACCCTACAAAACTCTCATGACACTCCCACTCAATACCTAGAGCTATAGCAGTGGGAGAGGCTCATGGAGGCTCAACTACAAGAAGATGAGCCATCTTCAACACTCACAAGGGGAAAATCCATCCCCATGTCCCAAGTAAGGTTTGACACCTCACTTGGTATGTGAGACCAAACGAAGTCCCAACACACAAAATACAAATGTAAATATCCAAAATGTCCTAGTTAACTAGAAGTAGGTAATTCTAGTTAACCATGACTAAAACCATGACATAAGATATCCAAGTATGCATAAAATTTCATGCTAAAATGCCAAAGGATGCTACATGCTCGTTTGTATGTATTCTTTGGGGGTTCATATATGTTCTATAACATGGAATTTCTAACATTATCAAAAAGGGTGCAAAAATCCAAGATTTTTTTCTATCCGAGCGGTGAGAGAATGAGTTCCTATGATCCTTATCAAATGTTAAATTTTTTTTGGAATCCAATGGTGAATTTTTCAAAAGTTGAAGCCTAAGTGGGGCCAAAGTTTTGGAGCTGGCTGTTGCATGCAGCAATAGAAAGTTGCCACGTACGTAGTCATCCTTGCCTAACCCCTCTCCTTACCTAACCCCAGCGTTTTTTGTAAAAATCTGCAGGTCAGGGTTTCACTCTAAATGCATTCATTTCCACTTATGGTTGGGGAGTATCTTGTCAGCAAATTTATTGCTTCAGGAATAGTTTAATTTCAATAAAATCTCAGCAAGATATGGGCATTTTTTCGACAGGTCGCAACCTGATTCAGGTCGCGTACGAATTTAAGGGTTAAATTAGGGTTTAACATATTTAATTTTTAAAATTAAAATTAAGAACAAAAAATTCAGGATATTTTAATATTTTTGAATTTTTATTTAAAACAATTATAAGATAATATTATTTTAGATTTTTTTAATTAATAATTTTCATTTAGAACGAATTTCTTATACCTATATATCTATAATACTGGAAGTTTATTTTTTATTTTTTATTTTTTATTTTTTATCTATGAGTAACTTTATCAATATATGAATTCATACGATTTGTTTGTTTGTTTGTTTGGGTAAGGAAAAAATAACCTTACATTTAGCCATGAAGGTCCATTTTACATTTCATTAGAATGAGGAAACATAACAATATATATATACTCTCCTGCATCAAATTGAATGATCTTGACTGCTATTAATGTGCTATTAATGTGCATTTCCTCTTTTCATCCTAGTTGTTACATGTTCAAAAAGTTCTTTTAGAGGGATTTGAACTCTTCACATTTTGCTCTACAATTAATGTGGTACACGTAGAACACGTTTATGGAGCTCCTTCATCTTAATCTTCATTAGGGTAGGTATATCTACAACATAGGGCTTATCCGAGGGTGTTATATCCTCGTTGTAGGTAAGTTCTCGTGTACATATATCAAGATCATCCCACTTGTTCAAAATTGATGCGTGGTCTACTCTTGAGGGCAAACCGCGAGGCCCAGCGTTGGTGCTTGGTGCCGTTGGAAAGCCCTCGATGAGGAGGGGTGCACCGGCTTGGTCTCATCATTTTTGGACCTACGGTGTGGGAAATACAGAATGCCAAGTACTTTTGGTTGCTGGAAATTCACAAAAAATAACAAAAATGGCAAAGTGGGCATTCCTAGGACAATGGTTGGAGCCTCGATGGGATAGATATCAAGGGAAAGGTCTCCGGTTCAAATCTGGTCATAGGCTCTCGAAAAAAAAAAATGATTAGATATGGGATTGCACTTGGATTTAGATGACACTGGATACTTGGGCCTGTTAATGGGAGATGCACTTGGATACATGAATAGAAGATTGCACTTGGGCGTAGATTTCAATTCTTCACACATGGGCCAACGGCATAGGCTACACTAGCACTTGGGCCTCGACATAGGAGACCTACTTGGATACATAAGAAATTGCACTTGGGCTTAGATTTCAATTCTTCACACATGGGCCTCGACATAGGAGACGCTACTTGAATACATAGGGGATTGCACTTGGACTTAGATTTCAATTCTTAACACATGGGCCCATGGCGCACGCCGCATGCTACCCTAGGCCTAGATCTCCCAAACAAGAGGGTCTCTAGATACATAGGGGATTGCACTTGGACTTAGATGACATTGGACACTTGGGCCAACGGCACAGGTTACCCTAGAGACGGGAGATATATCAATAATGATATGATATATTACTACTCAATATTTTCATGGAAAAAAATTAATCGGGCTTTGGCATGGAGATGTACTTGGATACATAGGAGATTGCACACTAGGCTTAGATGGGATGGGCCTCGACATGGGAGTCGCACATTGGAGATGCTTTTGGATACATATGAGATTGCACTTCGGCTTAGATGACACTGGACACTTGGGCCAACGGCACGGGCTACCCTAGTCAATATATGAAGCGAGACGATTTGTTTGTTTGTTTGATTTTGTTTTGTAGCGTTGAGATATCCCACACTGCAAGGCCCCAACACTGGTGCTTGGTACCATTGGAAAGCTCTCGACGAGGAGGGGTTAGTCTCATGATATTTGGACCGACTGTGTGGGAGATATGAAATTCCACGTACTTTGGGTGGCTGGAAATTCACGAAAATAGCAAAATGGGCTTTCTTGGGACAATGATTAGAGCCTCGACATGAGAGATATCAAGGGAAAGGTCTCCGGTTCAAATCTGGTTGTAGGGTCTTTGGAAAAAAAAAGATTAGATATGCCTAAAACGAATTTTAAGTACTTTTGGTAGTTGGAAATTCGTGAAAAATGGCAAAGTGGGCTTTCAATCCTGTAGCAATGATTGGCCCTTCATTTCTCTTTTGTGCATATGGATATAAATGTAAATTGGTTATTTTAGAATATTGGCGTTCACAATATGTTTTGTACGTAGCGTCGATGAGATCTCCCAAACCGCGGGGCCTCTTGCCACGATTTTGGTACCGTTGGAAAGCCCTCGATGAGTAGGCCCAAGTGCATCGATTTGGTTTCATAAAATTTGGTCTCTGGAAATTCAACTAAATTACAAAATTAAGTGTTGGAAAGACACTCGAGGTCGCACTTGGCCAACATATTATCCATGGATAATATGAGACTGAATGTGGGCTTAGATGGACCTGCAAACCGCGGGCCTGTGGCCACGATTTTGGTAGCACTTGATGAGTAGGGGTGCATCAACTTGGTTTTATAAAATTTGGAGACGGAGTTGGCCAACATATTATCCATGGATAGTAGGAGATTGAATTTGGGCTTTCTTGGAGCAATGATTGGCCCTTCATGTGGGAGATTTGGAATTTCAGGTACTTTTGGTCGCTGGAAATTCGCAAAAAATAGCAAAGTGGATATTTCAATACATGAAGCCTCGACGGGAGATTTCAAAAATAGCAAAGTAAGCTTTGGGATTGCACTTGGACTTAGATGACATTGGACACTGGAGGTCGCACTTGGGTCTCCACATGGGAGAAGCACTTGGATACATATGAGATTGCATTTGGGCTTAGATCTCAATTCTTCACACATGGGCCAATGGCACATGGTACCGCCCTAGATCTCCCAAACTGTAAGGTGGATACATAAGAGATTGCACTTGGACTTAGATGACACTGGACACTTGGGCCAACGGCACAGGCTACCCTAGAGGTTGTACTTGGGAGATGCACTAGGATACATGTGAGATCTTGCAGTTGGGCTTAGATGATACTAGGCATTTGGGCCAATGGCACAAGCTATCCTAGAGGTCACATTTGGGTCTCGACATAGGAGACGCACTTTGATATATAGAGGATTGCACTTGGAGATATCAAGGGAAAGGTCTCCGGTTCAAATGAAAAAATAATAATTAGATGTGGCTTTGCTTCATATATTGATGCACTTGGATTTAGATGACACTTGACACTTGGGCCAACGACACAGGCTACCCTAGTCAATACATGAAGCAAGACGTTTGTTTTGTTTTGTCACGTTGAGATGTCCCAAACCGCAAGGCCACAGCCCTAGTGCTTGGTACCGTTGGAAAGCCCTCGACGAGGAGGGGTGAATGGGCTTGGTCTCATGATTTTTGGACCTGCGGTGTGTACTTTTGGTCGCTGGAAATTCACAAAAAATAGCAAAAATGGCAAAATGGGCATTCCTGGGATAAATGGTTGGAGCCTCAACGAGAGAGATATCAAGGGCAAGGTCTCTGGTCAAGTCTGGTCGTAGGCTTTGTGGAAAAAAACTTACTTAGATGGCATTGGACACTTGGGCCAACGGTAAAGGCTACCCTAGAGGTTGCATTTGGGCCTCGACATAGGAGACGCACTTTGATACATAGGGGATTACACTTGGACTTAGATGACATTGGATACTTGGGCCAACGGCAAAGGCTACCTATCAATATATGAAGTGAGATATTTGTTTTGTTTGTTTGTTTTGTAGATTTGAGATATCCCAAACCGTGGGGCCCCAACCTTGGTGTTTGGTACCGTTGGAAAGCCCTCATTTTTGGACCGGCAGTGTAGGAGATGTTGAATTTCAAGTACTTTTGGTCACTTGACATTCCCCAAAAATAGGAAAGTGGGCATTCCTGGGACAATGGTTGGAGCCTCAACAGAAGAGATATAAAGGGAAAGGTCTCCGGTTCAAATCTGGTCGTAGGCTCTGTGGAATATAAATGATGAGATACGGCTAACACGAACGTAAGTATGTAGAACTTCGGCCTCTACATCGGAGACGCACTTGGATACACTTGGTTTAGATAACGGTGAACACTTGGGCCTCTTTACACGGGAGATGCACTTGGATACATAGAAGATTGCACTTGGGCTTAGATGGGCCTTGACATAGGAGACGCATTGGGATATATAGGAAATCACACTTGGTCTTACATTTCAATTCTTCACACGTGGGCCAAAGGCACAAGCTACCCTAGAGGTCGCACTTGGGCCTCAACATAGGAAACGCACTTGGACTTGGGCTTAATTAGATGACACTGGACACTTGGGCCAATGGTGCAGGCTACCCTAGTTAATCTAATGTCTTACTACCCTAATTTTTCAATATATAAATATCGATTTAGAGCACCAACAATTGCAATGTGTACCATGGTTATTTTTACGATCTTAAAGGTTGTTGGTTCGATTCAATTGACTATTTGTTGGCTCTGACCCTTGAGGGCACAGACTTTGCATCAGCGTTTTTTTTTTCATTTAAGAACTTGAGCCACGTTGGCTCCTGGCTCCTGGCCTATGAGGAAGATCAATTGACGACTCTGTGGCATGTGATCTCGAACTGGTGGCTACTCTCAAGAATGTTTGATGAGTTTTATGCGAACTCAACTCATGTAGTGTTCGGTTTGTGGGAGCGACAATGGAGGTAATTTTTTCTAAGTAACAACGACATTGCATCTTGCAAAGCCTAGCACAACTTTGTCACATGGATACAATCCATTAACGAATATGACTAATCTTGTGCAAGATCAGCAACTCTGCTCAAAGCCTCATGTGCCAGTGCAAGAGGCGGTGCAAGTCTGCTTAAATGGAGGTGCATGACACAAATACTAGGCGGGTAAGCGAAAAGAGTTCCCTCCATAGCTCGACCCCCTGGCGAAAGCGGGAAGAGTTTGAACCCAAGGCTTTACTCCTTGCGCTGGTAGGATGGTAGGGTTTCTTGAAATCGATAGGCAAGATCATCTGGATCTAACGAACCCAAATGGCATGTGGCTCTTTTCCTTGTGCGATAGTTGTACAAGCGGCGTCCTCATTGCAACGACATGATGGCATTAGGGAGGGCGGTAATGCGAAACAGTGCCATATTTTAATCCATAATTCCTTTGTAAATTTCGTGAGACCAATTTCTAGATCGAAAAGTGGCGAAATTTCGTGCATAAAAAAAACGTTGCTTTGCATCATGTTAATCCCTAATGGATGAGGTGACCCGTTTCGGGTCGCGTCAGGGTTGCATCAGAAATCATCCACGATGGCAAATCGTTGGATGACCTTGGATGAAAAAACTTTCTGAACGAAAGTTGTGCACCTTGATGTCATGCCGCTGCCCGTCTTTATGGCCTCCTAAAATAATGAAAGCCCTGCCCTCAGTAAAAATTTTAGTGTGCAGGGGTGCCCACAATTGGTCGTCCAGCAGCTTTGACTTAACAACATGGCACTGAAGGGGTGGCAACAAGGCAAAAGTACAAATGGAAACAAATGCAAATCTTTGCCTGGATTTTTGTTAGAATTCTGAATTTCTTTTTGGAGGTAGTAGTTCATCATTCAAGGAACACTTTCACCGCAGCAATTGTGATTCCAAGGAAATTTTGACCCCCTAAGCCTGAATTACATGTCATTTGAGCTTCATGGTGTGTTTTGACCCCCCTGTTTTTCCATACAAAGCAACTTTATCAAGATTTTGGAATTCTGCTTTGAAATTTTGGGGCAACATGCTTTAAGCGCCACATAATTGGAATCTGGATGGGGTCTTGCAAGGAAAAAATATTTTGTCGATCCAATTTCCTAGTCAAACCATTTTTCCACTCTAAATTTGGCGTGTACCCCAAATTTTGGGCTTGCAAATTTCTTATAATCTTCCAAACGACAAGGTGGAGTGAGCTGAAATATACACAAAAGTTGGATGAAGTAGATAGCCTCCCATTCATACGCGGTTCATCCCTGTGGATGTTAGTTTCCTAAGAGATACACCCTCATTGTGCGGGTATGTCCTGATTTGGAGGGGGCCCACCAAAAACTGCCTCGTCCATTAGGGTTTAAAGTCAATGGAAAAATATGGTCAACGGACCATACACCTTACTCCATGTGAACTTTCAAAAGTACAATTGGTCTAAAAAAGCTCTTAAGTAGAAACCACATGGCAGCTCAAAATTGTTGCTTCAATGGACAGAGTCTCTTGGGTTTGCGGCTTGTTGCATCATGCAATTACATCAAAAGATCTACGATGGCTCATTTTTCACAAGCTTTACAAATACCAATTGATGAACTGATCAAAACGTTTCAAATTCATTTCTCTTCAGAGGCTCTATATGAGCCACATGGTATCCATACGCTCAAGGATTTCGATCGCAACATGTCTATTTCTGTTGTTGATGGGGGGTTTGGAAGGTGATAATCATGCTATCGGATTTGAGGTAGGGCGCTCCCCCTTCCGATAAGGCTGCCGGAGGGGGGGTTCCCGGCTGTAGCTCGCGGGCCATACATGTTAGCTCAAGTGCACCATAAATTGCCACATACATATTTATTGGGACCGTATTTAAACTCGCAACTTAACACTAGTCACATGCCTTAGCTAATGCAAGTTCCAATCTGTTGGACAACATTATGCCATTTTCGTCTACAGGTCTATATCCACCACTCATTCATCTCACTCCATCAGCACGCTGAAGCAACTATCTTAAGTGGATGAATTACTGTCACTTTTCATTCATCGCACCCAACATACCGCTGCTCCCAGGTTTTGATGCCCTGATCAAGCACACCATTCATCCTCTGCCTATCCTGTTCATCCAAAGAACTCCCACATGGTTTGATTTGTTCTTTAGTCTATACAGATAGATTTAAGCAACAAGGAGTCTACCTCAAAAGCACTGGTCGATCAAAGACATTGGTTCCTGCCACCATACATCCTGCCCAGACTTCCCAGAGGTTTAACAAAGAACAATACCAAGCAGATGGGAGAACTGCAGCGGGTGTTTGATGGCTTCAGCACAAAAGCTGTGTTCTCCATGGACGACGCATTCAAGCCACACCACCAAAGAGAAGGTTCAAGTACCAGTTTCCAGTTCACAGCATTAAACCCAGAGATGGATATACAGAGATGGATATATCAATATAACAGGGCTTGCATACTGATTCTAACTATTGTATGACTGCAAGACTTCAGCTAGAGAGCCTCCTCAAATGATTGTAAGCAACTGTATAATGGAGGTGACATATCCATAGCAGATAACATGACATGGAGGGGACAATACACAGGTGGAGCTGCAAAATCAATTGCTCTGTTGCCACTTGCCTTCACGTAGCCACCAGCTGCGCCATTAGAGCTTGGCAATCGCAACCCCTTCCTCAACAGACTTCACCAGCATTTCCATGGTGGGTGGCTTCCAACATACCTTTTCTACATTTTTGAAAATAGAGAACCATTGTCTACCCTAACTTTCCACGGAGCCTTAGAAAGGTGATAGTCTCTTACTAGTTCATGGTTGGCTCACAAACTGGTTTGATTTTCTTTTGAGTCAATTGCAGCTTGTACATAGCCAAATATGCAAAACAAAACCAGTTCTGAATTGTAAGGAACGACAAAAAAGATTTTGAGGTCAGTCCCAGTACTGCTGATTCCAGCTTTCCCAGAAGTGAACTGAATTCTTGATTTTCCCTGCTTCAGTTTGCCCCTACCTTAATAACTGCCTCAATTCTCTCGAACGAAAGTAGCCGATCGCGGAAATCCTTGTCACTCATGTAGTCATACTCGTATTTTGCAAGTACATCATCAAATCCTCTGACAGCTAGGAATTGGTGGAACTCATCCTTCAACTTCTGGCTGATTCTTCTGATTCACACATTGACATGAAATCAGCTTAGAACGCACACACCATTTATAACCAACTCATCCTTAGCTTCTGGCTGATTTTTCTGTTTCACACATTGACGTGAAATCAACTTCGAGCGCACACAAAATTAATAACCGATGCAGTTCTTGGACTCAAGTGTTCTGAGAGGCGTGGGGCACACTTACTTCCCATAAGGTATGTACCACCCCTGCTCCTTCGAGGCCTTATTCTCACAGAAGTGGATATGGTTGATGGAATACTTGTTCTTGTACAACTGACAGTTGATCTCCATTGCCTGAAGTCCGCCTTTAGTAATGGAAATCCTGAGTTCCAAACACAAATCGCGTTTGGGGTCCTGAACTTCGTCTTGAGAGTCAACCTTCTTACGATCTGCCCTGGGCACTATATGTGTTGTGCAGTGGATCTCTTCTATACCATATCTTCGCTGCATATACACCTCCATTTTGCCAGGCTCAACTTTCAACTTGAAGGGCGGAGGTGGATCCTTCATGAAAAACTGCAGAAAACCACCACTAGCCCTTAGTCTCATTCTCTCCCATCTCACAGAGAGACACATGTGCACAAGACACAGATAATGTTACTGAAAAGTAGATGAGCTGAAACCATAAACCGGATCCAGCCCTAATACTCTCTAACTGCGACTGTCATCACAAAATCAACTATGTGTGGGGCTAGTCCCCGTCATGCCGCTCATACCACTGAGGGACATAGCTCCAAACAAATATACTATCAGCTTCTTCACTACCCTCTTGAACGTGCTACTAGGTCACAGGTGCAAAAATCTCAGAAAGATGCCGAGTGATTACCTTTTGAATTTTCCTCGTATTGTCAATCTCTGCTTTCAGCATTTCTAGGATTGGTCTTTCCGGGTGATTGGTTATGTCAATTCTCCCGTACAGTGGTTTAGAACTCCTAGAAGCCGGAGGAGGCGGAGGCGGCCTCCGCCTCTGCTGCGGCATGGGAGGGCGAAGCTCTCTCGCTGAAGAAACCAACCGAGCATTTACAGGCAGATCGCATCCTCTCTTTTCCCATGAATTCTGTAATGCCTGTTCTACGCACAAGGCGACCCGCCTACTCAAGGACCCGGAGGCCCTGCGACCCACAGACAGCATCTGTACTTCAAAAGAGATCGCTCGCTCAGACAACAGGCAGTGCAGATTACAGTAGCACCATCACAAAGATCCTCAGGAAACTACGGGGGTTTGGGTTTTTCCCTCTCATTCTTCTCCCTGTGTCCTGTCCTTGCTCCACACCGAGCTATGGCGGCTTGCCCCCTCCAACAGAGTGTCGACGGAAACCTATACAGGCGACGGATGAAATAGTTAGAACGACACCTCCAAGCCTGCCAGGGCGGCGCAGCGCATGAAACCCTAGCTGCTTCGCTCTGCGTCTTCCTTTCGCAATTGCATCTGCGGGAGCGCTTCGAAGGGTGTGCGCATTTGCGGCCTGCCACCATGGTACGTGGAGCGTGCTCTAATCCCTCTTCTTTCCCGTTTTCATGCTCAACCGCTTTCTCTGTACAAGAAATGGGTAAAGATTGTTGGTTCTCGCTCGCCTGAGTTTGAATTGGATTTTGTAAGTGGCGTTAGCGTCCCCAGAGTCCAGTCGTTCTGGGTTTTGAATCCCTGTCCTGCTGAAGGTCCTGTTATCGTTTCTCCCGTTTTGAATGGACTTTAGGAACAAAGGCAAGTGTCACCTCCGGTATGTGTGGTTTGCCACATTTGGGGGTTTTTCGATCTTTTTGTTCATTGTTTTTGAGTCGGTATGAGATACCAAGGTGGATTCCACTGCTTTGATGGCAGGTGACTGGTTTCTCTTGATCTTTATTGTAGATGAGACACTGAAGTACTGCTACCACTGGGGGTAGCCTTCAGGGATGACAGTGGTCGGCTTTGTTCAGTTTTGGGGTTTTTTCCCCTTCTCTTCCTCTTCCTGCTTTACTGCAGTCGATGTGCCTCTTCAATCAGGGTTACGGGCTGCTTCCATGGTCTTATTGTGAAATGTTGATGTGGTAGGTGAACGTTCCAAAGACCAAGAAGTCTTTCTGCAAAGGCAAGGACTGCAAGAAGCATACCCTTCACAAGGTTACGCAGTACAAGAAGGGCAAGGACAGTCTCTATGCCCAGGGTATATATTCTTGGCTCCGTTCCAATCATCTCCTGACTGTTATGCAGCACCCATGAAAAGCAATAGTAGGACTGTGCTGACCTATGTTGATGACTTTGTCAGTCTCAGCAGTGATAAGAAGGCTGTAGCTTGGCTTGGAACCCCTTCAAGTCAGGTTGGGCTCAGCATATGGCTTCTCTTCATGTTTACTCTCAGTGAGTATAGTGAATGAGCTCAACCATTAAAAGATGATAATTTACCTGGAATGGGAGATCTTGTGTGCAGCTATTTACAATGTGACTTCTCTGACAAGGGTTCCGCATGTTCAGTAAGAGTCCAGCTGGTTGGTTTCTGAGATGATTTTCTTACTCTCCTTCAGGATACCAAGCATCAGAATTTGCAATAAACTACTCACTGAGAATTTCCAATTCACTGATCTCCAATATTTAATCTGTCCTAGTGCCACTAGGGGACTACCCAAATTATCCTTGAGAAAGTTGTATAATTTTATCCTCAATCCAGCAATCTCGACAGCAGTTAGAGGTTTTGTTTGACCTGTTGCACAATATGTGAAGGTGCCTCAATCACTTTCTTGGGCTGTCATGGTTATAAATTGGATCCCAGCCACAGCTAGAGTTTGCTTCTTGATACTTCTAAGGACATGATACCAAAAAAATTTCGTTGTGTGATGTTTGTGGCAGGTAAGAGGCGGTACGACAGGAAGCAGTCTGGTTATGGAGGTCAGACTAAGCCTGTCTTTCACAAGAAGGTCAGTCACTTCCATTCTGACAGTATTTTACTCTGTTCTGAAGAGAAGTTCCAAATTCAGGATGCTTTGTAGCTTGTGCATTATGTTGTGTTGTGATGTACCAGATTTCTGGTCCATGCACTAGGAATCGTCAGTCCTGAACATGTGAAGGGAAGGAAGCTTTCTATTGTTATCTTGGGAACCTGCCAGAAAACGTTTCCATGTCATTGGAATGTCACACTTCTGGTGTCAGAGGGTGTAAATTATTACATCTGGAATGTCTACAGGCCAAAACCACCAAGAAGATTGTGTTGAGGTTGCAGTGCCAGTCCTGCAAGCATGTAACGCAACACCCCATCAAGGTACACCTGATCCGTGGCTCTGAAGTATGCCGTGATTATCTGTGGATCTGAGGAAAGTTTTGGTAGGGTGTTTTGTCGAAATGCAGAGGTTGTCCTTCCACTCTTTTGTCATCCTTCCTCTTTTCCTGGAGAGAGATGGCTGAGAGCTGTGAGGCTTCTCAGTGGTATGCCTTTCTGTATTTGTTCATTTATTACACAAATGTCCACTTTCCTTCTCTCTACTTACCTCCCTAAGTGTGTGTTCAGCGTTGCAAGCATTTTGAGATTGGAGGAGACAAGAAGGGCAAGGGCACATCACTCTTCTAAGAGATGGTTTCTAGCTTAGGTTTCTTATTACATGAACAGTTTACAGATGTATCTCGGTGCTGGAGTTCCATACTCCATGTGCTTTTGAGCTAGGGACTGAGGTCCTTCAGGTTGGCAACTTGGTTCTCCTTCAGACCTTTTTGGTCCCTGTGTGATGTCTCATTCATGGTTTATTTCCCAATGGAAACCGTGCAAGTTTGTGTATCTTGTCTGTATAAGGGTTCAGCTTGGATGACTGCGCAACTCTAAAGATATCGGGTTCACGTCGAGAGTTTTTGAAATCTGTTGATATAGCAACACGTACTGTCTGGCACAAACATTTTGTTTAGCTGTCCTAGGTCCTGGTGGTAAAATTCACGCTCATGAAGTGTTTCCACAATTGCTATTTGTTTTAAGAGAGTCGAAATTTCCATTTCATGGGCCACAAAGCTGGCTGCAATTGATCTTTTGGTAATGCTCGAGTAAGTGGTATGGGTAAGGCTAAATTGCATCCAACACTAAGTGGAAGTATTGGAGCTAATACGCAACAAGAGAGTGACAAAGGTGGGTGGAAACTGAGCTAGCAACAGAATTGCCAGGTCAGGTGGAGTGCCTATCCTTCTCCTTCCACTTAGATTTCAGCTTCATCTTTATCTTCCTGCAGAATAATGATGGTTCAACTCACAAACCATGTCTAAAGACTAGCACCACCTGATCACCTTGGAACCATTACCTGTCACAGACTCTTATTATTATCTTTTCCGGATAGGCTCAACACCCTGAATGCCAACTACCTAGGTTTTGGCTAGTCGACCAAGTGTAAGTGTAAAGCCAAGCTGAGCCAATATGTCTGAAACATCTTTAACAGACCAATAACAATAAAGTAAAGAGGACGAGGAAGGATTGATCAATACTCTACCAAGTTCCAAACAATGGGAAGATTAAACTCAAAAAATGTAACAGCTGGTGAGGGTGTAAAGCCCCATATTTGCTTAGCCTGAAAATAACGCGATTCATCGAAAACGGCAATACACATCCATAGTATATTTTTTGGCGTATGAAGCCGTTAAACCGTTACAATGATATCTAGGTTAGGGTTAGTCTTTGCAGGTGGCTCGATCCTGGCCCTTCATCAGATCTAGGGCCACAAGACAGCGCCGTGGGCTTTGGCCTATGATGCCTCGCCACGCGGCGGACCACTACGGTTAGGGCTTTTGTATAAAGACGGCGCCCTGACACAAGGTCAGGGCGGTGTACTCGGGTGTTAGTGTATATGTGATTTTGGTGTACAAGCTTTGGATGAGAGCTGCTTAGTGCCCGATTCGTGTGTTTGATCCTCCTCTCGCGCGTTGCTTGCTCTTTCCGCTCGCCCCTTTGTTGTGCAACCTCGCTTCTTGTGAGGAAAGGAGTATATGCTTGTTTTATGGTGGAGAGAAGTCGGGTACTCTAGGCGTTGATGGATCCTGCGCGCACTCTCAGGATCAGTTAGGTCTTTTCGCGGGATCTACTCCACATCCTGCTGCCTAAGTGGTTTGCTAATGTGTGTTATCGATGGCGGCTCCTTGCTTTGCCATATTTTCTCCTGCTGCTTCGATTTTGCCGGTCTGCGGTGAGTATGCTGGTTAGGTGAATTGAGGGGTAATTGTTTGGCTCTACTGTCAATTCTAAATAATATATATATATATATATATATATGACGCCTCCTGAAGGGAGCGTAACTTATGGTGTCTCTTCACCACAAGGGCTACTACCTTCCAGTTGAAAGGTAGACACCTTCATGACACACCAGACCGTGGTTTGAACCCACAACCACATCCAACGTGGTATGTGCCCATTACCACTGGGCTACATGCTGGTTGTCCAATTCTATATAGCAGTTGCAGGATGATTAGATCTTCTCAAAACGTGCAATTGCCTTGAATGAACAAGTCATTTCAACCCAATATTCACTTTGCGGAGCCCAGTCATTTTCAAGTTAAAGTTTGCATCTTTGGAAGAAAAGTCCAAGATCACTAGACTTCAGACATAAGCGCACAAATGACGTCAGCTCAACATGCATATGGTAGGGAGGTCTTCCAACTATTTGAACAAATGCAACAATAAGGGATGAAGTCGGATGGTCTCACCTTCACATCTTTCCTCTTTGCATGTAGCCATGCGGGGGCTATTGGATGAAGGCTATCACTATTTTGAATCCATGAGTGGTAATCATGGCATGGCACCTAGAGTGGAGCATTTTGGCTTCGTGGTGGACCTTCTTGGTCGTGCAGGGCGATTGGATGAGGCAGTGGAGTTTGGCATAACTAAGAGCCACTTCACCTTGCGGCTACTGCCCCCTTTGGGAGGTGGGCCTATAAGATGTGGAGCTAACGGAAAGTACAGCAAAATGCATTCTACAGTACCATCCACTGCACCCTGCAGCTTATATCATGCTATCAAACATTTACGATGCAGCTGGCAAGTGGGATGATAAGACTGATATCATGGTTTTTTGATACCACTAGGGTAAAGGTATTGGGGTAGAGTTGAGGTATCAAATGATGTGTAAATTTGACAACTTGGTATGGTATATGGTATGGAGTGAAAATCCGACTTGTATGGTATAAAACAGATTTTTAAAAGTCATACCAGCCTGGTATGTGCCCTGGTCTGGTACCAGTTGCACTAGTGCTTTACAATGACTTTCACAACCATTCAAAAGGCGCAGCCATGCAAAAATGCCTCCCAACACCACAATCTCGTCAAATCTGCCTCCACTCCCATCCTCATTGAAGTGCCCTCTTGAAAATGCTCCATGTAATCAGTCTCCCTAATGAAAACTACCCTAAACCCTACCCTCAGCCCTCGCATGCATGGTATTGGAGTGGTAGCGCGAGGAAGCAGACCAGACTGGTCTGGTTTGCGCTAGGGTTTTAGAAGTCCATGTACCCTGCCCCACTAGGGTATAGCCGGGTCTTGCCCTTGCACGTACCGCCTGGGATCCTTCATACCATTACCCTTACCCTAGTTGATACCCGCCCCAGACCTATATACCGGTCCAACACTGGATAAGACCAAGGTGCAAAAATGATGGAGGACAGAGGTGTTAGAAGCGAACCAGGGCACAGTTGCATTGAGGTTGATAAACGGATGCATATATTTACAGTGGATGACAACTTGCACCCAAAAATTGAGGAAATCCATGTCTGGGCTGATGAGGGAGGCTGGATATGTGCCTGACACACGCTTTGTTTTGCATGATTGGGAGGAGGAGCAAAAGGAACTTTCTCTGTGCTACCACAGTGAGAAGCTAGCCATTGCTTTTGGACTCATCAGCATGCTTGCCAGGATGCCTATCCGGATCATCATGAACCTTCAGGTGTGTGGTGATTGCCACAGTGCCACAAAGTTCATTTCCAAGATTGTTGGGCGAGAAGTTGTAGTACGAGATTCCCACCGCTTTCACCACTTTCACAATGGGGTTTGTTCTTGTGGAGATTACTGGTGAAACAAAGCATGTCATGCGGAACTCTGTTGCCTCAAAAACATAATTGCCGTACTTTTTGTGAGCAAGAAGTAAAGTTGAAAGAAACAAATTGCCATTGATTTCGGCAGTCTGTGCCCACTTTCTGCCAGGTGTGCATGGCGGGGGGACCACAATTCAAGTATTATCCAACACCAGCAGTGCAGAGAGTTCCCAACAGACTGCAATGAAGAGATAACATGTGAAGGGGGTACAATATATTCTTGTGGATACGTCCTACCCTGCTGACCCAAAAGTGGTTAAGGGTGTTCAAATAATTACCCCTCTGATATACATGTTGCATCCAAAGTATCTTTGTCTGGATGACCTACATCGAGACAGAGAGAGAGAGAATGTACATAAGACGTTGTTTGCCATAGCCTTGTGGCCATTGACCCCGCGCCCAGTTTGAGCGGAAACCAAAGGGACAGAACCTACCTCTGTCATGGGCTGACATTGGTAGTAAGACCCTAGAGAGAGAATGTACTCATAAGACAGCCTAGAGAGAGAGAGAGAGAGAGCTAAGAGCCACTTCACCTTTCACCTTACGGCAACTTCCCCCTTTCAGGAGTGGGACCTACATCCATATAGTGCGAGTAAATCACTTATGTAAGTGCCTACGAGAACTTTGGGAAATGGTGGGACTCACAATGGGTCTTGATTTTCATTTGGCCTACTGGGTTTTACTAGCTACTGTTAGACTACTTGTATTTCAGTAGTTGGATTAGTGGTTTGAACGTTCAAACTTCAAACCCTACAATATTGCTTGTGTTTAAAACCGAGCTAACGTAGCAGAAGGAGGCCAACATTAGTCTGTAGGGCGACTGGCCATTCGCGATCCTGCCTTGCCTTGAGCTGTACATGTAGGGCTTGGGCTATACTGGGCCTGTTGAGATTTAACGAGTGTCTAAACTGAGACTAGACTCGTGCTGACAATGCATTTTGTGGCCCTGCTACTATAACATCCTTATTCAATGGACAGGGAAGCCTGCCTCAGAAGAGTGTGTGGTTTGAAGCTCCCATGGATAGGTAGGTACTTGCAATTCATTCAAAGCACAGTTGTTGGAACTGTACAGATGCCCATCTGAAGAACGTGTTGGAAACGCATGAAGCACAGGGGAGACTAAGGGATGCATAACTGTACCAGGTGTCTATAGTCTGGCGGAAGAGGGTAGAAGAGATTTTCAAGGATCTGAATCTTAATCGAGAAGCCATGACTGCTGGATAAATTTGACTTAGAAGCTGAAGTTTCCAAAGCCATGTCTGTCGCCAGGAAAATTGTCTGATGAAAATGAAGTTAGGCAGAAAACTTTCCTGAACCTGTTTCGAGTCTGTGACATGGGTGAGGCCATCATGGATGACCTCAAGGGTTTACCCACTCTCGGCACTAGACTGAAATTCAAACTCAGGGCGGGTAGTCTACCTTTGAACAGCAAACTGACGCAGAAAGGAAAGGGGGATTGTAAATGCCCGTTGTGTGGGCAACCTGAAGACAATATCCATTTCCTGATTCACTGTCCTGGGTACTCTCATAAAGAGACCCCCTCTTCAATTCCATCAAGGGAATTGTGCTGTACCTCTGTTTACCAACTTTGAAAATCTTGAGGCTGAGCCAAAAGTC
The DNA here is from genome assembly GCA_030704615.1 of Takakia lepidozioides. NCBI lineage: Eukaryota > Viridiplantae > Streptophyta > Takakiopsida > Takakiales > Takakiaceae > Takakia > Takakia lepidozioides. The sequence continues at coordinate 39,268,546 of CM060732.1, read as the reverse complement.
CAGGCCATTTTGGGCTCTAGCTCTTGTGCAAATCACACACAGCAGATTGATGCTTGTGTGAAGGGATTTCTGGAGGATACCTGGAAATCTCGGATCAACTGTCTATTCCAAGGTAAGTCATACTACCGGCGTCAGCCCCTGACGAAGGTAGTTTCTGTCCCTTTATGTTCCGCTCAAAATGGGCGCGGGGTCAATGACCACAAGGCTACGGCAAACAATGTCTTATGGGTACATTCTTTCAAAGACTGTCCGATGAAAATGAAGTTAGCCATCAAACTTCCCTGAACTTGTTTCCAGTCTGTGACATGGGCGAGGACCTTCAGGATGATCTCAAGGGCCTATCAACCCTCTGTCACTTCCATAATGCTGAGATTTGTTTCTTGATGATGTACATGAATCAAGTCCTTCAATCCTATCCTCAGCATCATCGATCCAAACACCTATAGCTTTCCATCACAAAAATTGTTTATGTTATATGGTCTAGACTTCCTCGTAAAACGACTGCAGACTCACAGTAGCATTCCGTGCGCGAAGAGCAGCCAACTCAGCATCCAGCTTCTCCTCCTCAACTACAAACACTGTCTGGCTTGCTTCATACTACACACATGAAATATCAGTAAAGATGCATAACCTTTTCAAGTCTCACTACAATAGCATACACCTGCATTTTCCTGTCAGAGTTTCTCCTTTCCCTTCTTGATTAGACAATGGGTACAACATAGCTATGCCAAGTAGCCAAGTACTTCATAGAGCTACGCTCTAAACTTTGAACTGGATAAGAATAAACAATCTTGTGCAGCAAAGTGATTTCTAAAAACATCTCGTAGGTGTGATTAGAAATCCACCATTTTTGGCAGCACGTCAAGGCCATTGGGAATGTTGAAGCAGACTGGCAGTACTCCTCCCATCGGCTTAGGTCATTCCCTATGACCTGGGTTAGAAACCTTTGAAACGCAGCACCTGCATGAAAGCTTAGCAAGCTCAGAAATTAGAAGACGAGAGAGAGGTCATTCATAGGGCACACTTCTATCATAAACATTGATGTGTCCACAAACAATTTGGCCTCCACAGACTTGTATATAAAATTGTTGATATAGTACTTGGTACGAAGCGGTGCAAATAGGTAAGTCACAACTACTTAGCATTGACTCGCAAACTGAAAGAGGGTGGTAACTGTTTGCAGCATATGCACATCCAGGTTTGCAAATTGCATGCTCCTCATGGTTTCTGCAAAAGAACTGGTTGAAAGGCCAACAAATAACTGACCTGCAGAACTACTGGAAATGAAAATAGGGAACAGCAGGTCCAGAGTACATTTCACTGGCTCTAGATGGCATCTATGTGAAGGAACTAGCACAGAACAGAGTTCACACGCTACACTGTTGAAAAGTTGACAGTTTTTGGCTTTGTGGCAACTATGGCAACAGAATTCCAGGTAAACTTCACCTCAACGTCATATACAATTATCATGGAGAAGATTTGATTTCACCTCGGCTAAAGCTGCCTGATTTCCCTTCCACGTCTCAATATCTCACAGTAGAATCGCATTCAAGAAATGTAAATGCTTCAACATACAAGACCATAATAAGGCACCTCTTACAAAGTAATCTTGCCTTACCTTATAAGGGCACTGAGTGCAAAGCATCGGACACCACCCCAGGAAGGGGGAGAAGATTTGAACACACACTTACCTAGGTAGCAGGATTTGACCCCAGAATCATCTGGGTGGCACTCAGTATACACTATCCAACTGAGGGCCGTACCACACTAGCGGCAAGAGGGCCAACAGCACTCAATTTCGGGCCCTCCTATTGGTTTAAGGGACGGCAGTGTGTCACTATGCCTACCACACTAGCGGCTGCTGCGGGCTGAGGCTGAGAGGCTCCGACCTGGCGCCTACATGTCACAGTACTGTGAAATACGGATTTTCAGGCAGTGTTCCCTGGAAATCCACAATTTTAGGAAAACACTTTGCCCCGATGCGATTCTCCCGCCATCGCGAAGCTGTCCTCTTCCACCCCGTAGTGTGATGGTCTCCCTTACCAAGTTTCTGGCCGCTGGGCTTATGCTATAGTGTGGTAGCCACTTCATTGCCGCTTGGTGACATGGACCTCTAGCCTGCAACGTCCACGTCTGTTGGTGCCCTGTGACAATGAAAAACCCTTGGGATTTTTTCTTTTTCTTCTTTTTTAAGAAAAGGGAGTGGACACCCTTGAAATTCTATAAAAAGGAGGGGGACAAGCTGTCCCAGCAGAACAATTGAGGAAAAAATAACCTCAGTAGGTAGAGTGCCATAGAGGCTGATAAAGGAAGCCACTGCTTCGTAACCGAGGTATTACTTGTTACTTTTCACCATTTCTAGTCTGTTTGTTCTTTTATTTTTCATTTTTCTATGTCTTTTTACATAATTGGCTTAAAGAACAAAAGCAAAAAAAAAGAAGGATATGAAGAGACAACATTCCAAAAGCAGTTTGGATCAGTGAGGGTCCACCTTGCACCGCTGCATGTCGCAGGGAGCAGCAAGTATTTGAGGGAGAAGGGGCCCGGAGGAGGGGGTAGCTGGCTGCCACATCCCCCAGACTCAGAGTCTTGAGGCGCTTGCAGACTGAGAGCCTCCATGTGGAAACTGCTGTGCAGGCTCCTCTAGTTTGTACGTGTGGAGACCTGACGCAGTCATCTCCAACTTTAGGAGCTTGGGCTGTTGGATATGTCACTGTGCTCGTATATGTGCTACTGTTGACTCCGATCTAATGGGCTTCAGCCGGTGAGGACATTGGAGGAGGAGGTGGTGGAGGTGGTAACGGATTGTCTTCGAGTGAAACGCGTGATTTGCCGCGTGCTCTTCGGTTATTAGTATCCGAAGTGGAGAGGGGGTAGATCAAGAGACCCAGCTCCTGCGTTGATCAGACGCGAGGCTGTCTCCGCGTTGCTGATTGAGAGTGATGCAGGTAATAAACAATGCAGGTTGGCAGGTGGTCTTGCATAGATTTGCACTTTCGGATGTGGGTCTCGAGGTACTAGTGGGCGGGATCTGTAAGAGCAGAGGAACAGAGGTCTCTAGGAGCTGTCTGCTGCCTAATCTCTCCCTTAGCTGTGTACTGCTCTCTCTTCGATCAGGTCTCGTCTTTCCTGCTTTCACACACCTTCTAGCACACTGAGGCTTTTCCCTTGGTGTGCGTAGGTTGCACAGAACTAGCGTTCTTCTATCGGTTCCATAAGAGTCACGAAGATTGTGAGTAGAACTCTCAGCTGAGTGCACAAAGAGTTTTGTGTTACAGGTCTCGTTTTATAGCCGTTAAAATGCTGGGCACGGCCACAAGTCCCATGGCTGAGCGACGGCCCGGAATGCTACGACTTATTGTGGTAATCAGTACAGTTCTGCTAACATGGGTTGTGCTGAAGGACATCTTTCAGCCCACAACTCCTTGGCATGCCAACAAGATGTGGCACTATCCGGCCACTTTCCCTTTGTGCTCGATGGACGCTTGCTTCAACTTCACCCGTTGTGACAATGCCCAAGAGATGTTGGTATACACTTACAATGCCCATGATCCCCAATCGCATTCAACCTACTTTGAAGCTCTGGCTTCCTCTCCCTGGCACACCACCGACCCTGAGAAAGCTTGCCTGTTCTTCGTGTTTTCTAACTCAGTTGTTTCCGAGCATGCTTTCTGGGGCAGGCGGCATCCACGTACTCTTCCTTACTGGAATGAGGGGATCAATCACGTCTTCGTCACCTTTGCAGATAGGTGGGCTGATAATAATCCGCCACCCGGATCCATTGGAATGGCATCCATTCTAAGCACTGAGCTTCATGAGACAACTTACCGCCCTGGGTTTGACATTGCCATTCCCTTGCCCCGCCTCCAGAAGCATTTGTTCCCTCAACTTCGCAGCCTAAAGCCATTTGAGAGAAAGTACTTCGCAACTTTCAAGGGCACGCGTTACTTATCTCGTGAAGGAGAGTTCCGAAGCAGTAGTGCCTTCATTCAGATGCACAACGGAGAGGATGTTATTGTGGCAACCACATGCCAACACGAGACGAACGACAAGCTTCTGAGATGGCAGCCATGGCGGGGAGTAGGCTGCGAGAAAGATCAGGCGATCTATGAAAACTACGATTTTGTTGACCTTCTCAACTCCACTTTTGGGTTTGCTCCTGCAGGACGCTCCCCGGCCTCCTATCGCCTACTCGAGGTTCTCAGTGCGGGTGCTATACCTGTTCTCATAGCGGATAACTACGTGAAGCCTTTCAACACCCTCATCCACTGGCAGCGCTGCCTACTGCAGTTTCCCACCGATCAGGTTCACCGAATCCTGCACACTCTACGCTCTCTGCCGGTTGAGGAGGTGGAAGCCAGGCAGCGCTACTGTCAAAAGGTGTTCGACAAGTTTCTCAAGGATGACGCCACACTTCTGAAATCTGTTATACTGTCTCTCAAAGAAAGGTTTATGGGCATGTTGCCTAATTTTCCTATGGAGGAGAAGTTGTAGGCAACCACTCAAAGAGCAGGGGCAGTTTTCAAGCATTGAAGACCATTCTCCAGTGGATGATCATTCTTCTTACAAATCCAAAGTACCTGTGACAGTTTCTCTCTAATATGATTTCTGGAAAGGCCCCTTTCCAGGAAGCTTTAGGATCAGAAGACATTTGCAGTGGGCCTAGGTGTTCTGTACCATTGAGGAATCGTGCAAATCTGATTGGGGATAAGAGAGGTTGGAGATGGTACATGCTTCCTTTGATGGGACCACACAGTTCTCTTAGAAATTTTGGCTGAGATAGAATTGATATGTCAGTACTGATCAATCTCCTTCAAAGGTGTGGTGACACTCTGAATGCCAGCTTAGGATCATAAATTGTTGCTGGGCTCCTGCATGCTCTCTGCCTACCACCAGCATTTATGGCAGAGCTACCAATCTGCCTGGATCAGAATATCGGTCATCAGTATCTTCCGGCTGGCCCTCTACTGCAGGTATGCCACTGAACTTGAACAGGCTCCTACAAAGAGAGCGATTGGATGTTGAAGGGGAAACTTCTGCTAGCTTTGTTCAGGGGTTAGTGCCATTTGCTTGGTCCTAGATATTTTGCTCTAGGGCACTTCTGTCTCAAGATTTGAAGTTTTAGAGTTAAGCAGATCATGCCTTTATGATGGAAAACTTCAATCTTTTTGATGCAGCAAAGGTTGGTGTTGAGAGGAGAGATTGTACCGGAGCAGACGAAGTGGCATTTCGGGGAGTCTCAAAGGAAGTTGTGGCTCCGAAGCAGGTGTTTGTCATTGCTTCTATTGCAACATGTCATTCACTCGTGGTCATAGTAACAGAGAGGGTGCACAAGTTATATGCTGTTAAGCATCTCATCTTGAAGAGAATGCAATGAGAGTTTTCAGAAGATCAATGTCTGGATCAACTCTGGCGGTAAAACTATCTTTTATAATTGTTATGGTGCTTACATCTGAAGAATCCGTGAGATTTTCTCGTGCGATGCCACTAGGTCAATTGTATGCCGAGCAGAAACAGGAGCTCGCCCAGAACATGCAATCACCTTTTAGGCTTTCACAGTGCTAGTCTGTCTTCGAATTTCAAGTCCTGCACTGGAGGATGTTGTTTAAAATCAGAGTTCTATGCTGAGTGTGGTGTTCTGCGGATATGCTGTGATAGTCTTTCGAGGCTTGGCGATTGTCCTGGATCATGGAGTTTCAGCTCTTCAAGGATGAGGGATATGACCTATTTGGTTAAGAAAGAATCCTTGGTTAGTAGATGCTTTGTTGAGCAGCTGACCCAAAGTTGAATGTGGCTAGTGTGCACAGTTGCGCAGAGCGTCGTCTTAGATTGCAGGTGATTCATGACTCTCCTTTAGATTTTAAGGAGTCCTTCATTACACAATCTTGGTCAATATGTGAAGAATGAATCCATACACAAAGGTCCATACACAAAGGCCCACGAGGGGGCCTGCATGGCTACCTACCCAGCAGACCGTTTTGAGAATTTCCGGGTGGTATCATGCGCACTGGAGCAAGCATGTAGTTACGCAGCTCTGAAACCCAAGGAAATGAACTACTCACTTCTGTTTTCAATGTCCTATCGATCGGGCTCTTGCTTGACCTAATATCATTCTTCTTTTTAAGGTCATATTCTTCCTTTGCATCGAGGAGACTGAAGGGATTCTCAGGTCAGTCCTGTAAGGTTCCCGTCTCGGTTTCCTGACACATACCTTTCTATCTGTTTCTGGCCACTTTTCCGTTCACAGAATTGTAATTCTCGTTGCAAACTGTACTGTAGCTTTATTAAACCACCCAACTCTTGCAAGCTTTTTAGGCGACACAACTTGAAGCAATAGATAGAGTGGGCAGCGAATTCAACAAGTGTATTTCATGAGTCAATCAAGAACATTCCAACAATCTAAAGCAGAGTTTCACCAACCATTGATCTCATGGAGAGAAGACTGAAAGAAAAATTCCAATGTAAGCAGTCAGATGTACCGATATACATGAAGACCGTGACGTCAATATGGGCCCCCCTAGTAAACATCAAATCCAGTTTTCATAGAGCGTGTCAGCTTGCTAGTCCAAGATGGAAGTGATCCTATCACGTATTGCGCTGCAACTTCCAAGTCCCTAATCTCTTGCCTCAATTGGGGCGATCAAGTACATCCACCGTACAACGGCAGACTGTTCCTGGTTGGCAAGTGATGCAGTCGGTGCGGTGCCGTGTCCCGTGGCATCAATGTTGCGTGATGCCACCGCAGCCATAAAAATGACGCAAACCCTTTGCGAAGCATCTCCCAGTTATGAAGAGCTTTCAAACTCTCTTACATGCAGCAACCCTAGGGTGGTCGATATGTATACCATACTGGGAGCAATTTAGCCGCACAAAGGCACTCCCCCCACTTCACATCCGCTTCTGAGACCTTCCCTGAATGCTTAGTGCGAAACCCATAACACTGAAACATGAAGAACCTGAAAATCTGTCTGAAAGACCATCAGTACACAGATATTTATCTTTAGCATTAGCTTGGTGTGGGCATTCCGTTGGGAAGACTATGAAGGCATGGTGAATGCTATGGAGTTTTGTGCTTTGGTTGCACTTTTTAGAGTAAGCTTCACAGACCGCAGTACCTCCCGCCTTTGAAAGGTACAGATCTAGAGCACGGAAGATGCCTCGGTATCCAGATTTTCAGGTTTTTCATGTTGGGTGGGCCTTGGGAACAACCCTTCTCTAAGAGAGAAACATGGGCCCATGTGGGGGTAACTATAAAAGAGCCAGTATAGGGCCCACCCTAGAAAGGCCGAAGTGGCTCTCATCTATGCCGGCTTTGGCTATATAAGAGCCAATATAAGGGGGGTTGGTATCTTGTGAGCCCAGCGTGAGCACCTCAGGTGAGCATAACCCATAACCCACGGTCATGGGGGTTGTATATTTTAAACCGTGATCATAGGAATTACATGTTTTGAGGCACGGTGGAGAGAGAGAAGACTCCGGCCAAAGCCGGCGTGACTAAGAGTCACTTTGCCTTACGGCTACTGCCCCCTTTCGGGGATGGGCCCTATAAAGAAAAAAAGGTGTCCAAGAGACACCAGGTAACCAGGGGGAGGTAGTAAATAGGGTAGCGGTGCCTAGGGTTTAGTTGGTTCGCAGAGGGGTTGGACTCGAGTTGTCGCTTATGGATGATGATGAGAGTGAGGGAACGAAGCATAGTGAGGTGGTTGGCTTTTAAGCATTTGAGGAGTGGGATAGGGATTTTAAGATTGTTGTGTAATGCGTTTATACCAGTGTTGTGCGGTTCTTGCCATATTGAAGGAACCGCCGGTTCCGGTTCCTTGGTAGATTTAAAGAGGCGGTTCCGGTTCCAGATCCGGTTCTTTTTTATGAAGCGGTTCCGGTTCCGGGTATTTTTTGGGAAGGATCCACCGGTTCCAGTTTCCGGTTCTCTAGTTTTTGAATTTATATATATATATATATCAAATATTTTGACCATGTTGAAAAGAAACAACACAACACTCATAAACAAATTTATGAAATAAATATAATACAATGTAAGTGAGTATAAATCAATGTGTGTAGAGTAGTGTAGAGTACACAAAGAAATCATTCTATCTCAAACAACTCGGCATCTGCAATCAACTCCTCATTGTCATCTAAGATGACTTCCTCACTGTTCAAAAACTCGTTCATGGAAGAGCTCATGCAACCAACACAAGCATCATTCGGCCAATTCTTGACAATGCTCACAATCATATCAAGGTTCTGAACACCTAACTTGCAACGTCACAAATTTGTAATAACACCTACAATGCTAAAAACCCTCTCACATTCAAATCTGAGACCCAACAATGCCCAACAGGGGAGACGTGCTAAATACCCCAAATATGGAAATACAGATTCGTGCTATTTCCACCATTTCAAAGGAGCACTACACTCAGTAAACGCCAGGTCTTTTACTTGCAAAGCAGGAGTTAGGTTCATTGTTTTTCATTTTTATTTTATTTTTATTTTTTTATTTTTTTCCCGAATGTGCCAGATTAAGGTGTCGTCAACGAACCTTAATCTACCTTAATCTGGCTAGTCTTCTGGTATGTTATTTAGGGTGAATGGCATCTACAAATTGCTCGGACCACATAACTTATAATTCGTTGTCATGCCATTCTTCCATGTGACCAGAAATCCATGCTGGTAAATGCTAGGTCTTTTGCTTGCAAAGCAAGGGTTGGGTTCATTTGCAAGTTTTCCCCCCAATATATATATGTTATTATTATTATTATATTTTTCCCCGAATGTGCAAGGTGTCGACACCTTAATCTGGCTGGTCTTTTGGTGTGCTATTTGGGGTGACAAATTGCTCGGATAATATAACTTATGATTCATTGTCATGTCCTTCTTCCATGTGACCAGAAATCCATGCTGGGTAAATGCCACGTCTTTTGCTTGCAAAGCAGGGGTTGGGTTCATTTGCAAGTTTTCCAAGAATATATATATATTATTTTATTTTATTTTTTAAATTTTCCCTGAATGTGCCAGATTTGTCGTCAACGAAACCTTAATCTGGTTGGCCTTCTGGTGTGTTATTTGGGATGAATGGCATCTACAAATTGCTCTGACCACATAACTTATGATTCATTGTCATGTCATTCTTCCATGTGACTAGAAATCCATGCTGGATAAACGTTAGGGGTTGGGTTCATTTGCAAGTTTTCCCATACATTTTTATTTTTTATTTTTATTTTTTATTTTTATTTTTTTTCTCCGAATGTGCCAGATTAAGGTGTCGTCAGGTCTTTTGCTTGCAAAGCAGGGGTTGGGTTCATTTGCAAGTTTTCCAAAAAAAAAAAAAAAAAAAAAAAAAACATTTTTTAAATATATATTTTTATTTTATTTTTCCCCGAATGTGCCAGATTAAGGTGTCGTCAACCTTAATCTGGCTAGTCTTTTGGTGTGCTATTTGGGGTGAATGGCATCTATAAATTACTCGGCTTATGATTCGTTGTAATGTCCTTCTTCCAGGTGACCAGAAATCCATGCTGGGTAAACGCCAGGTCTTTTGTTGCAAAGCAAGGGCTGGGTTCATTTGCAAGTTTTCCAAGAATAAAAATAAAATAAATAAATAAATAAAATTTTTGTTTTTCCCCTCTGAATGTGCCAGATGAAGGTGGCGTTGACGCCAGCTTGATCTGGCTAGTCTTCTAGAGTCTTCTAGGCCGGAATTAAGCTTCCGCCAAATTAAAATATACTTATTTAAACTCGACAACACATGAATCCCTGCGCGCATGCTGATCGGTAATGATACATGTTATTGCAGTCATCCATGGTTCACTGTGCAATTTTTCATCCGACACTCATCCAACGTTCATCCAATGTTCATCTATTCCCTTTTACGTTCATCACAGATACATTTATCCTTTAGTTTTTCATCGCACATTCGTGCCACATTGTCGTCATGGAGCCTGTCTGTCTTCGGTCCGATGGATAGAAGATCGCGTCGTTGCAGTGGAGTTTGTGTCCACGGCAATAGGCGCACTTGATCCCTCGCTTTTAGGGTCCGCATCACTAATTTGCTCACGGATAAGGGAATCTGCTCACGGGTTCTGCTCACACCTTTGTTGCCCTCGTCTACGAGCATCCAGCCCATCTTTTTCCATTTCAATCCATTTACTAACCAAAGCCCCATGTTTCTGATTCACATGTTTGTAAATAACAGAGTTTCCATGGTCTTTGTTGTTAGTCATATATCCTCGTATCTTTTCAAACAGAAGAGCGGGATGACAAAATATACACCTCATATACTGTGGGTGTATTGCATCTACTGGACCCGCGTTGGGAACTGCATAAAATGCCCATGACGAAGCGCGATTGTAAGGTTTCCAAAAATCACGTTGCTTGCGTAGGGTGGAAAACTGCTCTTTCTCGGACATTGAGCTGCTTGAATACTGTGATATTGTGGAAGATCCACCGACTACTGAAGTGAGAGGAATTGATGAAGAAGACGATGCACATATAGCTCCTCCAAGCGTATGACAAGCTTCCATAGCTCCCGCATTGTTGACATTGGTGTCATGAACAACACCTCTCTCCAGTTCTTCAAAGATATTGGGCTCCATATGTTGCAAATGGCTGGATACACTCCCTGAACCAAATTAATCCCAATCCAACCAAATTCACGCTTAAACATTCATACAATGCAAATTTGTAATATAATTATACCAATGTAAGAGCATAATAAACTGCACAACACTGCAAATAGGGGGGCTAGTTTTATGACATTAAATAGGGGCTGGTCTTATGACAGTAAATAGTAAATACCCAATCCCACAAGTAGAGCCAAATATTAAAGCAAGGGCAGATCAGATCCCTCTTCCCGCGCTGCTCCCTCCCCCACGTACTGGTGCGCTGATCTGATCCCTCCTCCCGCGCTGCTCTGCACTGCTCCCTCCCCCGCGTTGAAGTGGTGCTACTGCAGCAGATCGCGCGTGAGAGACGACAGATCGCGGACGGAAAAAATAAATAAAAGACCCTAGTGCGGGAACCGGATCCGGAACCGCCACCGACCCCCCCCCCCCGGTTCCTGGAAAAACTCGCACCCGCCGGTTCCGGTTCTAGAACCGGCTCGTCCCTGCTCCCCCGGTTCCGGTTCCGGTTCCAGTATGGTTCCAGGAACCGGAACCAGAACCGCTGGTTTCAACCCGACTAAGCGGGTACCCGCACAACATTGGTTTATACCAGGGCGGATATAGAGTCATCAGGATATCAATAGTAGGTATCCGGATCCGGATCCGGCAACTATTTGATATCCGGATATGTAGCCAAAATACCGGGTCTCAACCGGATACAAGAAAATAAATTATTATTATTAATATGTTATTAGAATTTTAATAATTTAAAATGATTAAATAAAAATTTAAAAACAATTGCGAATAAATCTCGATAAAGTTAGATTAGGGCTACAATCCCCATATATATATATATATATATCATGATTATTTATATTCGGATTAATCTATAACCGTCGGATATTAAAATCTAAATACTCGGACTTATTTATATCCAACAGATTTTTTTAAAACTTCCACTATGCATAACCGGCGGATATTAAAAATGCAAATTATTCTAATGTCCAGATCCGCAGGATATATCATTCTCTAATTTGTCAAGTATCCGGACCCGGTGGATACTAAAACAAACTAAGATCCGCCCAATACTGGTTTATACCAGTGTTGGGCGAGTATATATGTCGACATATATACCCGGCCGGGTAATAGTCAGGGTACTATACTATTGAGACCCGCCACCCAAACTATGAAGATATGCTAGCCTGCAAATCCATAAATTTTATCAAGGGGTTGTGGTCTGGACCTTGAGGCGGGTAGCAACTTTTGAACAAAACCTTGAGATTTTACTAGAACCAAGGTGCATTCATGGGTAGTAATTATGCATCCTCATAGGGTCCGCATTTGAGTCTTGAGAGGACTATTAGTCAAAGGCTTTTGGAAGGAAAACCCAAAACCGTCAAAGCTCATATAGATATATATATTTTTCAGCTCATAATGATGGAGTTGCTCCCATCTTTTTCTTTTTTTTTTTTTTCTTTTCTCCTTTTCTGGTCCTCCTAATTGTGACTCTTCAATTGTTTTGCTTTTTTCTTTCTTTATGGTTCTCTTAAAATCTTAATATATCATAACTGGAAATCAGGTTATATTGATAACCGTTGTATGGGAGGTCAGTGGTGTTCCACTTGGATAATGTCATATTGATAACCGGGAACTTTTTTTCTTTTGGGACCCTTCTATTGATAACCTGTAACCGCCACAATTTCCAAACCCCTACATTATATATAACCGCCTCCATACCGCTTTAAGCAAAGATGCCGTACCCGGACCCTTCAATATGCCCAAATTGTCATACCCGCCCAACATTGGTTTATACTTGCGGTATGAATTCCACCTCTAGTACCGGTTGTGATAACTGATAGGGGGCTGGTGAGCCACCCACGCTAGCGGATGGCGAGGATGAGGGGGGCATATTTTTGTCGTTTCTCTAGGGTGGAGGGGGGTCTATTTTTGTCGTTTCTCTAGGGTGGAGGGGGGTCGGTATCGGTCATGAGAGTATGTGAATTCAACGAAGCGAATGGTTAGTTCTAGGGAAGGGGAAGTAGGTAGGGGGGCATTGATGGCACGGTGCATTTATAGGGTGCAGTTGCATCAAAACGATAAACTATATGATCTATCTTTCAATTTCGCATTGAAATATTAAAATTAATCGGGAGTGAGAGTTTATCCATGGCTCAGCGCCCTTTTCTCAAGTCTATCGTGGAAAGGGCCTAGTATCGGGTGAGCATAGCGTGAGGAAATCCCACGCCTATAGGCTAACATATTTATCATGTTTCTTAAGTGTTGCTGTGAGGGCTTATATAAGCAGTTAAAAATAATTTCGCAAATGTTTTAGTTTCTCAATTTTCGTTTCATTCAAGAATATTTAAAAGGCATCTTAGGAATATGCAGTATATTTGTGCTCACTCGCTACCCAACCTCCCAATATAGGGCCCACCCTCGAAAGGGGGCGTAGCGAAGTGGCTCTTAGTTAGGTGGCCGACTTTGGCCATAGTCTTCTTCATCTTCTACGGTTCCAATATGGATGTGGCTTGATTTTATGGCAAGCGTGTGAGCTGACAAGTACGGCCTGCGAGGTATAGCCGGGGAACCCCCACTCCGGCACCCTCGTCGGCGAGCTGGATGCCCCATGTCAAATCATCTCCACCCCCCTCCGACCCCTCTGCCCGCTGCCCCGCCCCCGCCTGCCCGCTGCTCCCTCGCCCCGCTCACCCCCCGACGCCCGTCCGCCCGCCCGCCCCCGCCCGGGACCCCTAACCCCCGCCCCACCGCTGGCCACGTGACGCCCCACAATACCGCCCAAAACGTCGGCCCCCCGAACCGTCGATCCCCATAGGGGATGACTTAGCCAGGGGAACGGGGGATGAGGGAGATAAGGAAGCCTGGAAGGCGTTCAGGGGGATCAGTGGGATCGCGGGATCAAAGGGCTCAGGTTCAGGCGGTCGGGGGATGAGGGGATGAAGAAGACAAGGGATTGTATAAGGGGTTAGCGGGGATCAGGGAAGCAGCGGAATGGGCGGGAGAGATCAGGGGATCAGGGAACCAGGGGAACGGCCGGGCAAATCAGGGGATCAGGGAACCAAGGAACCAGGGGAATGGTTGGGGAGATCAGGGGATCAGGGAAGCAGGGGAACCGGCCGAGAGATCGGGGGATCAGGGTGGGGAGATCAGGGGATGAGGGAACGAGGGGAGCGGGCGGGGAGACCACGGGATCAGGGAACCAGGGGAACAGGGCGGGAGATGAGGGGATCAGGGAGGGAATGTCGGGAGCTGGACGGGGGATGAGGGGATGAGGGGACCACGGGGTGAGGGGATGAGGGACTACAGGTTTCGAATCAGGGGATCGGGGGATCACAGGTGAAAAGTCGCATGTGAAAGGGCAAGTTGTGAAAAGTCATGTCCGTGTTTTGCACTATGAAAGGTCACGTCCCTTGCATATACGAGTGGTGCATAAGCATGTAACAAAAACTGAAAATAAACTCCAAAGCAAAATCTGAAATTTGCCCGTCAAATCTGAAATTTGTGTTTTGCACATCAATGCAAATGCATGCATACAGACTCAATTGCAATAAAAGGTGGATAATCATCCACATCTCCTTCATTCCATTGTGAATCACAGAACACATGCGTCACTGAACATAGCTTCAGCCATTTTGAATAACGAGAAATTGTTTGATACCAAATGTTTCGATGAGAATGCAATCCCAGGGAAATTAGCAATCTGAATTGGAGCACGAGAGCATAAACCTGATTGCTCTCAACCCTTCAATCTGGGACGCCCAACTTGATGAAGTGCATGCAAAATAGACGAAGATGGAGGGATTGCTGAGACTCTTTTCGATCCTAGACGTGACATAGAAACCTCTACCCAATCCTTTCTTCTCTTCAAACTCATTCCCGATCCATCCTGAACACGTTCAAACCTTCTTACAAGATGTGGGTGGAGAAGACCCGCAACCATGCGTGTGGCCATTTGCGCTAGTTTTCCTCTCGTGACATGAAGATCACTCAAAAGATGGTTCTGAAGGGCCATGTTACCTTTCACACAGACTTCCAAACCGAGCATCTCCTTTGCGATGGCCTTCATGACAGTTGCCTGCGATTCATTGCGGGGCTGCTGCTCCCCCAAGACATTGCCAGCCGGAACCGTGTCTGGTACAGGGGGATCAATGCCACACATGGGATCTGTGTCACATGGGGGTTCCGCAACGGACAGGGGATCAAGGTCGAGCAGCTTGGCCATGCCCCCATTGAGTGTCCCAAGTCGTGTTCCACAAGTTCGGACAATTAAACCTTCTAGTACATGCCGCAACATCTTGAACACCTTCACTTGGTACTTGCATAGGTTCCCTTCCATGGCGTTAGGGCAGTCACAACAAGCCCACTCGGATGATCGATTGCATATAGTGTATACAGTGCCTGGAGAAGACATGCTTTTTACCTTCACAGGATCCCCCGTGTGCTCGGGCAATTCCATGTTGGATTCCGGTATCTGCCCAACCATCCACACCGCATTTTGCACGAAATGTTCCATCCTAGAGTTGCAAATGAACCCTTCAGCTTTCAAGGTCGAAATGTACCAATAGTGTGTGAGGAGGCTACCTGTTAGGATATAGACCAACCAATCCAGTCGACGCCCGTCCATTTTCTGTCTTGTTTGGGACAAGCGCCTCTTCAGGTTCGCATGGTACGTTTCAATTCCAGCATTCGTATCTTGTCCGACATGTGGGATATTTCGAGCTCTAACAACCCACATGTCCACTTACGGGATCCACCATTTGTGGATATACAAGAAGAACAGTTTAGTTGCGGGATACTTTGTTTGTAACTCATACAATTTAAACACAGCCCAGGCCTGCGAAGAGTCACCAATGGGACCACCTTTATTGTACATGATGTCCCCCATACCTTGCAAGACATCAGCTCTTAACTGGGCATCCTTGATCTTCCCGATGGCATTCCTCAGCCAGGCCCTTCGAACATGCCAAAGGCAAAGGAAAACCGGCACCCCTGGGAACGTATGCCTGACCCATCCACAAAACGGCATTAGCAAGGCCACTACAATACCACAACAGGACCACCACAAAATCAGATACAAGTACGAATCTCTGATAAGTGCTCCCCTGCTCGTGATCCCCCGATCCCTTTTGACTGAACCCCTCATGCAGATCCAATGAAGGCAATGAAAGGGGAATACATGAGCCCTCCTATGGCCAATGAAAGGCTGATACAAATCACATTGTCGGATCAAAGATCTGTCTGGTCTTGATCCCCTGGTACCCTGAGTGTCCGAAGTCCCTGATCACTGATCCCATAATTGATCCCCTTTCACTGATCGCCCCATGCAACCTTGGATTCCTGGACCCTCGATGATTGTCGGATCTGAGATCTGCTGCTCCTGATCCCCTGATACCCTGAGTCTCCTGGTCCCCTGATCACTGATCCCATAATCGATCCCCTTTCACTGATCCCCCATGCAACCCTACACTCTTGGTCCTCTCTACACTGTCCCCCGGCAGGAAACATTGTGACTGTTCCCCTCTCAGTGCTCCCCTCGTGCAGAAGCAGGCAAGGCAATGGAAGTTCATTGGTAGGGGGGAGGGATTGAGAACAAACCGAATGGCGTTAATCTCAGCATGAGCATCGTCCACAATGAATGCGTTGGGACGCCAATCCGGCTGATCGGCCTGGAGCCTTTGACGAAGAGCCAACATCCAACTTGACAAATCGTTGGCATTGTTTCTTGAATATATTATGTATGCAACAGGGATGTCGTTTAGCCAAATGTCGAAGACCATAAGAGTATACATGGCGTGACTGCACACAGAGACGAAAATGTGCAATGTAAGTATTTTTTTGTTTTGAAAATAGGTGAAACATTTTACTGAAACTAATAACAAGAAATCACAGGAGATGAACCCCGAACCCTATAACCCCTTCTGTTCTCATTTTAGTATTTTGTGATCCCCCCTGTGGGCTATGCCATGATTTCCTGGAAGGAGACCATCCCTCCATCATTCCTCTCTATAACCCCCCTAAGGCATGCATTTGCTAAGTTGTCCTCCCTCCTGCCGGTGCACCCCTCATTATGAATCACACAAGTACACGCCATGGTCCCAAAATGGTCCCAATATGTCGCGCACCTCACTTCGGTAAGCTCCCCCTCAAGTCATAGTTACTCGCTTTGATGCGCGCGCCTGACTCCCAACCGGCCGCCGGGCCAACTTGGAGCTTCGGCTGCTCACCGGGACATAACGGTCCCCCTTCGCTCTCCCGAAAGACCCTCCACCTATTTGGGCCTAGTGGAATTCCCTTTGGTAGATGGCAGTCCGGAACAGCTCCCCACTCTTTGGTCGCTTTCCGGCTCGCACGCTTACTCACTAGTTTTTGGTTACCAACGGGCTTGCACCGTTCTCGGGGTTACTACTCCCTATATATACTTCTGTAGCTGTCCGCGGGGGTTTCACAACCATCCATGCCATTTTATGGCGAACCACCACGAAGACCCTCGACTCCCGGTGGTGAGTCGCGGTGAGTCTTGGCCCTCTCACCACGACCCCATTGGGCCGTGATGAGTCCCAAGACTCCCCACGACTCCCACCACGAGGTCTCCACCTTATGGTGAGTTCTATGCCACCCCCACTAAGACCCGCTAAGCTACCACCACCCCTTGTGGAGCCACCCCCACCGCAACCCGGTGTGCAGGGCTCCACCTAGTGAGCGCCTCCGCCTCCTTGAGTACCTTGGACACTCAAGGGTGCTTCAGCCCCCCCATACCTATTGCTGCCGCTGCCCCCACCACAGGGGCAGCCCCTCATGTGTCCCGACCCCCGCCCTCAAGGCAAAGGGCCGCGACACACACCCCTACCAACAGGGAGTCGATGTCCTCATCGACTTGTCCATTTTGTAGAAACGAACATCCAAGTTGTGGCGTCCCACATCAAGGAGTTTGTTTCCGTACCATGGCGTCCCATGGCAAAGAACCAAACCCCACACTTGACTCTACTCTCCACTAGCTAGTTTGACCGACTTCCTCCAAGTCCCGGCCAAGGGTGGAGCCTCTCCAGCTCCTCCCAGTGCACTCTTCTTGGCCTACTTCAAGGCCAAGGAACGATCCTCCTCGAGGATCGAATCGCCTTACTGCAATAACATTGCTTGCGATCGCTCATGATGCCGCTTTTGGCATCACCTTGAGCAAGGGTTCACCTGGAACCCTCTTTGACTAGGAAGATAACCTTGAACCAACCGTGCGCCCCACTCACTACAATTGGGTCCGCCTTGGAATGCTGGCCTGAGGTACGGGAACACGCCGAAGCCGCACTACGACTTCGTCCCGAGGCTACACGATTATAGTACGTGAACGGAAGCACGTAGCTTCCGCGTTAGCCCGCACTACAAGGCAACCCCCTCGGTAGCGCAGTTATAGTACGCGCACGCGCCAGGTGCGCACTAGCACGTGAACTCCCAAATAAGGCGCAAGTTTTCCTTGCCCCTTGGATGGGAGTCACCCCGATTTCGGCACTGCGCAAACACACGATTAACCCAATTTACCTCTCCCACTTTTGTAAGCTAGCATGCATTCTACACACTAGCCAACCGCACCATGCATCACCATTCCAAACACAATAGGACGCACAATATTGGAACCCATTTCTTTTATAACAATTTTTGTACAATACAAGTTTTTGCAATCGGATTCCTGAGCTAGCTAAACCGGGCTAAGCATGCATTTTCCTCCCCCACACTCCAAGGTTGATGTCCCCATCAACGTTTCTTCCGCTTTTGAGGTCGTCCTTCGAACGCTGCAACTGCCTCGGATGCGTTTCCCATTTCTGAGGCACGCACCCAAGATGCCTCCACAAGATGATAGCCCTTCCATTTGACGAGATACTCCGTTTCTCGGTTCTTGAATCTCCTCGACTTAAGTATTGCCTCCACCTCGTACTCAGGTTCATTTTCATGATCCAACAGCATAGGTGGCGGACGCAACACTTGATGCCGATTCGGACGTGCTTCATCTTTGAAGTAAGGCTTCAAAAGGGAGACATGGAATACTGGGTGCACCTTGCTGTTTGCCGGCAGCTCCAATTCATACACATCCTCATTCATAACCTTCCGAATGCGAAAGGGACCCGCATACGGAGGTACGAACTTCGGACTCACTTCCGGAGGTAGTCGGAAATTCTTGATGTTCAACCAGACCTCTGTGCCTGCCTCAAACTTCACTTCCCTCCGCTTCCGATTCGCCTGCCTTTCATACCGTTTCCTAGCTTTGGCAATGTTGTACTTTGCAAGCTTCAACAAACGCTCGCGTTCTTCCAGTACTACTGCTACTGCCGGTTCCTCAACATCCTGGGCGGCCCAACTTGTCGGCACTAGAGGTGCTTTTCCATAGACCAATACGAAAGGGGAAACTCCCGTTGCGGAGTGTTCTGTGTTATTATAACAGAACTCTGCCGCGTCTAAGTGTTCCATCCAGTCTGATTGGTCTGCCGACACGTAATTCCGCAAGAATTGCTGCTCACTACGGAATTTACTCTTTCCGTTTGGCCGTCCGTCGTAGGTCGGAAGGCGGTGCTCATCTTCAGCCTCGTCCCCATCTTCTTCCAAAGTGTCCTCCAAAATTTACTCGTAAACTTTGGATCGCGATCCGAGACAATATCCTTCGGGACTCCATGATGCTTTAAGACGTGGGCGAAGTAGAGTCGCCCTGTCTCCTGTGCCGTTGCCGTCTCCTTGGTGGGGATGAAATGGCCCATTTTACTGAACCTATCCACCACCACCATGATTGCATCGAATCCTTTTGACAGCGGCATAGCAGTCATGAAATCCATCGAGACGCTTTCCCAAGTCCCCTCTGGAATCGGCAAGGGTTGTAACAGCCCCGCTTGCTTTTTGTACTCGCTCCGGTTTTGTTGGCATGTGGTGCATGTCTTGACATACTCCTCTGCCTCCTCCCTCAGTTTGGGCCAGAAATACTCTTTCTTCAAGAGTGCCGCAGTGCGCTTGGCTCCGCCGTGGCCCGCAAGCGGGCTATCATGGCATTCTCTCAAGAGGCTATCTCTGATCCCTCCCTTTGGCACATAGAGACGTTTTTGCTTATACCGGAGCAGTCCGTTTTGCAAGTGGAACTGCGATTTAACCCCCATTCTCAAGTCCTGCATCACGGACTTTGCCAGCTCATCCTTCCGGCAAGCCTTCCGGATCTTCCTTTGGAGCGCCGTCTCGCCCTTGTACACCAACAAGAGCTGCTGCTTTCTACTTAAAGCATCGGCCACCACATTGTCCCGTCCCGGTTTGTACTGGATATCCACGTCGAACACTGCCAAAGTATCTTGCCACCTAAGTTGTTTTGGGGACAACTTGGGCTGCGTGGCAAAATACTTCACCGTGACATTGTCCGTGAACACCTTCACTGGGTTGGAACCAACATAGTGGCGCCAGAGTTCAAGGCAATGCACCACCGCCTTCATCTCTTTTTCGTGCGTCGGCCACCGTCGCTCCACTTCATTCAGTTTCTTACTTTCGTAAGCCACTGGACGTCCATCTTGCATAAGTACACCCCCCAATCGCGAAGTCCGACGCATCTGTATGAATCTCAAACGGACGATCGAACTCCGGGATTTTCAAGACTGGAGCTTCCGCCATCCGCTGCTTCAATTCAGCAAAAGCTTGGCCACAAAATGTGTTCCATACCCAGACTTTGGATTTACACAGAAGGTCCGACAGCGGCCCCGCGATCTTGGCGAAATTTCTCACATACTTCCGGTAATAGGAGGCGAGTCCTAGGAAGGATCGCACTCCCGGGACCGAAGTCGGAGGCTCCCAGTCCAAGATCGCCCTCACCTTTCTGTCATCCATTTTGATCCCATCCTGTGTAATCACATGCCCCAAGAACTCCACTTTTGTGACCCCGAATTCGCACTTTGAAGCTTTGGCATACAGCTTCCCTTCCGCAATTTTTGGAACACCCTTTTGAGGTGCTCCAGGTGCTCCTCCTTTGTTTTCGAGTACACCAAGATGTCGTCGATGTACACGATCACAAAGTCATCCAACCACTCCTGGAAAAGGCTGTTCATCAGCGTGCTAAATGTCGCTGGTGCATTGGTGAGCCCAAAAGGCATCACCAAGAACTCATATGAACCATACCTTGTCCTGCACGCGGTCTTCTCCTCATCTCCTTCCGCCACCCGAATTTGATGATAGCCGAGCGCAAGTCGATCCGGCTGAAATACTTCGCTCCTGCCAACCGATCGAAGAGGTCGTCGATCCTTGGCAAAGGGTACCGGTTTTTGATAGTCACCTTATTCAGAGCCCTGTAATCGACACACATCCGCAGCGTCCCATCCTTCTTGTCTGCGAATAGCACCGGGGCTCCGTAAGGTGACTTACTCGGCCGGATGTACCCCTTTGACATTAGATCCTTGAGCTGAGTCTTCAGCTCGACCACTCTCTGTGGCTCAACCGGTAGGGCGCCTTGGCAGGCGGTTCCGATCCCGGTATCACCTCAATCTTGTGGTCAACTCCTCTTCGCGGTGGCAAGCCGCTTGGTAAATCCTCCGGCATCACATCCTGGTATTTCTCCAAAATCCCTTTGATCCAATCTGGGCTCGGCTCCCCATCGCCTTCTCCTTTCACTTCTCTAATGTAGCAAAAACTGGGACTCGTGTGCCTCCTCCACGGCCCACTCTTTGCTGACAGAAGGTTTATTCTTCGCCCTCCCACGGATTTGGGCGTTTCCGACACTCGTAAAACCTCGCCACCATTCCCACATGGCAGCGTGACTACTCTCTTGCGGCCATCTATGACCGCTCCGGATTTGCTCAAAAAGGTCATCCCTAAAATGAGATCCACTCCATCGATCTCGCAGATAGTGAAGTTCTCACGTCCCTCCCAACTCCCCAGTTGAAGAGGAACATCAAACGCCAACCTTGTCGCCAACTGAGGTTCTCCTTTGGCAGAGCGCACCTCAATAGAGGCCCCCACGTCACTTGTCGGGAGTCCCAACTTTCGCGCCGCCGCCGGCGTCATGAAGGAGTGCGACGCTCCTGTGTCCACCAACAACGACACTTAGTTCCGGATATTATCCCATCCACGAACAATAACTGACTCCCTTTACGCAGGCGCCAGTTTCCTGATACAACTCACAAGAATAGTTGCCTACCTTGCAAGTCCTGGCGACCACCGCTTCCACCAAGCGACTGATGGTATCTCCGACAGCTCCGTGGTCGCCCGAGTCATGTTCAATTGCCGGGGCTTCGTGCACTTCTTGGCCATGTGCCCGGGCTCCCCGCAATTGAAACACACTCCATCAAAGGTCGCCTTCTGTCCGCCATAAGCCGCTCCACCCGCTTTTCCTTTCGAAGCACCGGGTGCCGCCTTGACGTGTGAAGGCCCTCCCTTCGATTTCCACGTGCCATTTTCGCCGCGTGGCCTATCCCACTTCTTTTCCGGTCGGAGGAGTCACCTTCCCGCCGGGTCTTCTTGTGGTTCAGCTCCGTACGGCCTTGTCTCTCACCCCTAGGGACATCCGAGAAACATTCAGCTCTCTCAATTGCCTCGTTCAAAGTCTTGGGTGGCTTCTCCTCCAACTTCCGCCTAGCCCATGGGGCCAGTCCCGCCACAAAGTTGAAGACCATTTCTGGTTCTGCCATGTCCGCGACTTCGAGCAACAGCACATTGAAAGCCTGGACATACCCCCGAATGTCATCTGTTTTGCTTCAAATTCCTCATCTTGTCCCGGGCAAGCCAGGATGCGTTGAGGGGCACAAACTGTCTCTTCATCAATTCCTTGAACCTTGAACCCACTCCAGTTCAAGGTTTCCGGGCTTGGGCCTCGGTCGTGAAGGCGTTTCTGCCACCATTGTTGAGCATAGCCCCTCAAATAGGTGGGAGCCACTTCCACCCGATCCTCGTCACTCAACTTGGCCGCCCGGAAGTACTGCTCTAGCTCCAGGAGCCAGGTGTTGAGTGCCTTCCGGTTTCGAACGCCCTCGAAGGTGCCGGGTTCCTTAGGCTTCACCTTAAACTTTGCCTTAGTGGAAGTGGCATTAGCCGCCTTCAACACGTCTTTCAACGTCCCGCCAAATTGCGCCAACAACCCTTCCCAAAAGGCTGCCGGCATGGGAGGCATCTCTTGGTTTGTCGGAGCTCTCAGGATTCCTCGGGCTCCGACTCCTCGGATTCCTCCCGCTCCTGAGCGGCCTCGTTTTCGGAAACATTCATCGCTTCCTCAAACGGCCGCCTCGGTGACACGTCGCCCCCATCGGGCTCACCGGGATCATCATCTTTGGGCCGTTCCGCTTTCGCTTCGGCTTGCCCGACCCCATGATGAGGCCAATCCCAAGGACGGTCGCGTACTGAACTCTAAGCTCTGATACCAAGTGTCGCGCACCTCACTTCGGTAAGCTCCCCCTCAAGTCATAGTTACTCGCTTTGATGCGCGCCCTGACTCCCAACCGGCCGCCGGGCCAACTTGGAGCTTCGGCTGCTCACCGGGACATAACGGTCCCCCTTCGCTCTCCCGAAAGAACCCTCCACCTATTTGGGCCTAGTGGAATTCCCTTTGGTAGATGGCAGTCCGGAACAGCTCCCCACTCTTTGGTCGCTTTCCGGCTCGCACGCTTACTCACTAGTTTTTGGTCACCAACGGGCTTGCACCGTTCTCGGGTTACTACTCCCTATATATACTTCTGTAGCTGTCCGCGGGGGTTTCACAACCAGCCATGCCATTTTATGGCGAACCACCACGAAGACCCTCGACTCCCGGTGGTGAGTCGCGGTGAGTCTTGGCCCTCTCACCACGACCCCATTGGGCCGTGATGAGTCCCAAGACTCCCCACGACTCCCACCCGAGGTCTCCACCTTATGGTGAGTTCTATGCCACCCCCACTAAGACCCGCTAAGCTACCACCACCCCTTGTGGAGCCACCCCCACCGCAACCCGGTGTGCAGGGCTCCACCTAGTGAGCGCCTCCGCCTCCTTGAGTGCCTTGGACACTCAAGGGTGCTTCAGCCCCCCCATACCTATTGCTGCCGCTGCCCCCACCACAGGGGCAGCCCCTCATGTGTCCCGACCCCCCGCCCTCAAGGCAAAGGGCCGCGACACAATATATATAGAGCAGTATACATAATGGAGTTTGGCCCATGTATCTAGTCCCCTAATGGGCTGATGCAGCCGTGGTGTCGAATCCGATAGGGGGAATTATAGGTCACTGGTGATGACCCAGTGTCGTGATCCCCTACACATCGGATTAGGCTACGCTCCCCCTGTGCCCCTGCTCTCCACTGATCCCCTGCTCCCCACTGATCCCCTTCACAGTGAAAGATGTTATGCTCTCATGCTCCCAGGAGTCCACGCCGTCGATTCCACACACCTTGTGTTCATTTGTTCCGAAGGTCGCATCACTAGAGACGATTCGTTTGTCACCCATTTGGAGCATTGTTTTTTTCTGAAATTTTGTTTGAATGCCAATGGCAAATTTGAGGTCGACATTGCCGTGCCATGTTCATCCGGCAGGGGCATCGGGCATGTCCTCTTGATAGAAGAAAATACACAGATCTTTAGACTGGTCCCCTCGTCCTTATGTCGCTTGAAAGTCTCACATGCCAGCTTGTCCATGATGTTTCTAATGTCATGCTCAAGCACAACATCATCACGGCACCACTTCTCTCCATTGACCTTGCTCTCAAATACTTGTTGTTCATGTTGGGCCATGATTTTGGCAGGCGACAACCCAGCACGTATGCTATCCGTTATCCACATCTTAACTTCTTCACTAAGGTGAGGTGCGTGCGCGAAATGGGTGTTACTTGAAGTTGGGTCAATGTTGCCATGGCAGACCTTGTCATATCCATCAACATGGTTTTTGTTGTAGTATGTTATGACAACAAGAGAAGGATCTACGTAGCATCGTCCAATCCTAAACTGACAGAGGCAATCCCTCTTGATGGACTCTCCCTGAACGACTTTATCCGTCTCGGCCCTTTGGGTTGATAAGAAGGCGATGAAGCATCAACCACACACCCTCTCCTACCGTTCCTTCTCTTCAAAGAATGTTTATTGACAGGTACTAAATTTGTGTGCTTGTCCTCAGGTCCATAAGAACAATGGAACCTGAACAATGATGAGAACTATGTCGGCGGAGTGGAATACTCGGAGCAAGAGAGCATAGCATTTTGACAAAATAGAAGAGAAAACAATGCAAACAAGCAGCATGCCATTACAAAGAACACATAGAGACCATCCAGAAACCACAAAGGTAAGGCGGACTTTATCACAAGAGAGCAACTATTGGCCCTTGGAGCTAAGAGCTCGCCCTCCTCAGCGTCCTTTTTTAGGACCACCGTTCTGTTGGGGTGAGTGAGCGCCCCTGCCCTTTCTTCCTCCCCTCTCACAAAATCGTTGATCCTGCTCCAAGGAATGATTGCAACATCCGTATTTACACGATGTCCACCTCTACTTGAAATAGTTGGAGTCCATATAAGCGACCTGTGGTTTGAAGGAACCATCCGGGGGATTTGCAACGTGCCACGCAGCTGTAATAGAAGGAAGGACATGCGCAACTCCGAAGATCCAGCCACGATGCCTGGCACCCCTGCAGGAACAGTACACAGCAGCAGACCACATGCGTCCTGCAGAAACAGTACATAGCAGCAAACTACACGCGTAAGTGCAGCATACATGCGCGCAAAGAGGATCAAATCTGCGAGCAGCGGAAACCCTAAATTTCAATACATCCACTCCCTTCATCTCACAGACCAAAATGGCGGGGTACGTGCATGGCTGTTGGATGGGGAAATACAACAAAGATGAACAGAATGATAACCACGTGCAAACAGCCCTGACATTTGACACGTGGAAGGGGGATCGCGACCGGGGCGGGGGGCGGGGGAAGGATAGGGGATCACGCCAGGTGGTGTGGGGGATCAACGGAGAGGGGACCGCCATGGGGGGACGATCACTGTTCCGCGTTGACGCGAGGGGGGGGGGGGGGGGGGGGGGGGGGTCGAGGGTGGGAAGACATGTGGCATGGCGGCGGCGGGGGATCAACCAAAGGCGGGGGGAGCGGCTCGGGGGATCGGGTCCTGGATGGGACGAGGGGATCGACGGCTACGGAGACTGCCATGTGGTGGTAGTAGAAGACGAGAGGGGGATCAACCGAGGGGGGGGGGGAGCGGCCCGCGGGATCGCCACGTGGATGGGAGGACGGGATCGAATGCCGGGGGACCGCGGATGACCCAGTTTTGAGGTTGATGGATGTGCAGGGGATCCGCGGTTCAGGGGAGCACCACCACGTGGCGGCCGATGGCTGGAGGGGGATCAGTGACCGCGTTGGACGGGGGATCAAATGAGGGGGGGGGGGGGGACGGGCGATGGCCCGGGGGATCGCGCCGTCGATGGGATGAGGGGATCAACGGCGGGAGGAGTGCCACGTGGTGGTGGACGTACCATCGGGCCTTCATCCGGCCGTCGTCCATCCACTGCGCGGGAGGATGGCAGGGGGATGAGGGGCGGATGACCCAGAACATCCATTGTTTTGAGGTTGGATGGATGCGCATGGGATCGACGGTTCGGGGGAGCCGCACGTGGCGGGCGATTAGGGGTTGGGGGATCACTCCCGGTCCGGAGGGGGGATCAAGGCACGTTGGGGAGTGGCGACGTCTCGTGGGAGCGCGCCGTGGATGGGAGGGGGGATCGACGGCGGCAGGAGCGCCACGTGTCGATGGACACGTCATGGTGCCTTCATCCGGCCGCCATCCATTTAATTGAGGTTGGATGGATGGGGTTTGGGGGAGCGCCACGTGGCTGGAGATGGGGGTGGGGGATCACTCCGGCACTCAAAGGGGGATCAACCCAGTGAGGGGATCCAAGGGGGGGGGGGGGGCGCCACGTGGCTGGAGATCGGGCGGTGCTGTGGGGCGCCGCGTGGCCAGCGGTGGGGCGGGGGCGGGCGGGCATGGGGGGGTGAGGGGGGCGCGGGGCGGAGGGGTCGGAGGGGGGTGGGGATGATTTGACATGGGGCGTCCAGCTCGCCGACGAGGCTGCGAGAGAGCAGGTTCCGGCTGTACCTCGAGGGCCGTACCTGTCAGCTCACACGCTTGCCATAAAATCAAGCCACATCCATATTGGGACCGCATCTTCTATACCTGCTCTTGCTACTCCTCCTCTTGGGGAATAGGCTCTATGACGGGAACAAGTGGGTGGGTTCAAGATGTTTTAAGGGTGCTCTAGTATGCATTTGTTGGTGATTATTGTTTGGAAAGAGTGGATTATGGTGAGATGGATATTTTTCACACGTTCGGCGACAAGATTGGAGGTTATTTTGAGGTCTATAGGGAGGGAGTACACTCCACACCCTTCCCTAATACATAATGCAGTGGCTATTAGTAACTTATACCCAACTAACACTGTAGCAAAGAAAAGTATGAGGCCTCCCGAAAAAAGTGTAAATTATGGTGTCTCTTGCCCCCCAATGAGCACTATTGCTTTCCGGCAGGTGGATACCAGGGAATGCCTATTTCAATATCAGCTAGTCTGGGTGGTGATACCTAATTTTTTTGCCAGATGTCGACCTTAAAAAAAATAGTGTGTCTAATTTTACAAAAGAAATTAAGGGGAAGAAGAAGGGTCCCATGCGAAAGCGTTCACGGCGAGGTTACTGTGAAAAGAGGTTAATTTTTTCCCCTCACTATAATTGAGGGGCTTGATTTGTGAGCTGTCACCGCTCCCATGTGATTCCTTTTTTTGTTTTTTTCCAAGGTCCTTTTTCAAAAAGAAAGACAAGAAGATACGTAAATTATTCATGTAATTATAATAGGATATAGTCAACGCAAGCGCTGCGGATGAATGTACACCGCAGGCGTTACCGGAATTTTCGATAACGGGATAAGCATCGCCGGCGACCACTTTGATGCCTCCCATTCCGCCCCATTTTTACCTGGTGTGAAACTGTCGCCTCTCCACGCAGGTTACGCAGGGAATCTGATTCCTGCACGACGGTTCCACCGCGACCTGACTCTCGCTTTTGCACTTTTCACTGTCTGTTCTTCCCTTGTTCCCATTCGCGCTCCCGACGGAGAGAGCGGCGTTCCTAATGATTGGACGGATGCCACCTCGTCAGATCCTCGCGGCTTTTATTCATCCATCCACGTTGGGCACAACATCCGTCGGGCATTCATCCGGCGCAGCACTGACGCGGTGGTGATGAAGGTAGGCTCGTAAAGCGGCTTTAGGCACCGCAAGCGGCTCCTTCGCATTCATCGCCGTTCATCCAACTCTGCGACGGAAGGCAGAGAAGGACGGAAAGCTCCTCGCTAGACTTGGGAGGGAACGGTGGTAACATTCCACGGAGTATTAAAGGGCCGAGCTCTCTGCATCTTCGGCCGCCTGTGTATCTTCTTCTTCTTCTTCGTCACCTTCTTCGTCTTGGTCGTCGTCTTCTCTCCGCGCTGCTGGGCTGGTTTTGGTTGGCGCTTTTTTTCTTGAAGCCGATTTGGTGGGGTTGTGGTGCTCGGACGCAGGATGAGTTTCAACGGGAGGTCGAATGGGGGTGTGAAGGGAAGGGCCAACGGGAGCGCGGTTGACATGTTTTCCTTCCAAACTTCAAATGGCGCTGCCAGCCTCGTTCCAGACGGGTTGACAAAAATCAACACGAAGAAGGAGATGTCGAGCGAGGTGTGTAGTGATGACACCACGCCTCCGATCACCGCGCAGAATGTGGATGAGCTACATGCTCTGCAGAAGAAGAGGTCCGCACCGTCGACGCCAAAAAATGCCAAGCCCAAGGCGTACATGAGCGAAGAGGACAGGCAAAGGCAGCAGATGCAATCGATCAGGTGAAATTGGTCGTGGTTTTTTTGCTGTATTGTTATGGATTTTTGGTTGCACGAGGACGATCATGCATGATTGTTTTGTGATTGATTTCTATCCAGCCTGACGGTGGTACATGTGTGTCCGAATTGCAGTTCGTCGCTGGCATCCCTGACTCGAGATGCTGGACCTCAAGTGATAAAGGGCGATCCTGCGAGGAAGTCGACTCCCCAGAAGTCGCTGGTTGCTCCCAGGCTTACCATGAGTGACAGCGCTCTCAAGTTCACGCATGTTCTTTACAATTTGTGGCCTGGAGGTGCACACCTGGCCCTTGGTTTTTTCTTCTACTGCATGTTTCAGATTCTGGTATAGAAGTGCTTGCAATTCAAATATGCTGGTGTCGGTTCTTCTTAGCAGCCAACGACCCCACCCGCAAAGGAAAAGGAAAAGGAATCATGTTTAACGATGGGAGAGAGAGCTACACTCGGGAGAGTCATGGGCTGTTTTGACAATTCAATGTTTTTTGCTGCAGAGTTGTATGAGCAGGCTATCAAGTTTGAGAAGGGGTCACATATTACATCATCTGGGGCTCTTGCTACCCTCTCTGGCGCTAAAACTGGACGATCTCCTAAAGACAAACGTGTGGTCAAGGAAGAGACTTCCAAGAATGATTTGTGGTGGGGAAAGTGAGTGCAAGATCAACACGATTCATTTACAATCTGAGTCGCTATAGCAGTTCTAAACCACCGACATGTTCTCTGCAGCTGCAAAGAGTTGCAGAAGTTGATCTCAAATGTAAAACATTCTGGTTGATACTTGAATGTATTTTTTCAAAGGTCTGTATCTGTTTTGGTGTTGCCAGAGGATCGCCTAATATTGAGATGGATGAGGAGACATTCCTGGTGAATCGGGAAAGAGCAGTGGACTACCTGAACTCTCTGGAGAAGGTAAGGAATACAGCGTGTTGTGGCAATGTTTCTCGTTCCATTTTTCATGTGCAGAGGTTTGGGGACGAAGTGTTAACGTGATAATTACTCCTTCTTGGATTTAATGTTAGTCCTGATCTTCGGAAACAGTAGAATGGGTTTTTTTCTTTGGGAAAGGTCACAGGTGCCTTTCAGTTGCAAGCATACGATCATTATGCAGTATCTGTCCACTCAGTTGGCCTGTCAACTGGTCATGGTAAATGCACGTGTGCAGGTGTTCGTGAATGATCAGTTTTTGAACTGGGATCCAGAGCATCGCCTAAAAGTTCGGATCATATCCGCACGCGCATATCATTCGCTGTTTATGCACAACATGTGAGTGAATTGTAAATCTGAACCCCCCTACCCTTAATCATCTGCTTCAGGCAATGTCCGGTATGAACCGCTAAACGCTGAACTCAGTATTTCTACTTGATCTGGTCACGTTCATGTGCGCTGTTTACGAAAGAGTGTCATTGGCACTTCCCAAGAGGTAGAGCCTTGCGGATGAAGGCATGAAAGGTTCTCACCTTCGTGGCCCAGTCATGGAGGCTCTTCGCTCAAGATAGCCTCAAAAAAAGAGGGAGTACATGTCGTCTTGTGTGCATCTGTGTTGGCATGGTCGGTGTCCTTAAGGATATGGTTGGCAGGTGTATCCGCCCTACACCTGAAGAGCTGGAGGACTTTGGGACTCCGGACTTCACAATTTACAATGCCGGTCAATTCCCCTGCAATCGATACACTCACTACATGACATCCTCAACTAGCATAGATCTGAATCTGAAACGCAAAGAGATGGTGATTCTCGGGACGCAGTATGCTGGAGAGATGAAGAAGGGTCTTTTCAGCGTCATGCACTATCTGATGCCAAAGAAAGGAATCCTTTCATTGCATTCAGGCTGCAACATGGGGAAGGCAGGGGATGTGGCATTGTTTTTTGGATTATCAGGTATCGTTGGTAAACGAACGAGAAGCTTCAGTGCTTTAATGGCTAAAATAGTCCCTATTAAAACTTGAGAGTGAGGATTTTGTCTCACTTATGCCTGGTGTGGCTTTGCTTGCGTGTGGTGTGGCAGGGACTGGTAAGACGACTCTTTCCACAGATGAGAACCGGTACCTGATTGGTGATGATGAGCATTGCTGGACAAATAATGGTGTCTCCAACATTGAGGGGGGTTGCTATGCCAAGTGCATTGACCTCACCAAAGACCGAGAGCCTGAGATTTGGAATGCAATTAAGTTCGGTACAGGTAGGTGCCTTTGTTGGTGCAGCTGGATGTAGAGTTTTGACATATGGTTGACACACTTGATTAGTTACTCTTAACATTTGCACCTCCTAAGGTTCAACTTTTGCTGGCAGTTCACTTCGAAGTTTTGATGAAATGGGTACACACCAAAATGGATAGAAACCAATTTTTACAGCTAGCTGTCTTTGAGTAGTTGCCTTCTCAAGTACAAGAGGCTCCTTTATTTTTTGCTGACCCTGTTACTTTCTTGTGCAGTGGTGGAGAATGTTGTTTTTGATGAACTTACAAGGGAGGTGGATTACCTCGACAAATCTGTCACAGGTATTGTCCCAAGAATAGCCTGTTTGCATGCTTTTTGCTTTTCAGTTGGATCTGATATTTCGAGGGTTATGAGGATGCTTGTGAAGTTTAGATCTATGTTTTGGAATCCTTAAAGGTTGAATAACTCCGGCATGTAATCTAAAAGCCATTTTTTTTTTCTGTTCCTATCTGCATTGTATGAACAGAAAATACACGGGCGGCATATCCCATTGATTTCATACCGAATGCCAAAATTCCGTGTGTTGGGCCACACCCAAAGAATGTTATCCTGCTTGCCTGCGATGCCTTTGGTGTGTTACCTCCAGTGAGCAAACTGACTCTGGCACAGACCATGTATCACTTCATCAGTGGCTACACTGCCCTGGTTAGTCTATCTATAACACCTCCATTTTGGTACTGATGCTTTCTTTGCTGTGTCTTGGAGATGAAGGAAGCTGGTTGGAAAGACTTGTTCTTCTGGCTATGCTGCTTGCTCCTGCTTGTATAGACTGATCCTTAAGTTCTCATATTTGTAAGGATTTTGGCAGATGGCGGGAACTGTAGATGGTGTCAAGGAAGCATCAGCCACGTTTTCAGCATGCTTTGGAGCAGCTTTCATTATGTTGCACCCAACCAAATATGCAGCCATGTTGGCTGAGAAAATGAAGAAGCATGGCGCCACTGCATGGCTTGTCAACACTGGTTGGTCTGGTGGCAGGTACGTGACTGGGTGTACAATCTCTACTGTGCCAGCCACGAACATGAATTTTTTTTCCCCTATGATGTACATAACACTTCAATCTTCCAGCATGAACCAGAGTCTAGCTACGACCTTTTGTAAGCATTCTTTCACATATTTTGAACTCATGGCACAATAATAGAGACTAAACGGTTTATTCTTAAATTGCAGCTATGGTGTTGGGAAAAGGATGAAGCTTGCTTATACTCGCAAGATCATTGATGCAATTCACGATGGGTCTCTACTGGAAAGTCAGTATGAGGCCACTCCCATCTTCAACCTGCATGTCCCAACACGTGTCAATGGAGTTCCCTCTGAAGTGCTTCATCCTGAAAATATGGTATGTGGTTAGAATCTCAACACAAAAGTATTGTCAATTGTATATTCTGTTGCATCTTTGCATGCCTTTCAAAGGAGTTTTGTATCTTTGCTTGAAGAGTATCATCGAGGTATTAGCAGTGCTGTTACTTTAAGCTGCGGTTACATGATGGCTTGAAGTAAATGGTTGTGGGTGCAGTGGTCAGACAAAAAGGCATATGATGCTACCCTCAAGAAGCTTGCTGGGCTTTTTCAGAAAAACTTTGAGACTTATGCAGATTACAAGGTTGGAAATGACAGTAACCTCACCCAGGAAATCCTTGCAGCTGGACCCCAGCTGCCAAAGGAAGTGTAAATATCGTTTAACCGCATTGGGATGGCTGAAAGGTCAAGTTCTACTAGTAGCATATGACCAGTATACAAGGTGAAGCTTTGCGTCTCACTCTGAAAATGATCTAGATAGATTGGATGTTAAATTGTAGTAGATTTGCTATAAAACGACGACGATGAAACTTCTGTGGGGTAGGATTTTTGAAGGGTGTAATACTGTAGGTAAACTTCTCTGGGAAGTGGGACGAAGTTTTTGGCTGAAGGTCTTCCAAGACTCTCTGCTGTTCACATTCTTTTGATCTGTCTCAAACTGACTGTCAAATATTATTTTATTCTTTCGTTACAATGGAACACTGGTAATTATTGTTTTGTACTCCTCAGATGATGTATCCTTGATGTTATTTGGGTCGGTGCTATAAATCCAGCTTCCACTTCTCTGGTAATTGTGGCCAAGTTTTTGGCTGAAAGTCTTCTAAAATTATCTGCTGTTCACATTCTTTTAATCTTCCTCAAACTGACTGTCGAATATTCTTTACTTCTTTGTTACAATGTAGAACTGGAATGAATTGTTTTATACCCCTTCGATGTATCCTTCATATTATTTAAGTTTGTAAACGCGATGATCTAACTTCCATGCTCTCCTTGATCCTGTATGCAGTAAAAGCTGTCTATGGTATACAGATAGGGAGTAGCCTAGGAATTCCAACAGCCATGCACTTTGTCTGTTTGCCTAATGATGCAATATGTCCCAAGTGCTGAGTGGGACTGTGCGTAGTTAAAGTTATGGATGGGTCCTGGATGGGTGAAGGATTTGTACTTTACACCTTTGTGGCACTCGACTAGAAGCCATTTCATATTATCCATGTTATGTCAAGCCAACTGTAGCCTTGCAGCAAAGTTAAAGGATAGAGCAAGTATGGTTGCTGCCTGGAGAAAGTAGACCCTACTCGCTTTGTAATTTACTCTCTCTCCAGTTCTTTCTGCCTTTGCTATGGGTATCACAGGTGTGTCCTTCTGTTCCTACTTCTTTCTGCTTCCATTTCCCCAGCCTGCACATTGCAAGCAGGTTGTACTTTGCCCGAGTTTCTCAGAAAACTTGCACTAGGATGGAACATCACTGAAGATAGGTGATTTTGTCAAGGGAGTGTTGCACTACCCTCAGCACTCTTTGGAGCCAGTAGAGTGCCCATCATCAGTAAGAACACTCTAGCGGCGCAGATGGAAAAGACAGAGATGCAGCTGCCGAATGTGACTCGGACTCCAACATTGACGATGAGGAAGATATGGCTATTTATTAGATACAATGGTCTATTCAAATGAAACTTCCATTGAACCTGATAGCAATTGGATGTAATTTTCCATTTTTGGCCCACCTGGAAATGCCAACAGGGTATGGTATGTATCTGACAATATGGGTTATGCTGATGAGCGAGCTGAACTTTGATGAGCCCACAGTACCATTTGTGTTGTGTAGCTGTGGAGCACCCAAAGCTGGCATTGGAGACACCAACTGTGTTAACAAGAGAGTTGGATCTGCTCTTTCTTTCTCCTTCAAATTCAAATGTAGCCTGGAGTTCTTCTCTGATCTTCCAGAGTTAAGTTCCTCGTCATCCATACTCTTCTATGGCACACACGTCCTCTTCGCCACCATCAGAGCAAAATTTGGAAAGCAAACATGGAAAAATACAAGACATGGAAAGCACAAAACGATCTCATCTCAGCGGTCCAAAACAAAAGATGGGGACAGAAAAAGAAAAAGATAGAGCTACTGTGCAAGAGGCAGTAAGGTTTCAAAACCCTGGCTATGGCGGCAAAGGAAAACCTTGCCTTTTCTTGCACACCAGTCTTGGGGAAATGGGGCGGGTCATGATACCAAAGGAGGTGTTTGAAAAGGAGTTGGGGGACATGGTGCGCAGCTGGATGCGTTCGTTTCCGAGTGTCAGGAAATGTTTCAGGCTACTGAATATGATGCCTCGTCCATTCGATGCACGGCTCAAGGTACTCTTGTGCTTTCCCTTCTTACGTTCTTCTCCTTGACTCTGGCCTTGTGTTGCTGCCCTGTTCGTCTGTGCATCTATGTCTAGTGATAGCGCAATCCATCATGAGCAGATTTAACTTTGCTACTCTTACTATATGTACGACTAACGTTAAACATCACTGCGTAAAACACTACTTAATCGGTAAGGGTGCATTTTGTGGTGGATTGCAGCAAGACCAACGAGCTACTTGAACGTTTGCAAATCCTGGAGACTGAGGACTCCTGCATTCAGACAGGTATGGGATTTGTTTTTGATGACGTCGATGGTACAATGTAACAACACACAAGGGACATAGACCTGCCACTTCTTAGACAGACAAACATACTGGAAAAATTGAGGCTCTTGCAGCTAGGTCCATAATGGTTGGAAAGAAGAGAGGGAGAAAAGGGAGGCCCTAGTTCAGGATGTCTTTGACAGAAACATGCTGTACTGAAATCTTGGGAACAAGGATTAACTGCCACTGGAGGCATGAAATCATCAAATTATCCATGATCGTATTTCCTATGATAGTAATGCTAACAGCAACCTTCTTTCTAAAAGGAGTCAGCTCAAAAGATTATCAAGTACGGCCAAGAATGACTGTGTGTGACAATGAGGAATTCCTCATTTCCCATTCGACATCCAAACGCAAAAGTGGGATGAATTTGTTTGAACATGCTACTTCCGTGGAGTTAATGGAATTACGTCAAGACCAACCAAGTTGTCATGCCCTGCCAGTAAGTAGTGAAATATGACCTACACCATAATTGACATGTTACATTATAATGGGCAGAGTAGGTGTCCTCACTTCCTTGTGGCAAAAGCTATGAGAGTTCAAAATATTTCTTGATTATTGCAAGATTATATCTTATTAAAGGATGAGCCCCAACAGGCCATCATCCTGACGCTTTCGTATAAATTATTGGTTTCGTCCTTCATAAGCTGTTTGTCTGGCTGGGCGGCACAGAGCATGACAATCAGCAAAAAGAACACGGCGAATTTGAGGACCGAATCCACCAGGCACAGTCAAACATAGAATACCTGCATGAACGAACTGCCCATCTCTTGCAAATAAAGGAGAAGCGTGAGCAACTGGTTACCAAAGCCATGTCAGGTATGTCTCTGATGGTCAGCTTATTTTGTGTGCATTTTGTTTGAATGTCTAGAGTATGCATCATTTTTACAAGCCACTAAGAGAGATCTTCTGCTCTCTTCTCTTCTGCTGTGTCCCTTGGGTCCGTTGGCCTCTGGTGGACATCAACTTTCTTTCTTTCTCTTCTCCTTGTCTCCACCTACTGTCCCTGTCTCCCTTGGTTGGAACTTTCTTAACTTCACCTGTAAAAGTGTACTTCAAGAATTCTCTGGTTGGACTCTCTTGAAGATGTCAATGCTCTTATTTGCAGAGATTGCAGGCAAGCTGAGTCGCAGAAAGCAAAAAGTGGAGGCATTGCGGGAGGCGACTGCATGGTACAAGCAACTCCTAAGCATGCGGTGCGAGTACTCTGACGGTAGTGTAATAAACTCAGCCAGTAACATGGAAAATGACAGTAGCACCAATGCATTCATGGATGATTTTCTTCTAGTTTCTTTTGCTCCCGAGTGATCATTATGAACATGGTCTCATCTGGGTTCTCTAGAGGTTCCCAATGTCGATTGCTAACTGTGCGAAATGAGATTACATGTGAATATTAGGTGCCATGAGCAAAATCTTCCTCCTGAAGAGCTTGCTGTCTCTCTTGCCTAGCCTTTATTTTAGCACTACCTTTGACTATTGCTGACAAATGTACTGCAGGTAAACTGTACATAGCCTCATAGGCTGTGGCTCAACAAAGAGGAGAGAGAGGGGATAGCATCTTGTATGGGTTTTATTTCTTTTGTACCCTTTAATTTCATCATGTTCTGCCCCTTGGCAAAGATTTCAAATGTCTGGTATTCATTGGGCATTGGCAGTTATTGATGAGGCTGTGTTGCCATGGCTTGAGAAAACCTGTCTCTTCACTGATTGTCAACCTTCTTTTCACCCCAGCTGTTAAGTTCATCTTCACCAATGTGGATCCACGAGACCCAGAGTGGGAGTTTTCCTTCTCAATTCGGCATGACAAAGCTACCAACATATGGTTAAGTGGGCTCTCATCACACTCTTACCTCTTTTACTTCTTGAAACTTTTGAGTTGTCTGCAACCATTAACACAGGGTGTGGTATTACATGGTTGTCAAGCACCAACAATAGCTAGAATGTCATATGAATCCAGTTTTCTTCTGTATCTTCGTTGTCACAGTAGTGTTGTCTGCTTCCTTTGGCCTAGGTATGCTTGTTTATGAATATTTCCACAGTACAGCTCCAGTGTGGACTCCACTAATTTGGTGACTCGTTTTAGTAAGAATCCCTCTGGTGTGCTGTGGACAGTGGTGGACTGTAATCCCTATGTGGAGGCCAGTGGAAGCCTGATTGATGCATTGAACCGAAGCAATGACTTCTCTCGGTTTGTAAGGTCTATGCGCCAGGAGTTTTATTCTGTATGTAGCATTCAGAGGGGTTCCTCACCAGCGATGGGTGGTTTCCAATAGCAAGGTGGCCCTAGCCATTGAGATCACAGTATTTACAAACATTGGTTTTGTGACTATGTATAGCATCCCCACACTGTAAAATAGGAAGTATTGAAGCCATGCACACTCACATGATAGTGATGTGCTTAGGATGCCACTGTAGTGTTAGACTCACCACTCCAGCTACCTCCTTCGTTGCCACGTTTCACCAGACAAGCTGAGTTGCAGGGTGTGTCATGCAAGGACTATGGAACGCAGTGACTTGGGATGGTGAAATCTCTAATCCTTTCAAGGGTCCATCATATCAGTACATTCAAGGTGGTGGTCTTGTACACAGGGCAGGTACAAATGTGAAGCACCTGCTCATGTTTAATGTAGAAAATTTGGTGAGCACTTCATTTGTGACTGCTTGAAACAATTTAGCAAGGGAGATCTTAGCTAGAGCTACAATGATTGTGAGCTTTAATTTGCTTCTTATCATCTTTTGGATAACATTTGTAAAACAATTGACGAATTTACAGAGCCTATTACTCAATGGGCAACCATTGAAATCAGCTTCAACCTCCACCATTCAGTTCCCTGTTAGAAAGGATAGCCCAGGATAGCCCAGCATCTCCCTGCAACCTAAGAGAGTGTACTCATGAGACGTTGTTTGCCTTAGCAACCTAAGAGAGAAGACCCTAAACTTGGTCTACATCCATGGGAAGTTCAGAGGGCCCATGGGACAGTAGATTGCAGAAACCAAAGTATAAGCACCCAATGTTGCATGGAGAGCAAGAGCGAGATAGAGAGAGTACGAAAACCCTGCACTTGACACGCCTACAGCAAATTTTCACAGAATAAGCTTGAGAGTTGTAGCCACCTAGAGAGCAGGAGGTTGAAGCGATGGCAAAATCTGCTGCTTCACTACCACTTTTGAACCCAAAGGCTGTCCTTCAACTTGCCAGGGTTCTATTCCCCAGTCTCCATTAAACACCTTTAAAAATCCAGGCTGGTCTCTGCCACATTGCCCACCATCGTCAGATTAGATTGCAGAAATTCCATACTTTCCTAAGACTCAATTCTGGGTTATTCACTGAGCAAATTCTCTTCTTGACCCAGATTGATAGATATGCTAGATTAAAGAATCCACCAAACAAACAGAATATCCTGGAAGGCAAGACCCCAAAATAATTAAATATTCTATCCTTGAAGTAGGAAGTGTACACACTTAACTACACCAAAACTCCCCTGCCAAGAGACTTGTAAGACTGCGCTGCATCTTACAATGGCAAATAGAGTTAGATAGAGATTTTCGGTCTCAGGTAGTTCTTAGACAGCTGACACAACTAAGCTGATAGCTGAAGCATACAGACTTCATATTTTGTATACTCTCACATACTTTGCAGTCAGCCAACAGTAGCAGTATACAAGTAAAAACATGTAGTGATCCAATGCCTCTTGGCTTAGAAGGTTGTTAGTCTTCAAGATTTTTCAGGTTACTCATAGCTGTCCCACAAAAATATCCCAGTGTATTGACCCTAGTCCCTTTTATTCCTTCCCCATAATTCCACAGTCTCCGCTACGCAGCCTACAGTCAACTCAATGGTGGAGGGCCAATGAAATTCATCTCTCTATCTGAGGATAGCTCAGTTTCTCTCTTTTTGTCCAGTTTAGGTACACCTGAGGAAAGACCTGTGATGGCAATGATACTTGATAGAGTTGGTGTGAAGGAAACAGGGAGCCCACTTACAAGCTAAAAATGTTGGGTGGGCCCCAACAAGAAGAAGTTGGTTATAGCTGATGAAAAGTGGGAGTTTGTCCCAGCCCTCTGGTGTGGATCGGGATGCTAAGCAGTGCCGCAAGCGGTGGAGCAATCTGTGGGATGACTATAAGAAGATCCGTGATTGGCGCAAGCGGAGCGGAGTGGACTCATATTGGGTACTTTGTTTTCAATTCACTTTGATGTGAACATTTGGATCCTTTGGGAACGTGAAGATATGTGAGTTCAATCAGTTCATGGAACTTTGGTCTGCTCCGGGAGCACAAGTGACCTCCCATCGTTCGGCCGGCAAGTGCGGCATACACGTATTTGACGTGGATCGGGGTGCTTACTAGGTATTACTTTTCGTAATAGTAAACACCCCTCCTCCCTCCCTCCGCCCAAGTAACTGAATAGATGTGGCGCGCCCGGGGAGTCGAATGCCCTGTTGGCGCCCCGGCCAGCAACGGCCGCGTGGACCTCGTCTGGGCGACCCACCCTCCGCGGTCACATTGACAGAAGGCGTGTACGAGACAGCCCAACAACCTCTTTTTTATTGGGTACCGTATTTTTGTGTCAGACACCCTTCAAATCCATTTGGGATTAGGATTGATGGTATTATGTCGAAATGAAATGCTTACTTACATGTGAACGGAATGTGAAGAGCGTGGTGCGAGCTGCACGGGAAGAAGGAACACCGGTAAGTCGTCCTCGTAGGGCATGGTAGTCTTGTTGACATTGGGCGTTCCATGTTGAGTTTGCCCTTTCAACTCCATGTCCATCATACGTTGCATTTCCAGCCTCTTGTGAATCGCGTCTTCCACGGGAAACCAGGTCTTGTCGAACTGCGCATTGCAAACAAGCACGAAGGAAAGACGGTTAAGAGACAGGGCCCCAGCAGATATGACATCGCCGAAAATTGTAGCGGCAGAAATCCGAGAGGTCTTACCGGACCCGCCCCATTTGGACGGGGATCGACAAACGTTTGATGGAGGTAGAGGTCGATGTAATGGGTGCAAAAGTATCCACATTCCCAATCCGAAGGTTGTTGGGGTACAGGAGGCCGTGACCACCGAGCTTTGAATGTTGTCCAGGTCCATTCAGGCGATAAAGGAAACATGCCGCGTAATACGGCCCACAATTTACCAACATGACGGTGCAGGTGTTGATCCTTATATGAGTTCCGGGCCGAGTTCAGGTGCAGGAACATGTGAGCCTCCATAATAATCACGCTCCAGTGGGAACTACAGAACAACTCGCAATATGTGAGCCCGATTAAAAAAAAAGAATCTCATGTATGTTGAGACGTACACATTATAAATGAAAGTGACTAGGAATGAATATGCAAGGCTGGAAACCTGGAGGTAAAAAAAATATTTACCCATAGAAGACGGGGTACAATAAGAGCGTGGATACCAGAAACTGTCATCTCCCGAAAACGAGACTCCTTCCACGTTTTAATGGATTGAGGTGTGCAACCATGCTTCGCACAATGCTCTCGAAGTGAAATCCAAGTAAACGAATACAAAGCTAAATATGTACACGTAACATGTTGGGGAAGAGATAGGCCCTTGCATGTAATCCAAAAATCTATCATCTTATCACTAACCCTTGGGATTTTGAAGATTATCCATGTCTTCAAGGCGCAAGGGCACCTGCTTGGCTGGCACTTTTGTGAAGAACCACACATCCGTGCTGTGGTTTCCGCCTTGTCCATGTCGCCTCCTGATAAACAAATCACTCGAACTACGTGAATGTTAAATGTTTTGGAGCAGTCACGCATTGAATTGATTAATATGGAAAAGAAAAAACACACTATCGGACTTTTTTTAATTCAGACCCTGATTAGTATGAAAGACATGTTCCTTGCTTACATGATCCACCTGCCATGCACACTACTGAAACCATACAAGAAATGGTATGTAAAGGTTTGCATTTCAATACTCTAAACTTTGGCTGGTATTAAGAAAAAAAACACTGACATCTGAGATGTACACGAATTTTTTTTTAAAAATGCGAACCAGGGTACCAGTTTTCGCAAATTTGGACGAGGTTGACAATACGAAGATTCTTGAAACATGTCATGCCCCTTGACAGAGCATGGCATGATAAAGCTGTTAAGTTGTTGGCGTCCCTATGTGGATATACCCCCCCCCCCTAAAAAAAAAGGGTTTGATTGTGTTTTTGAACTCACAGTACGTCCTCCATGGCCATATGCAAGCTGCGGACATACAACATGGACAAGAGGATTAGTTTGCAAGGTGAATGGTTGTCGTCACGGCAATTGTTGGCACATCACAAACTGCACTGTCGGGTCACGAGTGAACAACTACCTGCTACATGGTGGTTCCGGTTTTTGCCCTTGACTCTTCTCAATCTGGATGCTTTGCGCATCCTCCAATGCCAATTGAGAGCCTTGTTCGAGCAATGAAAGATTCAAGAAGGGTAACGGTTGCGGCCCAAGTTCTGGAAGGCTTCACGCACCCTGGGAAGCGTCCCCGTCAAATCGCTTCTTGGCCAACCTGTTGGATGGTTGCTTCAAAACCTGCGCGCGCACTTCTTCTCGCACCACATGCACATATGCAGTAGAATTTGCAGTGGGGGAGTGGAGGTGTTCGAGTACAGTGGCTGGAGAGGGGTTCGAATTGTGGCGAGTAAGACGTCGCTGCTTTTCAACCACCGCTGTCACGTACTGTGCGTCACGAAAAGCATGTGGTTGTTCTTCTTCTGCAGCAGGTGGATCGGCCTAGACAGTGCGATCGTCTCGCTGCCCCATATCGTCGTGCCCATCCACATATGCAGGTTGTACAACGCTAAATGACATATGGTCCCCTTCGCACACATTACTCCACAATGCCCGCAGGCTGTTCCGGGCTAGGGTTGTGGATTCGCGTATGGAAGCATTCATGAACGTGTAATATTGATCACATGCACGGCAGTGCAACGTTGAGAATGACGAACGTAAATCGCATGAAGAGCAGGGGATCGTGCCAAAAAAGGAAATGGAGGAAAGAAAAAGGTGGACGGAGCGTACCAGGCATCTAACCGATCCATAAATCCTCCCACTGCTTGAGGCATTTATGAAATTGATCCAGGGCCACTTCTCTGGCATCACCGTTTGTTGTGGTCCCACACCACATCGTATGAAAGTGTTCGGGAAACGCAATTGCCATGTCCCCGACTGTTCTTATTCTGATGAGAGAAACATTCGCGTGTATTTTCTCCGATGCATACTTGCGTTGGGCCGGACTGTTTCTTGTGAGAACATCGACGATTTCGTCCATCTCAGACTTGGCATGAATGGGGTCTGGCATATTGCCAAACACGAAAGACCCCAAACTGAGCAGCGTGGTTGCACATGCTCGGACAACTCTGCGTCCATATACACATCCGGATAGTGTTTTAAGCATGTTTGTCAACGAGTTATCAAAAATGGTGGAAACAGGCAAGTTCGTGTCCACTTGGGTCATCCACAGGGTGCGGATCAATCTGATGATCATAGGGGATGTGGCCGGGTCGTTGGTGTTTGCACCTCGCCTAGCCGCCGCCATGACGTCCATGACATGTTTGCATCTTTCCCCTAAATGATCCCAGCAGCAAGTGCTCAAACAAGCCGGGCGGTGAGCGGTCAGTACGACCCATATCGGGGACCAACCCCATTGTTTTCGTTCTTCCACACGGACCCTCCTCTGATCCCAGTCCTCCAATTTTGACTTTACATACATCTCCCTCAATCCAAATAGTTTTGTCTGTGCAGCAAAGAACTTTTGGTCGTGCGCTTGCATGCGTTCTCGAAAAGCATGGTACCGGATCAATTTCGAAACCTCGTCATTTGCCACGGAGGTGTTCATCTGTTTCCCAGCCAATGCGTCGGTGGTACTTTTGACTACTGCTTTCTCGTCTTCCAGGGCATCTTCCTGCAACCATTAAATTTGCATGCTGGAGCACTTGAATACCCACGGAATTCTTCGACGAGGACGAACACGATATATAAACGACAAGGACGAGGGGGGGAAGGCATGGTGAGAGAGGTACCTGACGCTCCATATACCAGCGCCCGTATGCTGATGCAAGCAAATCCCTAAATTTGTTGTTCCCACTTGTGAGGAGCGCGGCAAAGCAATTGGTGAATGTGGGGTCGTCCATTGCCGGAAAACCTTCCGGAAACAAGCCGAACTCTTTCAAAACCCAGAAACCGCAAGGTTCCACAGTGTTCTCCCTTGGAGGGATAGGGAGAGCAGATTCCAACTGCGATGCCTGTTCCTTGAAGAGCGCAATGGCTTCTTCTCTGTTCTGAGGGTGTGGAAGGATCGCGTGCGGGAAGGCTGGGGATGGGGACCTATTCATATCTCGTATTGAATGTATGTAGTGGCGTAACGCATCACGTGATTGGTGTAAGCATTGAACCGCGGTCGGCACTGGCCTTCATTTTGGACCAGCAATGTTTTCTCCATTGAGCAATGGGCTCACCGCCAATGGGGTGGATGCGTTGATATCGGTTGGAAAATACTGATGGGGTAGATGTTTGGGAGATACATATCTGCTCATCTGACGGTCTGCCTTTGGAATAGCCGTAGCATTGCGCGAAAGGGTGTATGTCATCAGAAATATACGACGCAACGACAACAAGTGATCTCCCATCGTTCGACACGTGCGGTATACTCACAGTCATGATGAAGGAGTGCTCTGACAGCACACGCGGCTCGCTAGCAGCATGAGCACGCATGCTCAATCCCACCAAATAAACATGAGTCACCAAGCCCTCCGAATTGAGAAGGGGCGTCACCGTCGTGTCAGGAGCCAGAGAGAATTTCATCCTATAAGCATAATTCAATCTGTACTAAGTCAGACGCTTGGGAAAATAGCTCCAAAAAGTTTATGATACAAAATGGGGTGGGGGGGGGGGGATAGGATATGAATAGGATATGAGAGACAAAACCGGGGCCATCTTGCTTCAACCATGTTTCTATGGCATATACTATCGAGTATCAAGCTACACTTCAGCGTCTCTCCTCCGCCGCCACATACTCTCCTCCGTGTACTCCAAGTCCATGCCATCAAGAAGTGATCCCTTCCCCCCCCCCCACCACCCTCCATAACCGAGGTTTGGAGGCATTTTGCCTACGTGGCAACCTTTAACTTGTCCTGAACAGGCCTGTCACCCACCGTAGCCCGCCACCACCTCGGTTATGTCTGGTAGACGGGGAGGCTTGACCGGCTACGGGGTGTAGCGAGACACCAGGCCCTCCCTTGACGCTGCCGCGTCTCGGCACTGCTAGTGTCCGGCTACACCCTGTAGCCAGTCTCGCCTCCACGGCTACCTAGTCCAGTGAGCTACCTAGTCCGTATCTATTCTGCATAATCTACCCGGCAAGCTGATCTAACCGTCTAACTAACTAACCGTCAGCTATGACAGTACTTACTGTACTATGTTCCCTATGTTGGTGACGTTCCCGCATTTCCTACGCCCTGTGACTTATCTGTGATCTCCATTGCATGTAACCCGATCAGGTGTAACCCCAATATTGCATGAAACGCAAATTGGAGAGTGTTACGAATAAACCACATAGAAGCATAAAATGCATAAAATTCAAGAGACAATTTTTGTTTTTGAGGCCATTTGACCAAGTCGTTGTCCAACTCTTGACACAGCCAACAAATCATACGATTTTTGCGAATTTCCAGCAAAAGTACTCGAAATTCTAAATTTGTTTGAAGGGCCAACCACTGCCGCAGGAAAGCCCACTTTGCTATTTTTCG
Organism: Takakia lepidozioides; assembly: GCA_030704615.1. Classification (NCBI taxonomy): domain Eukaryota; kingdom Viridiplantae; phylum Streptophyta; class Takakiopsida; order Takakiales; family Takakiaceae; genus Takakia; species Takakia lepidozioides. The sequence continues at coordinate 39,224,171 of CM060732.1, read as the reverse complement.
TGAATTTCCAGCGACCAAAAGTACTTGAAATTCCACATCTCTCACACTGCAGGTCCAAAAATCATGAGACCAAGCTGGTGCACCCCTCCTCATTGAACCCTCCTCATTGAGGGCTTTCCAACCGCACCAAGCACCCGGGCTGGGCCCCGCGGTTTGGGAGATCTTAACAGCGCCACAAAACAGAACAAACAAACAAACGGCCTTGCTTCATATATTGATCTGCCAAAATACAACGGTGAAAAAAACAAAAAAAAAACCATGGAATTTGCCCAAATTTTGTGAGCATGTGGATGTAGCAAGTAGGGATGTCCTTGTCCCGTTGGGGTAGCAGTCAGGATCAGGGAAGATTCCACTTTTGTAATAGAATGTAAGCTTTAACAATGGGTGGTGGTGGGTATGGGTGTGATGGGAGATTGGGCGGCAAGGCTAGTAGGTAGAGCTGTACCCTTCCATAATAATCTTCCCTTGCAAGTCATTTCGCAAACAATACAAACTTTCTACACAGCAGACAAGTAGCATCGGGATTGGGGAAGGAACGGAAGTGCAGTTAGATTCAAGTATTGTCTACCCAAGCGCTTAGTCACACTCTTCTGTCTACATGGCTACCACAGCCTCTCTGATTTGGGCTCCTGCTATTTTTCTGATTCTGGGTTTACAGACATGATGTATGAGCGCAATTAAAGATGGGTAGCTTCCTGATCGAATGTGTTCAATTGGAGTAGCCAGAGTAACCAAGATATGTCCTGAACCCATTTTCGTTTGTATGAATGGTTACTAAATTTGTTATAGATTGCCTACCGTTTCATAAGTCTACTTCTACCTCTTCATGTCTTCTTCTCTCTCTTCCTACATAGGTTACAAGGCCTTCCCTCCAAGGGGCTTGTGGCCAGGGCCCTCACAACATCTATGAGACTAAAAAATTCAGGCTTCAAACAATCCTGGTATGCCCGTGTGGATACCTTTTTTGAACGCCATGGACTCTCTATAGCTTCACTTTTGCCAGTGAACCCAGAAGAGGTGGAAATCACATCCAGGCATGACCGCAACCAACTCATTAGAAAGGAGCTCATGGAGTTACATGTCAGGAGAACTTGGAAGTTACCCAATCTCACAACAAAGCTCCATTTCTATCGAGAAACATTCTTGGTTCTCCGGGATGATAGAATCTTGCGGCCCAATCACCTTTCGGCCTCTTTATCTCCTTCTCTCCTGAGGGCTTTGGGGCGGTTCAGGGTGGGCTCCCACAACCTACGGATAGAGACTGGCAGATGGGAAAACCTACAGCGGGAGGACCGCCTATGTCCTGCTTGCACAGGGCGCAGCCAGGAAATTGAAACTGAAGAACACTTCTTCTTCTATTGCCCCCTATACTAAGAGATCCGTGGGAGATTCCATTGTCTATTCCGTGGAACCCAATCTCTCACTGAAGTCTTCCACTATGAGGATCAGAAATGGCAGCCTACCTGCACGAGGCATTCACCCTTAGACAATCTCCGACTCTGGTTTTCCTATTTTCTCTCATGTTCTTCCTTCCATTTGTCCCATAAGCTCTATGAGCTTTCCGCGGACGTTATAAAGCACCATTTCATTTCATTTCTCTTCGAATCTACTACTCGACAGACGATGGTGCACTGTAATTAGCTTCGATGAAGGCATTTTGTCGCCACTTCTTTTGTGATCGCTCTTTGCACGGACCAGAATTGCCAAGGAATGTCGATAGAGGCTATGATCGCTTTTGCTTATAACAAAAAACCCTAGACATCACAGCAGGACGGCCTTCTAGAACTAGTTGCCATCGCTGAGTTTGATGGATATGTGTGGTTGAGAATAGCTCTAAGAGTAGCGATATTTGTTTCCCTCCCTCCTCTCGTCTTCTCCGTTCTTTGTATACGAGGCAAGGGTCATGATCTCACAAGGTGGAAAAGCTCATGGCAAACCAAGGCGAGGCCTTCATATGTAGAAATATTGGCAAGAATGACAAACAAGGCAGGTTGAATGTCAGAAGGGACAGAATGTTGGGGAGGAGAGAAGATTAAAACTAACTTCGAACAACAACAGCAAGATCCAAAGCTGTTATCAACGTAAGTTCATGCTCTCGTCAGACAACTTTTCATGGAGTACCTTTGGCAATATCCAGTACTTGCAAACCTATGACTTAGAAAGTCTGAGATGGGAACATGTTGACAATGTGCACCTAGACCTAGCTACAGGGTACATCTGAATAGCAATGGATGTGAGGGAACTGTCAGGAAAGCACCGTGCCCTCTCCAAGCCTTCCATGCAGAACCAACAGAGAAAGCATTCCAAATGCAAATGTGGCCGGCAAGTGATTGAGTAATTTACTTTTCTGTTAATGATTCTTGTACTGTGGTAAAATGTACTTGGACAAATAACCACTGTACCATGCTTTGTCTCTCTGTCTGTTTGACAGAGGGAAGAGGCTACATTCAAGTTGAGCCGTCAAGATAACCTCAATGACTTTACAGGTGAGGGCCCTCACATCATGGGGACCCAGACTGGGTAAAACACACCCCTTGTAGCCTAAAGGGTGAAACAAATGGCAGGTCCTTATGTTAACCACCGCTATAACCTTTACTTGTTTTGATTTCTGTCCTACAATTATCATAGGAGGTTTTAACGTAGACATTTTACAACATAATTCTTTGTCAACAGAACAATTATGCTTACTGCAGATTGCAATATCAACTCCCTACCAGGGGAATGGCCATTTCAGTATCAACTGGTGATGATTGTTTTGCAGCAGCTGTCCCATTCCTCTGTGCGTCCTGTTCTTCACTAGCCCTTTCCAAGGCCACATCTGTGTCCTCCATTTCTGCAAGTTCGGCAGTTTCTGTAGGAGTGCTTGGTCTGCTCAACTTCTGTGGGGGTAGGCTGCCTATTTCAGGTTGAGCATCAGAAGACCTTGTGGGACTCGTTGATTTTCCAGGGGGAGGGGATGAGAGTTCAGGGGATCTCTTTGAGGTCAAAATGTAAGGCCCATTCGTGCGAGCCCTGGAAAAAGACTCAAAAGATGAGTGTCAGGCACCTGGGTGATGTACTGTGTAACAGGCTGCCAAAGAATAATTTCCATCAAATCTCCTATTCCTGCTTGAGCCTCTGGAATAAACTTAAACAGACCCACCCAGAGTAGGCATGTCCAAATTGTGCATCCACAGCACATGCCAGTAAGATAGTTGCAGTTCATGAACCTTGTAAATAATGAACTACTCTATCTCCTTGATTTACCATGCTGACCACCCATGAAGAGAACATAGGGCTGGTGAAGGGGATACCTCTCTCTTCGCTTCTCAAGAAAGCGGACCAACGACGTCTTCCTGGCCATTGGCAACACTGTCAAAACCAGAAATGATACACGAGTCCATGTCAAGATTGTCTGTGGCCACGAGTTCCATCAACACATGCCAATGCTTATTGCTTAGCAGTGATTTGAAACTAGCATGAGCACATCAAAAAGACAGAAAAACTATGCACCTCTGGTACAAGACGATTTAATTCTGATTGGTGCACTTTCACAAGCAGGGAGACTGTCGGGTTTCGAGCTTTTAGGCTGCTGCTCCACTTGCTGAACAGTTACCCGTCTGGCAGACAGACCAGAGCCCTGGCCAGGGGTTGAGGACACCGGAGCCGAGGCTGGGCAAGATAGCTGCACATCAACTTGTACTGATTGCAGCCGCTCCTGCTGTTGTTGGGAAGGTCCAGGGACAGATATGGGTTGGGGCAGAGACCTGGATGAATCCTTGAGGTTTGCAGCGGCTGGCATAGGTCCACTTGGTGCAGGGCCTTGTGTACCAAGGCTTGAGGACCATGGTGTCCTACTTCCAGCCAGGAGCATAATGGCTTGTGCCTGTGAATACAAGCAAGAATCAATGTCAATCAGGAAACCTGCCCGTATCAAGGGCAATGTCCTGTATCATGCAAATGATGCAGCAGTGGGGACGTTTTGTATCCCCTAACAACAACAGCCTGGAGTACTTTCCCAAGCATGAGGTCTGACAACCTTTATTCTCAATAGTGTGATTCGTACTGAAGCCACCACAGCCATGCGCCACATCTGTTGCAAGATAGAGGGGCTAGAGAAATGTGGGAAAACCAACATTATGCTTTCTGACATGATGACACTTCAGTCCACAAATCTAGACTCAGTTCCTCTCACTGCATTGTCGTAAAATGTGCACTATGGCAGTTTTAGGCTCTCATGTATACATAGTGGGCTTCACACGACCTGCTCCGGTACATTCTATTCCAAAGAGATTATGCCAACACATATTTGCTGTAAGCAATCGTTAAAGGTATTTGCACACAAGTACAATTCTGAGTGATATATCTTCTACTAGATCTCTAGAGATCTAGTGCTAGCCACTCAATAGAAGTTTGTCTGATAAGTCTGCTGTCTAACCTTATCTGCTGGAACGTCGTCATAAACATTCACTGTGCCGGCATAGAAGATGGTAAGCTGCGCTGTTGCAGGCCTCCCCGCAAATTTTGTTGAAAAAAACCTGCTAAAAAATGTTTAATTGTTAGAACAAGGTGATTGAGGTCTTTCCCATACTCAGCAGGATTGATTGACACTTACTAGAGCCCTGCACCCACGAGGGCTCCCGCAATGCTGAAGCCGATGTAGACATGTCGGGTCGCATACCAGATGACATTTGATTAGTGAGCAGCAATAGCAGAAAACCAATCCAATGAATAAAACCACATAAGACTGCTCACCTTTGTGGGATAGGAGGTGCACTGGCATCAAGCGACGACTGCTTTGATACAGCACCGGCAGCAATCCCCTCGGGCATGGTGGCAGGCATTGGGGCACCTACAACTGTGGAGTTTGATTGTGCTCGCGAGACCAGATTAAGACCTAGTGCATTCTCCAACAGGGATGTATTAAATGAGAGAGACATACCTGGCGAGTGTAATGCAGTTATTTTCATGAAGATTTCAGAACCCACTAAACTCTCCAACAGATTGTTCGAAGAAACTTCTTTTGCGTGCATTGCAGCAAGTCAAGCATATAAATGTACCTACTCCTGAGACATTTTTAGTTCCCATTTCTAGCAGACACCCACAAAGGGCCTTTGGAGTCTATATGATGAATGTGTCTGTGTGACAGAGAGAGACAGAACACTAGAAACTCACATGGCCTCAAAATGATTCCTAGCACCAACAAGACATAACATTGTCCAGGCAGACCTGCAGCAGAGCCAAAGCGTTTAGGCGTGCGTGCCAGCTCTTCTAAGGCACGGCTGGCAAGGCTCAAAGACGGGTTGTTCCCAATATGACTTGCTTGAGTGGGCAACAGTGGTGGGGATTGAACGCTACACCGGGGACCCCCTTCCTTGTTTACTGCAAAGCTTCCTCGGTCCAAGGCTTCTTTGGCTGATTCGTGCTCAAAGGAAAACCCTTGCTGCAATGAACAGAAAACAGACCCACCAATCAGAGACCAAGGACTATCACTTCAAGTCAAAATAACCTTGGTGCATGTGTGGACAAGCTGCAGTGATTCTTCTTAACATAGAAAGGTGAAAAAGAATTGTCTGCACTCCGCCCTCCGCAACCAAATCTTCGTGTTGAGGTAAGATCTGTAATGGTTGGCGACCAAGCATGCAAGAAAGCGGATTGTCCACCAGCATGCAACTTATAAGACCGTAATCTGTCCAGAAGCCAGTTACTAGGACTTTTTGTCAAAGCAATGGTAGGAAAACAAAAGATCTCTGATTGCAATGTGAACTAACAAATCCACAGTCAGCAAAGTACCAGCCCAATACATAAAAAGAGTGAACTGAGGATTATAGGGGGCTTCTCTTGTGTATGGAAACCCAGGTTTGCACAGTGCTCCACATAGTGCATAGCTATCGGTGAGCCAAACACGGCCTATGGGGTTTGGATTGGGTCTCTCTCTCTTCATGAGTCACTTGGGTCTACACAGTACCTGCTCTTGACGTGCTAAGGACTTGTTCCATGAGGGCCACTGCATTCCTGCAGAAGGAGGATCAAAAGCCAACACCAATCAACCCACTTTCCAGGTGGAGCTGGACATGCCACAGCAAACACTAATCTTCCTGCAAACGTCCAACATGCACATACTGCAAATGCATCACAAGTATAACAAACTTGGGCTCCAGCCATACTTTCATCAAAGCAACACTCCAATTCTCAGTATTATCTATGAACAAGTTCACCCCAGATTGACATGGGGGTTCTGTGGTCAAATTACCTTGTACCTCATACATCTTTTCACTGGATGTATATATATATATATATATATATATAAGTATATATATTCTTCCCAGTCTAGGACAAACTCACCAATGTCTAGAATTAATCTCCGGCATTCTTCACTTGAGAGCTTCTGAATGTCAGCAGCAGTCAGCTCTTGCAGCGGCTTACTGGTACCAATACCCCTTTCTCTCTCGCTTGAAGATGGTCTTCTCAAACCCTCTTCCTTGGATTTATTCTCCTCAGCCTCAAATGATCTTCTCCTATACTGTGCCTGGGACCTTTGAACAGTAGCCCCGTTGAATCCAATGAAGCAACCTCCCCTGCTAAGATTGACTGTGTCATTCCCACAGATGGTCGAATTGCCAGACGCACTTCCAGGGCCAGCAGAGGTGCCAATATCCCCTCTTGATCCAACACCACTCCTAGGATTAAAGCTAAGACCACCGTTTCCAAGAAGACTATTTAGTCTACTCATGGTATTGTTAGAGAAGGTCGAAGACAAACCAAGGTTGCTCTGCTCCCCTGCTTGCCGCAACCGAGTCAACGATGAGATCCTCTCAGGTCCTTGATTCCCCATCTCGCTCTCCCTCTCTCTTTCTGCTCTTGTAGTAACACTGCTGCTAGTCCTAAGTCCCATGAAATCCCGGGCAACGGCTTGGTCTCTATCTCCCTTCATAGCCGATAGCACACAGTCACAAGAACCAGAAGCGGATCTTTGCGTCGACGATCAGATTAAACATCACTGCACATGAAGTCCATGAAGATGCTCACCCTCCACATTATCTTATTTAGGTTGGAAGCCCATCGGTTTCACCTGAACTATAATAGTCTGTCTATGCCCCACTACTGTTATATGCCTGCAACTCGGTGTCGGAAGTGTCAAAGCACTAACTTCCACCATGATGCTTTGACAGAGAACTACGCCAATGATGCGGCACCCCCGATAGAATGTATGTCCAGTTACCGACTTGCTGTGGCTGAAAGGAAAGGCGGCAGCTTTGGCCAAAGGTTGCACAAACCAAAAGCCTGGTTGGAAACAATACGAGCTCAGTTGCAAAATCCACACATGCTGGTGAGAAGCCGTTCTCACGAGAACTCATGCGTGGGGCAGGGAAAAATCCCTACCAATATCCACAAAGTGATGGCCGGTACAAAGTCGAGGAGGGCAGGCATGATGAAAGCAGCATAATTGATCTGGAGGGAGCACGTTCTAACTAGGAGGCTACAATAGGGATTCATAATATCCAGGCCTTTGAACAATGAGATGAAAAGATGATCACCACACTCTCGGTTTCACTCAGGGCCATATACTGAGTCAACGACACCACACTTGATAAAAAGGGACGATTTGTATCAACACATGTGAAAAAGATCCTAAACCAAGAGGAACCTGAAAGAAGGGTGTAAGCTCAGTTAGCTCCAAACTCAAAGCCTTTCATCAAATTTGGTCGGCGCATCAGGGATACCACTGACTTGCTGCAGTTTCTTCCAGGCAATGTGCTGCAACTGGAAAGAAACTATGCTTCCTTTAAGATTGTAGTCATTCGAATTCCACAGCTGGACGCCTGCATGAGAGACTTGAGCATGCCCCACGATACCAATTCTGATGATATTCAGAGTCGAACAAGTGCATCGTTGAGCAGCCAGAAGTAAACACACCCACCAATGTTTTTGCGTCTCCACTCCGCCCAACAAAGAAATCCGGCCAGCATGGCCAGAAGCGGTGACTTTCTGTGAGCCTGCTCTCCAATAACAAGCCCCCTGCTTGCAAACCAACGCTACTTGAAACTCCGGGTAACAGCCAGACAGCTGAATCTTTCGACAGAAAGCTCTCGAAGTCTCCCTGCCCTTTACTCCAGTACTCCTCGAGGCTCCTAAGTTAGTGGAACTGCACGGTTCTGGCAAAAGTGTGAGTGGTGGGTGATGTCAGCTGCTGCACCGAGCAAGAATGCTACTTTGAACTTCTTAATTAACACAAAAGGGCAGTTCGAGCCCAATCTCTACCAGCCCGGTAGCACCTTATGACTTGGGGGCATGATCACGATTGACCATCATTCAACGCTTACGACTCTGTGGCTGCACTCAGCTAAAGCCAATCTCGCAAATGTTATCAGGCCATGAGAACAGGTCCGATCTGACTTGGGGGTGCAAAGTGCAAATTACACTTGAAGAAAATGTTCTCACAGATCCTAAACCTGATTGGCACCCAAATGATCAGCACGAATATCTCAGGGTCATAATCACCACGGACTGCCATCTTTCAATTCCCAAATATTGATGAATTCCTTATAACTGTATGCGTGCGTAAAGTAGTACGGATTGATTACGGACTCGGTTTTATTATGAATTCCAATCTCGATCTCGGCTGGATGGACTTGAGGAACCCAATGTGCAGCTTGCGAGCACCTGTGCTAACTTAAACGTGCCTTGAGCATTATACAAAAGAATGTAGCAAGTGGGTCTGTACTTGCTCAAACTTAGAGTGACAAAGATCTTGCAGATTACGTGGGAATCAGTACCAATGAATCCAAGGAATGCTTGCCAGTCACACACAGGCATATAGTTGGGGCACTTTCTGATGTGTTTCTGGCATCATTGCGTTTGATGCACATCTTCCTTGAATGTATGGATAGGTGATACAAAGTTTGTCCCAGTGCCAAGGCCACTACTTGCCAACATCTTTTTTCTTCGTTTTTTTCCTAAAGGGAAATATCCGGGAGTGACCGACCGCTCACAAATCAGGCCCCTTAATTACAGTTAGAGGAGAAAATAACCTCTTTCATTGTAACCTCGCCATGAGGCACCAAGCACAAGGCTCTAGGGACACCGTCCACCAACATCCATCTGCGTCATGTATGTTTTTTTTCCTACTAGTTGCTGCTTCTGATGAATGGAATGTGTTGACAAAATTTCCCGGAGTATTGCAGCTTTTACATGTTAAGAGAAGTTTATCAAGTTCTGCAATAAGAACTTAGTGTTGGGTTGTTCTTGTTGTAATTGTTTCCATCATCAGTACACACGCGCACAATTTGCACTGTATTTCTCCTTGAAAAAATTTGCGAACTTTGAGGTTGCCTTCCGCTAGTACCAGAGTTGGATGAGTGCCGCCCATGTGATTTTGGCATAGAAATGGACGGGCTATTGAGGTAGGTGTTTGTGTATTATCTTATTAGACATGTGTCCGGCCGCTCCTCACTATAATTTAGGGCTATCTCTGTTGAAACTTTGGGGGCCCAAATCCACAAACCAGCACGTCCGCATTCGCGACAATGGGTCAAGATTGCCATCCGCTAGTAGCTCGGTTGGATGAGTGCCGCCCATGTGATTCTGGGATGAAATGGACGTGCTATTGAGGTAGGTGTTTGTGCCACGCCTCACTATAATTTAGGGCCATTCCCGTTGAAACTTTTGGGGCCGAAATCCACAAACCAGCACGTCCCCATTCGCTATAGATAGTAAAGGGGGCAATTTGTGTGCATGAACGTTGGAGAGCTTCAAACCACCAACTCTACTATCAATTGATCAACTTATTTACCCAAAAGGCCAACAAAGAACTCTACTGGTTCAATGGAATTCTCAATAAGAGTTTTCCCTTGGATTTCTTACCAATGGGCCAATGTTTCCATCGCGGCATTCACCCATTCTCTAATCCAAAATGAGGTCAAGCACGGGTTGCCCATCCTCGGTAGGTGGGCAAACATGTGCGCAGCGTACATTTTATTCTTGCCCCTCGGCTAAATCGACGCCCCTCAACCGGAGGTGAAGGGTGTTATATATATATTCCGCAACAGGGGACAGTGGCCGGTTATATTCATTTTGAGGGATTATTTATGGTTGCCCCTAAGTTCAAAGGAGCTCTCCTTTTCTGTTTTTTCTTTTTTCTTTTCAGCTCAAAATAGCATAGCAAGTCTTATTAGGTATTATATGTTTGTGGGCACCCTTATTTATGCAGGGCTGTTTCTTGGAGGCCCTTGGGATGAATGAGTGAAGGGTTTCAGTAGGTACTCAACCCTGGTTTAGACTTCAGACATAAGACTGACTCCCAGGGTATTCTGAATTGGGCACATGCGTTCATAAGGAAGAGTAGGTTTGACGGGTGGGAAGCGTGTGACGCATCCATTTATTGGTGTGGACATAGATCCTCACCCACCGAGACGAGCTGGGCGGTTTCTATTGCTGCTCCCTTACAAATCCGCGCTTTTGCTGTGTGGGTCCACCGTCCCAGCTATTTTTCTAGAGTCGTCACGCCCACTTGTAAGCTGATGCAACTGCCAACGGGCAATTCCGTCGGGGACAACACAGGAGGTCACCTTGACATCCTAAGTACATTTAGTACGCAGCTTTTAGATCAAGTTTCGTGCCTCACCGTCATGCCGATCCAATCACACCCGCCCAAATCGGCAGTCTGTGAATTCAACTATGTGCAAGATGGCCTCCCCGGACCCACCTGCAGTACAAAAATATAATGCAGAGGAAAGTGTGTGAAAGCTGCACAAGTGAAGTCAGGCTCGTGTAAGCGTGAGTCCGTGGTCAATGTGCGAACGCAAGCATGGTGCATGCCGCAACAGTGCAACAGAAACGTGCGTTTTTTGTATACAACATGTGTGAATCTCTGTGTGTGTGCACCTGCACACCACCATCTCTCTCTCTCTCGTCACATTCCCACGCGCTTCTTCACACTCTGTCAACACGAAACACGTGTGCGTGCGTTGCTGTTTGTTGTTGTGGTGCTGTGTGATCTCAGACCTTCGCTAAGTTACAATCGCAAAACTGTCGCTGCTCTTGTCTCCGTGCGCTGCATGCTGGCAGACTAGTGACGGTGATGATGCAAGCACACACAGCACAAGGCATGCTCTGCATCGGATACGAACGTGAAGCCTCACACAACGTGCACACTCGACAGTGAACACTCGACAAGTTTCTGACTAGTCTCCACTCTACTCCCAAGCAGGTCAAATTTAGGACGGTGTTGTCCCAACAATTGTAAACCACATCTGTAATTTTTACTTTTTTTTACTTTTTTCAAGAGCAACCTCGGAGAATTAACAATTAACCCCCCTTTTGTATAAGCCATTCCAAGTGCAAGCAAAACCATACCACACAATGCAAGGTAGCAGGATTTGAACCCTAAACCACTAGGGCGACACAATGTGCATTATCCAACTCAGGTACGTTTAACAACTTTCCCTATCAAGTTATATAAAGTATATAGACAATGAAGTCTTTATTTTATTTTTTGGGGGCAAAGGGACAAAAATATATTGAAAAATATAATCTTGCGGGAAAGCCATAGACACCCAAACAAGAGGGACACCTCCCATAACCAAGAGTCTTGGAAGGTCCTAATCAGTGTTGGGCGATTATTTGAATTTCTCTCTAATACCCGGCGGTTACCTATCCAGTTATATATATATAGTTTATCATTGTTGAATAATTGGGAGTTTAAGGCTACGTGTGCCAGGCAGCGGGCCCACGCACGGACTGGGCGCCCTTGGGTGGCCCCGCCGTGACACATGACCCGGCACGGGTGGGTCTGCTGCGAGGATGGGTCTCTGCCCCAGGTATGGTCTACCACGAGACTCGGCGAGGGTGGGTCTGCCACCATGTATGGTCTGCCGCTAGGTAGGGTCCACAGGCCCTAGGTGAGACTCAGCTCACGCCGCGAGGATGGGTCTGCCCGCGAGGTAGGGTCCGCAGGCCCTGACCCTAGGCGGCGTTGGAGCTGACTGCGGCTGTTTTCTAGGTTAAGAGAGAAAACAAATGTTGGGATATCAGCAAACTTTGTGTAGTTTGGTGGTTGGGCGCATTGAGTGGTACCTATGAGATTTAGGGTTCATTTCTGGTTGTGCCAAATGTGTATTAATGACTTTTTTTTTTGATGGGCGAGTTTTCCCGCAAAAATTTCTGAGTCCCGCAGGCGGGCTGCGGCGCGACGAGCAGACCATTCAGTTGGACCCAAGACCCGCGAGGAGACCCGACCTACGAGCAATGAGCAGACCCGATTCGACCGTCAGCAGGCCCGACCTACCAACAGACCCAACTTGCGAGCAGACCCGGACCCTCCGGGTGGTCGCGGGGGCGCCCGACGTCCGTGCATGGGCCCTCTCGCACACGTTAAATTCCCAATTATCAAAAATGAGAGGCGGTCCTAATGTCCTAATCAATGTTGGGAGGTTCTTTGAGCTTTTAGAGCCACAAACCCCCAGAGGTTATCAACAAGGTTATGTGGACATATTCCCTTCACAATCTTTCAAAAATCAGAAGTCGATGTAAGCATCATTTTTATTTATTTTTAAACCGGGATTAAGACCCAGAAGTATATTGAAAAGGAGAAGAGATACAAGAGGAAAAAATAACCTCTGGGGTGTGAAGGCATGAGCACATGGGGAACATCCCGGAGGGTAACACAAGGGGGAAGGGAGATTGAAGGGAGATTGACGGAGTAAACCAAAGAAACTGGAGGGAGCTCTAGGTGTGCAAGGAAAGATACATCTTAGAATGACATGAAACAAAATAGGATAGACGGCTAATTTTTGACCAAAAAATACTCACCAACTCACTATATGTATATATTTGAACACCGAGAGATAGGAGTAATGTAGACAATGGGACCTGAAACATACTCTATCCAACGACTATGGTGGATCCCATTTTATTTTTTTGGTGGATCCCTACCAGCGTTTTTTTTATTGGTGAATTTTCGCCAGATTTCGACCTCAAAAAATAAATTGTACTTACTAAGTCGGCCCTAGTTGTTGCTTGTATCTTATGAGGTTATTGTGTAATTTAGCCATAGACAAAGGAAATACTAGAACTTCGGAAATCACCTAACTCATAGGCTGTGGTGGGCAACAAAGCGCGCACCCAAGCGCATGGCCACATCACCACATGTTGGGCAAAAATACATTTGCCGAGAGCCACATGTAACACATTTTTTGCGCTTAGAATCCTTTTGGAAGTGGATGTGCCCCGGGTTTGAAACCGCTGTTGCTTTGCATCACTAATCTCAACCTTAGAAATTATATATACCTACTTCTGAAAGGAAACTCTGGGAATGACAGCTCACAATTCAGAGCCTTTTAATTGGGCATAAAAACCGGTTGATTCTTTGCCTTTGTTTTTTAGGGCAATTTTGGGGAATAATTTTGGTTGTTCTGGGAAGCCATCTCGTACGAGTGTAAGGTCCCGCTACAAAATTCACAGTGCTTCAATCATTTTCGTTGAATTACCACAAATCATTTTATCTAAATAAGTTCCACGTGAAGGGTCCGTTACATATCGAATTGTTTCAAAGTCTCTCCATAGTCCGATAGAGTCTGAACCTAGTAAAATAGAGAAATATTTTTCGAAAGTTAAACAGCTAAAGGCAAACAATCGTATGTCGTTGTTAAATATTGACCAATGCATGTATTTGTTAATCCCGATGTGACCATGTAAATCGGAATCCATTTTATCCTCGTTGATTTCTGATTTGTTTTGATAGACATGCATTCCATTTCATAGAAGAATTCCCAGAAAAATTAGTGTTTCTATATTACCCCATGTTTTGGGTTCCCCCTATTTCTCCCTCAAATCACAGGGAGCCCAGAGAACACCCCCTATTCCAGACCTTACCCTGTATGGAACCTCCATCCCTGTCATACAAACCAGGCCATAAGACTACGGCAATTTGATTAGGTTTAGGGTAGAACCCAACACTTTCACATGTTATATTTAAGGAAAGTTAAATTAATAAATCCATTCACAAGATTGTGAGATTGAGGGATTGAGAAAGAGATTTCGATTAATCATTTGTCAACTTAAAGGCCAAAAGTGATAAATCACTAAGCTTTTAAGTTAAAGTTAGTTGAAGTTTGTTCAAGTGGTTTGAGTTTCTGTGTAGAAGGTTTTAGCAGCCTTGCCTTCAGATCTGTTCATGACAACTATCACCATTTCAGCTTCCTTCTCCTCGCGAAGGTCTTCAATTCACAGGGACAGGCGGCATGGGATAGGCTGAGGGGCACGATATACACACTCAAGAAAGCATTGTCACCCATTCTCCACAAGGAGGTGGATCATGCGTGTTGCAGCTGTAAGCCAGGGGGTGGAATGCTGACACAGGAAACATCTGCAACGTAGCCAATATACACTTCTCTTCCTCAGAGAAACACACATGCAAATAAACTTTACTCTCTGGTGACTCAAACAGGAGTGCTCAGCAAATGTGGCTGTTCTGAAAAATTGTGATAGAAATCTTGAGGACAAACCTTAATAACAGCCATTAAGCGTTGAATGTATGTCTGATTGTAGCAAAGGCCTCTGCCAAGACTTGATAGAACCTTGGTTACAAACCCACATTTGTTGTATATGGAAGAAACACCCACTCCCAAATTTGCCATCGTTCATGCATTTGTACACAGTGGACAGCTGTACAAGTGATAAAGGGAGTTCAAAAAAGGGCTCAAGAAGGCCACATTTATGTACAATCTAAGAAAATTGTGTCAAGCCAACTGGCCAGTGCATGCACACATATTGCCTAGTGGTGGCTAGTCCTCCCTCTTGCTGAGGACTTGCACTCGTAACCCTGCTGAGATCTTCCCTTGAATAGCATGCTACTCTGATCACACTAAATTTACACAGGACATTTGCACATGCTGTGCAACTGAGTGGCTGGCCACCAAACTTTGTGCTAAGCAGGCCTATGAACACTCCTGATCATCCATAGATGAAACCAGAGCCAAAACCTGCTGAAAACCCATTAAACTCTGCTGGCCTCCCATTGAGAACCAGCCTACGAGGGAAGATGGCGACTAAGAAGCCCATCAAAGGCTACATACAAGTCCTCGTTTGCAGGCCCAAAAGTTTCATTGGCCTTCCTCAGCGTCTCCTGCAGTGAGCATGTATTAGCCACAATCTTTGTGACTAAAAAAGTTCACCACTCCCTGTGGACCTTCCATTGGCACACTGACAAACCTCTCAAACTTCTTTCTCAAAAGTTTCAGAAAAGGTCTCGAATAATCCTACTGAATAGAAATTTGTACAAGGGCAAGCAAGTACACTATTCCTCTCATGGCAGAAGACTGGATAACTGATTTGATACACAGTTCTGAATGCAACTTGAGTGACATACAAATGGCAATTACCACTTTGTAAATTTATCCATTTTCTTGTGCTAAAGACGGGGTATGTAGAGTGGTAAAAAGCACCATCCCCATGTTGTCTGATGCCTGCCTGAAAATTGTGGCTTTTCACAAAACAAACTGTGTCCAGGGACCACTGTGATTAGATCCACCAAAACATGTGCAAATTTCATGTGATCCACCTCCACATCCAAAAACCAATGTGCTGACAGGCTGAGCTTTCATAGAAGTATCCGCAAATCTGTCAATTCTCAGAACCCTTGACAGAATGAAACTCTCGACCAGACTGCCAAATAAAGTTGAACGACTTTACTACACCTCCAGGAAGTGGCCTGCAATACAAGTGGACGTACCTGGGTCTCCTCGCCACCTAATTTTAGTGGGTCTTGAGAGAGTGCTCTCTCACCAAAGCAATAGGATCAAGAAATTGAGCTGAGATGAAGCTGAACCATACCTCTCGAGTCTGCCGGTGCGCATTGAGCTCCTTGATATTGGCCAGAAATGAACTGAATTGCTCATATGACAATCGGTTTCTGCACCAAAGATTTCTCTAGAGCACTCAAAACATAGCTGGTGACCTCAGCTCTAATGTCCCGTCCCACTCCACACAATTATAATAAACGGAACGAGTTACGCAAAACATAATCTAATTATTGATTAGGGCTACATTTACAAGTGGGCAGCTTGCCTCTTTGACTTCTGCCATCATAGCATGGCAAGTCACGTGTGCAGGGAGAACCTAAAAATTTGCGAGGTATGTCAGCTTTATTCGGTTGGCCTGCAACTGATAAACCTTTGCTAGCAGTGGATTTCTTCACACACATCAACAATGCCAAAACTGCTAGGAGCACAATACTGAGCAGACTATCACAGAAAAAAGGAAATGGTTAAATTGCAGGTTTTACATTAACTGTACCACGCTCTCTGTGGCTGAGATCAGTGTGCATAAGAGCAATTTAGGCCTGACCAACATATTGCATAGTAGCCATAGAGACTCATAACCATTGGGGTGAATGGCCGCCATAAATGTTTTGGCACACACCTGACTTGGCGGAAAAACTCCTTGCCATCGACACGGGGTGTGCGGGCTGCCAACAAGTAAACACAAACAGAAAGAAATGTTTCAGTGACTGAGACTTCATAGCTAAAGAGCGTTAGCTGTTGTTTCACCAGTAAAGTATGACTTCCATGCTTTGGGTTGCTAGCTCAGGATGGTGTTGGCATCCTTCATGTGCACCCTAAACTCCCCACGCTTGCCGGTCATGGTAAAAGTCTAGAGGAGCCAGGCATGTAGCTGTTGGCATCATCGACCCCCTTCATTTCATTTGAATCCTTCAACAGTAAGCCAGATGCAAACAGAGGAAGACACAGAAGCGATCAAGGAAAGAAAAGCCAGACTTGGCAGGGAGCTGCGGTTTGGTGGAGAATTTGGTGCTGTAGTGGACTGACTGGTCGGCTGCGATGATGGAAGCGGGACCCTGTGATTCTCACTAGCTGACATGTGCTGTGGTGACGCTCTTACTGATTGCCGCGGTGAACCAGAGGGGGTTAGCTGCGGGGTGAGACGCGGGGTTGATGAGCGTGATGAGCGCTGTCTGGGCGGCTTTGATGCTGTGCCTACTCCCGAACCCACCATCAATAAAAAAACTGCGCATAATTACACTGCAAGAGAGGAGTCTGATCTTTTAGACTATCTGCACACCAGGAACCAGTGTAAGTGCATGCACACCCCTGCATTTCTTTTCTTCCTTAAAGAACAGTTCTGAACCATTATTTTACGTTACGGTTACCATATCCTGATCTTGGATACATATGAAACTTATAATGGATGACTGCACACAAATCCTTCACATGTACAGGGAGATTTGAGATAGGAACTGATGTTCAGGTGTAGACTTAAACCCTTTGGATAGCATGTGCAACAGGCTTCATGACGTCAGATGCAAAGATGCTCCTGACAAGATCACTGACTGAGTGTCCTCAAGCAAAGTGCTTAACAAGCTGATGACAAGCAATGCCCCGCTTGAGCATGTGTACCACAATACTTTGAAATGGAATTAACATGTTCCCTCCATCCCATGAAGATTCTGAAGACACACCATCAGTTTCCGGTTGATCCTCATCTTCCTGCGATGTAGCAGGCTCTGCAGTAGTCGACGTAGGTGCCTTGGCAGTTTGGCCACTATTCTCAGTCATACACGAATAAACATGCTCTGTGAAGCCAACAAACTGATTAATGAATGATATATCTGTCCTCCGCAAGTAGAGCCAAGACAGTCAGCACCAGACTCACGTTTGGACTGAGAAAGTGCGGTCTTAACCTCATGAGGTTCAGTCACTAACTATCAGACACACCAAAATCTCATGCACAGCTTGACTAGCTGCTACAAACCTCTTCATGACCGGCCAGTGGATCTGGAATATTAGATAAATGCATTCTCAAAACATCAGCATGTATTTACACAAGTAACCTTGTAGTGACTCAACAGGAAAATCAGAAACTACAATGGGTGGCAATCAATAGGCATAATTTTTTTTTCCATCCAAGCTGAACAATCTTACTTTGAGAGTAAAAAACAGATTTTTTTCACTTCAGCAAAGGGGATGACATATCCAGCATCTGGAATATTAGATAAATGCATTCTCAAAACATCAGCATGTATTTACACAAGTAACCTTGTAGTGACTCAACAGGAAAATCAGAAACTACAATGGGTGGCAATCAATAGGCATAATTTTTTTTCCATCCAAGCTGAACAATCTTACTTTGAGAGTAAAAAACAGATTTTTTTCACTTCAGTAAAGGGGATTGACATATCCAGCAACAAGGAACAGGGCTGAAGCATTGCAATATCAAACCCCTAACAAGGGGAAATGCCGAAAGTCAAGGTAGCATATCACATGACCTCTAGCAACAATCAGAACTCATGAAGAGCAGAATGCTTTTGGGACAGGATGTCACATATATGTGCCATGGATTGGATAACAATCCAACTGCATGTAGTTGGGCTCACTCCTGCCTTTACTACGTTACATGACACCGACATGCATCTGTTGACCAAACAACTTCCCTGAATATAAACGAGGCCTCAAGCATGAACTTTTAGTCCCAACCCACTTACGTGAGGCCCTTCTCATAGCTGCATTGGACTTTTCACTTGGCTGCTTCTCTCCACCTCCAACCTGGCCATATACAGTCAGAAATCCAATCACAGATCCATCACACTTGTAATATTAGTCAGAGTATCGGACTAGCTCAGGGCCACCCTACTATAAATAAGAAGCCTTCTAGCTCTCACAAATGTAAACAAAGAAAACTCCCCCGAACGCATAAGAACCTCAAGCAGACATATATTTGCCAAAAGCCAAATCTCTTCTTCAACCCCCAGGCAACGTCACAGACCTCAAGATTCTCTCGGCATATCCGATACAAAGTGTGGGAGGTCTCAATGCTGGAGTTGGGAGGGTTTTCTGGAAAGTTTTGTATGGGAATAATTATGGTGCCTTACAACTATGAAATCAAAATATTCACAACCAAGTTAGTCAACTGACTTGGCCCAGCTGAAATTTTCTGCCTTGGTTTGGCCTGCATTAATTGCCTTAGAGAAACCAGCGCTTGTCCAAGAAGCCAGTGATGAGAATACCTACAGCTGGAATCTCGTCATCTTCTTGGAGTGATTGCATCAATGTCTGCTTAAACGTTTGCAACTGACAAACACCAGATGGCTTTGACAGTGTGAGAACATTTACAAAAATGTCACCATGTGATTAGAAGTGAACCCTCCCTGTCACACATACAGCTTGCAAAGTCCATCCATGAAAAATCTGAAGACAGGAAACTGGACAAACTTCTCAGTAACAAAGGATAATCCAGAAGCTCCATAAAAAACTGCTTAGTCCTCCCCCTATGCTCGTAACCATAGAGGAAAGGAGGATGAATTGCATAAGTGGAGACAGCCCAAGGGACATGGTACATGTTGTGCAAACTCCTCTTTGACTAATGTAGGTGAACTCAATTTAAGAAATCAACAGCAGTTATAACTGAGGCTGGTCCTCTCTCCACTGCAACAGTCCACCTGGAAACAGATGTCCCCTATTGGCATTTTGGAAATAAGGGGCATTGATACGACGACACTTGGTGATGTAATGGGAGCACTGAGTTGTTAAGTCGACTACCAAAGCAAGAATTAGCTCCTCCACCACCTTACATCTATAGATCTGACTTCTGGCATCCCTTACTAAGATTCTGAAGCCACTCACTAATCCGCATAGATGTGATAACCACCACAGTCACTTGTTTGCAAACACAAACCTCTTAAACCCACCTTTGAAACGTCGCGCATGAGCTTCTTCACCTGTGCTGCTAACACATTCTTTTCGCTAGTGTGCTTCGCCTGCCACAAGGAAACCAACAGCACTGTGGATTTCGAGATTGATTAAGTAAACAAGACAGGAAAATATCAACAAAATGCATGGACCCACCCACAGAAAAAGCCCACCAGGTAGGATGAGGCAATAGAACAAATAACACTCTCTTGCTTTGGGGATAGGAAGCCGACCCCTCCTAGGGGTTCGGGGGGCACATGCACGTGGAGGTGGAGGTGGAGGTGGAGGTGGTGGTGGTGGTGGTGGAGGTGGTACTGCTGGCGGAGGAGATGAAAGTGGAGGTGGTTGAGGATGTAATGTCGGAGGTGCAGCTGGGGGTACAACGTCCGGATCAGGCAAAGAAACAGACGGGGGGAGGCCACAATCAGGGGGACTGCCTGAGGAAACTGGAGCACGTTTGAATAAGAAAAGTTATACCGCGGCATTCAGAAACAGAATTGGTGCGCAAACACAAAATCCTGGAAAATGTGCTCACAGAACGATGTCCAACACAACATCATAACAAGACAGAAGGAAGTCCAACATGAGACAATTTTTACAAACGTAAAGAGGAGGATTGGTGCTAATTGTATATTTGAATGCATGACTTTTACCAAGAAAGACAAGCAAAGGAAAGCAGACAAGAAACAAGAAGCAAAAGTTTTGTGAACCCAACTGCAAGAACAAGTAGAAAGAGGACATTTAGTAAAACTGGTGATGAGCGATACAACTTTTGAAGCAAGGAAAGAAAGACAGATAGAAAGGATCGACCAAGGATAATCCAACCTGCTCATCCAATGCAAGTGAGAGCCTGGCAGTGGTTTCTTGCATAGTCATTTCAGCCTCCATCACCCTCTCCTGCAAGCCATTTATCACTTGCTCCTTCTCTGCCAGCTTTTGGCGCAACTTTGCAGTCTCCGACTCCACCTTGGAAACCCTCCCAGCCACGGCCATGGCCGTGATGCGACGCGCCACATCCAGCTGTTCATAGGGATCCGATGGCAGCACTGTCAGCACCTCCTTCGACAGCTCAAATTCCTCCCCACCAATTCCCATTGCCGGCTTACTGTTACCGTTCTTGCTCATTCTCTCAAGTGCTGGACGCCCCGCTGTTCCTCTCAACCCACCATCTACTTCTCCTCCCCTTCCTTCACTTCTCTACGAATACATACTCTACAATCCTAATCTTCCATGCAACCGCAGATGATGCGGTGGCATCGGACCTAGGCATTGCGTCGTCCCTCCATGGCTGGTGAGGTGTAGCAGCAAGATGGAGCTGAGGGCAAGGTACCCGTCCACTAACCGCTAAATGCCGGTCCGTTACAAACCGGTGCGCGTATTGGGATCCTCAATCTTCTTCAGAGAAATCCCTTCACCTGAATTCGTTCGTGCCTCTTTCCCTCGGAGGGTTCTCAAATCCAAAATCTTTTTGATTCTGGTAGTCCGAAGTGCGAGTCATGTGTGTGAGGGAGAGATGGATTCGTGTATGCAGCTTGTTTCTTCTCTGCCGTTTGTGGATGCCAGAGATTTCTGTGGATTGCTGGGATGTTTGCATTTTGCTTGAAATGTGAGTGTAAGACGCTCTGAGTATGGCTCTGCACTTTCGTACCTAAAGTGAAACTCTGGGGAGGAGTGAGGATGGAACTGAAGGTGCTGAACTTCCCTATCCTTACTGAGGGGATTGCTCCACCCGGATCCTATGCTTTGTCATTGTGTAAGTTGGTGGGGGGTTGTGTCTGCTTGACAGCATCTGAGAGGACAAAAGGTCCCCTTTCCTTTCTGATTCAACCGCAGTGGCAAATTGACAGATAGACAGCAGATTGACAGCCCGGAGAGTACTCAGTTTCACAAAAGCGAATCTGCTCTCACAATGTGCTCCAGATACAACAGAACACAGACAACTGCTAGGTTGTCCCTGTCCACAAATCCTAGCCTCTCACCTCCAGTAAAACATTCGACATGCCAAATTTCAGACAGAGTATCTGCCTCTCTTTGACAACTGAAACAGTAGCAGTAGTATATATATCTAGGATCCTTCCCAGAGACAATCTTCGCAACATGAACTGGGGAATAAATCTTACTCTCCTCTCAACACTCTCCCACAGCCTGAGAAAAGCAATGGAGGGGAAAGAGCAGGACACAGCCAAAAAAATTATCTTCCCGGCCAGAGGGACATTACTTGGCACAAGGTTACATTCCATTCTTTTTGAAATGACTGGGATGGCCTTGCAGCACTCACAACAAGCTCTGTTCAATGAACAGGAAGATGGACTAGCGTAACATGTGGCATCTGTCAACATGAATGTTAAAAGCTAAGATTGCATCAACCCTAAAAAAACTAAATCAATTTACACGTATGCGCCATCATGTGGCCCATGAATTGAGAGAGGGAAAGAGCAGGTGTAGCTCTTGGGAAAGCAAGAACAAGAGCATTGCAAAAACAAACAGCGTGACTGAAGAGTATTGAAGTGGCCTCAGTGTTGGTGCATGCGAGACTGTAGTAGTTGTAGGGCACGCGAGACCTTGGGAACCACCATGGCATTCACTAGCAAATAAACCAGAAGGATAGTTGCCTTCCATGGTCAGATACGAGAAAAGAGAAGTGGCGCAGTTGGTTGATTGATCGTTGAAGTACGTCAAAAATTGGCATGTAAAATTGACAAAGGAACCGCAGCAGGGGCCTACTGGATAATCAGGTGCCTTGCACACGCTTAGGATGGACGAGTAGTTTTGTAAGCCGAAGTTTATCGGGCATTCTGTTCACACAAGAAGTCAAGTGTGTGAGAGAGACAGAAAGAGAGAGAGAATGCACTCATACGTGTATGTTGCGGCCTCACAGACATTCACCCTGCACCACAGCTTCCCAATTGTTTTCCAGTATCCAGAGGGAAGATTCAACCATGTAAAACCTAATCTATGGCTTAAATCGTACACTCCTGTTCCACCCAGAATAAGAAAGAGGAGCATTAAGAAACCATCTGATAGGCTTTTCCGTTTCATGGCTAAAGGTCAAGAGGCTGAAACCAAGCAGGACAAATACATTTGAATCTGTCTTCATCCATCCACACAAGGCACGGTAAATCCAGCTTGGTAGATATATCAATCTCCTCTCTACACCCCATTTTCTCCTCACGTGCCCACCCATTCTTTCCTCCTAGATATGACCCCAAGAGAGGAACAAGGATATAGGAAGACATAAAGCACCAGCTGAGTTACAGCAATCCCGTGTATAGTTGCAAGACAGAAGAAAACTCTCCAGCTTTAGATCAAACCAACATTTCATCAATGCCATAAACCATGTGACAACTTCGTCTTAGGGATAAGCCTTACGTCTGAGTGCTTGAAGTAAAGTCCTGCCCCCCACGTCTGCTCCTTCAACATCCCAGTCTTGCTGACTCACATCTTCTCCTGCAACAGAACAAGATGTGCGTTTGAGATCACAGAGAACCTGCAACTTTAGAGGGGGTGAGGTACTCATAAAGATTTTGAATCAAGTGTTACAACATTCAATGTAGGTCAACTTGCGAGCCATCCCAACAAATGCCCCTCCAAACGCTATCAGAACGAACCCTGCCCACCCGTTATACTATTGCGCTGTGGTGAATGCGAGTTTACCGGTCACGTGAGACCCGTGAAAGCCCTCGTCAATATTTCTAAAGGCCTCCGAATAGTCGATCTGCACCACTGCGAACATGGCCAGGAGAATCATGACTGTCACCAGAGCTCCCTTCGCCTCCGCCATTGCTTCTCCACAGATAGGCAACCTACCCTGAGCTAGTATCCATCCAGCATTATCGACATGGCATCGGGCACAGACTCTGGGAGAACACTAAACCCATGTCATATATGAGTTGAAAAATCTGCACCTCTTTTCATTGCTTTCACGTGACTTCTAACACGCAACTCTCTAAGTACTACTTTTCTCAAAACATGACCATTGTCGCAGGGATTAGATCATCAACTCACTTCACTATCGAAAAGTGTAGATTCCCCAACGCAGTCTCCCGATCGTCAAAAATTTGACAAACAAATGCCGGGTCCGGTGCTCCCAATGTGCTTCTTGTTCAAAACCCACATTCACATTCAAATGAACCACCGAAACAATGCCGAGAGCTTCTGCATAAGTGATCTGACAGAGCAGAAAACGCCACAGATCACTCCTGCACGTTGAGTGTGTGCAGGAAGCTCTGCACCGCGCGGCTGTCCCCGCATCTCCTGCGGCCCTGACAACATTTCATCCTCTGTTTTTCGTCCAAAACGGATGACCACACCAAACACTTCACATGCAAAACCCTCTGTTTTCCGTCCAAACCGGATGACCACACGAAACTCTTCACATGCAAAACGGCTAATTTGGTTTCTGTCAACCCTGTACAGATCTCTTCCGCTTGCTGGTGGTGTGCAAGTGATGGCGATCCCTGTCTGCATCTCCGGGTTTAATGCATGTTTGCAATCAAGTCGGTCTCGATCAAATAGTGGAGCCATTCTTCCTCTTTTGCGTGGCTGATGGTCTAAGAAATATAGTAAAGATTGTGATGGAGTTTTGGCATCCTTTATGGGGCGTGTGGCACAACATGGACCTCTTGTTCCTTACACCTCATTTGTTTCATTGTCACGTTGTGCAATCACACCATCGGTCATCTTCCCATATATGTTATGTAGATTGAGGTCACTTGTAGCCCAGAGTGATATATGTTGGGCTTTCTACTATCCAGACCAGTGACCATTGTCAACAATCATACAACAGTGACTGTGGGGAAAGAAAACTCAGTCCATGACAATTCTTGATTTGATTCAAATGAAATGGCTGACATACAAGATGGAAAAAAAACTTCTAATGTTTCAGCTACCTACATTTCTGTGACTAGGCAATCTTGTAGCCTTGAAGGGTCGGATATGCAATCCATCCTAGTCCTTCTACTGAAAATCATGGATAACCATGACCACTTGCCAATGCCATAGTTTCTAACTGAGGAGAATGGTACTATGGATTTTTAGTAATGCAATACACCTCATTACCATAACCAATACTTGCACATGTCACAGCTCATGGAGGAGGCACACTGGGATGTCCTTGAACGCCACCACTAGGCTGTCCTGGAACCCCACCACTGGGATATGTTGGAGCCCCACCACTGGGCTGTCCTGGAACGCCACCACTAAAATATGCTGGAACCCCACCATTGGGCTGTCCTGTAACGCCACCACTAAAATATGCTGGAACCCCACCACTGGGCTGTCCTGTAATGCCACCACTAAAATATGCTGGAACTCCACCACTGGGATATGTTGGAACGCCACCACTAGGCTGTCCTGGAACCCCACCACTGGGATATGTTGGAGCGCCACCATTGGGCTGTCCACTGGGATATGTTGGAACGCCACCATTGGGCTGTCCACTAGGATATGTTGGAACGCCTGCACCACTGGGCTGTCCACTCGGATATGTTGGAACGCCTGCACCACTGGGCTGTCCACTCGGATATGTTGGAACGCCTGCACCACTGGGCTGTCCACTGGGATATGTTGGAACGCCTGCACCATTGGGCTGTCCACTGGGATATGTTGGAACGCCTGCACCACTGGGCTGTCCACTGGGATATGTTGGAACGCCACCACTGGGCTGTCCTAGAACCCCACCACTAGGATATGTGGGAAAGCCACCACTGGGATATCCTGGACCGCCGCCACTGGGAAACAACCCAGGATAACCTCCGAAATGTCCAAAACTTCCAAACGGAGGAGCAAGCCAGAACGGATGTTTAGCGTCGAAGTACTTCAGATTACCATACCCACTTGCCCATGCCACAACTTCTGGAGGAGGCACATTGGGAAATCCTGGAACGCCACCACTGGGATATCCTGGAACGCCACCACTGGGATATCCTGGAACGCCACCACTAGGATATCCTAGAAAGCCACCACTGGGAAATCCTAGACCGCCGCCACCGGGAAATAAACCTGGATAACCTCCGAAATGTCCAAAACTTCCAAACGGAGGAAGATGCCAAAATGGATGTTTAGCGTCGAAATACTTCAGATTACCATACCCACTTGCCCATGCCACAGCTTCTGGAAGAGGAGAAGGCCCACCGGGAAATCTTGGACCGCTGTCACCCTCCTCTGAGTCATGCTTGTTCCCAACACCTTCACTTTCACTCTCCAAATCGGATGGACGAGCTTTACTGCTAGTGTCACCCACCACTACACTCTCTGAATCATGTTTGGTCCCAACCCCTCCACTTCCACTCTCCAAATCGCAAGGACGAGCTTTATTATCAACAATAGTACCAGCAACAGCTGTACGACAATCGGCTTGCACAATCCCTACTAAGAAAATCAGAAACAAGAGGAAAGGCACCATACGAATCCGTTGTACAGTCTTCATTGCAAGCAATGGGCAAGCAATCAATCCTTTAGCTAGACCTAGACTCACCTCTTCCTCCCTTCCCAGACCTATAGCAAGCTCACGCCCACACAAATTGTTGGTAAGCCACTCCAAGCCTTCGTTTATATAGTGACTCAATCCAAAGCCTTAAATAGCATACTGATAAACATAACAGTTGCTACGCACCATAGTAGTCTTCACAGATTTTTCTTTTCTTAAAAAAAGAAAAAGAAAAGTGTCCAGAGATTCACTGGGTTTCAAGAAAGCTGGGAGGTTATTTTTTCCTCCAGCTGTAACATTTTATTATTAATATGATTTGCAGGGCCTCCATCCCCTTTAAATTTTTAAAAAAGAAAAAAGAAAAAAGAAAGCCTAATTATTACCTAGCCCGTCGTCATTAGTCAAACTTGAATTTGAAGAGATTGAACTTAGGTCAGAGATCATTTGTAAACAAGCTTCAACTACAAGAGATTCAATCAAATTAGTGGTTCAGATTAACTCACTCCTTCGTGCTCGAAATGGTTGTACAATTTTCCAGAAAAACAAAAAAGAAGCTCCGATGTCTTAAAATTGAAATCACCTAAATAGACAACGGAAACAGGAAAAAGAAAAAGAAAAAGAAAACAGAGCCCTCAATATTGGATGCCTAGTTCAATGAATGAATGGTTTACATTGAAGCCTAAAAATCTAAACATAACTTGTCTCCATCCATTCACCATCCATACGTTCATCGTTCAGAGATTTACAGTGAGTCATCCATCCATCTCTAGTTAGCAGCAACCCAAGCACGGTTAGGGCTTGAAAATAATGATGATTGTCGTTGGGTTGTCGTTACTGCCACCTTTTTATGTTCCTTCAATACCTTGACAGACGACACTTTATTACTTAAAACCGTAATCCCACCATCTACTACTTACTGATTAGCCAAGTCATGAAGGGACTGAGATCACATACAACTGATGATAACTTGCACCCACAATCAAAGAACTCTCGCTCAATTCACACTCCATTAGACTCGTAAGGAAGCCACATGCCATATGGAATGCAAGTTACTCTGCCACCCCGGGCTTATTCTCTTCTTGAATTGGCAAAACATACAGTGTTCCTCCCCTTCTTTCTGTTTTATAAAGCTTCCTGAATCCACTAGAGTCTTGCGCCTATTAACACAATTTACAGCCCTTGGACACCATGAGATGATAAACAAGCAATCCTACATTTGGGGACACAGTGTTGTGCTTTACAGCCGCTCAAAGTGCTCTCCCAAGCGGATTGCTCACATGACTGTAAGTTCGTAGCACAAGCAAGCTGCAGAACTCAACGGTTAGGTAGAGCCCGCAAGATGATGGCTTTCAGCTAATTGCGTTTTCTTCTCCCCACAAGTTGACCACGCACCCAAAAATATATACGTGCTTGTCCTATGAAAGTTGGGCGCTTTAACCCCATGCTTGGCTGTGTATAATCGACAAAACAGCCATGTATGTGGGTGTTTTATCCCCTATTTAACTAGAACTACTTGCTGGCTTGCCTCGCAAAGCGCCATAGGCGCCACTAGCACTGATCTGCTGCAGCTGAGAAGCTCACCATGTTACCGAGATGTTACCCTGTGTGGTTGTGGGTCCTCGGCCTCTCAGTCCGGCAATCACAGGCACACTATGCAGGGAGGTGCAATGCAGCAGCAAGGTGCAAAACATGGGCGTCGTAAGAGCATCTAACAGGTCCGAAGAGGTTGTGGCTTCATCTTCTTCGTCAGACTCCTTGTTGTCGTCTGAAAACATTCTCCGGGCTCTCATTGGTGATGGTAGGCATCCAAACTGTTGGTGTACTAGTGTCCTCAGTGGTGTTGTCTAAAGGGAGAGGTCCTGCAGGGATCACCAACTGATTAGCGATTGTTGGGGGAAGGAGGGAAGCTGTCGGTGGATCATTATGCAAGGCTGCAGCTTCCTCGTGGAGCTTCTACTTCACAGGTGACGATCCATCTCCTCCTCTGCATTATAGGGATCAAGCAGCTATCGTTACTCCTATAGGACTCCTACAGTCATTCTCCTTAGTTTTGTCGAGAATATTCAAGTTTCAGCACTCGCATGAAATTCGAGTATGGTTTACCCTGGCCAAGGATGTGAATGGTTGGGCATCCATTGCAACTGTTCAAATTATAGTATGGGTGCCCACTCAACCCTGTGGCCCGCAGCTTTAAGGACAATGCGTAACTGAGTTCAGTGTAGGACTATCCGTCATCCCAGCCTATCAAGGTGTGCCGATTACCTTGTATACTTTCTTTAGAGCCAATGTGTTGTGTAGGGTCGTGTGAAATGTATTGAAGTTCAGAAAATTTTACTGATCTAGAGTTATCCAGCACGGCCCACCATGAGTCAAGCCTTATGGCAGCCTTCGGGCACTCAAAGGGTTTTATCTTTTCGATAAAATTATCAGGGCCACCGTCCCCTGTTAAAAATAAATAAATAAATAAAAATTGAAGTAATTATTTTGGCAAAGCAAGAGACATAGCCCAAAAAGTCAACGGCCGGCATTGCTATAAGAAAGAAAAGAAAGAAAGAAAGAATTTATGATGTCCACTAAAAGCAGTAACTCAATATCTTCATTGTTTATCTTACGCATCTCAGAATTTGTTTATCTTACACATCTCAGTGGTGTCCTTGCAGAAAGAGGAAGATGCAGACAATAGAAACAGAAATGTTGCTCTATTTTCTTGGGGTGGTTTGTTCTTTCATGCCATCTTAGTCTTACTTTGAAATAGAAGGGATTGTATAAGAAGCAGGACATGATAGTAAGGATATAGCATCTCATGCCATAGGTGGTGCATAGAATAGCAGTCTGTATAACCTCAAATGCAGTGTAGATAAAGGGCCTTCTCTCAGTACGTGTTGTGATGGGATGTGAAGTATATGAAATTTTTGCCTTTCTCCAAAAGAATGTAAGCTCTTGTATGGAGTTTTGACTTGAGAGCTAGACTTTCAAACAGTCTACAAGATTATCTAGAGATTCCTTTCCATGTAGCATTTCTTTTGTCTGGACTGGCCACAATGATAACTTTGGCTTGGTTTGGTTTTTTTTACACCCATAATTATTGACGTGGTGTGGAACCCCTAACTGAAGGGAGTGTGCATAGTCATGGCTACTTCTACATGGACCAAACCAGCTCATATGCCAGTAAAAATAAACTGGCATATGTCTAGAAATTTACAATGTGATGTTTTTAAGATGGACGACTTTTGGCCACAGCTCTTCGAGATAGGCCTAGAAAATTCCTCCACTCCTTCACAACATTATCCATTGGGTGCCATGTAGGACTCCATGGCTTTTGGACCAAAGCCAACTTGGACCATCAGCATTGCTCGCTCACAAACACACACCAAACACTCAAAAAGCAAACATAAACCTTGCGTGAGAAACCAAACACTCCCGGATGGAAAGCAACGAAGCCAAACACTCACTCGCTCAGTCAAGAACAGTCTATCCACAGACCGCCTGCCACAGTGTGTTTGGCTCTAAATACAGTTGCGTGAAAATGACTTAAAAGATCTTGTATGCACAGCAGGTCCAACCATGAATATGGGTGTTTAAGATTATGTTAGCTCACTTTCATTAATATTTGACCCTGTGTCCTTTTTGGATCCCGACAGGGAGGGAGGTGTTCTCTTAATCTTAAACTTGTGATGACTCTGCCAGAGTTAGAAAAAACACATGTCTCCAGATACTGTATGCCCCCACAAAAGAGTCACCGAGCACAAAGTATTCCTCACTTTTCTGGGGAACAGCTTGAGCTCTTTTTGGCACTAACAAACATCCTTTTTTTTAGCAAGGAGATATCCTCTGCAATAATGTTTCCAGTGCATCATGTTCCCCAAGCTGTACTTCACCTCTAATGATCATCCCCGCCATAGGAAGCCAATTGGTTGACGTGTACTGATGATTATACTTTCAAGTCTATAATCATTTCTTTCCACTTTACAAAGCTTACGCATGTGGTAACATATATGACCTCTTCAACCTCACAATTGAAACAACACACTTTCTTTCCGGGGAAGTCACTCTCTATCACTTGTGTAGGGCACATGAGATAAATGGGTATTTTGTTGGGGGGGGGGGGGGGGGGTATTACTTTTATTTTGGGTATTTTTTAGTACCCTATAATTACATAATTTTGTGCATGGTGAATTTTTGTTATGCTATTTTAATTATATATTTTTGTTTCAAACAAATATTAGACACCCTATATTAATAATACAATAATTTATTTTTTCAAAACATTTGAATTTATTATTTGATTGAAATAAATTCATTTAAAGCATTCGCATTGTCACCATTCAAGGTATAAACCAGTGTTGGACTGGTATCATGGTTTTTTGATACCACTAGGGTAAAGGTATTGGGTACAGTTGAATTATTGAAACCAGTATGGTATTGGTATCAATTGATGTGTAAATTTAATAGCCTGGTATGGTATATGGTATGGTATCAAAGTGAAAATCTGACAGATATGGTATTAAACAAACTTTCAAAAGTCATACCAGCCTGGTATGTGCCAGGGTTTGGTACCAGCTACACTAGTGCAGTTCTTTCTAACTCATTTAAAAATAAATAAAATATGGACGGAGGCCCTTTAAATCATATTAAGATTTCAACTATTCAATTGTTCAAATGGTCCATTTCGATATTGAAAAATATCCCAAATGGCCCCTAACTCTTCTCTATTACTCTTTAAGAGCAGAAACTGATAAATTGCATTTCATCTACTCCTCTTCAAATATATTAGCATCCTGTAACTCATCCTCATTGAAGTGCCGTCTTGAAAACGCTATATGTAGTTAGTATCCCTAACCTCAAACTACCCTAGACCCTACCCCTGCATCATGTCCCTCAACCGACGCATGCATGGTATTGGAGTGGTAGCGCGAGGAAGAAGACCCCGCTGATATGTTTTGCGCCAAGGTTTTAGAAGTCAATGTATCCTACCCTACCAAGGTATTGCCGGGTTTTGCCGTTGTAGGTACCCGCCTGGTATGATCCTTCATACCACTACCCTTACCCTAGTTGATACCCGCCCAAGACCTATATGCCGGTCCAACACTGATATTAACGTTCTGCGCTCTATCAAAAGTCATAGTGACTGAACTAATAATTGAGTCTATATCTATCCACTTGTTCGTCGGTATGATCATATGTGAATTTAAATTGTCCTCTAGATTTTGAGAAGTAGTTTAATAGCGCCATAATTGGTGTGGTTGGTCTATTTAAGAGTCGCGATATGCCCCACCTGCTCCCTGTCTTCTTTTTCATTTTTTGAATCTTACCTACCCATCATGGTTCGTTCCCTGCTGATTGTCCTTGCGGAGTTCCCAGCATATAGTCGAATTCGACCGAGGCATCGCTACCTCGTCAGGCGCAAATACACCTGCCAGTACTGGGATGGGTAATGGAAGTGGGAATGCTGTCACTGATACAGACCGCACGAATAGAGGTAATCTATGCATGGTCATTCCTGGGCCACGCATGTTGAAGATAGATAGGGGTCGGTCTATGTTGCCCTCCGAACCATACGTGACAATCTTTTGTCATACAGCTCTCACTCAGAAAACTTCAATTGCTGAGAATATTGTATCAGGTCCGTCTCTAGGGATGGGTTACTTATTAATAGAGGCCTAGGGCTGATGGGATGATATTATCTGCATTTCCTCTCTATTAAGCTCCCCTGCATGATACGCCTCGTGGTGAGCCTCACATAATGGAATCTGTTTTCGTATATTCTTGTTTTTTTCAGAACTACTCCAGCCCTTCCAGAGGGCCCCTTACGAAAGAAAAAAGGTCCAACGAAGTGCTACGCACCTTTCCGAGATCCATACGTATAAGCATTTCCCAGAATTCATAAAGTAGTTTTATTGTTTAGTGCGTGTAGCCCACTCCGATATGTATAGAGGCTGGCCTAGCTGACTGGGATTTTTTTTTTTTTTTTTTTGCTGAGTGTAACTAACTTTCAGCCTCATACTAACGAGACTTCCTACGTCAATATACCAACCCTGAATGAAGGACTAAGGCAACAGCTGGGCAAAACACCATTTTCCCTCATCTACACTAGTAGCTATGGATGTTGGCACACCCTTGCGACTCCCCTTAGCTCCATTACTTCGCAGAGCTGCCTTGACAGAGGAGGATTGTATTGTGGATAGCCTCTGGTATTTTCCATAAGTATTATCTCAACCCTATAGTAATCTTAGAAAAAAATTGAAACGAGTCATTATTTTAGACCCTATGTTAATTTAAATTACCTGATCACAATATAATGTACCCATTATTAATTTTAAATATTTTCAAACTTTTATCTTTTCAAAATAAATTGCACCCTATATTTTTTTTGCACGTCAATTGGAAATATTTGGAAGTGACTTCCCCTGGATTTTCTTTCATGTTGCTGGCTTCACCAGTAATCCCCACAAGAGCAAACCCTATCTTGGAAGTGATGAAAGTGGTTCGCATCCTGTACAACAAGTGTCCGCCCAACAATCTTCGAGATGAACTTACTGGCAGTGTGGCAGTCACGACACACCCGAACGTTCTTGATCACACAGACAGGCATTCCAGGAGACATGCTGATGAGTCCAAATACAATGGCGAGCTTCTCACTGTGGTGACAAAGAGATAATTCATTTTGTTCCTCCTCCATGTCATGCAACATAAGGCGCATGTCAGGCATGTACCGTGCCTCCATCATTTGCCCAGACAACCTCCTCAGCTCAGCAATATGGATTTCCTTAATTTTTGGATGCATAACGAACTCATGAATACATGAACTCATGAATACATGAACTCATGTATTGTCAGTGTTCAACTCAATCCAACTGCGCCCTGGCTCTTTTCTCACACCTATTTCCTCCATTATTTGTCTAACCTTTGTTGTATCATCCTACCTGCCAGCCGTAGCATAGATGTTGGACAGTAGCACGTAAGCTCCAGCATGCATTTCAGAATGCATTTTGCAGCATGTTCTGCTAACTCAACATTGCCATGAATTCTGCAGGTACCAAAGAAAAGCCACCCACACACAAGCATCAAGTTCTATTGGCATTTTCATAATAAAGTGTTCTACCTCATCCAATCGCCCTGAACGGCAAAGTAGGTCGACCATGCAGCCAAAATGCTCCACTGCACGTGTAAGGCCATGATCTCGACTCATGGAATGAAAGTAGTGATGGTCTTCATCAAATAGGCCCACATGGCTACAAGCGGAGAGAAGAGGTATAAAATTGATACCGTCTGGCTGGAAGCCTTCATGTTGTATATGTTTATCTGATGGCTTCCCTACCATACCCATGCTGAGCATATCTTGCGATCATGGCAGTCCATGAAATCACATTTTGTTTCAGCATTTCGTCAAACACTTGACGTGCATCCTTGACGCTCCCACATTTGACATACATGTCATACATTTCGACAAGAGTGGTTTTCAAATTAACGCATACCACAATTCCAACTTTGAGAATGTCAGCATGGACCTGCTTACCCTTTACCAGCGCTCCTATGCTAGCAATTGCATTGAGATCACAAATGAATGTGACCCTGTTGGGCATCACCCCTTCCTGTTGCATTTGCTCATACAATTCGAAGGCCTCTTCACCATGACCCTGCTGTATACCCTATGATGATCGCATTGTTGAATAGAGTAATTCAGCTCTGGTTAGATACTTTAGTTAGCAATTAACAAGGCTGGTTAGGAGTTTTGTTAGCAGGAAAACAATGAAGGTTTTTGACTTAGTCCTTAGACTATTTGATAGGCTAACAATACGTCATTGAACAGGAGTTCAATGATAGATCACCCAGTCAAGTGGACAGATCACTGAGTTAAATGAAGTCCACTGACAGATCACTAAAGTTGAGCCTGAGGCCCTGGACCGACAGGCTGAACCGACATACCGACATACCACCGAGAGATGCCTTGTCGGTGATATATGTGTTTGTGTGACAATTTAGAAACGTAATGAAGTGTTCACTTATCTTCATTCTATGTTTCTGTGTCCTGGTCTGAGAGAGGTCTTAGCAAAGAGAGACTGAGCTCGTAGAGGAGAGAAACCTTGAAGGTTCAACTTCATACTAACGGGTCCATTAAATGTTGCTTACTATTGCAAGTGGCTTGCAGTCCATAGCATAGAACAAAAAGGATCAGAGTTTGAAGGACCCTAGAACAAGTTCTGATTGTTTGCAGGGTCAATTAGGCTTTGTCTCCAAGCTAGCGGTTTTCAGACCCTACAGTAGACAATCCTCTTCCCAAACGGTCAGGGACCAGTCAGACAAGATAAGTAGAGATAGTGAAGCCACTAGTGAATCTACTTCAGAACATGGTGAATGTCAAGAACAACATCAAGGTACAGTGGGAGAACCATCAAATCAACGTGTATGATCTGTTGGGATTCCCACTTCATCGTGTTCAACCCTATCTTGAAGTGTTGCAGAATACTGCCTCAAGTGCCTACAGTTTGAATCTCTGTTAGAGATTCAAACGCATTGGTGGTGGATAGCAGTACCGGTGGGTACAAGCTTATTCTTCTTTGTGAGCTCAAAAGAGTTGGAGTGCGAAAGACTTTGGTCTACAACCTTATCTCCAACTCTTGGAATGAGACAAGAAACATTCTTCCACCTCCGCTGGGTACCGGATTTCTTTTTACAGACTTGGCCAAATGCGGCAACGTGATGTATACTATGACCTATTTTTTCTAACATTCGTCCTCCACATGATACTTCCAGATGGATCCTACAAATTCTTTGCTTATGACATACTAGGCACTGGAATATGGGCGGAGGTTCAGACACAGATCCCCAATGACTTGGGTAATCTTTTACGTTTGTTGGAAAGTCGGGGCCACTTGTTGCTAGCTGCTGATGACACCAGCGAAACTCCACGTTTGCGCGAGCCTCTCGACAATGGAGGCAGTTGCCAAAAATTCATGATAAACTATTGTACAATTTCCTCGCAATTTCTCGGGAATTTAACGCGCCCGACCACTGGTGTGCGGATCAAGGGTGCAGTGATCACGTATCTATTACATGCAATGGTAATCAAGCGCTGATATTTGACGTTCTACAAGAATCATGGATGCTCAATCTCAATTCAGTTCCCAATTTCGAGATGGTGATGTTACGGCCAATGGCTGGAAAGCTTTGTAGAAGAATAACTGTGTAGATTTCATGTTTATATCTATCGATTTCCATGGATCACATTGACTCAAAACATATGGAAAAGGCTAGTATGCGTCTCCCGGATGCTATGGCTGCTACTCATCCTCCAACTCTTCTGCTCAAATTTTTTTGCCACTTCTCTCAAGAGAGACAGTGGGTGGCATCGAAAGAGCCAACACACCAAGTACACCCAGGAGCACATCCTCTCTCAAAGAAAGAAACCGTCTTCATGAGAGACGTCACTTGGGCTTCTAAACGATCCACTCGCGAATCGGATAGTCCACTCGAATCCGCATGCGAGCTGGTGGGAACTGCACCTGCATATTGGGGCACAACTGGTGCCGTGACTGGTGCTGGGGCCGTTGTTGGAACATATGGCCTTGCTCCTCCAGCATAAGAAGGCGTGTAATGAAGAGCGGGCTGGATTACTGCTAAGGGTGTCGGATTCTGCATGGGCTCGATCGTGATGTATGATGGCAGTGCAAGCTCCGACATCTTGGCTTGTTGAACTTGTCAGTGCATGTTGTCGAACTCTTTTCCGGCTTGTATGGCATCTGCCAAAGTTGCAGGTCTCTGCTACAAAACATGGAAGTGAGTGGCCTCTTGTAAACCACTCAGAAAACAGGATAAATCGACAATAAGAGCAGCTTTCATGCAATATCCCAACCAAACATATCTCTCTCTCTCTCTCTCCAATCTCTGCAACGCCATAAGCTGCAGGAGACGACAAATAACTTCATCTTCAATTACCAGGTATCCATCATCCAGGTCATTCGTGTCATCCACGTCATGCATGAAACCCTAGTTCCTCACTACGTATAAATGACGAATAGCCACACAGATATGTGGGTCTATTCATTATCCAGTCCGCTTCTGTCTCGCTCGTCATCTTCACAGTGTAGCTGTAGTGCAGGCTCCGACAACACTCAACATCTCTGTGGAGGTGGCTAGAATCACTCTTTTGAAAGCGTTTTTTAGTTTAAGTTTGTAATTTTTCCCTCTGTTTTAGGTATAGCAGAGGAGAGCGATCTGATGAGCAAAATCAAGTAGGCCGTGTCACAGTTCACTGCAGGAGAATCATTCTTTTTCAACCTCAGTTATACTTTGCAATTGTTCGCTTTGCTTATGAGATAGCGCAGGAAACCGATGTCTCAATGAATGCTGCCGTGAGGGACTGCAAGGTCATGTGGCGGGGGAGATGAGGATACTGCCTTGCAGATTGAAGGTTGGAACGAATCAGTGAGTTGTTTTACCCGGAATGAGAGCAGGTGCAGGCTGTCTGATATTCTGGCGGGACCATGGCAGCTGTATCCCCGCTGCCATGGCCGTGCCTTTCGCAATGTCCTTCTTATGTGACTCCAACCGGAACTATCTTACAACAAATGCCGGCCTCATTCGCTTTAATGCCAGGCTGGCAACGGAGCAAGGAGACCTCTCAACAACAAGGGTCCAAGTATCTCAGTGGGAGAGTGAGGAAGTGGAGAAGGAGCGCAGCATTTGTGAAGCTGCAACAGCGAATTTGCAGAGACGAGATACACGCAGATAGTACTGCGCCACAGTGGAGAAGAGCTGTTGTGGTGAGTTTGGTGCAACCCCGGGCATGTGAATGTTCCTCAAATTTTGTTTCAGTTAGAACGAAGGACTGACCATCACTCTTATGTCGATGAACTGTGCTGTTTTGGAAGTGACCATGCCTGCTCGTCTTGGAAGATAAGAATGTCTTTCGGGGGATCCTGATTAGGATAGAGCTCCAAAAGTAGAAGATCAACAGACGAGAGAAGCCACAAAGCATGGCTGGGAAAACAACTGAGATACAGTGAGAAAGCATTCGAGAAGGGATTGTGCATGACTTAAAAGGTGAGGGATACATTATGGCTCACACAATGGAGAAGCATTGGCCCCCATTGAGCACAAAGGTTGAGGCCCTCCATTTCTGTAGCGAATCTGCATACCTTGTGCTTTCGCCAACCGGAGATTGTCTGGCCTAAAGTCTTTGAAACTTGGCTCTTGAGACTTGCGAAATAAGTTAAGTAAAGACTGGTATACTGTGTAATCTGCGAGGGGAGAAAGAAGCAGGAGGTTTCTCTAGCTGACTGCTGTCTTCTATCTCTCTTACTGTATGCCTTAAACACTTTGAATTTATAATACCTTGTGATGGCCACGATCCGCGAGGTAGTGGACAACCTGGGTAGGGCATACTTGCGGATGCAGGTAAAGTTAAGATGTCGGTGGATTGGAGCTGAGATTGAAGTCGAGACGGTGAGGCTGAAGTATAAAGTCAGGCATCCTAAATGCCACATTCAAGTCTGGATCCCAAAATTCCCTCTATGCATGCAGTTTCCATTTATGTACGAATTAGCTGGTCTTTCTGTAATTTTAATACACAAAAGGGTTTGAGCAGAGGCTGTAGTTGGTGTTTGTAAAAAACGTCTGACTTTCTTTGTACCTGGAAGGCTGCTGCATAACCCCAATTTGTTTTTACTGGCAGAATCTATATCCTCTCGACTAAGTTCATCTGATGTGAAGAACTGTTGAATGAGCAAGTTATGTAGGAATACTGCACCTGTGTGATATGCAATTTATGTTTCTTGCATTACAATTAGGGAGGTGAAACGACTTGATGAATGAAGATGTATTGGTGGGGGAAGGTGGCGAGGCTGTTCAGCCCTGCAGACTTTGATGCATCCAAGCTGACTGTTAGATTTGAGGGAGACTTACATGCGGGCACATGTGAGCATATTGAGAACCTGCTCCCACGCAAGTACACTCTCACCCACAGTGATGTCACCGGCGAGCTATTGCTCTCAGTTGGCCCTTCCTACAACAATTCTCAAGTAAGCTTTCATCGCTGTAGGGTGTTCCACCCTACTATTAAGTGAATGTATTGCCTTGGTCATCTTCACCTACATTGACATGATGCAGAATCCTAAGATTGGAGGACTATTTGAGAGTCAAGCACAGTTTTGGAGAGCGAAATGCTTCTGCCTCTACTAACTGTGGACTTTGATGTGGAATCAGCTGACAGGATGGTGTACACAGCTGATGAGGGATGAAATTGTGGCTGAGTGGAGAGCAAATGGGCGGTTGTCTCTTAATGTTCACTGCCATGTGAGTGGAGGGCACATACTCTTGGCCCCAGCAGCTCTGCGGAACCGTA
The DNA here is from genome assembly GCA_030704615.1 of Takakia lepidozioides. Classification (NCBI taxonomy): domain Eukaryota; kingdom Viridiplantae; phylum Streptophyta; class Takakiopsida; order Takakiales; family Takakiaceae; genus Takakia; species Takakia lepidozioides. The sequence continues at coordinate 39,185,719 of CM060732.1, read as the reverse complement.
TTTTCCAGCAAGAAATGCCTCTGGTTAGTTTTTCGGCCACTAGCTATGTCCACATGTAGGACACCGAACAGTATTGATTATCACCTAGAAGGACTCAGTTTATTGTTGATTGCTGTCATGTACAGCTGTTCTCCACGTGTACCACCTAGTAAGTTGAACAAGATGAAGGACAGGAGACTAGCCAGTAAGTATAGTTTCCACTTTTCTCTATGGAAACCCACTTTTGGAGGCAAATTTCAAAAGTTCAAGTATGGCAGCAAATAATGGACATACGCATTGTAGTCTCACCAACTCTGAGGGGCTTTGAATTGTGAATGCACCATTTTTGTCTAGACTGAACGCCCGGCAAAAGATGTCTCATGCTCAAACCATCGCTGTTGGTGGTGTAGATTGGCATGTCTTTGCTAGGAACTAAGAAGGCAAGTACCAGTCTGCTGAACAGCATCCTCTAAGCAAAACCCTGCGTTCATGACACAGGTACTAAAGGCAATTCGTTATGGAGATGGGGCACTGCTCACAAAATACCCAGGTCCTTATTCCAGTCTTGAATCCTATTTACTTCAGTGTTGTATATGGATAAGAAAGGGCTATGCAGAATCTCTGCTCCTTTGCTTGAATAAACAGTCACCAACTTAGTGCTCAAGGATAGCATACCTCATCTAATATAGACGGTTGCCAAATGGGGAAAGCTGCTTGGCTTTGGCTTACAATTCTCTCTAGGCTGCTTTCTCAATTGAAACCAGGTCTTCTCCACCAGGGATGTGGGCCAGCCCTTTGATAAAAAACTTTGGCCCAAGAGTGCTTCAGTTGTGGTCATTGGGTGGTTGGAGCTCCAGTCTGTCATTTACGTGTGTACAATTTGTGCAGAGCTGGATTCTAGCACTGTATGGGTTCACTTCCATTCCTCTAATCCGGAGTATGACCGTGCCGACTGCTGGGGCCCTTTGTTCTATGCAGCCAGTTCAATGAATTGGCTTCCTGTGGACACCCTCCATTCAAGGCTGCTGTTGCCTGTAATTCCAGAAAACGTTGCAGCTGTAGAAAAGGATGTCATCAAGAACGCCAGATTGGCTTTCTCTTCACGGAAACATTCTTAACTTCTTCAATTGTTAAATAAAAGGGGGAATTGAAGCCCTAAGTTGTACCATGGCATGTTACTGGAAAACCCAGCTTGCATCTGGATCAAATTGGTAACACAACAAAGATCTTTTGATGAAACAAAATTCGATGACGATTTTAAAGATAAAAGGTCCTCTGCTTCTACGTTGGCCAGTCAGCCAAAGTGGACAATCACCTTGTCCATGATCCCCATGCGCCATCATAATAGACATTGACTATGACATGCACTTGGGCATCACTGGTGGGGCTTTCCAGCCATGATAATTTTGTATGTCTTTGTCGTTTTATCTACAATCAACCACTGTGACAATGGTTGCACCACTCCATGAGCTGATTCATGAAGGCAACTCCTCCAATCCTTTAGCAGGAGGTTTTCGTATGGTGAGATTTCTATCCCTCTGTGCAACTTTGCAGGATTCTGATGGGCACTTGAGAGAGAGAGAGAGAGAGAAGGAGCATTATTTGATGTAACCTCACCAAGTGCGCTTTTGTACATATTTCTTCCAGACTCTTCTAAGAAGGAACGAACGAACTTGGGTGCCTGGCATTCAAACAAGCCCCCATTCATTGCTTTGGTACATATGAACTTTGAAGTCCCAGCAACCGTACTGTCTTAAGCTGTGCTCTAAGTAGCAGATACTTAGTGTATCTTTGATTGCACTTGCAAAGATTGCTCTTCTTTAAGAACTGCAGTTGTACTATGCCTCTTCTGAGCTCTCAATTAGTTCCTTAACTCTCCTTTTCAGGAGCTTTGTCATATTCGAGTGTTTCTAAAACAACTTACATCACGATGTGATGGAGAAGTAGAAGAAAATAGGACAGTTGCTTGAAAAGGAATGACAATGACAATGACCACTTGTCCTCTCAAAAATGCCATTCCCTGCTCTAACCCAAATCCAAAAGGCCAAGCAGGTCTTTATTTTGGGTACCCATCTGACACATAATACTTTTTAAAAATTTAAAAATTTAAAAGTGGCCCCTCCTTGAGAAGACTAGGTGCCAGTACTAAAGGTAACACCAACAAGTTTGATCCTCTGGTACCTTCCCCAACTAACCCCTCCTGTATAATAAGTGATGAAGAAGAAATGGATGAAATCATGACCATGGAAAAACACGACTGAAAGCCCGAAAGTCGATTCGTAAAGTTAAGTTAACATAGGGGCATAATTCTACGAGTTTTTAAGTTTATTATGGATGAAAGTAGATCTCACGATTAACAACAGGAGACATTACGCAACTAGCCACTCCTTTTTAGAGCTTTTTGGACGAGATGTGACGTGCACAAAGTGCTATAGTTTTCGGACCGAGTCGAAGAACAAGAAGAAGACTCCAGCCAAAGCCGGCATAACTAAGAGCCGACTATTATCGTTTACCTCCCACCCAAAGTCTTGGAAATGTTCGAAAACTTGGTCTATGACCCTTGGAGTCTATTAGAGGCCAACGCTACAATGGTTGTATGTTTCCAATCACACGCTTCTGACAAGCTAAACTACCTGTGAGTAGCCTTGAAATTACCTGCATGCAGGTAATGTCTTATGGGGCTTATCATTTGGCCAATATCTGCCTGCTAATTAATACAGATAATATTCTCTATCTATTTCGTAGTCAGACACCAATCATTGTCAGATAATAGAAAATTAAAATCTAACTTCAACTCTCTTTCCCAATTCCAAAACAAAAAACAAAAAGCCGAAAAAACGAAAAAGAAAAGCCGGGGGAACAATCATGAATGAACCATCCGATCAAACCTGCACACTAACTAAAGTGATGGAATTAATTTGAATTTAATGTGGGTCCAAGTGGCAAGCAGCGGTTTATGATATATCCCATAACGTTTGCCGCTAACCCATCTCCTAGTCACCTATATATATATAAAAACGGCACCAGGTGGGTCTAGATTCAAAAAGCTGACAGCCGGCAGCAGGCCAAGTAGATCACAGCTTACCGCTTTTGGAGGGAAATTTTGATTTTAATTTTAATTTAATTTTGTGAATATTCAGAAATGGAAAATGGAAAATGGGGCGCCAGCATGGCCCCCGAGCAGCGCCGACACGGAATACAAAGAGAAAGAAGAGCAGAGCAAAAACTGCCCTAGCAGGCTCCGTCACCATTTCCTGTCGTGCTGCCCTGGATCTCTGGATATCTCTGGGATCTGCGAGGCCGGGAAGAGAGATGTTGTGGAGGAGATTTGTGCAACTCGATTGCAGTGGAAGAATCCACCAAATTGTTTTCTGTATGTATCGTTTCGTCCTTGCTTGTGCGGTCTGTGAGTGTTGAGATCGTTCAGTGTTGTGTTGTTGCTGGATCCAGGGTCCGCAGCTCCTCTCCGAGGTTGTCGTGTAACTGCATCCCCTGCATCCCCTGCATCCCGTCTGAGATAGGTTTGGTGAATGTGCTGGTGCAGAATGGAGGAGGGACGATGCCGTGTATGTCGGCATTTCTAGTGTCCCGTGGTGTTTGAACTTGGGGTATGACTTTCGATTCTGCTCGCTGAGGCTTTGCCAAACGCACGCTGGACTCTTGCTGCCCGTTCGACGTGATGATCGCAGCCCCGGGCTGCGGGTGTTGCGCAATTAGGGTTAGATGATAGTATCAAACGGGTGTACAGATGCTCCCCCTTCGGTCTCACTGGTGGATCGGGTCAAAGAGCATTGGCATTGAGATTTGGTTCATCAAAGGCAAGCAGAGTGTCAGGCGACAGGTAGAGATTTGCATCGGCCATTAGATGAGGTGGGGGTCTCTTCTTTCAGGGCCTTCGATTCAACCCTTCAGAGAGAGGCCGGAAAATGTTCGTCTTAGGTGGGTTCTACTGGAATTCTCAGCTGGATAAGAGGAGGCATTGTAAGACATTCAAAAAAGTTCCTCATAGTATGGATGTGTGCCAAATTTCTGAGTGATAAGAATTCCCTTACATTCCCAGGATTCTTGCCTGCTTCTCCTTATTTGTGCCTACGTAGATTTTGTTTCTTCTTTCAATGCAGCTGTCGCTTTAAACTCTGAACTCACTGCAGTGCCGAGAGCGCTGAGGGACCATGCCACACCGTAAATTTGCTTCACCATGGCTGTGGATAATAGACAGCTGTTACAGCAGGGAGGACGCTTTTGGTGGACAAGACGAGGGGGGAAACGCTTGGGTTCTGACAGGTTGCTTTTTGTCAGTCAAAAGGGTAGAGTTGCTACTGCAAGGGGCCAGGGATTTCACATCAATTTACTACTGAACTATTGCCTGGATGAGTAGATCCTTTGAAGGTGTTCACAACAGGGTTCTCTGAAAGAAGGCCCGACAGATTTCCCCATGAAGGCTCTAACTGAGAAGGCTGTAACAGAAATATTGTGCAGGTATCCATGTACGCTTCATCCAAGACATAGTACGGCTAGATGGCATGCGGAGATGTACCCATGGCGGATAGGATATGTACCTGAGATGTAACCTCTCCTTGGTTTTGACTTCATAATTTTACTTGGAAATTCTGACAAGGTGGCCCTCCCCTTTGTGAAGAATCCTTATCTACTATAGCCTGAAGGGTTAAGCAAGCCAGTAGGGTGAGGCAGAAAACCAGGTCACACTGGAAGTGTGTTCAGTGTCCAAATCTCCTGGGCTTCTTTGAGTATTCAAGAACGGAAACTGAAGACTTGAAAGAGATTACAGCAAATTTGGCATGGTGGCGACCGAAGGTGGCTCAGGTCGGACCTTGGACGACGATGTTGTCTACTATACTGTGCGCGTGATTCGGAATCTCTTTTTTAACTTCCAGTGGCGGGCGCGGAAACGAGCCGTGGCTCCAGAAAGGACAGTTCCTAGTGGCATCATCTGCATGTCTGGTCCAGTGCCCCATGTGGATGTTGGCAGGGAAGTTAAGCTCTCCAAGACCCCGAAAGGAAAGCAATTTGGTTCTCCTCTGGAGTTGCATAGCATTGAACCGCCTCACAAAAGGTTGTCCGAGAGTACGAGTGATGATGAAGAGCATAGATCGAGGACCTCCTTTTCTCCTTTGTTTCCTGATGGCAGCTCCTCACAGGTGACCATTACTGGTGAGAAAGTTCTACCCAATGGCGACTTTTACGTTGGGACATGGCAAGGGAGCTTGCCAGAGGGAACTGGCAAGTACTTGTGGGCAGATGGGTGTATGTATGAAGGTGAATGGGGGAGAGGGAAGAAGACTGGGAAGGGGAAGATTTCGTGGCCATCAGGGGCAACCTATGAGGGTGATTTTATGGGTGGTTACATGCATGGAGTGGGGACATATACTGGAGTTGGTGGCACCACTTATAAGGGTCACTGGAGTATGAATGTCAAGCATGGGCATGGTCGTAAACGATACGCCAATGGTGATGTCTATGAAGGGTACTGGCGGCAGGGTGTCCAAGAGGGCATTGGAAGGTATGAGTGGGCGAATGGTAATGAGTATTATGGCGAGTGGAGAGGAGGCTCAATGTGTGGAAAGGGGGTTTTGACCTGGTCAAGTGGGGACGTCTTTGATGGGCAATGGCTGGACGGTTTAGAGCACGGTCATGGGATTTACGTCTGGGCAGACGGAAGCTGCTATATTGGGACTTGGAGTAGGGGCTTGAAAGATGGGAAGGGAGTGTTTTACCCTGTGGGCTGCCAGCCTCCTGACATGAGATTGATGCTGCGAAATAGTGAGGCAATTGGTGCCATGAATGATTCTATTCGAACTCTGCAACGCACCAGCAGGATAGGCCTGGAAGGTGTGGAATATGCAGTACGGCCACGACGTCGAGCGAGCCGAACTTCATCATCGGAGAAAATACCCCAACTGGGTGAGTTTTCAAGGAGCAAGGAACATCCACACTATCATTTACAGCGGCGATGGAGCATGGAAAGCCCATTGGAACGGGGGCTGGGGTTGGATGGGACCAACTGGTGGACAGGAGAGACAATTTCGGAAGGGGTAGAGAAGAGTGGGGGACATTCACTGGACTCTGTGGGACCCCTCCCACCCACTATAGTTGTACGCGAATATGTGCAGGGTGTGTTGATGAGCGAATTAGTGAAAGAAAGTGCGGGTTCCATGGGGTCAAAGAGGAGACGGCAGCGGAGGGCAATCAAGGAGATGACGAGACCTGGGGAAACCATTTTCAGGGGCCACCGGAGTTATGACCTCATGGTCAATTTGCAGCTTGGCATCAGGTAAAGCTCCTACTGGATGTCACGTACTTGTGCTGTCACTGAAAGAAATCCCGAAAGTGGGTATGCTATTTGCATGGAGCTGGGCAGACCAGTTTTATTCCCTGGCCACAGTTATTAATGCAGCACAAGGCAGGGAGAGAGGAATGGTGGCCAGTGAATCTGATGCGAGAGCAGAGGGATGTTTCTATAAAACAATTCTTGCCTTTATCTAGTATTTGTGTCATCCTTGAATAAGCCATGGTTATGAAATGCACAGGTACACGGTGGGCAAGATAACTCCAGAGCCCAAGCACGAAATTTGTCCCCAGGACTTTGGATGGCGGGCCAGCATTCACGTGAGTTTTCCCAGACTGGGAACTACTTTCACCCCTCCTCATAATTCAACTGATTTCAAGTGGAAGGACTACTGTCCGGTGGTCTTCAGGTTCTCTTCCTCTCCCCTTTTCTCTTCCCCTTTCCATCTATCCCCCTCTCAGGTTTCCTCTTCTGGCTGTATGCGCTAAAAAGTATTATAATGTATCTCTCTCTGTGTAAATTGGCATGCAGCCAGGAAGTCCAGAAGTGCTTGGGGTACTGCATTCAGCTGTACTCATTGGTTGTGGTTGGAAATTCTAGTTTCCCTGTTTTGTGAGGTCCGTTTTGTCATGTTTTCCATTGCTTTCGGGAGGAAAAAGGATGCAGCACCTCAACATGCTTGATTTTTTGTGTGTTTATGAAGCTTTACCTGAGAACTTTCAGGTATAGTGTGGTCCTGATGTGGGGCCTGCAGAAACAAGTGGTAGCAAGACATTTTACGGAGGCACACTGTTGTTAGTTCACTGTAGGATTATATTGGCATTGATGTCTCAGATGCCTTTCTTAATCTTGGGCTAGGCCCCTCGTGAGTAACTTAACTCAAATACACAAAAACTCGAGCAAGCACTGTATACCATGGAAAGTCATTTCACAGTACTTTGAATGTGGCAAATGATGGGATTACACCAATCTCAATTCTGATTGTTTTGAGCTCTGATGAACGTCAGGGGTCTCCCTCCTATCATGCCTATGTTGTGTTGGTCTTCTTGACTTCATGTGAGGCACAGTCGCCACTTTTACGCTGTTTCTTGCAACCAGTTGTCATATAAAGCCAACTCACTGGAAGTGGACTCCTGCATCAGCGACTAATTTGGAACGTCTGGTTGGTACCTGGAACCAGCTCAAGGAGCAGGGGCATATTTACCCTCACATCTTTAGTGGGAGAGATATGACTCCACGTTGAATTGATGGGTTTGCAACATGGCTAGCCCTTGGAGCTAGGGAGGATCCAATCAGCTTGATAGCAACTGCCATACAGTTTAGCTCGACCAAAGTGTGGCTAGCATAGTGGTACTAAAGACCCCTTTTAGGTATATGTGTTCATCAGATCACACTACTTTCTCGGGCCGTAAACTCACATCTAGTAAATGTTGTGGGCCCAGTTCATCAAAAAGAGTTTAGCTTGTTCACTTTGAGTGGCATGTCTTTGTCCATTGCCAAGCTCGCATTCCATATTCTGCCCTAAGTTCTTGAGAAAGAGAGCCAGGGTGGGCTGAATCAGGGTAGCTGGTTTCTGCAGGCACTTACGAGAAATGTTCAAGATTGATGCAGCGGACTATATGCTTTCCATTTGTGGGAACGATGCTTTGCGAGAGCTTATGTCCCCTGGCAAGAGTGGTAGTGTCTTTTACCTTTCTCATGATGATCGTTTTATGATCAAAACAATGAAGAAGTCGGAAGTCAAGGTGAGATGACTTGTCCTTAGCGTTATTTTATTTTCCTATATATTCTATGCAGTGTATGATCTCAGGTGAGTGTTTGCTGATAGTGGTGGTAAATGCCATAATGGATGGCACTACAGTCAAAATACGAGCTATGTCTCTCTCACATGTGCTCAATTACCAACCTAGGGTTTTGGCTTTTGTGCAGATAGGGTTGCACGCTTCCGAACAGGTTACTGCCAAAAAGTTCTTCCGACAATCAAGAATTGTCAAAGAAACAGGATCAGTTTCTATAGACATTAGAACATGGTCAAGGTCGGGTTGATTTGAAAATATAGACGTTGGCTGTTAATGTTAACCAAAGTTGCTGGCGGATTAATGTTATTGGAGGGCAGGTGCTGCTGGCAATGCTGCAGGCTTACCACCACCATGTAAAATTGTATGAAAACACACTTATTACCAAGTTTTTTGGTCTCCATCAGATCAAGCCTAAGGGTGGTCAGAAGGTGGTTTCAAGCCCAAATCTCCTGGATTTCCATGTTTTCCTGTATTCAAAGTATTTTTCGCTTAATTCTTTATGCAAGTGAAGTTGAAAAGCAAAGGTGTCGTGTACCACCGCTGATTGTTGGACCAGGACATTGTTGACTGTTGAGGTTCAATGCATCTACGTGCTAGTTCATTTTAGGTGTCATGTTCGACCAATCAGATGTGCGCACACTCCCTCTCCTCATGTGGTTACAGAAATTGACACTGCCAACTACATCAGGGGACCGCCTGTGTAAGCTGAAATATCACCGGTGTTTGTTTGTCTTTTACATTTACGCATGTCCACAGAAATCTAAATAGACAACTTGGTGTTGGAGTGCAGGTGCGATTCATTGTGATGGGCAACATGTTTTGTACAGAGCTTCGCATTCATCGCCGCTATGACCTCAAAGGGTCTTCACAAGGGCGCTCCACTGATAAGGTGGAAATTGATGAAACAACCACACTGAAAGATCTTGACCTTGAGTATGAGTTCCGTCTTGACCCTTCATGGCGCCACTCTCTTTTAAGGTAACGTTGTGTGTGCAATTATGCATGCCTCATCTTTGTCGGCAGTCATTGCTTACTTTTGAGTTTCTTGAGTAAAGAAAGGACTCAATTGGTTCGGAAAGCTGTTTATTGAGCTTAAATTGATCATACAGATGGAGACAATCTCAAATAGACACATGCACAACAAGCTGGTTGTGGTCTTCTCTCTCCTTGTTGGCATTGTAGTGACCATTATATTCATTCCAGATCTGAAAGCATGTGATGCCATGACATCTCAAGTGATGGATTGTTGCTGTGAATTTGGGCAGGCAAATTGATTACGATTGCAAGTTTTTGAAGAGTCGGGGCATTATGGATTACAGTCTGTTGCTGGGCCTCCACTTTAGGGCACCCCAGTATCCAGCTCCCTTGTCTCCAGGCCCCTCCTCTACTCCAGATCTGCCTCCAACTGAATCATTCACAGGCACAGCCGAAGAGGGTATCTTTGACTTCTAAGTTTGCATTCATTTTAACCTTGTATTATTTATTCAGGATCGCAACGGTAACTCCATAATGTGGGCCACAATTCCAGGCATAATCAGTTGTGGAAGTCCAGTGTGGTAAGGTTTGTGGGCGAAATATTACTGTTAAGAAGCTTATCCTGCTTTTTGAACGGTTTGGTTGTCATAATCTCAGACCAGGGGAAATCAAGACAGGCTATGAAAAAGATGGTTATTTGCAATCTGAGTCAACAGAAGCCCAGTGAGTAGTTCAACGTTAGTAAGCAAAACTGCTATGAATGATGGGATTGGGAGAAAACAAGGCTGGGGGGTGTAGGTAGACAGATGCAGAGGAGAGAGAGGTAGTGCACAAAAAGAAAGAAATTGTCATTTGACAGGGTTGGTACTTAAATGGCAAATTGGTCAAATAGTTAATTCGCTGCTGATCTTTATTGGAGCAGAGGAAGAGTGGACTTCAACACGAGGGTTAGTGTTGGTGGCCCGAGAGGGTAGTTTTGAGGGCACGGGCACCCCAGGAATCCATGTACGTGGTAGCCCACTACGTGCATCGATCGCAGGGGACGGCGAAGTTGACTTGCTTCTACCAGGCACTGCTCGGTAAGCATTGTCTCGAGGCTAGAATAATTTGGCCTCCTCTGGCTAGTGTTTGCTGTCTGCACTATACATGGTGGACTACTTCATGAGGAGACTGTCATACCCCAAGATAATAGTGTAGATCAAGGGCCCTGTTGAATTGGAAGTTGTAGAAGGACAGATTCTTGGGAACTTGTATTTTTGCAATTGCTCCAGATCTTGAAGCTTATTATGTTTTCAGCCATTCTGGCAGCAGTAACGTGAATTGCATGTACGGTGTCTGTGTTTGCACAGTTTGAAGATACAGCTGGGTGTGAACACGCCAGCGAGGGCAGATCGTGTACATCGGAGGGTAGAAGAGCAGAACGGCAAGCATTTTGAGGGGGAGCTCTTTGGAGAATCCCATGACGTTGTGCTGTATTTTGGCATAATTGACATTCTGCAAAACTACAATCTTAGTAAACGTATCGAGCATGCTTACAAAGCATTTCAATTTGATTCAATTTCCATCTCTGCTGTGGAGCCCAAGTTGTACGCCAAGCGGTTCCAAGACTTCGTTCGGCAAATTTTTCCGCCGACCCACCTCTGAACCTTTGGCGTTGGAAAATTGATCTCCTCTCTAAGCCATCTCTAGCATCTTTCCTTGTTCCTCAGATCAGATGATTGGAGGTTGTTGTTTCAATTCAACTGCGCGGACTGTGTGTAGTCTCCGGATTGAACAGTGTCTGGGTCAATATTAGACTCGGAAAGTTTGGCTTCGGGGCATCTGTTTTGGGGCATCTGTTTTGTCGGGACCAGCTCTTTTACTGTCCCCCTTTCGTCTTTTGTTCATGCTGAGCTGAAGGAACAGCCTTTCTCCTTCGGTAGCCTTCAGTCTCCTTAGCTGTAGTCACATTGATTTCATGCGTGTCTTTGATATGCAGCAAGAGGAAAATTGTTTATCTTCCATTGTGCCAATAAAAAGGTGAACTGTGTAGGCATGGAGTTTCTATGTGCTCTTTGCAGATTTGAGCACTGGCCACTGAGCTTGTCCTTGTTCTTGTCCATTCAAGTGGTGCGGTATCGGAAATGTATTGGAAGGAAAGAAGGAAGAACAAATCATGTTTGCGGAGACCTCAAAGGACAGTTCATCTGTCTCCTTCACATAAAACTCTATGTAAACCCTACTCCGAGATACTGGATAGATTCCTTGGACAGAGAGAGGAGATGACTAGTGATTGAAGTCAAGATAAATAAGAGCCTCTCTCTTTACATAATCATAGCCTTTTCCTGTTACGGGATTGTCCCTTGGGGTTGTCCCTTGGAATTGTCTCTCTCCTGCAAGTCTCTCGATCGATGCAGAAATGGCTCGGAGGCTTTGAGAAGAAGATAAAATAGGCCAGGTCTTTGCCCCGCAAAGTCTTTTCCTTTGGTTATCGGTGTTTCACTCTGTCTCTTCTTTTTGGGCTTCTAATTTTCAGGTGTTAGGCTTTTCTTTCCCCTTCCATGTTGACACGGCTAGCTGTCAGGGTGGACACCATGCCAGGTCGATAGCTTGCCAAGGTCACTGCCTTGCCCAAGGCCTCCTTGCAAGGTTCCAGTTAGGTGCGTGTTGGTTATCACTTATCACCCCGTAGCCAAGTCATCTGTACCAGGGAGACACTGATGAGTCGATCGGTACAGTCCTTTTACAGAAGGTGTCAACGTTCGAAGTGCAGCACAGTGTTCAAGTGCATCAAGGGATTGATCTATCAAGCTTTACAAGCATCGTAAAGAATTTTGAGAAAAAAGTCGTCTTCATGTTGAGTGTGCTTACTGCGCGTAAGGGAACCCTCGTGAATCCCAACCTCTCGGGAGTGCATTTCCACGAGGACGGACGACGCAGACGGAAGGAGATTCTTACCTCTATTTTTATGCACTACAATTGAGAAGGATCGCCTGTTAGAGCTTGGAAGGACTAGATTTTCTAAGACGATGCTTAGTTTACGAGGTCTCCAGCCACGATTAAGTTGAAAGTGGTAGTCTCAGGCTTCAAATTGTTGTGTTCTCCCATTTCAATTCTCACTGGTTCGACCTCTGTATAACCAGCCGATTAAGAGAGAGGGAGAGCGATATAAACAGAGAGATGGAGATGCAGATGTTTGAACGGAGACACTTCATTGTTATTCAAAGGAAAGAGACACTTCGAATTAACCAGATCAATGATTAAGCAGAGGGACAAACGTGTACAAGCAGATTTCTAGGGACAAAGAGAACCAAGAGAAGCACGATGGGGTCGTCGGCCATGGATGCCATGCAAGTGATATTGACAGCATTTGACACTAGTATGTCTCAACATTGGCGTGACGAGGATCGGAGATGGAGGGGAGAGGATCGGACATGGAGATTAGAGGACTTGGAATACCGAGACCACGAACGTAAAAGTCTGGAGCAAGAGAAGGCTATGCGAGACAATGAGGGAAGGTAGTGTTTTCGCCCAAACAATCTCACTTTTTGTAGGACTCAGGCTTGGGTTTAGGGTTTGGAGCTGCAATTGACAACGTAGGCTTACGGACCGACAATTGTCGCCATTACTATCAATTGACTTGTCTCCATGCGGAGCTGTTCTGCACAGACGTTCTTCATCTTTGGTCTGCAAACAACAGTCTTCTATTATGTATGCTTGCAGGGTCATCATTAAGCATACCTGCATATTTGCAACCAACAACAGGACAGGGCTGAGTCTGCACTTTCTTGCAGGACCTATGGCAAGTCCCTGGCAAGGTCCTCCAGCTGAAACCAGAGTAACCAAGGAACTCGTACCAACTGTGGCAAACATGGACGTACTAGAGAGAGGTCCTCAAAGTATGTCATGTGTCTGCACTGTATGGACCAACCATCCTCTGCAGTTCTGAGAACTGCATTTGCATCTATTCAGCCACATTTTTGCTGGTCCGTTATGACAACTTTTGTGACAGCTTCAACAGTCCTTTGCACTGTAGGAGGCAACTCCTCAGTCTGATTATGTACTTGTGGACTTCTCCAGTCACACCAATCATACTTGTGTTCAGAATGATTTAAGGAAACATGGGGACAAGCAGTAAAGTTTTTGTGTAATTTCCTTCTACTTAACCTCATATCTGTGATGAAGAGTGCTCTTTCCAGATTTTTTACTAAAGATCCAATGATTTTCAATTTCTTTTGAATGCAGACACTTGGCTTTGGACCATTGAATCTGAAGACAAGAAAGATGCTGTCTGTGAGTCCAGTAGGGTCTTCGTTTTGACGAATTACACTGTCCTGCGGTACAACCAGATGGCGGGATGAAGATATGGAACAGCGACATGTGGAGAATGCACGTTACCTTTGGACAAGGTATGTCAACTCAGAGAAAAACTTGAGAGAAGAAGAAGCTAAGCTCATTTTGCTGCGTTTACGGCAGAGAGTAAAGAGCATTCCTGATTGATGGACTTTTTTGACGCTTTTCTTTCTAACGTGTGAAATATGAAGATGAAAGAGGACTGGAGGCTCATGTGATGTTGCCTGCTACAATTTTCATCCAAATTGTTTGAGTAATATTGTGAAGGTAGGATAGTGATGCACGGAGAACTGGAGGGGCAGCTTTTTTAATAGAGATAATATGTGACCTTATCAAAATCGGAGTTGTTGTTGTTCAACCACCCTGGTGTCAACTTTTTGTAACATACCCTTGTGCTAGAATTGGACCCTGGACCTTCAAGGTTGAAGTGTGTTACATTTCAAAAGCAATGATTGCGTAATCAGGATTATGTATTTGCAGTTTGTAGCACTCTATGAATAGTCTATGTACGACTCTTGGCAGTCCAATACAACTTCCAGTGGCTGATGTCCAGTTTGTCACTCATTGTCGACTAGTGAGTACTACATTGGCCAAGCTTTTACCAAGTGATACTGTGGCCCTTCATGTACTTCATTGTATGTGCAAATGGTGATACGTGAGAAATTCATGCGTATGTGGTTGTAAAATGGGTTTGTGCCTCAACCCCCCAGGTTACGAGCCTACTCTTTAAACAGTCAGCCCAGTGATTAGAGCGCTGTGGCCCACCCTGTAGATCCTCCTGCACTTCAAATCCAGAAGGGAAGATGCTGGAGGTTACATGACACACACAGCCCAGGGATGGGACGGAATACCTAGGCACTTAGGAGGCAGTATTCCCAAAGGGTCAAGGAGGCACTGTAAGTCATACTGATCCATTCCTCTGCCTTTGACCATGGTTGGTGTGCAGGTTTGTAGAGAAGAACCGGAGAGATGTGGAAGAAAAATCGGAGCAGCTCAAGGCAATCTCTAATCTTGCTGCACTTTTTGCTGGCTTCGCTGTGGTCACCTTAACACAGTTTCAGTTTGATCAGACCCAAGTTGGCTTAATGTGGATCATTTTCTATGGTGTACTGACAGCAATCACTGTCGGCCTGATGACAACTGCCATGGTGACATGTACACTGATCCTCGGAAGCATTTTGAAGAACGGAAAGTCATATGTGAATGAGGAGGCAGAAGAAGACTTCATGTTTAAATGCAAGGGATTTGTGGATACCTACAGACTTGGAGACCGACCCCCCTTCCCCCGTCGGACTTTTGAGGCCTTCTGGGAGATCAGATGTGAGGATGACTGGTCTCGAGCATTCCAGTTTTTCGCCTGGGGGGTTTTGTCGTTTCTTGTCAGCCTAATTCCCATTGGATGGATTAAGTTTTCTCAATCGCATTTGACTGCAATTCTGTTCATAGCTATCGTTGGGGTTTCGATTCTCTTATGGGGGTTTGTCCAGTATATTTGGGGTGCTTATTTGACTACCAGGTTGGGTAGTCCCCACAGTTCCCTGGCAGAGGATGAGCTCCGAGTACAGCCAGCAGGCTTACCATTCGATTGGCACATTGCACCAGGTAACCAGCTTTCACAACAGTAGAATCCCGAGGCATGACTCAGCAATTTCAGTATTATGCAAAGTTGGCACGGTAATAAGCTGAATTAGCCTCAGATACCATCGTCACAAATCCCTGGCCACAAAGTGGAAAAAATTGGGAATTAATGCTGCAACCTGATCAATTTGTTGGGTGACAGCATTGGTATTCACTGTAATATGTATGTTATTTGAGAGTTCCACTATCAGGCCACAGCTTCAATTGGAAGAAGAGGATGTCGGTGCCATATGGCCTTTGGGAGGATGTTTTAAATGTGTGCTCATCGGCATCATCTTGGGCAGGGGTGAAACATATTGGTTCCAGTTTACTGGAGTCAAATGGGTGGTTGTATTCCCAATCTCATGATGGTACTCTCCAACTGTCAGAACGTATTTTAAAGATAGAGTTTCCGTTTGGGAAGAAAGAAAAAAGAGTTGACTTACAGCTCAGACCAGCCCGTATGGTGGACATCAGCAAGACAGGTGCTCTACTATTGGGATGTTGAGTGCAATTGAATCTGTGTCTGGGGAGGATGGGATTGTTGTTTCACCAGTAAAAGTCCCACAAGGACAAGCCCATTTTTGCAAGTGGTGAAAGCGGCTGGCATCCTGTCTGCTTCCCCAACTACCTTCGAGTTGAACTTGGTGGAGGTGTGTCACTCTCCAGACACCATACCAGATTTTTTTGCTGCTTTCCGCAAATTTCTCCACTGGAGCCTTTATCTCCTTGAGGGATGCCCCTGCTTGCGCTTGTTACTCTCCATTCAACCGGAGCCAATGTGCCTGGAGTTCCAACCTTGAGTCCACACACCACCCCATCTCGTGTAAGAAATGAATGGAATGCGACTTGCCGCAAACCCCATGATTCCACTTCTAAGTCCTTTCCTGTCTGACTGCATCCCCACAGATAATAGGACTACTGTGCACAGAAGCCCAATTATTCACAGATGTAAGGGTAACTTCATATCTGCGTTCTGGGTACAATTTTTCATTTGCTGAATGATTACCACCAAATTTTAGAATGCCAATAAAAATAATGTTATAAGAAATGTTTACACAAGGAGAACAGACAACAGAGTGTCCAGCCAACCTACTTACTCAGTGGCGGATATCTATTGTTTTGTACCTGCAAGTGTGTCTGAGGCATTGCTCAACTTGTGCTTCTGTAGAAAACATCTTGAACGTTTGGATCTCCCTCAATCTTGCTCAACAGCTTTCACCATATGCAAAGGAGAGAGAGAGAGAGAGAGAGAGAGAGACAGGTGTTGGAGAAGCAGCGCGAGGTTGATGATTATTAGTTCAGGGAATGGACTTGTGTCAAAGTTGGGTTGTGGCACATAGGATATCTGTGACACTCTTTTGTAGGACATTGCAGAGTGTAAAATGTTCAAGGCAGACTCACTAAAATGTGGATCTACACCACATGTGATTTGTACCAAAGATGAGATTTTCTTGTAGACAGCATTGCATTGTTGCACGCACAAAAGTGTGAATGCGAAAAGGCAATCCAGCAAACTGCATTGAGTAGAAAAGGTTGAGCTGTCCAGGATGCATGTTCACAGAACCAAGAAAGAGTCCCATGCTGTACGTACTGGCCAATCTCATCTGTGAGACTGGTAATACCTTGTGTTTGTCATTACACTGTTGAGAACTACTCACAATTATGAACGAACTTTTGATGCAGAGAGGTCCATAGCAACATACCCCCCCATCCCTGCACACCTTCTCTTTTCATGTTTCTCTTTATTTGCTCCTTGAAACTGGGCTTGCGGCCACAATTTTACATCATCTCTCCCTACCAACCTGCCCTCTTCCTCCCTTGTTCCTCCAAGGTCAATGCTGCTGACAACACCATGGCAGGAGTGGCCGATGAAGGGCTACAGTCCACAGGCAACATTGAAACTGCTATAGCAAATTGCACATATGTACAAGGGTACTGGCTATCAGTAGTCCTGTGCAGCTTCATAAACACTATGGTAAATGTGATGCCTGGAACCCAACCTGATCACCCTGATGAAGGGCAGCACATATGTAGACCCCACAAATGCACACCCTCGTCAAGCAGCACCTTCCTTCCGTTGAACACGAGACTCATTCAATGTAGCCTCTGCCATGTGTCCAATTTGGTCGGAACAGGGGAAGAGCAGATTGGAGGAAAAAGCCAGTCACAAATATAGAGAGAAAGATTGGGTGCTTCTGTGCGTGCTATCTAGAGAAATAGGAAGGAGGGCACACATGGTGGGTCACTTCACTGGATGGCCATGATAGAGGATGTCTCCAGTAAAATCAGAAAGTATCTGCAAGAGCACGCAACAGAAGCTTTCCATCAATAATCCCCCATAATGCTGAGTTTTTTGTGATGAACTATGAACATATTAGAAGCTGGTAATTCAACAAAGTTCATATGCAGGATCAAACCAGCAACACTTGTACTAACAACTCATGGTATGTCATCTTGTTGATCTATCAACTATTTCCTGTCCTATGCACACCATGTATTATCTGTATACACTTTGGTTAAATATATTCAGAAAAGGAACATCCCATGGTGTTCAGAAAGAGAGAGGCATCATGAGTCAGCATAAAATAAGACCCACTTCCCTTGCAAGTAGTGTTCAGCAAATATCTAGAAATGTGTGCATGTGAGTGAGAGAGACGCCCTCCCCCAAACAGAACCAACAGTAAATGGTTTTGCAGAGAGTACCATAAAGGTAGAATATCGGAATCTTCATTATCTCCCAGCATGTTGGAGCCTGGGTTGCCCAGTGAAACACTAGGATGCCCCAACCTACCATCACCTTGTTCACTAATGACTCTTTGGCTCTCCTGCTCCAACACCAGCTTGTTCCTTGCAAGCTGCTTATCCACCTACAAACAGACAAGAAACAAGAGGAACAATTAGATTAGAGCTGGGCAGCTGCCCACATTTATCTATTACATCCCCATCAGAGAAGTTGTTACAGTTCTCCTGCACATAAAGAACAAATATACAGAAATGCATCCAACTCCAATATATGCCCGTGTAATCATGCAAACTAATCATTTTCTCTCTGCCTGCAAACTTCCCAGCCTTCTGTCTGAAAGAAAGGAAGGATGGTCAGAGATTCAAGGAGGAGGGAAAGTCCATTTTGCACATAAACATTACAAATATATGCGGTGACTTCAACAAGAAAATAGAAAAAAGAGTTACTCTACCTTCAAATTTGAGCATGGATGCATTCGGTATCTACTCTTGTTTGATGTTCACATCTGCTTTGTCAAGCCTTAACGAAAACTCAGGCATGCTTAGGAAAAGATTAACAGAGTCTCCATACATGATAATCTGTAGGATACTAAATGCTGTATGCTCATATTTAACCAGAAAGTGCTGAACAACACCCAGACAGAGAAAGAGAGAGATGTACTCATTATACTCAGATTGTCACAGCTTGACTACTTCCTTGATAGGACAGAGGGTCACTAAAGAAAGCTGGCGCATGAAATCTTTGGTGAAACTTGGTCACCCTAATTGAGTCGCCACATAACCGCATGACCATCCACAGTCACACATATGCTGCCAACATTCCTTATCACTGAAAGCTTACGGGAAAGGTAGAATTAAGAATCCCATTGCAGCTGATCACATCAATCACCTCCCTAACAGCAAATATTTCCAAGCGAGCAATGCAACTGCGTACGATTTTTTATGATTTTTAGAACTGATACTTCCCCAGTGTGATTGTGAATGTCGCTGTTTGTCCAATCTACCTTTACTCCCACCACCAAACAAGTTCTGTGGAAGTGGTCTCACCTCTTTCTTCTTATAAGCCTGAACCTTCTTCAACCTGAAAAACTCCTCCCGTTCCAATTCATCAAGCTCGCCCTTGATGTACTGAATCGTGTTCTCCAATCTCGGCTTCACCACATTCTCCAGGGCATTGACTCTCCGATTTGTCGTCTTAATAGCCTCATCGAGGGTTAGAAAAGATGTCTGCAAGGAAGCCAACTCCACCAACACCTCAACTGCTTTAACGAAAGCAGACCGACATAGCTGGATCTGTTGTCCTCCCCTGGCCAGCCCCGTCAAATCATTCTTCGTCTCTCCAGCCTCAATGAAATGCTCAAACTTTGGGAGTTTCACCCCCGCCACGTTCTCCTGCCTAGCCCTAACTTTAATTGTCGCCGTATCAACATTCTCAAAAACCACATACTTGATGTTATCTCCGGCAGTGTACTTGGCCTCCGTCAATGCAAAAGCCGAGGCTTTCATGATATCTCCCATGGACTCTTTTGTTTCCACGATCCGCTTCAGAATTTGCCTAAACTGCATAGAGAGTGCATCGCTCTTCTTTTTGAGCAACTGGTGTCCCTTGGTGGCCCCTACCAGCCTGGACTTCACCATTCCCATCATGGTTATGGTGGGAACCACATTCAATCGCTGCGATTGTCCCGACATCTTTCTCTGCTTCGAAAAACGCTCAACTCACAGGCTTGCTCGGATCGTCACACACTTAAGTAATCACAGGCCCGCACAGCTCTCTAACAAGGCACTCGCACACACACGACCACAGCGACAACACGAGAAGAAGAGAGACGGGACAGCGGGCCTGATGACCGGCCACCAGCGGTCACTGCCCTTGGAGACCGCCCGCCACCGGTTACATCCATCGGAGACCGGCCATAAACAGTAGCCAATGTTGGAGACCGCCAACTGTCCGTTTCACAGGTTCCTTAATGCACTCAAACCTGGAAACGCCTTAATAGGAGTAAGAAAAAATTACATTTAAGTTCCAGGGATCCGAGATCCAACCTATGATCATAGGTGCAGCAGCTGGTTTTTCTGTTTTTCCTGGTATTTAGTATTTACAACTACAAAAACAATTATAGTATGTGCACAGTGTGTCGCCCTGGTGGTTTGGGGTTCGAACCCGCTTCCCTGCCCCGTGTCTGGGATTGTTCGTGACGGTATGTCCTGTAGGCCTCATGGCCCATAAATGAAAGGGGGTTAATTTTTCCCCCCTCCTCAAGAGCCTGAATTGTGGGCTGTCGCTCCCAGGTTTCCTTTTCTATTTTGTTTTTTAAGAAAAACAAAAACAAAATTATGGTATAGGGTTCAGTACGGACCGCGTTCTATTTCTGGCGAAATTTCGCAATATTTCGACCTCAAAAAAAAAAATTATGTCTTAAATTCCCTGGGTTTTAATTTTTTCCCTTCAATAATTTTAATAAAATTTCATCCAGGGCACTGTCCCCTGTTCATTTAAAACAAAATTTAAAAACAATCCCTGTTTTCTCATGGATGAAATCGCCAACTTCTTCAAATAAAATATAAATTAGGGATAAATTTGCCAAATTTGCCAAATATGGATGATATAAATGGATGAACGTATCGAGGAGGATGATTCTATCCAAATATCAGTGGATGAACAAAAAATCTGGGCTATTTCTTGCAAAACTCAGTAGCACTCCTGATATTTTCCAAATTTCAAAACAATTTTTTTAAAAAACAAATCACGGCTTTCCGCTTTAAGAAAATTTAAAAACAAATACATGCAATTGTTGTTAGTAAAGATGGATGAATGAACGCACAAGTGAATGGATGGATATATGGTGACATGGTGGTGGATCGACCTCCGGGTGGTACTAAGGCCATCGGGCTCCCAGAAATATCTCCAAAAATAAGGCCGACAAATCGCCGGGCGGCCCTCTGGTCTAGTCCAAATGCGGTGCGTGAGAGCCTCGACTTGTGAGGGGGGGTTCTGCGTTTATGAGTTTTGCTCTTATGTTTCCTGCCTGTTTCCCTCTTGCTGCCTGCCAGAGACAAGAGGGAGGGAGAGAGAGAGAGATTTTCTTCCTCTTTTAAAGTTGCAACCTAGGTTTCTGGGTTTAGAGTTGGTTAAGGAAGAGAGGGAGGGAGATTCGGCAGAGGAGTTTCCTTAGGGTAGACACCTTGGAAGAGAGAGAGGCGGGAAAATTGGCAGGGGTATTCTTCTTGGAGAGCTTGTCCTGAAGCATTCAGTTGCAGGGGCTTGTGGAGCAGCCAGTTCAAATATGGTACGCGCGTCAATTAAATATCATGTCGTTTTATCTGATTGTCTCGAAATGTTTCGTTCTATCGATGTTCAATGCGAAGAAGGGTTTTGGTAGCGGGCTCAATTTGTAGAATACTACCCTAGAATTGAGGGATTCTCTCCTTATTTTCTTGTATAGAACTCTCTTCTCCGTGAACCGTTAACAGCTCAGATTGTTGATGATGTGTAAGTCCCTTTAAGGCTCTCAATCTCTTGCTCCTTAGTCTGTGCATGGCGCTTGGGTGTTCTGCGGGAGAGACCTCAAGTTCTAGGGTTTCCTTTCCTGTTGGTGTCGTGTTTTACTCTGATGGATGGTCCATTCAAACATTCATCAGCCCTAAATACTCCTGTCTGTACGTATACACAGATACATGCATGGGTGCATACGAATGACTTTAGGTTAGGGTACTTTTGGGCTGCGAACGATCGGCCATGCCTCAATAGGAATCCTGAAGGGATGCCATACCCAGTCTGCTCCTCCTGAGAGGGGAATGATAATATTGTTTTAAATTAGAAGTGGGCTTGGATAAGCAGAGAGCATCCTCTTTGGAAGAAGTTACACCCCTAGAATGCTGAGAGAGGTGATTCATGTGTGTCTAGTTTTGGGGGGCTGTTGCTTTGATTCCCCATGTAATCTTGCACTTTGGGTTCTTCTACCATCGTCCAATGATTGTGGCACTTTTACCTTTGATGACCTGTTGAAAGTATTAGGGTTTTCAGCCTCCGCATTCCACTGAGGTAATAGGTCGATTGATGGGTGGTGGATGTGTTGGCGGTTAGCCTCACATGGGATAGGGAGTGGATTGGCCTTTGACAAGAGAAAGTAGTGAGGGGCGAGGTCAATGCTGGGAGAGGAACAGGAGTGGATGAGGATTTTTGGTTTTTGAGCCTCTAATAAGGGACTTGGGTAATGACCTCTTCTACCAGAGGATTGTCGGGTGCTTATTGCAGAAATTCTTCTGGAGCTTTTAGGCTATTACTTCAGTAAGCATGGAGTGCAGTAGCTTGTATGCCAATACTTTTACCCAACTGTCAAAATTTTCCCCATAACTGTTTTAAGAAAGAATTCCTGCTGCACTCCATCTGTGTGTAATTGAGGAATGCCTCCCTGCAGTCTGCCCACTCTGCCTTGAGAGTGTTGTTGATATGAGTAGTTCAAAATCTGAAAGGTGGTTTTCCATGTGCAGGCGGCCAAAATAATTGCAAATCTTATACTGCTTGGATCAGGGGTTCTACTCAGGGCTGTGTCGCAAGCATATCGCCAAGCTATAGTGAGTAAGTCTCTCTCTCTCTCTGTCTCTCTCTTTCTCTCAGCCAACAGTTGGGTGTATTTTAAAAGGTTTGGCAGATTATTGGGTTTGTGATTTCCTGTCTTGGTTGGAACAGATTAACTCGGGCTTTTGGCATTATTCCACTGAGCAGTAGAAAGCTCTATGTTTTCCTAGGTTCCCAAGACAAGTCTAACAGTTCCGGAAGGCACCATGGATGGGAGGTCCAAGTATTAGGTTGAGGCGACTAGCTGTCCTTAAGCTATGACAGCTCCCTCTGGACTTGCTATTGTGGATTTGATATCTGTATTTGAAATGCACTCCTACAGTTCAAGAATAGATTAGTTGGGCAGGACAAGGTACCTGAGGATCATTGACTCGTAATCTGGATGTGAAACTGACCTGTTTCAAGAGGATAGGACAAGGTTTGAAGGAGATCAGACCATAGAGTCCGTGAGAAGATTGAGGAAAAGATTAGTATGGCCATGAAGTAATTGGTGCTTGAAATGAGAGACTGCAACCCTGCTCAAATCTAGTCTGAACTTACTTGTCAGCCGTTGATGAAATATGGGACTATCTTCTCACTGTGGGGATTGCAACACTGGCTTTAGGATTTGAGTAGGTTGCAGAGGATCCAGTCTTCTTAATGTAGGTAAGAAGAACACAGTCAGTCAGGACATTGCCTGGCCGATGAGGAATATGTTCGGCCATCATGAAAGAGCTGGATTTGTGATAGAGGGTGTCTGGTCAGGCTCAGCCACATTTTATGACTCCGCTGTAGACAATGTTGGTTTTTGTGAATGAGAATTGTCCTCTGCCAACCCATTGTGCTATCCTTAGGCAGAGGGCTAAAACTGTCTTGTTTGTGTGCTACAGATGCAGCTAAAACAGGCGTAGCGCAAGAAACAGTGCAAAACATTACGCATAAAGTCACTAAGGCTATGACTGAGCATGAGGCTCGGCAGATATTGGGCGTCACAGAGAAATCCACCTGGGAAGATGTTATGAAGGTACAATGTTCTTTTCTACTGAAAAGAGTTTCCCATGTTGACCACATGTACATTTAAAATGCACCAGTTATGCCTCATCTACAGGATATCACAAATGGACTCGGCATTGTAAGAAATGGTATCAACTCTTATTATCTCAAGGATGTAAAGTTTCCAAATGAGTCTTCCACAACAGTTCGAGTGCAATTGGCATTCAACAAGGAACCAGACACTGGCCTGCAGTGTACCCAGCCACTGTAATTGCGGCCAGACTGGCTAAGCCCAGGGTGTGGTGTTTCAACAGATTAGCCCCAGGGTTACTGTAGGGGACCAGGTTGGGCCCGTGGGAACACTGCACACCTCATGCAGGCTGTGCATTTGCACTTTCAACTACGGTGACCAAGAAGTAAAGGCCTTTTGTAGTCATGGATATAACCAAGCCTTTCTCTAAGTAAGCTTTGCCACTAGTGTGCTCATGGTGTACACATGGCCCCATAGGGGGAGGGGAGAAAGGGTAGATAGAAGGAAACATGAATGCTATACATTTAAATAGAGAGAGAGAGAGCAATGTGCAGATCCATGGAGTGGAGGCAACTTATACTGCACCTGTTCTTTTATGTCAGAAGAACTCTTCCAGATAATTATATACAAGTGACACTAAGTTTGTTGGTTTCCTATCGGTCTGCATGCAGAAGTACGACACATTGTTTGAGAACAATGCAAAAGCAGGAACCTTCTACCTCCAATCCAAAGTGTTTCGGGCTAAGGAATGTTTAGAAGCAGCACGGAAGCAAGCCGGCATGGGGCAAAGGCCTGCGTGATTGGTGGAGCTCCTGTGTAGAGTCCCTTTGGAGAGTGTATTGTTAAGGCATCTCTCTGTTCTGTCCAACAATTTCGGGTGTCACTCACAAGTTCTTGAGGTCCTAGTTTTTTGCGCCTCTGTTTAGTTGCCCCCGGTTCTTTGGTCCTGAAATCAATTGAGCTCATATCACTAGCTAGATGATACCAACTTGTAGGGAGATGGTGGTTTGGACTTTGGCAATGAATTTCAGACAGTTAAGATCAAGACTTCGCAGGCCACACACTGATGAGTCCTGTCAAGATCATCAACCTCTGGTGAGGCTAAGGTATAGAGACCCCTCCTCTTTCCTGTGGCTGTTAGAGATGGTTTGCAGCCAAGGTGACTTCACCTTCGACTGCCTTTCTCTGTCTCATGACACGTCTGGAAGCTCTGCAGTCCTTACCAGTACAAGCATCTCTTTGAAGTATGAGGTCACATAGTGTTAGCCCTTTGCTTATTATTATAAGCAATTAGGGTGCAAATGGATCACGTTCAATGTCTAATCCTGCCATCACAAACAGCTGAGTGCTTGGCAGCACGGTCTTCCACATTTGGACCTTGTATAATTGTTGGAGAGACCTTGCTCCATGTGTAATTTCTCACATGAGATTGACAAGGGCAGACATAGTTTGTGGAGAGGTACATAAAGGTAGTGACTATTGTGTTGATGGTAATTGAGTGCCTTGCAATGTTGGAGGGCTCTGAGGTCTGCTGGAACACATCTTGCACCCTATTCCTGAAAGCTATCACACAGTGCCTACAATCAAAGTCTCAAGCCTGCGGGTGAGGTTTGCATTCGGTTTGGAGATACATAGACCAGCTGCTGAAGTATCCACCAGTTATAGATGAAGATGCAATTATCAAGAATGGCAAGACAGTGATGTATGCACATGCAGAGTCAGAAGTTACCAGTCCTAGAGCAAACATTCCCCCTTCACGCATTATGAGATCAAAGGTTTTCGGCTTTAGACTATTCATACATCTTAGGAGGTCAAAGACAACCATGAGATTTACGAGTTAAGACCTTCATAATTTCTTGGATGATGTCCGACATGCTCAAGCTAACATGCGCATGCAAACAAATGCAGATCTGCATGTGCTCCACATATAACAGAACACATAACTCCTAGGTCGTATTTCTACCCACAAATCATAGTCTCCCAGCTCCGGTAAAATATCCGTCATGCCTAATTTCACCCTATATCTTTGAGAACTCGGACAATCCTTAGACAATCTTTACAACATGAAATGTAGAATCAATCCTTCCCTCCTCTCGACACTCTTAAGCAATGAGAGTGGTAAGGGCGGGTACGTTATCCTCCTCCCCACCCCCCACAAAGGGAGCAGAATGGTCTCCCATCATCCGACTTTCTTTTGCCTCTCACCAATCTTACCACTGAGTCTGGCCAAATCTATATGCTACTGTTAGAGCACTTTACCTTAGTGAGGCGCTATTGATGACTTAGTTTACATAGTGGGATTTGTTTTCAATAATTCTCACATGAATAGCAACAATTCGTTTCATAAATTATCCCCAATAGATCTTATAGTAACTCTTACCCATTTCCGCGTCCTTTGGGCACATGATGCATTTCAATCTTCATATCCTCATAGCCCTTGACCACACATCTGCCCATCATAGTACGATTCTGTGATGGATGGGTGAGTGCTCTAGATTCCAGATCTATAGGAAGAGCCTTATCAGGAGTTCCTTTTGTGATATTTTTCGACAGTCATTAAAAATGAGGCAGTAGGAAATGTCACCCTTCATACCTTGCTTGGTTGGTTTCCCTCGAGATCTCTCTTGCTATAGCAACCCCACCGACCTATCCCCAAAAAGAGTAGGCCGATTCCATCGTTGTCTTGGACCCAATAGTGCAATGTGGTGGAGGTGTATGTTCACGGGGATATGTGACTTTTCTATGGGGTGTCCCCCCAATTATGAGGGTCCAGCCTTTACTATTAGTCACCCTGTTTTCCATTCCTAGCACCTTCCAAATGCTTCGTATGAATCTTTTATCTTTCATCTTTTCTTCCAACAGACTCACCAAATTATTCTATTACAACCCCATCCAAAGACCAGTCATGGTTTTGTGGGCACAACCCTAATTGACGGTAGGGCTAAGTGGCTTCAATGGAATGGTCAACCAAGGGAAAAACAAAGCCATTCATCCACAATGGTCGAACCGAACCAATAGGGCAAGATACTACACACATGAAGGCACATGGATAACTGAATGTTGTGGCAGTAGCATCATATATAGCTATCAGAGGAGGGGTTATACTATATATTGCTGATAGGGCCTCCAAATGTGAATGTCAATAGGTTAAACAATTATTTAACCATGTGCGTTTTGCCATGTGGCAATATGTCACATATTGGGTACATGTAGAAGCAATAACCTTGGAGAATACACTAAAGTGGGTGATGAAAGCTGATTATGAATAGAGATGGAATCAATAACTATGTCATATAATCAAATACACAGAGTATTTGCAATGCTCATAGGAGAACATGTTCTAGTCCACATGAAAAAATAAATATCTTGAACAAAGGGCGTTTGTATGATGTTCTTTCAAGCAAAATCCAAATATTATAGTTGTAACTGACGTCAAGAGCAGGAAACAAGAGATTGAATACCATTTTCGAAGAAAATGTAGGAAAAGAAATTGATGAATGAAGAACCTAAGAACAAATGCAATCTCCTCACAAACCAACCTTTGCTTAAAAGAAGTGAAGAAAATTATCGTTGTACAGCACAACAAACACCTAACAAAGTCAAATATCAAGGTAGAATAAGGAAACGAAGACTATAAGGTTTTTCATGGAAAGATAGCATACCAAAAACTATAAACAAGAAAAATTAAGGTTGTGGCCAAGAAACCAAAGTACAAATAGATTTTACTGACATGTGTTGTGCTCTTTGTATGTTGGAAGATAAAGAGCTGAATACTTGTTCCTTCTCCGTCTGCACTCGATCATCCTCTTTCTTCAATTGCTCAAATGTGATCCTATAAGTTCATAATCCCCTTCTTCTATTGTGGATCCGTAGTGTTCGCATCTTTTCATTCGCACGATAGATTTACTACACCACAATATAAAATGTACTCTTTTATTTCTTGGAGGCCTCGAAGCGATTTTTAAGATTGTAAGTATTCATGGTTTTTTATACTACAAAGATAATTCTTAATATATGTTTCTAAATTGTCTCACATGTATTCTAAGAGATTTCAAAGGTTATGAAGACTAGAAAGTTGAATGGCAGGTGCTTTCACGGAATTCCAATCTCTAACGATATTCTTATTCAAGTGACAGTTCTAGCCCATGGACACACATTCGATGAAGAGTAAGGACCATTGCGATTTGACATTCAGAGCATATAAAGTGGACAAATATGTCACTTTTATGCCATGCTTAGGCACATGTATGGTAATTTTGGTTGAGTGTTGTTGAAAATGTGCATCAAGAAGACGTACGATAGGTTTGACATCATCTTTATCCTTTAAGATGACAACATGATTTGGACCCATGTAGGTGCACTAAACCCATTTGAATCACACAACTTTTTTATTTTGACATTCTCAAATCTAATTCTGAAATGCATTTGATTTTATTTCCAGCTGTTGAATTCCACATTATGCAAGCATTGCGTGCAAAGTACTGAGGAGGTCCTTTAGTCTCTTGGGTAGACCTCAATGGCCAACCCATGCACTAAACATGTGCACACCAAGTCATGAGCCATGGAGTTCATTGTTTGAATAACTCGATGGCCATGCAGCAAAAAATTTCTAGGAACACATAAAGGTGCAACTCGAACGACATGAATTTGCCATGCCGCGTTCATGTACCACCACGATGGCGCATGAGCCCTTGGGATCCGTAGAGAGTCGAACTTTAAATAAAATGTTGCTGTCAATATAATACATGCCTTTAGCCCTATGCTCCGATAGTTGAGTGCATTCGACACAAGGTTGACCGTTTCTGGGGCCAGACAAAAATTGGATCGGAGACAAGGTCTTAAGAGGCCTGGAGGCTGCATGAAGCTCTCTAAATTACGATGCGAAATTGATACTTACAAGAATATAATAGATATTTCTAAAGTTACAAAGTATATCTAACTAAGAGGTTTGAGAGATTATGATGACAATGGCTGGTAAGTACACCAAACCTACTTGAATTACAATTTTATTTTTATTTTTACATTCTCAAATTTACATTAAAATACTTTATTTTCAAGAATGAATCCCACATTATGCAAGCATCGCGTGCAGAGTTATATAGAGGTTTCTTGCTCTTAGATAGACCTTGATGGTAAGCTCTTACATTGGACATAGAGGTTTCTAAATTGTCTTACAAGTACTTATAACTCATAGGGTTCATATGTTATAAAGCTTTAAATGGCTTGTACTTCACGAAACTAAGGCTGCATACTGATGTGGCGTTCGGTTGTATCAGGTCATGTCGAACTTTGCAGGACGACTTGAAGTATGTGCTGTTTGTAAAGCGCCATGAGCTTTGCTCGTTTGGCCTTGGTGTCTGGAGATTCTTTAATCTTTTTGCACATCTAATCGACAACACAGCTTGGCTGTGGGACGTGGCACCGGAGGACCTAGCTGTAGATGATAGATATATCGAGTGTCATACATTTGAGTTCCAATGAGAGAGATTTGAGATAGACATAAGATGTGAACTAGATGAGTGGGTAAGCAAGCGTAAAGCATTGGGTCCTCCCCAAATGGAATATAATATGTTCTTTGAGGACATTGCGTGGTTTTATACTCTTGGTCTAGAGATGAGGATCTATCCAATTGGCTTATTGACAAGCCTACCTACAAAGCTGCTAGGTTCAGCACATAGGTACGGGGAGATTTGTCGAATAGCTCCCAAGTACATCACGTGGGCCTCCGTCACCTCAGTTTTGGATTTGATTTCCTTTGAGGTTTTTTTTGTTCTTGATGTAACTTCGGTGGCGCAAAGCAGTGTCTCGTTTCTCCTCTTCTGTATCATGTACATGTACATCAGTTTCATCAACTCCACCTCATGAAAACCTATGAACAACAAAGTAGAGGCTGCAAAGGGACGACAGAAAAACATTGAGATACATTGGTTTCCCTGGGTGAAGCATTTGATGAACCAATAGGATACCATGAGCAGGGATGGTTTGAAGGCAATGGGAGAATCACTAGAGTCCAAAGTAAGGAATAAGAGATCCGAAGTAATGGATTTCTCCTTTAAAACCCTAAACCCTAAACCCTAGACCCTATAGTTGTGGATATTGGTGTTGGTAATCCTGCATTCATGCGAGAAGTCTTCCTAGCAAAAAGCAACGTAGGCCTTAGGGTCTACGAGCGGGTACCAAAAGAGACTTCTCGTACGCCCCCGCATCTGTGAGAAGGTACATATGGCCGCTTCTTTGTCGTTGTCGCACCCTTCGTCATGGCCGGTTTTCCGTTGACCCTCGCTGAAGGTTTCCGGCCTCTCGTACGAGAATTGGTTTGTGCGGTTTGGGCCTGACATCTTCTTGAAAGAGATAGGTGACGCAGCAGAACGGGTGGAGACCCGGATACCTTTATGCTGCTTGTCGTTTCCCGACTTTCCGCCAATGTTCACCTTAGGTTTACTAGCCGGTTTGGTCCCAAGCTTCTGGGCCGTAGGTTTCACCTGGATGGAATTCACCACCTTCTTCACCTCCTAGAGTACTTCCCTGACCACCTCGCATTTTATGAGGGTAGCAATGGACGGTTCCACAGGGAGAGTCTTCGCTTCTTCCATAGTCCCTTCCCGATCAACGTTGCGAGCGGCGATTGCCACGGCCTTGCTGACGTCGGAAAGTTGTTTGTGAATGAGAAATGTATCTACATGAGTAACAAAGATATTGCAAAGATGAAGATGCCACGGCTCAATGGAAGACTTAGACTTGTCACCTATCAAATTTAAGGATCGTAAAGCCGAAATCAAATCCGAGAGGCGAGTCTTAAAGACCGGTTTCGATTGCTTGAGCTTGTGGGTCAAGCTAGCAAGTCGAGATTCTTGGGCTTTGATGGGTGCTTCAAAGCACTTGATCTGATATGCAGTTGTGCATTCAGCCAGGCTTACATCAAGGACGGATTGGGCCTCGGGATCTCCTATTTGAAATTTAGGAGGACTCATTCTGAGGGAGTTGGGTATGGTGCCTTCTTCGAATTGCACTCGCAATTTTTGAAGGTATTTGGCCATGGCTAAAATTCAACATGAAAAAACTTGGGTTTTGCAAAAATGTCGACTTACTAACTTAGGTGATTTACAGCTACCCTTAGGTTCTGTCGTGAATAAGATATTTTCTCTTTTAGTAATTGGTTCAAAAAGTAATGCGGTTCATATAAGAATTGGGTAGGTGACGTCCACTTCGAGGAGCTAGATGAGGTTCTGCACTCAATTGTGAAGTTTAAAACAAAGAATAATGACCTAAATTAATTGTTCTTGATACAGATGTAAAGTTTGTGATGGATAAATTGCTGGATTTTTCCCAATATTTTGTGGAACAATATCGTCTCAAACGCTTGGCAGGACAAGTTATCGTGCGTTTGGCAATGACCTTGGGTGGCCAACTTTGGAGTACATCAGATGGTAATTGTATTCAAACTCATACTCAAACTCACATTGTCAAAATAATATTCTTCGACTTCTCTTTCATGGCTACAATCTCTTTTCACATTAGTAATGAGATTCTTGCAAATCCTTGACCACCCCTGAACAAATTCTTTATCTTCATGCGGTTCTGTCCACTCGGTAACAACCCGTCCGATTGTCACTCCATCATCCAATTCAGACCACCTTCATTCTTGAAGATGACAACTTGTTTGGGACGCATGTAAAGTGCACTGATTTTTATAAGCTCATATCTAATTTAAAATATATATTTTATTCTACTTTTAGATATTGAATTCCGCATTACGCAAGCATCATATGCAATGTGAGGGGTTCTTCAGTCTTGTGGGCAAACCTCGATAGCCAATGGACATCTTTACATCATACGCATAGTGGTTGTATGCATTCCACACAAGGTTGATCGTTTTCTGTAACCAAGACACAAATTGGCTTAGAAACGAGGACTTGAAGTCCCAGAGGCTATATGGAGCTCTTCAAATTATGATGAGGAGATGATGAGTACAAAAACCTCATTGGTTTAAGTTTTGTGAGATCACCAACCATTGTCTTCATAAGCTCTGAAACCTCTAAGTTAGAAATATCTATATGATAATTTAGAAGCATTTATTAAGAATTACCATTGTAAGTATCAAAAACCTTGAATGCTTATAAATCAACAATGATTTAAAATATCAAGAGAAATGTCATCAACCGAGACAAACCAACTTTATGAACCAATAACTTGAACTAACTTACCACGTGAGAGACAAAGAACTTTATACAATTATGAAGTCAAACAACTAAGCAAAAGATCGAGTGTTGACCGTATTTGTGCAAAACTCATAAATGACATTGAAACAAACTCATGTTGGAATTTTAACTAGAAGTAATATTGGTCTCATCTTGGTGACCGTCTCTCACCAGTCCAGGAAACCTCTCTTGATGATAACATGCATGACAATGACATTCACTAAGACTATCCCACCGACTTCGTCACTTCTTGACAATAATTACATATTTTTGCTACAAAGCATAAACTACATTTGAGTTTCAATTGCAATTTTGGAAGCAACAAGAAAACTTGATCATGCTATGGAAAAGTACAAATCTACTTCCAAGAATGGACTTATCAAGTAGGAGATACATTGCATTAAACTAAAGAAAAGAGAAAACCGTAAAAGTATTCCCCTACAAGAACCACAAATCTAAACATCATCACAAGAAATGAAAATAGCACATCGGTTGGTAGCTTAGCTGGTAAGTGCATAGCGTGTCACCTCGGTGGTTTGGGGTTCAAACCCACTGCACTGCCCTATCCGTGTGTAGATTGTTCGTGGTTATCTGTCTGGGCGTTGTTTGTCATGTAGGTCTCATGGCCCATAAGTGAAAGAGGGTTAAATTTCCCCCCTCCTCAAGGGCCTAAATTGTGGGCTGTTGCTCTCAGGTTTCTTTTTAAAAATAATATAAAAGATAAAAAAAAATTACATAAGATTTATTTCATTCGCTCATGGTGGAATTAGTTCAACTTCTATCATTTTTCCAATGCAGCAAGGCCATCAATCCCGAAGCCTGCTTTGCCATAAATACTAACAAATTAGAGAGAAACAATTTCAGAAATAACTTAAAAATAATATTGTAGAGAGAATGCCAAAGCAGACTCGCAAATTGACAGCATTGACACCATTAATTGCAAACTCAATGCTATCAATTTGTAAGTATGCTTTGGCCCTCTCTCCTATCAATTTTGGACACTATTTCTGGTGCACATTTATCGCCAAAAAATAGTGAAAATATAGTACATTGAAAGATTCAATAGAGTTAATGAAAAGCATATAGTAACATGGTCAATTTTTTACCAAAAAAAAAAAACAGAGATGAAGATGTGTAAATGGATGGCATTGACGTCATCAGCTTCAAGGCATGCTTAAAATTATTTGAATTATTTTTCAAATAAATTAAATCTTTTTTACTTATGATGTTTGATTTTCTGGGTCCAGATGATGTTGAAGCCAGCAGCTGGTATATTTAAATTTATTTGATTTTTTTTAAAATAAATTTCTTTTTTGTTTTTGTTTTTATTTTGTGGCTCCCAATGCCATAGATAGCCTCAAGATAAGCTTAAGTTTATTTGAATGTCTTCCAAACAAATATTTGATTTTTTATTTGATTTTTTATTTGTTAGGGATGGCATTGACGCCATCAGCTTGAAGATGTACTTACATTTATTTGAATAAAAACAATTAAGGTATATATATATCTATATAGGCTCTGGTTGACGCCATCAGCTCTAAGATATGTTTAAATCTATTTGAATTTATATAAGAAAATCAAAAGATTTTTGGATTAATTTGTTATTTTTCTTTTGGTCTCCGGATCACGTTGACGCCATCAGCTCCCAAGGTATGATTAAAATTTATTGGATTGTTTATAATTATTAATTTTATTTAATGTTTTTTTTTTTTTTTTCTTAAAACATTAAAGGAAACCTGGGAGCGACTGCTCACAATTTAGGCCCTTGAGGAGGGGGAAAAAATAACCCCCGTTCATATAAGCCATTAGGCACACAGGTGGAATGTCACCATCAGACCAACCGGTCACACACACCAGGCAGGACAGCGGGTTTGAACCCCAAACCACCAGGGCAACACACTGTGCACTTACCAGCTGAGCTACCAGCTGATGTGCTTTTTTTTTTTTGGATCTCCGGATGGAGTTGACACCATCAGATTAAAGATATGCTTAAATTTATTTGAATAATGTTCAAAAACAAGTTTCTATTTATTTGATTTATTTTTTCTCCAGATGGCCTTGACGCATCAGCTTCAAGGTATATTTAAATTTACTATATATATTTTTTAATAAAAAATAAAAAATAAAATGTATTTTGGCTCGTGATGGTGTTAAGGTATGTACCAGTGAAGTTGGTCTAGTATCTAGGTTTCATCAGGAATCAATCGGGCATCAACCCAGGTATCTCCTAATCTAACCTACTATTCTCTGTTCCCATAAACATTCGCAGTACCCTACCCTACCCAACCCAATACCCTACCCTAACAGGCGGCAGTTAGGGTTCTCTTTTCCCCGCCCCCTACCAGAGCTCGACTCGTTGCTACAAATCCGTTCGGGTATCATGTTGATATGCACATATAGACTATAGATATTATAGATGTAGGGTTTCATGTATAATTGTATGGGGGTTGGTATCCTTTGAGATGAGCAGGTTTCCCTTGTGCTCAAGCCACCCAACCTTTATGATGTATGAGGGCTATTCAAATGGCCATTTCAATATTGAATTTGAATTTGATTACTAGTAATATTTTTTATTATTTAATCCAAGGTATTGACATTCGGATACCATTGCTCATATCCGGATTGAATTTTTTTTTAAACCATCTATGCATACCAGATTCATACTTGAAAAATTCAAGGGCTGCATTATTGGAAAACCTGCCGACCTTAAAAAGAAAATAGCACTACATACCAGGACCCTTTTGGTATTTCCAATTCAAGACACCAGACCAACACTGTATGTACAAATTTATTTGAATTTATTGAATTTGAATTTGAATTTAAATTTTTATGTTTTACATTCTAGATGACGCCATCAGTTTGCTGCTTCCAGCAAATAATAATTAAATTACTTTAATTTTAAAACTTATTAAAAATTCTTTAATTATAATTTATTTTGGCCTCGGATACCCCATCAGCTTCAAGGTATGCTTAAATTTAAGGTATGATTTGTAGGTGGGTCCACCATTTGTTTGATTGTGGGATGGCCATGGAAGTTGACCATTGTACGTGGCAGCCGGAAATGGGCACGTGGCTTGGCTACCCCCGGTGGCCCACCAAAGAGCTTGTCAAAAATGTTTAGCCGGCCGTTCACATTAGCCTCACTTGAAAATGACTTTGCCACATACAAAAACACATCTCCAAATGTGGTTTTGAAAATTTCTTAAACTTTTTTACATTCATCTTTACTTTCTTGCAAGAGATGACTGCACCAAAAGAATTTCCATTTTGCAAAACATTCCAGCTTCTATGAAGCTTTCTCGAATCTCAGTTAGCTATGTGCTGGAATATCCATTATATCCCCCTCATTGGACATACAAAGGAGCCATTTGAAATTTTCAAAATTTCATTCTCACTTTAGGAGAGCATACATGTAATCCTCATTGCTTCACCGCATCAGGAGACACAAAAAATAACAATAACAATAATTATAATTATAATTATAAAACCACAAATAAATTTAAACATACCTTGAAGCTGATGGTGTCAACATCATCCGGAGCTAAAATAAGTAATAAATGAATAAAAATTATTTTATGTTATTAAAATTATTTTAAAAAAAATAAGCATATTTTCAAGCTGATGGCATGAACGCCAGCAGGAGACCCCGAAAAAATATAATATAATATAATATAATAATATCTATTATTCTTATTTTAAAATCTTCAAATAAATTTAAGCAAACCTTAAAGCTTCACCGTCAACGTCATACGGAGCTATAAATAAATAAATAATTTTAATAACAATTATTCAAATAAATTTAAGCATATCTTCAAGCTAATGGCGTGAACGCCATCACGAGGCCCAAATAATAATAATAAATAATTATTTTAAAAACTACAAATAAATTTAAACATATTTTGAAGCTGATGCATCAGGAGTAAAAGTTAATCATTAATTATATTTTAAGAAAACCATTTTAATTGTCCCTTGAAGCTGACGGCATTAACATCATCTGGAGCTAGCCTGAATAAGTATTTTGTTTTTAATTATTTTTGAAAAGTCGATGATGTCAACACCATTCGGAGCACCAAAAAAATAGAGAAAAAAAATAATTATCCGTTTAAAAATAAAATAAATTTAAATATACCTTGAAGCTGATGGCGTCAACGCCAACTAGAGGCCTTGGAAAAAATGTTTAAATAAATTTGAGCCAAGAAAGAATAAAGTAAAAATAACATTGAATCAGAGTAGAAGTCCACAAGACTAGAGGACTAGAAGACAAGCCATGAAGACCAAGACCAACAGAACAAACACCCCAAGACTACAATGACAAAGCAAGACACACTAACTAACACGATAGCAGAGTAGAGGACAACAGAGAGGATTATAGAGTAGAACACCATAGATGTAATATTGACACAAGGAGTAATATTGACAGTAACACTGATTCAGACTTATTCCTGTACGACATCCGACGGAAAAAAGTTTTTTTCAAAACAACTTCAAATAAATTTAAGCATATCTTGAAGATTTGCATCAACGCCATCAGGGGCCAAATATTAATAATATAATCATACTCAAAATAGTTCTAAATTAGTAATAAAATTCAAATAAATTGAAGTATTATCATCTTGAATCTCGAGCGCAAAAATAAAAAGATAATTAAACAAGACATTTATTTCTTGAAAACTCAAATAACTTTAAGTACGTCTTAAAGCTGCTGGCATCAATGCCATCATGAGCAAGGAAAACAAATTAAATGTGTTTTATAATTTCAAATAGACTTAAGTATACCTTGAAGGTGATGGCGTCAACGCCATCCGGAGACAATTAAGAAACATTAATTACTAAATAGTAATTATTAATAATTATTAATTAATAACTAAATGCTTATTTATTAAATATTAAAATATTTTAAAAACAATTCAAATTAATTTGAGTGTACCCTGAGGACGTCAATGCTATCCAAAGAATATATATATAAGTAGGTATATCTAGAAGCTTATGGCGTCAAAGCCATCCCTGGCGCCCGAAAAAGAAAGTAAAATAAAAAAACAACTGCTAAAAAACCTAAAAATTTAAAAACAATTGTTTTTTAAAATATAAATTCAAATATATTTATCCATATCTTAAAGCGGATGACGTTAACACTGCCAAAAACATATTAATTAATCAAATATTTATTTATTTATATTTATTTTGTAAGTATTCAAATAAATATTAAGTATATCTTGAGGCTGATGGCGTAACACCATCCGGAGCCAAAAGATAACTAAATAAAGAACCATGACCAGAATTTGATATTAAGAGAATCAAATTAATTTAAGTATATCTTGAAGTTGATGGCGTCAACACCATCTGTTTGGCAAAATTTGGCAAAAAAAATAAATCTAAAAATCAAACAATTCAATTAAATATATTTGCAAGCTGATGGCATCAATGACATCCAGAGGCAAAAAATGGAAAATAAAAAAAATCTAATTTGTTTGAGAATAATTCAAATAATTCTAAACATGCCTTGGACTTCCTCCCCTCTGTTTTGTTTTTATCAAAAAATGACCATGTTACTTATATTCTCTTCATTACGTCTACTGAATCTTTCAATGTACCATATTTCCACTGTTTTTTAGGCAAAAAATGAACCTGAGAAAGAGTATCCAAAATCGATGCGAGAGAGGATCACACCAAGTCTTAAAATTAATGGCGTCGATGCTATCAATTTGCAAGTCTGCTTTGGCCATCTCTCTAAATTATTGTTTTTAAATTATTTCCAAATGCATTCCAAAGCTCATCCTTGGAACTCCAATAAAACAACGAAGAATACCGGGATAATACCACTGAGATACCGCAACTTTGTTGCCCCCCACACCAACATTTTTTTTTTGCGCGAAATTTCGCCACTTTTCGATCCAAAAATGGGCCTCACAAAATCTACAAAGGAATTATGGGTTAAAATATGGCATTGTTTTGCATTATTGCCCTCCCTAATGCCATCGTGTCGCTGCAATGAGGACACTATATCCAGATGATCTTGTCTATCGATTTCTACAAACCCTACCACCCTGCCAGCGCAAGGAGCAAACCCTTGGGTTCAAACTCTTCCCGCTTTCGCCAAGGGGTCGAGCTATGGAGAGAACTCTCGTTTAGGTTTTGCTTACCCGCCTAGTATCCGTGTCATGCACCTCCATTTAAGCAGGATTACACCGCCTCTTGTACTGGCACACAAGGCTTTAAGCGAGGTTGCCGATGTTGGACAAGGTTAGTCATATTTGTCAATGGATTGTATCCATGTGACACAGTTGTGCTAGGCTGGTTGCCTTTGTTTCCATGGCTTCTTTGCCTTGTTTTGATCTGCATGAAACTTTTCAGGCGTTCCGGGTGTTTTTCCCATTTATGTTTGTTCTTGTACACTAACGTGTTTGTGTGGGTCCTGCCCCGTGCTGCAGGGGGCAGAGTCTTTGTGGCCGAGGTTCAATTCCTCCGGAGGGCATTTTCGCTCAACAACATGCTTTGCAATATGCAATGTCACTGTTACTTTGAAAAAAATTACCTCCCTTGTCGCTCCCACAAACCAAACACTACATGAGTTGAGTTTACATAAAACTCATCAAACATTCTTGACAGTAGCCACCGGTTCGAGATCGCATGCCACAGAGTCGCCAATTGATCTTCCTCATAGGCCAGCCATTAGCCAACATGGCTCAAGTTCTTAAATGAAAAAAAAAACGTTGTTGCACACCAAAGCTGGTCTTCGGAGTTCCAATAAAATAGTGGGACGTGACCCACAACGTAAATCCGTCGCCTGGAGTATGGGTAAACTCCTAGCCCCTATGATGTATGTCCCTCGGACACACCTTCACGTTAGAGTACACCCTCTATTTTTAGCATACCCTATGGTTAGAGTTGTATGAGCTCCACCTCTCACACGTGGTAATAATGCTTATATCTTCAGCTCTTAATGTGTTCTCTTGGCCCGATGATGCCTTTGGTGACCATGTCCACGATGAATGCCGTTAATTCTGATACTGTCTACGGTACCTTGGTTGCCGGTAGCTATCCACAAGCTCCTATACTCCTCGGCAAATATCCAAAATACGTCGAAGTATCATTCGACAAATGAGCAAGACATTTAACTCCGCACACTCTCATATTCGGGTGCCGGAAATTAACTGGTATAGTCCTTTGACGCGGGACTCGATAGATGAGTACATCGTTCGGACTCGGACTCGGATGGGTTACATGGCTTTGGTTCCATCGTCTTGCCTATTTCATCACAATTTTTAGTCTTTTGACACTTTATATTGCGGGTCTAACCTCTATCCAAGCTTAGACTCAAATAAGAACAGATAAGAACATCATTGTAAAGAGACTATTTCTCTCTTAAATATGCACGTTACTACAAAGGAAAATTAGGTTCAAGGCGTACCGTTTCAAACCTTAACAACCCGTGTTAGTGCAAAATACTTAACCAAACTGTTAGTCTAAACATGTCGAACTCCCGGCAGACGCATCAAAATATGACGAGGCCTCACGCGCGCAAGCACAAAGAGAGCGACGTCAATGGGGCATGGAGTCCGGCAACCAGGTGGCTCAAGAACCGCCCACCCGTACAGGGATCTCTAACTTGATAGAGGGTCAGCGGCCGATGGAAGATTTCCTCCCGCTACGCTTACGGGACAAACGTTTGTTCTACAGTCTAGTCCTAACTAGTTGCATTTCAAGTCTTTTTATTCGGTTAACAGGACTTCACGCAGGAGTCTCTCGGCTTTCTCAGGAGGTCCTACTTCGAGAAAGCTTTTATGGCAAGCCGCTTAGGTATAAGTTGCTTCACAGGACCGCACATATGTGTCGATGGGCCATCATTGTTCCCACTATCCTGAAAGGAAAGCAAAACCTATCATAGCATAAGAAAAGACTCATACCAATAATATCATATTTTTCCTATTTTCTAAGGCCATTTATCCATAAAAAATAGATTTTTAAGGAAAATTATGAAAAATACTATCTAAATATCATTTTCTAATAGAAAATAAAATGTAATGTATAAAATATAATATTGTTTAAAAAAAATTCTAGCGAATTTCTGAAGCAGAAAATCTCGTTTTAACTTTTAAAATTACAAATTAGTACTTAGGTAGGCCTTAGGTAGGCTAACCAGACATTCCCGGAAGGCCCCTGGGCTGCCTGCCGAGGGGTGAAGTCCGGCAACCTGCGAACTGTACTTATTAGGTAGTCTCATCTCGTCTCCTTCGCTCACAGAATGGGGAATCGCTTTGGGTCTGAGGCATTTGAATCGTGCTCGAAGTGGAGGCAGACGATGGGGAGAGCTATAAGAGTCGCGCATGGTATGTCACTGCAAGTTCGAAAAGGTTCAAGCATTGTTCAGCTCACTGGTGACCGCTGAAATGACGGACATGGCGCAGGTCTGACTGGACGAAGTGGTGGTCATGCAGAGCCGACAACGATCCCGTTGCAGCCAACTGAGGATTGATGGGAGGGAGGGCATTATGCTAGATATCACTGCTTTTGTCAGCTCTGCTATGTAACAGGGAATCCGAGTGTGGCAGTGCTGTGTCAGTCGCACCCTGCTAGAGAGAGACAGAAAGGATTTTCTTACGTCCAGGGTAAGCTTAAAGAGCTTATGGGATAAAATTAATCTCAGGCACTAGCACTCCTTAGAAGAGACTGAGGAAATCAGAGAATTTCTCATGTTTCCGTGGCACTTGCACTTAGGTCACGGAATGGGTGACGAACAGCTCTGGCATGATTTTCTCAGAAATCATTCGCAAGGGTGGGACAAGAGGTATAATAAGGTGAGAGTATCTTTTTTCAGAACGAGTTTGTCAAGGAGCTTATTGGAGATGGAGATGTTCCCTGTTTGACTAGATTTTATGTTGAATATGACAATTTTGCAAGTCATGAAAGATCAGCAAAAGCAAATCCTACTGTTGCTATCAGCAGGTTATCCTTAATTTCTAGCAGGATATAACCGGGGGGCTCTTCAGTGTTGTTCCCTGTTGTTTAAAAGATGCTTGGGGTTATTGTGGGTGCAGTGGCTATCTGAGGCTGTCGATGAAAAATGGCTGTTCATCTGCCCAACTGGTGGATTCCACACAAACCCCAGAAATCACCAGATTTCAGACGCAAGTGCTCGCAGGAGGTCCTTGGACGAGGGGTTGATGGTCACTCACACCCTCCTATGTTGAAAGCAGAGCTGGCTCCCATGATGAAGGGTGGAGCACAGTCCGATGATTGTCCATTCTATGATCAACTGACAGAATCTAGGGTGGACAAGTACGAGTATCACTCACGATCAGCCTCGCTTGAAGGACCCACAGAGGCAGTCGACAAGAGCGCTCTGGGCACTTGTGTTGATGTGAGGGCACTATGCAAAGCAGGACGATCGAAAGAGGCGTTGCATGTTTTGAACCAGAAAGGTATTCAGGCAGACTCTCATACTTACATCTGTGTCTTGCAGGAGTGCATCAACATGCAATTCTTAGCAGAGGGAAAGCAGGTGCATGCCCATATTATCCGAAGTGGATTCAAACCAAACATCTTTCTACTCAACACTCTTGTCAACATGTACGCCAAGTGCAGGAGTGTGGTGGATGCACGACGAGTTTTTGACAAAATGCCTGAACGAGATGTGTCCACATGGAATATAATGATAGCAGGATATGCCAAGCATGGGTGTGGTAGAGAGGCTCTGGATTTATATGAGCAAATGATACAGAAAGGGGTGATGCCCAAACGGGTTACATTCATTTGCGTTCTGAAGGCGTGTGCGAACTTGGGAATGCTGAAAAATGGCCTTGAGATCCATGCTGACATTGTCAGAGCAGGAACTGCACCAGATATCATTCTGGAGACTGCCCTCGTTGACATGTATGCAAAGTGTGGGAGCATGAAGGATGCACATCAAATATTTGGCAGTATGACTCAACGAAATGTGGTATCATGGAGTGCAATGATTGCAGGGTATGCTCGGTGTGGGTGTGGTAGGGAGGCTTTTGATATCTATGAGCAAATGATACAGGAAGGGGTGATGCCCAACAAGGTCACATTCATTTGTGTTCTCAATGCCTGTGCCATCCTTGGAGCCCTGGAAAAGGGTAAAGAGGTCCATGCTCACATCATCAAGGCTGATATCCCATCAGATATTGTTCTGGACAATACCCTCATTGATATGTATGCCAAATGCGGGAGCATAGAGGATGCCCGTCAAATCTTTGAGAACATGGCTAAACGAGATGTGGTCTCATGGACCACCATGATGGCAGGATATGTTCAGCATGGATGTGGTAGCGAGGCTTTCAAGATCTATGAGCAAATGATACAGGAAGGAGTGACGCTCAACAGGGTCACCTTCACTAGCATTCTCACTGCCTGTGCCAGTCTAGGATTGTTGGAAAATGGCAGAGAAGTCCATGCTGATATGATCAAAGCTGGGATTGCACCAGATGTCATTCTGGAGAACACCCTTGTCCACATGTATGCCAAATGTGGGAGCATCAAGGATGCACGTCAAGTGTTCAGCAATATGGATCAACGAAACGTGGTCTCATGGAGTGCAATGATCGCAGGATATGCTCAGCATGGGTGTGGTGAGGAGGCTTTTGACATCTATGACCAAATGATATGTGAAGGTGTGACACCCAACAACGTTACATTCATTTGCATTCTCAAGGCGTGTGCCAGCCTGGCAGCGCTAGAAAAGGGCATAGAAGTTCATGCTGACATCGTAAAAGCTGCTATTGCACCAGATGTCATTGTGGAGACTGCCCTTGCTGACATGTATGCCAAATGCGGGAGCATGAAGGATGCACGTCGAGTGTTTGACAATATGCCTCAACAAAATGTTGTCTCATGGAATGCAATCATTGCAGGATATGGTCAACATGGGTGTGGTAAGGAAGCCCTACTTTTATTTGAGCAAATGCAACATGAAGGCTTCAAGCCGGAGGTTGTCACCTTTATATCGCTGTTGTCTGCATGTAGCCATGTGGGCCTAGTGGATGAAGGCCTTCACTACTTCCATTCCATGAGTGACGATCATGGCCTGACACCTACAGTGGAGCATTTTGGCTGCGTGGTGGACCTTCTTGGTCGTGCAGGGCGATTGGATGAGGCAGAGGATTTCATTGACAAAATTCCCAGCAAACCAGGTGCTTCAGTGTGGGGGGCCTTGCTTGCTGCTTGCAGAGTTCATGGGAATGTGGAGTTAGCAGAACGTGCAGCAAAATGCCTTCTTGAGTTGGATCCTCAAGACGCCACAACCTATGTAGTGCTATCAAACATCTATGCTGCAGCTGGTAGGTGGGTAGACACGGCAAAGGTGAGAAAAATGATGGAGGCCAGAGGCATAAAAAAGGAGCCAGGGCGCAGCTGCGTTGAGGTGAAGAACCAGGTGCCACCAAGTTCATCTCGAGAATTGTCGGGCGGGAAGTTGTTCTAAGGGATGCCAATCGTTTTCACCATTTTCAAGACGGGATCTGTTCATGTGGGGATTATTGGTGAAGCAACCAACATGTATGAAACAAAGTTCAAGAGTGGAGATGGCGTACTTTGTCATTGTTCTGCAATACAAGAGTAAAATTGGCTGGAAACTGGCCTTTTTGGTGATGGTCAACTTTGAAGTACATAGAGCAGCAGTAAACTAGTGAAAACTGAGATAGAAAAATCCGGTAGGTGTGGGGAAAATCCTGTAGTTACAGAGTGTATAAGCTATGCCCCAACAGAGGTTAACCAAAGCTATTCCCAAAACAGTGAAGCAAACTACACAGTTGCCAGAGGGGGTACCTTAAGACATCTGGTGCCTCCAGCTCAAGATGTTGCATGCTGTTGCCACAAGCTTGCCTGAGCAGGTGATTTGGCTTCCAAGTCTTGCAGTAATTATGTGCAATATGAAGCATTGTAACTCGATGTGCAGTTCACTTAAAATTCGTCTCTCCTTTTTACCTGACCTAGTTCTATCAGATCCTCATCTTAACTTACATGTGGTAATCCAACAACATTCTCTGTTTCACTCATCTGTTTACAAACTTTTCCAATCCTGTGCTTGCAAGAGAGCCTTATTTTGAACTACACATTCTTGTCATTGCTTGGCGCATCCCAAGAGAGCCTATTCTGTAGCTGTCCATCAATAATTCATTCACAAGTATAGGCCCTATCACAACCCATTTGCAGTGTATAGACAGGTTCTGTGCTTCATAAGCTTTGCTCCTCCAAAATAAAGGCAACAATGAGGCATCCCCCCTAGAGAGTCGAGAGGACTCCTATGAAGAGCCTTCAGTCCAAAGGCCACATTATGAATCAATTTAGAAACTTCTCCAGAAATTTGCACACACTACAGACTACTGGCTGGTATGAATTTACATGCAACCTTCATCAACAATTACTCTTTTCTCAGTCCGGCAAAAATATGACAGTTCCCTGGAGCCCAAACATCTCATCTCATCTCATCACAAGCACTGCACATCTCTTCCAAGCTGCACCGTCATTCCCTTTGATACTAGAGAGAGACAGACTCAATGGACAAAGCTCCGAGTAGCATAGGCCCATACGTGTCCACCTATGTCGAAGTAGGACAAGCGCAGAAGGGAGGGAAGAAGGCGCACAGATATTGCGAGGAAGGTTGGGTGTTTCAATTGAAGTTATCTAGGGGAGGCGAAAGAGGACATGGACACAGTGGTTCACCAACCAGATGGCTGTGATAATGGCTGCCCCTTTAAAACCACTAAACATTCTCTGCAAGTGCACAACGAAACCTTCCATTAGTATACACCCATGTTGCTGCATTGTTCTTGTGAAGAAAAATTGACCATATCAAATTAGAAAATGGCATTTCAATGAACTTCATCCTTAGGATGATGACAGCAACATTTTTCCAACAACTCATGGTATGTCCAGTTGTTGATTTCATCAACTAATTCCTGCCACCTCCAGAATGGTCTTCAGATCACTCTCAACAAGCAACTGTAAAGAGATGGAACTTGACATTCCTGTTTCAAGACACCATACCTGAGACATGGCTTGAGAACTCTGTCATGCTATCTCCGAAAGACAAATCTTAGATCAGTGAAAACTGCAGACTCCACTCATTTTCCATTCTTGGTCACAGCCCCTGGACCTTCCACCTTTGACGAATGTTTATGCTGCAAACCACCATAAATGGGTAAGGAGTTAAGCTACTTCCCTCTGACAACGTGACAGCTTGAATATGTGTACTTAGGGAGAAAGAGCCTCACCTTCTTGGACTTGTGTTTATGGCCATCAACCTCTTCATCCTCTCCGTCATGTTTCCTTTTCTGAAATTCACAAACAGCAGTACTCACCGCCACATCGTTCAGTATGTCCCTACTCCCAAGATGTTGCCTTTCATTTAAATGGCTGTTGGTTGACAAGGCAACAACAGGAAAGCACAAAACTTGGGGCCTCAAAATTTGGCCATGATGACAGGTACAAGATAAGAGT
This sequence comes from Takakia lepidozioides, assembly GCA_030704615.1. NCBI lineage: Eukaryota > Viridiplantae > Streptophyta > Takakiopsida > Takakiales > Takakiaceae > Takakia > Takakia lepidozioides. Next base: position 39,140,724 of record CM060732.1, on the reverse strand, counting down.
GCCACCATCTAACCATCTCATTCCTTTAAATTAAAATATGTAGATCCAGAGGAGTACCTTTTTGCGGTGCTTTTTAGACCGATCATCACCATTTTCTCCCTTTGCCCCCCTATCTTTGTCTTTCTCCTTGTCCTTCTCTTTATCCTTCTTCTTTTCTCTGTCCTTGTCTTTTTCCTTATCTTTGTCTTTGTCCTTGTCACGGTGCTTGTGCTTTTTATGCTTCTTCTTGTGCTTCTTGTCTTTGTCATCCTGCTCATCTTTCACTTTCCCACTCATTGTTGGTATTCCCCTGTCAGCCTGCATGCACCACAGCAAGCAATAATATGTTACAAAGCAATCTGATGAACTAACCAAGAACAGTTTAATCCCATCCACAATTAAGACTAACCAATGAGACAAGCTAAGTGTCTCTGGAGAATATGCGAAGTATGCCATATGGACAGACGGGGTTCCGCCAACCATTGCCATTCACTCATGCTTGGATTTGCATTGATTAGGTGGGTACAGTAGCCAGAGATGTTGTCCATAGCTTGAAATGCCACAGCTCTACCCTTAACTCGTTTCCTTCCTACAGACAGTTAGGTAACACCAAAAATGGTGTTTCACAATCAAACTGCAGGACACAGAGTCACACACTGTAGAAATACATACTTACATTGATTAGGAAACAGTTGGAGTATTTGAGTTCCAAAAAACTCAGCTGTTTGCCATTGTTTAGGGAACAAACCCTGTTAAGGAACTCGGACTTCAGTAACTATGTGAATGGCAGTACAGAGACACGTGAGGTTGAATGGAATGCATAAGAGAAGGTCAAAATGTGTCATCGGGTCTTCAGTTGTGCTCACCCTAAGGTTCCCTTGGCAAGACTCTTGAGTGCCCCCCTTATAGAGAAATGCCGCCTAGATATACATATAAGATAATACGATTCCAATGATTCCAAAAATTACCACATGGCTACTGAAATTCGAAATCTTCAAACGCTCTTGCAAAGCACACATTCAGGGACTCCCACAAGCGCAGGGAGAAATGACATTTCATCATTATCTCTCAACAATGTCTTCTTGACACACCACATCCTGAATGCCTCCAAGTTTACAACTACCCCTTCTTTCAGAATAGGTAGTGACACAGAAAACCCTCTCTACTTCCACCGATTCTCTCCCACCCCTACTAAAATACTTCCATCCCTTTAGTTCACTTGTCCACTGCCCTTAGGTCATGGATACCGCCTCTTGACACCTTCTCCCTTCTATACTTACATCAGTAATCCCAGACCAGGCTTGAATAGCCAGGCATCATGTGATCGCAATGACAAAACCCAAGCCGAAAACCAAGGAAAAAACTCTCAAAAAACTAAAATCCCAATGAACTCACCTCTGATAGTGAAATCGGTCCCGTCTCCCTCAAAGTGAACGCCCGCCGCAGTGACTCAAGATCCAAAGGCTGGAAGAGCACATTATCTGATGGCATACCCGCCCCCCCCTGGCCCGGTACCAGCTGACCAATCTCCATGCCCTCTCCCCTCCGAATCTCAGTATCCCCCACGACATTGAGTAGATAATGGGCTTCAGAAATTAATGCTGGCAGAGGCCTCTTGCAAAACGTTTCGTACTGCTCTCGCAGACCATAGTGAGACAACAGATCGACTGCCCCCGTCAACTCCCTGGGTCCTGCAGCAGCCCAACTTGCTACAAATTAACGAGTCTCCAGCATCCAAACAAGCAAAATTCCGAGAATGCCCCTAGCCTCAAGCCATCAGAAATGCCCCTCCGAGAGGAATGAATTGCAATTTCCTGTCAATGCAATCAAAACAGGGTACCTAATCCCTTCCACATTTATGTCAATGCATCTGACAGAAAAACCTACACGGATTTCCAAAATCCCATCAGTACAATGAATCACTTCGTTCACCCCCATAACAGAAACCACAGAGACATTTGACAAAACTAGACACAGGAATAAAATGAGAAATGAGAAATGAGAAATGAGGCTTTACACACTTGGTGCTACCGCCAGGAGGCGAAAAACTCCGTTGTCATTGCTGGCAGCCATGAGAGAAGAATCCCAAGAGGATGCAGAGGAGCGATACCCTGCGATGGCCGCACATACTCTCGATGCGCGATTCCTCTCCTCTCTCGCCACCACAGCGGACTGCCCTAGCGCACGATTCCCAGCTTAGCACGTACCAAGTGAACCGTACTTTTTCATCCCTTTTTCATCCATCCCCAATCCACACCCTCGGACCGAGATTATATCATTTTATATGAATTTTCTGATTCTGTTTTATTTGAAGGGAAGAATTTTCACAAACACAAAAAAACAAAATCTTTTGTACTCGTGTCGTGGGGTGAGCTCTGGAAAGGTTGGAGGTAGCTAACCTGCACAAAATAGGAATTACCTTCAGGAAGGTAATTCCTTTTGTTTGAAGGCTAGAGACTTACCTCCCCGGAGGTAATCTTTTGGGATTTGGAGTGGAGGGCTTGACTGCAGTGCGAAGGTTTTGTGAAGGGAGAGAGACGAAGCAGCTGCGATGGCGATGGCGGGCCTCATTCCAGCCGTGCTGGGGGTAGGGATTGTCTCCTCAACGCAGGCTTCGTCGGGAGTATTGGCGTGCAATCGAAGCTCTTCCAAGGTGTCTGCCATCGGTGTCTCTGTGGCAAGTTGCAGTTCACGGCTATGGCTTGGAGCACAATCCACGTCCTGTGCTGGAGGTTTGTCCGGGAATTCAGGTGCTGGACCCCGAAATGTTGGGGTCGGGAAAAAATTTGCCCACATTTGCGCCCAGCTGGATGATTCTAGGATCGAGGTACTTAATCATGTCCTTGTTACAGTGGGGGAGGTACGGGTGAGCTCTAGAAGGCAGTGGAAGGGAAATGTGTGTAGAGAAGAGTCATCTGTTTGCTTGATGTGACCACTAGTCAGAGATGATCAGCTCGAGGCACAAGTCCCCAATTAGCACCCAGGCCTAGGATGTGACATTGTGTTGGTATTTAGAAAAAGTCTGGGGAGGTGTAGCCGAACAATGTGTGAATTGATTTGCAGTCCGTATGTTGTAGAAAGTACTTGATGTGCGTCTTTTCAACAACATAATGTAGATATATTTTGAAGTCTAGAAGGACCCGGAGTGGGAAAATATTTTAACCTCTGAACCATTTTGGTATTCATCTAGGAGCAGTGGACATCTCACCTAGCGCACCTGGCATAAGTGTATAAATCATATATTCAAGGTCCTTCACGGATCAAACATGACAAAGAATCTTTTGTCAGTTAGTTTGTTGGCAATCATGGACTTGTAAGTGATTTGGATGCTGACAGAAATGTTAACTAGACACTTTGTGATGCTTTCATCTCACTCTGGGTGGAGAGTCTCTACAATATTGCTCTAAGTATTATTACAGGTCCCCATCATTTTTTCCTCCATGGTATCATGGAGAATATGGCCCTGCCAGATCTTTGACCCTAGTCTTTATGCAGAATAGCCCTCCAGGAAACACTTTGGCTGGCTCGTGTTTGAGAGTCACACCTGAAATAGATAGCCCCTGAATGGAAGTCCAGTGCAGGGCTGGCTTTGAGGATTCCAGTATTCAGTGAGATCAGGAACAAGCCAGACTGTTATACTCTTCACTATGCAACTGTGATGATAGTTAAGGAAGATTGTGAGCTGTTAAGCGTTACAGAAAATGGAGTGGGCAGTTTCATGATAATGGTGCAGACTTGGAGGTACGAGTGGAGCTGCCGGTTGGTTTGGTAGGAAAGGATGGGGCAAATATAAGTGCACGCCATGTGCAAGTAGTTGCAAAAGACAAGGCACTGTTTGTAACCCTGCAGACCTCGGATGGTGTCCGGCTGATCTTGTCAGCTGCACGCCTCTATGGCCACATCAAAGCTTCTGAGACTATCTGGTATGGGTTTTGTGGTTTCTTAGCCCACAATTAGGTCGCACAATTAGCAGCTCTGTATCACTTTTCAGTTTGTTATGCACTTCAATGCTGCGATGCTAAAACATCTTTGGGGACCAGGCTATTGCATCTATTTTTTGCGGACGTTTGTGTCCTTGTTCAACAATGAAACAAAAAGAGGCCATGGGGATACAAGAAAGCTCTGAGAATGAGCAAGGGGTGGCAGGTATGTGGATGAGAAGGAGGTGGTGCTGAGCTTGAAGAAAATGGATGCTGATATACGGTGGCCGGACCTGGTTGAAGCCTGGGCATCCTTAGCCAGTGGGGTGGCAGAATTGCTCAAGGGTACCACCATCTACACTGTTGGCAGTTCCTCTGACATCAATTGGGCTGTTGCAAGGGAGCTCGCGGAAGCTCTGGAGTATGTTGTATTCCATCTTTTCATGGTGAAGTATGTGGGGCTATCTAGTCTGTAGATATGTGCAGTGCTGGGGCTGGAGATATGCTTGAGGATCTTTCAAGGGAGCCCAGCTGGGGTAGGATTGGCAGCCTTGTGCAAACTCCCAGCCCTGTCATTACTGGCTGTACCTCTGTGGCATGGTAGGGTGGGGTTCAGGGTTTCAAGTTTGTGGCTTAAGTCAGGGGATGGGGTGCAGGTTTGTACCACTGTGTACGCAACAGCTAATACAGGAGCTCACTAACACATCACCGACAGCAAGTAAGTCATCCCATTCTCTTCCGTTCGCCACTAGTATCCTGCTAATTGCAAATGCCTTGGCACGAAGAGCCGGAGATTATGTGAGGTCAATGAAATTATCATAACCAGAAACTGCATCAGTCTCCTTGGCTTGAGTGCCTTGCTTTGCGGCCTGTTGTGTACGTGGGTATCTTATGCTCCAAAGGTTGTCATGATTGCCTTTGTGCTAGCACTTCCAGGGAATTTGAATTGCACCGCTTGGCGGGGAGGCAAGATTAGGTTAGCATATCCCTTTTGTTGAGCAGACACATCCAGACTGACAGATCTGCATCTCCATTGGTACGGGGGAGGATATTGGTCGTTGTCTCTCTGCTTGACAGTCCTCCACTTTGGTGTGTGGTTGCATGATAAAGTGGCAGCAGCAGAAGGTGATCAAGCTGTAACTGAAGCAGAGGCGGCAATCTTGGATAGCCTCAGCTCGTACGCTAATTATTTGGAATTGTGTTGTGTCAGTTGTGCATGAGTGTTTGGCAAGTTAATTAGCTTCTCTCCCTTCCTCTTCCTCTCCCACCTCTTCTCTCCTGGTCTGATTAGGTTGCACTAAAGTTTGAGCCATGATTTATTCCTTGAAAGGGAAGGTTGGCACATCACTTTTGCCTGACCCTGTCAGTGTCCGTGACCATGCGGGTGTACAGGAATGTCCGGTGTGCAGTAGCGACCCTAGGTGGCAACCATGGCGTGGCTGCCCAGCATAGTGGGTGGAAGGGTTTGCATGCTGGTTTCACCATCTGGCTCTCACAGAGCGATGCGGAAGGTATTGTTCCTTCTCTTGTAATGTTGAAAGTTAAGGTGGATGTGGGCTTGTAAGATTCAGTTCGAAGTTGAGGCCTCAAATAGCACTAGCAATGGATAATTGTAGGCAGTGTCTCTCTGATGCAGCTGTAGGATTGTGCAATAACTGGCTTGAATGCGTATCAGAGTTGAGAGGTCTGCTGGGAGTGCATGTGGGGGTGTGGGTGTGCATTCTCATGTGCTGGACGGTGATTTTTCGCTGGAAAAACTGTAGATTGAGCTGGACCAGGTCAAGCTAACATTGGTCAGAATCGTGGATGGATAGATGAAACAGCAGCAGAACAAGAGGCGGCAAAGGCAAAGCAGGAAGGCAGGCAGTCGTACGCTAAGGCGGACGTGGTGGTGGCACTCGCTGGTTGGGATGAAACCTCGGCAAGGCCTGCAGCTGAGGGTGCTCTGAGAGCACTTAAATACCTGCTGGAGTCCGATAAGGAGCTTCAAGGTGCTCCTTTAACCTGCCCCTCTTCAGTATCCTTCTTTCTCTGCCATTCTGTCCTGGTCACTCTCACTCTCTGTTTTCTCATCTCCCTATCAGTGTAATAAAGAGATAATAGTACATGCTTAGAAAGATGAAATTCAATCAGGCCAGGGTATCTATTTGCACTGGGTACTCATGTGTGGAAACATTGACTGTCATTGGCAGGCAAAAAGAGCTTGTATGTGCGACTGGGATGCCGGGGGGATTGGCCCAATATAATGCCGCCAGGCTGGGATCCCCTGACCGGGAAGCAGAAAACTGCATCGGCTTTTGCTCTCTGATCAGGCTAATCGTACTGCCCTTAGATTGGTAAAGACTGGAATGTCACTGACAAGGAGAATGCAACTACGATACTATGAAGGGGAGGTGACAACAATTACCGGAAACTGTACCATTGCCTTCATTAATGGATTGAAACTTGCAAACTTGATCACTTGATCACTTCCTATTTCTGTACAGCTAATACAGAAAGGAACAGAGAACACACCTTTCTAACCACATCAAGGCAATGTACCATCAGTCAAGCATTGGTCTAACCCATGACAGTGGTCTGTTGCCATGGTAGTCCGTACCAATACTGGAAGCTTAATGGGGAAGAATGTTAATTGTGGGACTCACGGTTTTAAAATCACCCCATAATGTGTGTTGGAAGATGGTTGTATTCCAGAGAAATTCTGACTTTACTGGCAATGTGCATACAGGCATGCACTTCATTTGCATACATGTAGCAGAGTGAGCTTGCACGGACACTGGACCGACAAAAAGAATTGGCTATTGTACAATTCCAAGGTTTGTAAGCCTCAGTTTTGGAGCTGAAACTACAAAGCGATGGGGTGCAGTAGGCATTGATAGCTGATCTTGCCCATAAGATATTTGTATACTTTGCGCAAAAGTACTGTCATGAGCAGGCATGCTGTTATGAAGGAGGTCATATTTGAATCATCTTAACCTATTCTCCTCTCATCCGGGGGCTTCAAGGGTGTGCAGCTCAAAAGGGTAATAGAAGTGCTTCCATATGATAAGCTTGGGTATATGTGAAGTTATACACTAGACGTTTTGTAATATCAAACAACGCAACTGTCCGTTCATCTTTTTAATCTACCTAATTTGTTTTGGTTGACCCAAATTGTGTGAGGCATGGTGCATACATCCTTATGAGGCCGAAGTCCTAAACAGAAGAATCCTGGTCTATGATGCAACTGCAAATTTTGTTCACACCATCAAGTGGGTGATGAAAGCTGATTATGAATAGAGATGGAATCAATAACTATGCCATGTAATCAAATACACATAGAGTATTTGCAATGCTGATAGGAGAACATGTTCTTGTGTCCATGTGAAAAAATAAATATCTTGAACAAATGGTGTTTGTATGATGTTCTTTCAAGCAATAGAGAGTAACTGACCTCAAGGGCAAGAAACAAGAGATTGAATACCATTTTCCAAGAAAATGTAGGAAAAGGAATTGACATGGGCCGGCCATGAATGAAGAACCCAAGAACAAATGCAATCTCCTCACAAACCAACCTTTGCTTAAAAGAAATGAAGAAAACTATCATTGTACAGCACAACAAACACCTAACAAAATCAAATATCAACGTAGAATAAAGAAATGAAGACTATAAGGTTGGTCATGGAAAGATAGCATACCAAAAACTATAAACAAGAAAAATTAATTGTTGTGGCCAAGAACCAAAGTACAAATCTTCCCATCTTAAAAATTGCTTCGAGGCCTCCAAGAAATAAAGGCGTACATTTTATATTGTGGTGCAGTAAATTGATCGTGCAAATGAAAAGATGCAAACACTACGGATCCACAAGAGAGGAAGTGGATTATGAACTTATTGGATCACATTTGAACAATTACAAGAATGAACAAGTATTCAGCTGTTTATCTTCCAACATACAAAGAGCATGACACATGTCAGTAAATATTCATGGTTTTTTATACTACAAAGATAATTCTTAATATATGTTCTAAATTGTCTGACATGTGTTCTAAAAGATTTCAAAGGTTATGAAGACTTGAAAGTTCAAAATTCAACATTCTAACTAGTCATGACAAATGTAACCAAGGACCATATAAAAAACATAGTATGGTAGATTTGGATTTAAGGGTTTACGATTTAGCCAAGAAGCATAATGTAGGGGAAAAAAGATATAAGAAAAAACTCAAAAACAATGTTTTTGGCAGAAATAATTTTAAATAAACAGCTCAAAATAGTGCATAATATTATATTTTAAGTGGTATACATATAGATTTTTTGATAAATGTTTTTAATAAAAAACAAATTGATATTATTTTGGATTGTTAGATTTTCTATATATAAAATAAAATAAAAGTTACAGTAATATATATTTTATATATTTATTCAAAACATTATTTTGAACAACAATTCAAATTAATTTTCTTTGATACATAAAATTATTTTTAAATGGTCTAAATTCTAAACATAAAATTTGATATTATATTATATTTTTGTATTTGAATAATAACTGGTTAATATATGTTTTATGTATTCGCTCCAAACAATGATTTGAGACAAATGCCAGCACAATGTAAAAGGACCAGCTGCTCTATGGAGTCTAGGAGAGAAAGCAAGCCAATTCCGGAAAAAAGGACCAGGTGGTATGTGGACTATCATAATGATAGAGGAACCAAAGATGACCATGACTGGAGGACCAGCTTGTATATGGACTATGAGATAGAGACCTCGCACATCACCAGATTGTACATGAAATATCAGAGAGGAAGCAAGCACATTCTGAACCGGAGAACCATCTTATAAATGGAGTAAGAGAGAGGAACATTGCTTGATAGTTCTGAAGAGGAGGACGAGGATGCACATAGACTATGACAAAGAAACTAAGCGCATAGTGAACATGAGGAGCAGCTTGATTTTTCTACATATGTCACACAATGTTGAGAAATGCAGAGTAAAATGCATTCCCTGATGAAACCACGGTGGGTCCAACCAATTTGTGTTGAATTGTCAACTACACCACAAGCTGAATAATGAGAGAAGACCTCAGAATGAAGCAACAGACACCATTGCCATTGTCAAAGAAATCAGTTCCCCATGAAACTTCCACAGGTCCAAAGAACATTGTTGGTCTATTTTCAAAGTTTCCACTGTCCAACAATTTTGAGACATGTATCTCTCTATCTTGTGCTTGTGCCTATTAGAGTTAAGTTTCCGGCGAACTGTAATCTTCCACCATGGCAACGCCATCCTCAAGCTCCCCTCTTGTATTTGCTTCCCCCTCTTTAGTGTCACCATCAGCCTTTCTCTTTCTGACCCCACCTTTCCTTTTCGTTTCAGATTTCTTAGACTCATTATCTTTCCTGAAGCCTGCAAGCAACCGTAACTGCTCAAGAACTTCATTCTTTAAAGACAGTCTAGATAAGTCATGCAAAAGGAAGACAGAAGACGTTGTTTGCCGTAGCCTTGTGGCCATAGACCCCATGCCCAGTTTTGGTAGAACAAGAGGGAACAGACACTACCTTTGTGAGGGGCTCACTCCAGTAGTGGGACATACCTTGGTATAAACAGCTTTCCAGGTTCTCCTAGAAATCCCTTCACACGAGCATCAATCTGCTGTGTGTGAGCTGCCCAGCAATTAGACCCCAACAAGGGCCAGGGAAGACACAGAGTGTGAGAAAGACTAGTGCCTTTGTTGACTTTTTGGCTTTTCACAAACTTCTGAGGTGTTCCCTGAAGAGGTTTTCTACTAGAGTTTGATCTGGCACCTTGCCCCTTAAGGAAAGACAGAACAAAGACTCAAATAATCCACTCACGTCATCACTGCAAAGCATCACGAGAGAGAGAGAGAGAGAGAGAGAGAGAGAACCATACACACCTGCAAGTGCAGCTCTCAAGGGCTCACAAAACTCGGTGAAGTCCAGCTCCTCAACAGCTTTGAGCACATCCTCAGCGTTGATGGTTTGTCGCTTTGATTCGCGACATATTTCATTTGCTCTGTTACAGCGTAGACCATCCCTGGTGTGTTCATTGGTTCATCCTTTCCTCCCCTCCCTCTCCTCTCTTTCCCTCACACTTCGAGGAATTTAGATGGACGAACCCTGAAGGGGAACAATCTGTTCTAATTAATTTTCATTGAAATCCCCCAAAAGAGGGCAGATCGGCCAATTACTCCTTGAAGTTCAAAACAGGGATCACAATTTCCAGGGTTTATAGGGAGGTTATGGCAGACAGACAGCAATGACAATTTAGTCAATGTAAGATTAGGTTTGAAAATTGGGTTTAGCTTCAAGCAGATGTGGGACTTTTGCAACCAGGCACAACCTGACATACCTTTCGTGCTCATGGAAAATCAATCACGGAGACTCACTGTGCGGGTCTGAAACAAGGAAGTAAGGTGTAATCTAAGCTGCACATTTATTCTTTCCCAGAGAATCATGCCCAATCACGAGTGAAAGCTTCCGATTCCGTCTGCAAGAAACTCCTCCCCATTTGTTGTCTTTCCGAATTGGCAGTGCACCCGGATCCATCAGATTGGCATCTATGCTAGCAGTTTGTCTGTGAGAATTACCACAGGCTCCAGCTAAAAACACAGCAACAGTAGAGATTGTGGGCAGGACACAGTGCGAATCAGAAAATGAGCGAGAAGATATCTTTTCACAAAACAGAGAGACGTACGTTGCGGAAAGAAAGTGGATGAAGATCTTGGCACTTTCAGAGAAGGCAAGAAGAGCGTCCTTATTCACAGGAATATCCTTCTCTCTCCTCTCATCGTCCCAGTGCGCATGGGCGAGCTCCGCAAGCTTCCCTTTCACGATTCTCTTCACATTGGCCTGCGGTAGGTCCTCACTCTCTGGCCCCGCTGCCATCCCTCCGCTCCCTCTTCTCTCCCTCTTCCCTTGCAGCCCAACTTCACTCCTCCCAACATCTCTTGTTAAGGGACACTCCCTGGGAACCATATGAGGTAAATTTCACACGTTACTCCCCCATCATGTCCTGAGGGGGTTTGACATTGACCTAATTAAAGACAAAATGGTTTAGGATGGGAACATGTTACCTGTTCCCAATCAAAACGAGCGTTCAGACCCGGATCCTTCTTTCTTCCACAACTAGATATGAATCATAGAATGCATCAAAGGATGCTTGCTGTTCTTACCACCATCCCTGCGGATTAATGCACACTGTTTCCTTTCTCCATGCTGAGTTGACCTGATGTGTAGAGGTAGGCAAAAGACATTTCTGAAATGGAATCTGCATTGTTGTTGTCTTGGTTTTGTGTAGAGTATGATTGTGGCATCCGTTGACACACATGATCTTTCCAAGTACTTTGGTGTGCAGTTTATGAGAAAGTGAAAAATAAAGAACTTGAACAAGTGCAATTTGTTGCCTATTCTTCCCCTAGAGACCTGAAATCTCCTAGAGTCCACCAAAGCCATGCCCTTCTCCAGGCGACTTCTAACCCCTGCAGGATAAATCAGTTATTATTCGACATGCCGTCCGGCAGAATTCTGAAAGAACACTATACTTGGATTGAGGTGCAAACATCACCATGAGGGTATTGTCATTTACACGGGAAGCTGACATTGCATGAAAGCTGAATAAGAGCCACATGTGCATGAATGCCCTCTTGCATGACAGCGATTAGTCTTGATCAACTAGTCCAAGCTGAAATCAAATGAGTCACATGAGTCACATCCTAGCTCTTCTTATCCTATTCCTCTCCCACAAAAACTTCACCTTTGGTAGAGGTGAGCAGGAATGCGAGGTGTGGCAACTGCCTCCAGAGGCTTGGCCATAAAGGTCACAACACCGGGCCGCTCAGTCAAGTCAATAGCTTCAGGGCTCATCCCTGGGGGAGGGCTCCACGAAAAGTGGTGCAGCAAGCAAGCAAGCATCAACTGCACCATATTGAGACCTAGCTGTGCACCTGGGCACACCCTTCTTCCAGCACCAAAAGGCAGGAGGCGGTAATCATGTCCTTTTATATCAATATCCTCTTCCAGAAACCGTTCTGGACGGAAGACTAACGGCTCCTTCCAGATGGCTGGGTCCCGTGAAATAGCATACACATTGCAATGCACTATCGAGCCTTTGGGAATATCATAGCCTGAAATCTTGACATGTTCGGCAGCCTTGTGTGGCAGCATGAGTGGGGTTGGGGGATGCAAGCGTAGGGCCTCTTTGACCACAGCTTGCAGGTATGGCAATTGTGCAAAATCAGCTTCAGTGACGACTCTGTCTTGTCCCACCACCTGCACCCCCCCATCAATGGATAGTGCTAGTACGACCGCTAGAACCATTAACCAGTTTAAGTAGCTAAGTGCACGATTTCTTGTTATTAGGATGATGCATTGCAACTACCACCTCCCAATGCAATATGGAAAAGGTCTGAAGCAAGTATGCAAACTACTCGCCACTTTCCAAAGGGTGCCATCCCTACCCCTGGATGGCACTGGAGATTTGAGGCTCACCTGATCAAGCTCCTCCTGAGCTTTCTTTTGCACATGTGGGTTCCGCAGTAGCTCTGCCATAGCCCACTCAACTGAAATTGCAGTTGTGTCCATGCCTGCCGTAATCATATCCTGTGTTAATGTGAACCCCAGCCCCTCTTCCCTTGAGTAATGGAGCCTTGAAAGAGCCACTGGGGCCCTCAAACAGTATAGTTTGCATCCACTTTAACCTTTCCCACTCCTTGATACTACGTCAGGCTCATTCGGATAGGAGATTGACATGTGTGACATAGCTAAGGGGTAGGGGACAGACAGCCTGACAAGGATAACAGCCCAGTGGTTCTGGTGACGGAATCAATGGAAAGAAAAGGGAGCGAAACTTTAACAAAGACGACAGGAAGAGAGGCCCAAGCCGGGGAGCTTATGGGACGGGAATTTAATAATAAACAAACAAAACATTAGAATTAAGACTCCAAGGAGAGTAAGTACCCAGAGCAGGCCGATGATGGTGGTCTCACTCAAATCGTACTGCTTCTGTAGCGACAAGAGAGCATCCACAAAATGATGTCCTGCTCCATGCTTCTCGCGCTGCAGTGTGTGCTCCTGCATTATAGTCTTGGTCAAGTTGTCGCGGCGTGCACCGTGCTTTGCAAATTCCTCTTCTTGCAATGGGAACATCCATCGGAGGTATGGGATGTGCTCTGACATCTTTAGAGAAGCCCCAAGTTTCATCCCTTGTGAGATTATCTCTTTGAATTCTACACCCTGTGGATCAATTTTCCCCTCATTACTCACAAACCTCTTTCCAAAAACAATCCGAGTGATGTTGTTAAAAGCTACAGCTGATAGGTACCTCTTCACATTCACGGCTCTCCCAACCTCTCTTGTACAATCCTGGTACAGAGACTCCACCATGGCTGCAACCTCATCCTGACGCACGCACCTGAGCGCTTCCAGCCTCTTGGGAGTAAACAGCTCCAATGTGCACACCTTCCTAACCTTCACGTAGTGAGGGCCATAGTCGGCCCAGATCAGATCCTGACCATTTCTACTGAACCTTGCAGCGGCCCTGGTCAGGGGGCGAGATGAAAGGGACTGGTCTTTCTCCTTGAGAACTTCCTTGGCAGCCGAGGCAGATGAAACCACCACATTGAGAGTAGGTCCCATCCACACGGAAATGACAGGCCCGTACTTTTGAGCCCATTCCATGTAGCACTTGAAGCGCACTGGAGCTATGTCTGGCAGGTTCCCAACTACAGGCCATGGTCGTGGCCCCGGTGGCAATCGGTAAGATCCCCACACCAGCTTATACACTGCATAACCCAACACAGCAGCCACTGCAAGGATCGTATACACATACTGTGTAAATGGCGCCCCTGCACCAACAACCACGCTTGCATCTGCCATTGTCGCTGCCAATCTTGGGGTCTGGGTGCGGGGTAGCAGCGAGAGCGTGCGAGAGAGCGCAGAAGCACACGAGAGCGTAAAGCAGGACGAAAACACCGCCTCACCTCCACTGCGTGTTATGGAGGTGCCACACGTACAGTTCCATAAGTATACTTGAAAGCAATGTACAGGGAGATTGTCCAGTTCCAATGCTTCTCCAATCTGACTCAGCTGGTAGATACTTAGCAGTTCAGTACTTGAAGCTTTAAAATAGCAGTTCACTGATTCAAGTGCTGTGATAGAGCAAATACATTCTGTTGTTTTGCTGTGGATCATAGAACATGTCAACTGGAAGTTGCCAGTCTCCATACACCACTTGATGAAAATGGGTCTTTGTATTTACCTGGGATTGATGCAACCTTCCCAAGTGCAAGTGTAGGAGCTATAGAAACTCGCAATTGCAAACATTGATCAGATTCCAGCAGAATCAGCCTGAAGATAGTATGAATCGTGGTCAGTAATACAAATAATACAAATCAGTACCCCGAGGTTCAATGGTATAACAAAAAGGTAGTAACTTTTGAGTGTAACAGTTATGTACTGCACAGCAACTGCTCAGACCATTTCTGCTTGCAAGGCATATATACCATGTAGGCAATGACCAGTAAGCTGCATCACCCAGGTTCCTTTTGTGGTGGTTGATGTTGTGGCTTTTGACAACATGTCTCCTTCAGGGTCATCTTTCCTTCTGATGTATATCCAGTCTTTTTTTTCTCGTAGCTACTTTATGGGATTTGTCTATTTTCAAGTGGGATGGCCTTCCGATTCTTGGACATTCTGTTGACCCGCTTGGCGTATCAGGAGAGCTGCTACCCCCATGGAGGGTGGAATTCTTGTTGAAGTAATGGATACCTTAGCTTGTCCTTTCTCACACAGCAAAATTTAGCCATGGTATGTTGGCTGGCCTGGCTTGAGACTGCTTGCAACTGGCAGTGAGAAAACCAAAACATACTCCAAATTCATTGCATATGACATGAACCAATCTCCTACTGCTGGATTGAAAGTTAAGAGCATGCCTCCATTTGCTTGTTAGTCATACACGCGAGTGTGATAGGTGACAATGTTCTATACTCCATTGCTTCTCAACCGTTGAGAGCAAGGCACCCTTCAGGCTGATGGGATATGGCAGGTGTGATGGTGGGGTGACATATGTCCAAGCCCCCTTTGTACTCTGGAAGTTCAATAGTTCTTTCTGATACAGTGTCTAGTATTTGAGGAAACATTCGACTGGTGAGAAACCTGGTCCGACCTGGCTGGAGCTTCTTTTACTACTTGTATTTACCAAAACTTTGAACTTGCTCTAAACAAAGGACCTCTCCAGCACATACTCCATGGGTAATGAAAACTAACTATATTTCGGTAGTTTCTGTCCCATCGGCAAAAACATTGATTACCCTCTAGCTCTGTTACAACAGTGAATCCCGAGAGTGAAAGCTGATATCCCAAAACCTCGACATTGGAGTGCAAATACACTGACCTTCAATGAAAAAAGTCACCTCCAAACCAAATTAGCTATGACCGGAAAACTGTTGTCCTCATCAATAGCATCCTAACCTCAACAGTTATTTGTTAACCATCCGCATTACCAGAATATTCACCTATTCATCTTCTCCATCCATTGGTCTGTCCTTCTTTGGCCCACCCGCTTGCTTAGCCATTATGATCTGCACCACTCAATGAAACCTCAATAAGGTAGAGAGACAAAGAGAGCGATCAGGTGTACTCATTGACCATGCCCAGTGCTACGATGTAGCCTCGAGGACATGGTTCATGGTGCATGACCACTTACTGGACAGTTTTTTGGGGCCTCAGCCAGGCTCATCATGGTGCACATGGAGAGGACGTACTCACAAGACGTCGTTTGCCGCAGCCTTGTGGCCATTGATCCCCCGCCAGTTTGAGCAGAACACAAAGGGACAGAAACTACCTCTGTCAGGGGCTGACGCCAGTAGTATGATTAACCTTGAAACATGCAATTGATCCAAGTTTTCCAGATATCCTCCAGAAATCCCTTCACACAAACCTCAATCTGCTGTGTGTGATTTGCCGAATAACTAGACCCCAAAAGGGCCTGGAGAGTGCACATGGAGAGAGAGGATGTACTCATAAGACATTGTTTGCCGTAGCCTTGTGGCCGTTGACCCCGCGCCCAGTTTGAGCGCTGGTACTATGACTTAGGAACAGAATGGAGAGAGAGAGAGATGTTATACCTGGTCTACTCGTAGTACGGTGCAGACGGCATCTGTGGCCAACTTGATAGCCCAAAACCTGCATCCACCCACAAGACAGAGCATTCAGAAATATCCCTTCCAACTGGCTACATTCTTCTGAACTCCATATGCTTGTCCATTACTTCAAACCCTTCAACTGAGAATGAGAGAGAATGTACTCATGCCGCTCCCTGCAAATGTTGCCTAACCTAACTCTCTCAGAGCCTTTTGTGGGGTTC
Organism: Takakia lepidozioides; assembly: GCA_030704615.1. Classification (NCBI taxonomy): domain Eukaryota; kingdom Viridiplantae; phylum Streptophyta; class Takakiopsida; order Takakiales; family Takakiaceae; genus Takakia; species Takakia lepidozioides. The sequence continues at coordinate 39,124,470 of CM060732.1, read as the reverse complement.
CCACCCACCAGGGATTAGCCACCAGGGATTAGCTTATCTACACAGCTCAGCTGCAGGAATAAACTTATTTTTCCTGCAACTGCTATCAAGGCGCTCACAGAGGCACTTGTCCACATGTACACATAAGAGAATATTTGAAGTAGACTTGTAGCCATAGACCCTGCGCCCAATTTGGGCAGAACAGAAGGAAACAGATACTAACTTTGTGAGGGGCTCACTCCAGTAGTGTGACTTACCTTGATAGAGACCCAATTAGTTCAGGTTTTCCAGATATCCTCTAGAAAGCCCTTCACACAAGCATAAACTTGCTGTGTGTGAGCAGCCCAGCAATTAGACCCCAACAGGGTCAGGTCTTTAGAAGATTTTGAACTTACCTTGGGTGTGAGAGGGAGGAGAGAGAGAGAGAGAGAGAGAGAGAGTCTAACTTGGTGGTAAGAAGATCCCAGACGCTGTCTACAGTCATATCTCGACACACGCCTTTTTCAATATCAACCCCCACTTTTGAGTTGCCAGAGTCATGGGCAGCCCGGAGAGAAGCGATCATGTCTGTCATATTCAGACCAGCATTCTCAGCCAGAATTCGCGGGACTACTTCAAGGCTGTCAGCAAATTTCTCAATGGCATATTGATCTAGCCTGTAACATCCAACATAAAAACGTAAGGGTCTCCAACATGATACCAGATTCTTCACATACTCCTAACCTGCCAATTGTGGATCATCCCAAGGACCTGGGGGCCCAAAATAATCAACCAATGGGTTGATTCTTAAGACAGCTTCAGAACGATAACAGTTGTGGCTGCACATGCCCCCGCCTTCCCAAGGAAGAGGGAGAATGATCTTATGGACAATGAAGTGCAAATGGAACCTACGACATATCAACCATCAACTGATTTCAGCACTCCACCTCTCAGACAGGTTTAGCTTGCAGCAGTGGATATAGTTGCACAACCTATCACAGGAGACGAGTTGATTGGTTTGTACCCTGTTTCCTTGGCACCATGGTCCTTAGATCTCTTTGCCAATTCAATTTCTGTTGCTCCTGCTCCCGGAACTATCCTACTGTCCCGGCACATTGCCTGTATTCACCGACAAAACAAAGTAAACGTCAGTTTCACCACATTTAGACACCCCTCTGTCAGCCTTCTGCTCACCTTCTCTCACTTCATTATGACTGGCAGTGCAATAACCAACCCTACGCTTCCCAGGTGACATAACAATGCTCCCTTAATCTGTAACCTCATTACCTGTGCGCCACTGCTAGCTTAGTTTGGTAACCAGATTCGTATAAGCCCTACTAACTGTATCTTGAATCCTGAAGACTAAGGGTTCAGGGGTATAGCAAAGGCATGGGAGCAATTGCTCGTCTCTTCATTCACCTTATAGGTGTTGACCCCATCATCGACAGCACGCTCAACATCGTCCAATATGCTTTCTGTGCTTCCTCGAATCACGACTGTAGAGACTAGATTTCCATTCTCTTCATTCTTCACGACTGTTACCTGCACAGCACACAGATCAGTTAGCTGATGCCTATGAAGACAAGCTGAATGGTTGGGGCAACCTTTGTAGCTCATCCGATGATCCTTAGTGACTCCAGACACCACTAGACAATGTAAGGTCCAAATGCATATACGGTGATGCAGAAATTAGATGGCTTACTCTCAAAATACTCGCTAAAAATTCTCATTGTTTTTTTTAATTCACTTGAGAAGCAAACATTTGCAAAAAAAAAGTGTTTCTTTTAGAAAGTACCCTTGTTCCTCCAATCTCGTCAACAGAAACAGAATCAGCATATCCTAGCTCATCAGCCGACGGTTGCGCCAACTTTACCTGCATAACAACAGTAGCAACGTGAGCAATTTTCAGCTCTTACCGTTTCTATTTTCCATCCATGACTCGCCATGATTCACCCAAAACTGTCTGATAAGTGGTAAGCTTATTCCAACCAGAGCAGTAAGTTGACAACTCTTGAGAGTGCAGAGAATTACCAACGACACGGCACCTGTCGTGCGACAGAATCTACGAAGCTCAAATTTGGAAGATATCTTTATCACCATCAACCTGTCAGGGAAAAAATAGAGTTGAGCATGTGTAGATATGGAGATAGTTAGTGGGAACATTACACAAACAAACCAGGCTCCAGACCTTCTCAAGTTGTAATTGGACGAACTGCATGAAAAAACTTGCCCTTCCTTCAAACTTGCTGAAGTTCTCTTCCTCTCCCATCCACACACAAACAAATCTTCCCTTAACCTACCTCAAAGCTGCCTCCACAGCCTTCTCCATTGCCATCACATTACCAACCTCCCGTAGTCATAACTGGCAACCACACAGAGCAGATAAAAGGACCCCATCTCTATCCCTATCCCAGAAACTTTCTTGTCATTCAAGCAAACGAGAGAAGTGTATGCCTACATACTTGTAACGCTCACAAAAATGTTGAGCCATCTCGCCAACCGCACCTCCACTTACTATGACTGAAGCTCCTGATGCTGCTACTGCTTTGATCAGCTCCTCGATTTTGGCCTCCTCAGTCTTTGCATAATTTTCCAACTGTATCCCCACATGACCCTGAAACTCTCAATCTCAAAGCATCATATCTTTGGTCACTCCTATTTGCCTACATATCTTCTGGACCTCAGGCAGACATAGACAGGCCACAGCAGGCAGAGACTTCAACAAACTTTTCCCCAAAAATCCACCAGATATTTGAAAAATCAGCTGCCTCATCTCACTCGCTTCTTCAAATATCAGCAGAGGTAAATCAGAGATTATGCGCAATCATTATTGAAAAAGAGTTCACTGGAAAGAGCTTTTGACCTGGTCAGCACTGTTGATCAAAACAGTGCCTTTTGTTTCTGTTGCTGATGTGTCCACCCCTGCGCCAAACACAGCAATCTGCCCAAGAAGCCAAGGATCAGAGCACTTTCTCTATTTGCCTCTCCCTTTTCTGTCTCTATCCTTTTCCTGCATAAATAATTTCACTATCCAATATCAGAAAAGATTGAAGAAAAATACCTTGGCCTTCTGAGCTTTTTTTACAGTGCCCATGGCCTCACTCTTGAGAACCATGCCTCGCACCACACTGCAATCGTTGATTCCCCCTCCAAGAATTTTAGCAACGCGCACATTGTCAACATTAAAATCTGCCGGGTTTTTAGGGCACACCTGAATGCAGGCCTGCCACCCAAAAAACTGTATCTCAAACGGAAGTACTTGCAAGCATGTACTAAATTCTTATAGGGCTTCCAATATCTCTTTCACAGAACCATTTCATCTGAAAACCCGTCTTAACAATGAATATTGCTGTAAATTTTACTAATCATACTGAAATAATCAAGAGACTGTATATGTATAGGTATATGTGAATGCTTAGTAGTATACTTGGATATTTGCCAAGGAAATATGCAGAAGATAGAACAAATACAGCAGGTCATACCCTTGCTCAAGTGAAGTATATATGCAATATTGTTGTTAAAACCTGTGATCTTGTGTTACAATATGATAACCTTAGCTCGACAATCCCCGCAAATGACTGGGGTCTATGAGACTCAGCCCAAACTGTGGGCCTTGCACACTCCATACGGGAAACTGAAGCATGAGAATAATTTCATGACTACGTCCACTAGTTATCAAACTGTTGAGAGAGAATGTACCCTTGAAAGAGAGAGAGAATGTACTCATGCTGTTCCCTCCAACATTAGCCATAGCCTTATGGCCATTGACCCCGCAGGAAACTCACCCTCCTGGAGCCATTTGTGGGGTTTGCACCCACCAGGGTTTAGCTTATCCCTGCAACTCAGCTGCAGGTGTAAACTTACTTTCCCGCAGCAGGATCAATTCTTCTGGACTAATTTCAGATACTTGAAAATCTCTTCTAGCCTTTTTCACCAGGACATAGCCTGTTCAAGGGGACGGTCTTGCTAGAGATTGTACTCATAAGACGTTGTTTGCCGTAGCCTTGTGGCCATTGACCCCGCGCCCAGTTTGAGCGGTCTTGCTAGAGAGAGCGAGAGAGAAGGAGAGAGAGAGAGAGAACATCTTGCCTCAGCAATTAGCGGACAAATAACTCCCTCCTGACCATATTGCTTGCTGGCCACAGCGGCCACCATTCGACCAACCACCTCGTCCTTGTTCCGGACGTCCATTGTCTCTGACCCTGGCTCAGCTAATTGATCAAGCAGCTCAAGTGCCTGCCCTCAACCCAATTATGTCACGTCAGATATTTGAAAGAACAAAACCCAAATACAAGTAGATGAAGTGGGTGCGCACCAAAGAAATTCTGAACAGAATAAACCCCAAGAAAATAAACATTTTCCTCACACTTCTTTGCGGCTCATCGCATTTCCAAAACCCTGAACTTAGGGCAAATGACCAGATTGACACAGACGGCCAAAACCCTGACCTTCTTGCTGGCCTTCGTGTAGCCGCCAATTATCTCGCTCGGATGCAGACCAGTTCTAATGAGTTGCTCTGCACCATGAAGCAGTTGGCCAGCAAAGGAGATGAGAAAGTTGGCTCCATCTCCAATCTCCTCTTGCTGCGCCTTTGCGGCCATGACCAGCAGCTTCGCGGCCGGGTGTTGAACCTCAAGTTCCGCAATAATAGTGCCAGCATCATTAGTCACAAATAGCTTGTCCAAATGATTGATCACCATCTTGTTCATCCCTGCCAAATCCAGCACCATACCACTTTGTCATTGTAAGACAATCACAAGCTTAGGTCACAATTTCCAGCATTGAAGCCAAAAACCTAGCACCAAAGAGATAGAGAGCTAGTGCAGCTTCTTTACTGACAGCACGGGTAGGTGATTCCAAATTTCCTTGGCATTGATGGCATCTCTCTCTACTGTTCTACTTTTTGTTTTTCGTGGGTCTACTGGATCCCGCCAAGATAATAGAATTATTTCTCTCTCTATCCGTCTCTCTTTGTCTCCAGCATGATGAGAGCCTCACCATTGGGACCGAGCGAGGTAGAGGTGATCTTAGACAGCTGCATGCAAGCTTCGATGTTCTTCAGAACAGCCTCATCCAGCCCGGACATAAGCTTGTGGCCCTCTTTCAGCATCGACTGCATTCCGTATCCAGGCATCTGGAACCCTGACATTTTTCTCCTCTTTCCCCGTGATCCCCGACAGGAACGTCCCTCACAAACCAGAACAGAGCCACGGAAGCTCCCTGACTACAACATGCACTACAAGAAAGAAGAACGAAAGAAGCCTACATACAGAGACAGAGACAGACAACAGTAATGGGTTGTTGAAGCCGTAATCACACGACGGCTATGGCCGCTTCTGCAGTGGACGATCGGAGGCAGACGGTTCAACAAGGAAGCCGAGGAGGAGACCAGGCGGGCGGGAACGGATCCGGGTCTGAACGCTCATTCTGATTGGGAATAGATAACATGTTCCCATGTTCCTAAACCATTTGTCTTTGAATTAGGTCTACCCGTGAACTGGTATTACCTGCATAAAATTTACTGGACAACTCTGTTTGGGGGCTCAAGGAAATCTTTTCCTTCCACTAATAAGAGGGAAAAATTGACCATGTGAGCAAACTAACTGTTAGTAGCTCAGTTGGTTAAGTGCACTGAGTGCCACCTAAATGATTCTGGGGTCAAAACCTGCAACTTGACGGGTATTCTCACTCATACGCGGTTGCTCTGAAAGAGGTTATTTTCTCCTCTCACTATCAAGGGGCTTGACTTGTGAGCTGTTGCTCCCAGGTATCTCCCTTTAAAAAAGAAAAAAAAAAGAGAAAAGAAAAAAGTTAGCTATCGGCCCTCACTAGAAAGGGGCAATAAATAATCACTGAAAAAGCCCAGAATTTTAGCAACTGCCCTTCAGTTCTTCCAGTCTATTCTTCATATCGTGTAAGTAGTTGCTTTGAGTGCTTGCTGATTTTGAACAGTCTTTGCTACACCATCAATCAAAAATAAAATCAACCCTACATTTCGCTTCTCCACTAAGACTCTGATCCTACTTCCAATTTGGTGCTTCTGTTCTCTTGTAAAAGCCTTGGATGCCGAAGTGCAATTGCAAAGGACATCCCTTGCCTAGTAACAAGCAAAGAATGTCTTACCATACAGAACACCTTGCTGATGAAAAGGAGAGGTATATCATCAACCAGAATATTGATCAGTACATCACAACACCAGTGTAGCCATTGCCTTGGAGTGGCTGAGACCCTACATTCAATACCTGACTACCCCATTCTCCTGTCAACTTGCTAGTCAGGACATAGAAGTCCGAAGTCACTTTGCCAGCACCACTGTTCATGTAAGACATACTGCCATCCTAAAAATTGAACTATTCAGAGGGGACTGTTCAGATATTTTCTCTATGTAATTTCAAACGTACCAATGTGACAGCCTGGTAAATCCTAAACTCACATTTGAGAGTTGACCAAAGATAAAGAGATAGCCAAAGAAGATCTTAGAAGATCAAAACATAAGCATCACGACGAAACAACAGAGAGGAAGGTAAACAGAAGAATGTTGTCTCATCACTTAGAGTCAATCCAAGAGAACCAGACAAAATGAACTACAACATGCATAACCGTGACCAGCTGTTATAAATTTCCACTCACTTCATCAGTTCCCTGCAGAGGGTTGAGATGTACTGTATTTACAAGTTATGCTAAAACCTCAAAGATGTTTTTGAATATCTCCATTTTCAGATACAGGACTTGCCCTTCAGCTGACGTGCAGCTTCATCTACAGAAACTTTTGCATCCTTGAGATCTTGTTTCTTGCTATCTAGGCCCTCTATGAGACCCTGGTCCAATGTAGATAGCTGGGCATGCAATTCCTGCTGCTGCCTCACCAGATTGGTTGATAGCATCATCTCCAGCCCAGTTTTCCTGGATTCTGCCTGTGAAAAACCAGTTTCAGCTCTTGCTTTTCTCTCTCCCTCCTTGATCATAACTTCTCCCTGACACTCGTTGATTTTGGTTACACTTACTCCCAGGGTCATGAGCTGCCAGACTTTCACACATTTTCTGCATGTTAGGGAAAGAATAAAATTCAGGATGAATTTATGTTTCTGTGGAATGCACCTCAAGACCCTGCAAAGTACTTCCCTGTTGTCTGTCAAGGACCTTGAATACTTTGTGCTTGTTGAAGCTACAAACATGAGAGGCACTGCTTCTTGATACTAGTTTTCTGTCATTCAATTGAATTTGTGACACCCCAGTTCAACATCATCCCTCTAATCAAATCCATGTAAAAGCTGTCACAGACTCGAGAGTGAGGGCCACGTCATGTTCACCTAGTGCAGTAACCTCTCCTCTTGTGAATCCAGTCCTACATCAGTTTTATATGACAAGGGACATCAAATGACATGACATTGCTAAATAGATCAATGGACTGCAGACCAACAAACACCACAGGACCCTTTCAAAATCCCTACATGCCTTTGCCATGGCCATAAGAATGTACTCATAAGACGTTGTTTGCCGTAGCCTTGTGGCCATTGACCCCGCGCCCAGTTTGAGCGGAAACCAAAGGGACAGAACCTACCTCCGTCAGGGGCTGACATTGGTAGTAAGACTTACCTTTATAAATAGAATTAATTCGGGTTTTCCAGATATCCTCTAGAAATCCCTTCACACAAGCATCAATCTGCTGTGTGTGATTTGCCCAAAAACTAGGCCTCAGAAGGGCCTGGGCTTTTGGCTCAGCCTCGAGAATTTCGAAGTTGGTAAACAGAGGTACAGACACAATTCTCTTGATAGATTGGAGGAGAGCTTCTCTCTGGTGAGAATACCCCGGACAGTGAATCAGAAAATGAATATTGTCTTCGGGTTGCCCACACAACGGGCAATTGCACTCTCCATTTCCTCTCTGCTTCTGTTTACTGTTCAAAGGTAGGCTTCCTGCCCTGAGTTTAAATTTCCGTCTGGTGCCGAGAGTGGGTAGACCCTTGAGGTCATCCATGATATCCTCCCCCATGTCACAGACTGGAAACAGGTTCAGGGAAGTTTTCTGCCTAACTTCATTTGCATCAGACAATTTGCTGGTAACAGACATGGCTTTGGACACGTCTCTAAGTCAGATTTATCCAGCAAGGTCAAGACTTGCGGGTCCAGATTCAGATCCTTGAGAATCTCTTCTACTCTCTTCTGCGCTTTGAGGTGGCTGCTGCCTGCAGCCTCGATTTCAACCCGACTGCTCCTGGTTTGGCATGCTACGATGTAATCAACTTCAGATGTCCGAGCAACATTTGTGGCCACTTCATTAATGAGACCATTGAATTATTGACTAAAGAGTTCATGATTGTGCATAGGAAAAGTACAACATATTACCCACAGGGTAATGGACAGGCAGAGGCTACCAACAAAATACTATGTACTATCTTGGCTAAGATAGTCAATGCAAACAGAACGGATTGGGATACAAAGCTGCTGACAGCTTTGTGGTCATACAGGACTTCATATAAAGTCACCACTAAGTATACGCCATTCCAATTAGTTTATGGTATGGAAGCTTTACTTCCAGTGGAATTCCTGTTACCTACCATGAGAACGGAATGGGGAAAGAGAATGGAATTGCAAGATTCAATTAAGGTCAGGAAACATGAATTATACCATGTCCAAGAAGTACGTGCTGATGCAGCTGATAACATGACCAGAATTCAGATGAAGAAAAAGGAACAGTTTGATGAAGGCAAGATAAAGACTTTTAAGACGGGAGATTTGGTTCTCTAGTTGCAGAAGAAGGGAAAGATTAAAGCTTCTAAGCTTAAATCACCATGGAAAGGACCTTATGTCATACAAAAGATATATGATAACAACACCGCCATGTTACAAACCATTAACAAAGAGGTGCTGGGAAGAGTCAATGCCAATAAGTTGAAGGGGTACAGTGGTATCCATGACAAACCATTGCAGCATGATTTGCATGTTGAAACGCAAAAGCAGTCACGGGCTGCGCCAGTGATACCAACGGAGTATGGAACACTTGTCGCTAAGCCGAGCATATATGACCAGGGCGGGCAGAACAAGCGCGACACAGCCTATCACAGCCCATCATGGCGCGATACAGCCTATCCCAGCCCATCACGGCGTGACACAGCCTATCACAGCCCATCACGGCGCGACACAGCCTATCATAGCCCAGCACGACGCCACACAGACTATCACAGCCCAGCACGGCGCAATACAGCCTATCATGACCTACCACCGCGTGTCACAGCCTATCACAGCGTACCACAGTATGACACAGCCTGTCACAGCTCAACACAGCCTACTAGGGTTACACAATCCATAGAATCAGTGACAGGTGGACGCATGATAACTTCAGGGAAATGGCCGGCGGAAAAAAGGACGGAAGCCAGTTTAGAAAGGGACACGTGGAAGTCAGGACGCAACACACAGCTGAGAAGGAAGTGCAAGAACAGATGTCATCAAGAAAGAGGACAAGAATGGCCATCAAAATACCTATTTAGCACGTCAATTCGGATGAATGGCGGGCCCATTAATGAATACGGAAAAGGGGCAACAGAACAAACGGCAAGTACAGAAAAGCGAAATTCTTGTCACATGTGTTATCTTAGTGGACAGTCCAGCAGGGAAAGTCCACTAAAGAAAATTAAATCTAAAATCCAGTCACAGCGGTTACAGCCAATTGGAAGCCAGAAAAGGGATCAAGAAATTGGAGGGAATTTAAGCGCAAGAGTCGGCGTCGTTCTAAGTAACGGACGTCTCGACGGGACAAACCATCAATGCTATAGCTTTGAAGCTATGGAGGAACTAACAGACTATACGCTCGCAATATTACTTACGCAGTGGCATAGGGACGGAAGAACAGAGCGGATCTTTTCTCTTAATCGATGCTTGCAAGCCCCGCAGGCTTACAAGAAATTACCCATAGCTTTTTGTGGCAACCATACGTTTATGCTTTGTGCCCTGCAGCTCAAGGTCTCAACAGATGACAGTCCTACCCAAAACCTGTAGAAGCACAGCAGGTGGGTTTTAACTACATAAAAGTAACTGCTTGACAAAACTCTGGCAAAGAGCCAACAACACATCTTCAAGCCACTGAAAACAATCTCACTATATGCCCCATAAATGTCAAAACGCCTATCACTGCAAAAGGGCAAGAATGCAGCATAACAAAAGTGGAAACCATGAGATAACATGACAAGTGAAGATTCTGACCTGTGCAAAAGCAGGATTGAACTTTGGCTCATACTTCACCTTTTTAACAACATCAGGTCCAGTGGGGTAGTTCACTCTGGGAGCTGTAATTCGGTCACATGGATAGACTGCATCATATCAGAAGGCACATGGGTTCAGTGTGGATTTACTGCAGCAGGAATCACCTGCGTGATCTACTGTGTGTACCAGCAGACCATGCATTTACGCAGTGTGACGGCATCGTGTGATATACCAGTACATTTCAAGAGCAGCCAAAAGACTTTTAGTGAACAGATTAATGAAAGCTTCACACTAGTTTGGTTATGTCCTGCATGAATAAATAACATAGACATCAACAAGCTCAAGCAGACTTTCAAAGTGTTCCTCAAACTTGTTGCCAGCAGTGACTTCAACAGCCGTAAAGAACTTCTCATCGCATTCCAGCAGTTCAGCAAGAGGACCATGCATCCATTGTGGTCCTTGCATATTCTCTTCACAGAACGTAACCCTCTTCTGATTTCCTGATGGTTGAAACAAAGAGGGAACAGACAGTCAGACCCTTGGAACCAGAACAGCATGCCTACGGTGCGGTCTTCTCTCTCACTCCACCAACTTAACAGAGGCACATATGAGTTTGACGATCCACACCCAGTCTATCGCCAGATTGCTCCACTCAAACTGGGCGCAGGGTCCATGGCCACAAGGCTATGGCAAACAAACGTCTTATGAGTACATTCTATCACCAGAACGGTTACTCGACAGGTCTATGTGCTTGAATTTAGTCACTACTTTGCCTTGGGAATTCAGGCCTGAAGAGTCCCAAACCTCCACATTTTGACTAAGGTCGGATTTGTTCTTTGTGCTGAATGAGGGGCAAGATTGCACGTTTCTCTATGGAGAATACAAAAGCTCCCAACCATACTCTGCTGGACTAGACAGACTGTTGACAGCAGACACATGTGGCCTGCAAACACGACCTATGTTTTGGCTGAACAACATCAAGATAGGTTTCATCGTGTACACTCACCATGGAAAACATTGAAGTAACAAGGGAATCCTAAGACAACTAACCCCAGGAGCAACTACATCCAAACTCTTTTTTGCTTTCATAATCTCCCCCTTTAGTATTTCAACTTCAATGCTTAAGTCAGCTTCCTGCTTCCAGAGTATTCTGCAAGTATTGACACATTTTGGAAGTCCGTGTTCAATAAACACCTTCACAGTGGCTTAACAGAGTGATCATGGCCCCTCACACTCTAGCTTCCCAAGCCCAGCCATCCAGTCAGAAACAGAATCACATGTGGACCCTTCTCAAAACAACCTACATGTAGTAACTCTTGTGAATAAAAAAACTGTGTGTTTTGACCAAGTAGTGCAACTAATTACACAGATTACTAGATTATCTAAATTACTAAGTACACTACATGTAAGAGTGGTTTAAGCTGGCCTACAAAGTAGTCGCATGACTTTGGTCTCTACACAGAACATTAGAAGATTATTGCAAGTCTGGTAGCCATATCAATCAGAACTACTAGTCAAGCCTTGGGATCTTGTAGGTTTACAGGACAATATTTCTTATTAGAAAGAATGCACTCCAATTTTATTACTGCACCTAAAAGTTAAGCAAAAGACTTACTCCCGAGTTTCTCGAAGTCCATCCCTTTGACCCTTTAAGGCTTCAAAATCCCGATGGAGTCACTTCTTGTCAAGGGTCTGACTGAGGAGACCCTTGAACCTTGACCCTGAGTGACTCCTTGTCAAGGAGTCACTTCTTGTTCTTTTCATTCAGCCTGATGGGCCTCAATGTTAAACGTCTGTTGGGCTTAGCCTTCATTTAGCTTCGTAGTCTCGAGTTCTAGTTTTGCCACCTTACGACAGCATACATGAGAGTCAAACTTCCATCCAACAAGCTACCATCTCCAATGCATTATGAGGATGAGACAGCGGATTACGGTAGTTGATGACAATGAAGTAGAGACAAGCAAGCCCTTAGGGGCACACAGGCACAAAGTAGAATGACAGATGACTAACATTAAGAGCATGAGAGAATGGCAGTCCCTGAAAAGCAACATACAATTCCTGTCGTTGGGGAGAGAGAGCACCAAATGAGTCTACACACAGCTCTCAAACGTCTAACCTGCTCCTTCATATTTGCCATCAGATGCTGAAGGTCATCAATTTCTCCTTGCAGCCACTTGTGCCGCTTTGGTGGGGAACTGGAATGTCCTGCCTTGCATTTGATAAAGGATGTCTTTCCCGATCTAAAATCCCACCAGCTGATACTTGAGCTTCCAACCTCTCCATCTGCTATAGTTCAACTTCACCTATGAAGAATTCAGCATCACTACCAGTATCACTTTCAGTTATCAGTAAATCACAACCATTTAAAGTAAATACTAGTAAAGAAGGGAAACCCAAAATGTCTATCATGACAGATCGCAAATATCACCAGACCAAGCAAAATTCCAAAGCAACTCAGCTGCATATATGTACCTCTCACTGATTTCTGCTTCCCGTGCCATTAAATCCTCATAAGAGGGCTTGATATTCTCCAAATCCCTCCTTGACCTTTCAGCTTCCTTCTCCAGCACCTGCAGCTCTTTCAGCACTCCTTCCTGGTATCCATCATCAAAAACATCAACAGTGTGTTGGGACCTCTAATTGCATTGCTCTTTTGCTCCTCTAAGAAATTATCAGGGAAGGCAAGGCCCCATACCTTTGTGCTTGCTTCAGCTTTGATACGCTCATCAAAGTCTCTTACATCCAACTCATTTTTGGCAAACATTTTCCAATACTTCTGTTTTATGCCACTCAGCAATCTCTTTTTCTTTCATCATAGTTTGCAACTCCTTGTTTGTGCTTTCAGCTCCTTCTCTGAGGTCTTGGACTGTCCATGGGATTCCGATAAAAAAATATATATATATTGTGCAGCGTTCCAATCATATACTTACCAATAATCGAACTAGGTTTACATAACATTAAATTGAGATGAAACACACCTATCTCCTCATATGTGGAGCTTAGTCCCGTGGTTGTAGGTCTGTCCTCCGCGAGATTAGGCCCATAAACATGGGCTCACGTGAGCCTGGCCGATAACTCGATCCAATAATTCGATCCATAGATTCAATTATTGGTAGGAATACGATGGACACTAATGACATTTGCGATGCTGCACAGCATTTTACGTCGCGAACACTTGGGTCCCATTGGACCCGTGGTTCTGCACTCTCTAATAAGTGACTGACTGGTCTCGGTGATCTCCGTGATGGTTTGGGCATAGGCACATTACCCCCGACAAGACAATAATGAAGCACATTCCAAGAGGTATCCAAAAAGCTTCCACAAGATAGAGAACTTTCAATCACAAGAGCATGGAAACCATTTGTAGTGGATTTTGTGGCCTCCACTTTGCTCTTCAGTTCGTCTTGAGTTGTGTTTGCAGCTCTATCGCTTCCATTTAGTATACCTTTGATTGGGAGAGTGCTTTTCTTTTGTTTGCATGAGGTTTTTTTTGCCAGGGAGGCCGGGTCATCCAACGGAAATGGAGAGAAGTATAAGTAACGAATGGTTCAACTTCCAAGGAGCTAAATGTAAAAAAGCCCCTAGAATAGAAAGTCTTCTCCTTCTCCATTTGTTGAATGCGTTGAAGGCCACAGCCAGCTGCAACTCCACTTCTCTAGCATCCTTCCTTGCCTTGCTGAGCTCTTCATTTGCGTGCTGAACCAGACAAAACGTTATAGTAAGCCAACAAGAATTCCCAAAAGTCCTTCAACCAACGTCTTAGTGGTCAGTGTAATTGGATGTGTCATACCTTCTCTAAGTTTTCCTTAGCAGTAGATGACTGGTCCTAAGCCTGCTCCATGAGACTATCCAACTCCCGCTGCATGTAAAATTTCTCCAGCTCCAGATAGTTTACATGGACAGAGGATTTTACTAAGGACCTCGCACATGAGGGAGAAACTGTCAATTTGCTCTTACTTTGGACCTCTACTATTCATCAAGGCTCCCTTAAAAACAGTGTCCTTTGAAGCTTTGACTTAAACCCAAGCAGACGAATTCTACAGTAGTCAGCCTCCAAGCTACAAAGCAAAGCAATATCATACCACAATTGTACTTCAACGCCATGGATCTCAGTAACAACTATTGTATTACACCTTCCAAAGTTCTAAGCCAAACCTACGCTAAAGAAGAATTGAGGCATACGCAATTGCCTGACATGCAATTTCTGCAAGCCGCACTGCCTCAAAAGGGTACCTGCACCCTCAGATGTTTGATACTACTAGCACAAGGTTCGGTATCCCACGCATCCAAGATGGTGTCTCTCTTCCCCACCTCACGATAGTTATCATCCAATTTCTGCGTCTCGCTTACAGCGGTTCGAACAGAAGCCAACTCATTCTTCAGCTCCACCATTTCAATCATCTTCTCTTTCATCCACAAGCCACTAGTGTCAGAGCAAAGCTACGCTTAGACAACACAAAAGCCAACAAAAGGGAGGAAGAACTGGAATATACAGCTTCAATAGTCATAGCAGACTAATGAGTACGTGCAATAAAGGAAAGTGCACTGACCTTAAGCTCATTTTCATATTACAGGTCCTCGTAGTTTGCTTGCAAGTCATTGAGCTGCTGCTTGAGCTGCATCATGATTACCCACAAATTAATTTGGAGAGCTCAATTTCATCCGAGTCTACAGATAATGTTTTTATTAAACCTACCCTAGCACACCAACCCCTTGCCTGCAACAAACATAGGAGCTCTAAATCCACAATATTTGTTCCAAATTGACATAGCTTCCTCAATGCTTATGGCAAGTATGTGGAGCCCAGTTCAACTCATCAACTCAGTCGGAATTGTCTCTTCTGTTGATCTTCTCTTTCTCACGGCTACGTGAATACGGGAGCTTGGCTCCAGGTAGAAACTGCCTAAGCCAAGGCTACCACTTTCAGATGGGCTTCCAGCTGCTGTTGGTGGCAGTCCCAACTCATGAACAGGGTCTCGTTCAGTGGCCTTTGTAAAACACCTGTTCAGATCCTGATGCTGCATTCATTGAATGGCAAACAAATATTTTGTGAGGTTTTCATTATAAATGCAACATTTTCTAAAGTCTTTGGCCTATCGCAAAAATATATCGTACAAATCTGCAAGTCTAGAAGCACAGTTAGTATAGGATGAGTCACAAGAGAACCAGATGGATGGAATACAAGGGAAATGGAACACACAAAATGCTGCCACCATTTTTCCAAGTGGACAAAGGCTGGGACTGAAATATTTTAAGGGCACCCTCAGTGAGAGCTTACACTGTTCCTTATTCACACCGAAACCCACAAATTCCCGGAGGCATCCGCAGAAAATGAGTGCTCCAACCTCCAAATCTAACTCCAACAAAGGAATTCCTGGACACCATGCTTCATGGCGATTTCCCTCCAAGAGAAATAGTAGTCAAAAGTATGCCTAACAGCTTCAAAGCTGGCAAATACCTAACAAAGAAATGACAGACTAGTACAAGCTCTCACATGACTAAGCACATATTTGAAGTCAAAACAAAGGTGTAGCCGCTCTTTATGGCAGGACTACTGAAATTGGAAAGGACTGCAAACTTGCAGTTAGTGGTCAATTGGTAAGAAACAAGGGAGCATCGTTATGAGGCCATTAATGATTGACACAACCCTGGTGAAGTTGATCAAAGAGATTAACCTTTTTATTGCGCTTCTCAAAGTCACAGTCATCCATAGCAGAGTCAATAAACATGGTACTGAGATTCTCAATCCAAACAAATTGAGAACCGTAGTACCATGTTTATTGACCACTCTGCTTGTGCCTGCTGTGGATGACTGTGATTGTGACCACTCTGCTTGTGCCTCTTCTCTTGCAGCTCTAAGGCCATTCGCTCTCTCTCCAATTCAGTCTGGCAACAAGAGCACCAGACATTCAAGCAATAGCAATTAAAGAGAATTTCATTGCTTCGACAGATTCTGCAGATATATCCTGAAGGTTTGTTTTGATGGTTCAACAGCCGATTCTTCTACCCCTTTTGACAGAATATGGAAACTTCATGGACGACCCAGTTGCTTATTGTTTTTGCTCTCATTGGTTTGATGGATCTATGAGCTTGTACCTACATGGAGAAGACATTTGTGTTCTTCCTACTTCTACTGTAGCTTCCTATAATGTGAAAGCGAGGAGGCAGATCTGTTTCTGAGAAGGGCCTACCTCTGTGTGCATCTGATTGCCACTTTGTACACCTAAAAACAAGTTTTCCAGCAAGGATATATAAACGGAGGTATGGAGGTAGAGAGAGTTGTTGTAGGTGATCTTGCTGCATTGACCAGTCATCACGAGGCCCTATTCACACGACCTTTGCTTGAGCCTGGTGCGGTGATATCCGGGGCCAGACAGCTTGCTAAGCGCGAATTTGAGCTACGCAATGAAGATCGTCTACCGTCCAGGGCGATCAAGTCACGTTTTCTAAACCATCGTGAATTAACGTGGTTGGAAGTTGGTTTGTATCTTCCTCTTTCTGGTGTTCGAAGTGCAGAGCTTCATCATGGCCCTGGCGTGGTAGGGAGAAGTTGGTTGTCGTTAATGTTACAGGGCACAGGGGCTTTTGATCTTGAGGGCACTACGGTTTCAGCTCCAGCCTTGCGCCTTGGCACCTACCTATTCACAGTTAATTGATGGTCTGACGGGAGGGCTGATGTTTGTAGCCAACATTTCAAGTGCATGTCAGATGTTCTTGTCAGTAAGATATCATGTCTCTAGGGGTTTTGCAGAGTTCCTCGTACTCAATGAGTATGTTGGCTGACATAATTGAGCATTTAAACGGATATAAAGCTGGTGGACCTGATGGCATTGTCAATGAGCTTATCAAGCACGGTGGCGATTCCATGAGAGAGGCCCTAATTCTACTCTTTAACCTTATTTGGAAGACTGAAATGGTTCCCTTTTGCTGGCGACAGGGTCATTAATGTCAATCTATACAAGAAGGGTGACAGAGAAGAACCGGGGAATTACCGTGGCATCACGCTCCTCAATGTTGTTGGCAAGATATTTTGCAAAGTTATTAGAGACAGTTTGATGGTGCCTCGATTAGGCTGTCTGATGTCGTTTTAAACAGGCAAACAAAGCACATTGTGCTTAGTGTTTCTTTGTCTAGCTTTGACGTGCTATGTGAATCTCTCTTTGAAACTGCTGCGGGTCTCTTCATTCCACTGCTAAATGTGCTGTGGTCGGCGTTGGCCGCTCATGGGCAACTTCGTCTACATTAGAGTAGTCTCCAACCAGGATATTTTCTCATGTTGATAGCAGCCAGTGGTAAACGGACATTCACAGAAGGCCAAATCCCTCGGAGAGACTAGGTATCGCAAAACATTGGCCACGCCTAACTGCAGCATCGTCGACAAGGAGCTACAAACATTACAGAACCAAGACATATGGGAAGAACGCATACCGAATTTGTACGACTGGCCGGATACAGGGTACCCGGAGGCATTGCAAAGAGCAACTGAGTCTTGTTCAAGTTTCCACGGACTCCCATGTGCTCCTGCTTGCTCAGAGGCAGGCCGTACTCGTATCGACATCGACACTGATATTTTCTCCATGACTACTACGGATACCTTACTCCCCTCAATAGCTTCTCCAATGCCCTACATCAGGCCTTCTAATGTGCATCAAAGCGTCCCCGAGCCACATGAATTCATCCTACCAACCCTTTCCAATGCGCAATTCTAGTACCTCCGTCTTTTCTCTCCACCTCATCGCATTCGCCCTCTCGCGCAGCGCAATCTCTCTCTCTCTCTCTCATAGATGAATACCATCAACGATTCACTCTGTGAATGGAAACGTGTTGCTCGAGGTCTTCGTATCCAAACTTGGAAGAGATGAATGCCGAAGAGAGGGGGCTGAGGGGGTCGAGCAAGGAGGGAGAGCTTGAAGTGAAGAAGAGATTGTAGAGGGGGGTGGGAAATGCAGCCCTTATTAAGCGGCAAGACAAAGCAACACCCTGTAGTAAAATTGCTTTCTGTTGTAATAATCAGCAGCATGATCACGTGGTGGGATGATTGGAATGTGGGAACCATAGACTGCTCCCACAACAAAAGGGATGCCATAAATATTTTCAATCTCTTTTGAAATTTGCTGCATCATTGCGGTAGATGGCCATTTGATATAAGCATTCAGTAAAATCGATTTGAGTGCTTTAAGAAAATCCACCACAATCTTCTGGCTGGTTGATAAACCTACCCCATAGAGATCTGCAATCATATGCATCCCACTTCCAGCAGCCAACCGAGCAATGGAGATAGCTACCCTTGTTTCCACAGGTACCGCTCTTCTCATATTGGTGTCACGTTTGTGCAGCATTGGAGCAAGTTTGGCACAGATGAATTCAAAAGTAGCTCTAGACATTCGCATCCTGTTTTTAAATTCATATGCAGTGAATGATCCCAGTAAACTAGAATCTACAAATGACAAGTTCCTTTCCCGAGCCCAGTACGATTTTGGCCGTAGACGACTGTTTCTTGAAAGTGTCCACGTTTGATAACACAGCAACAACGTAGCGACCTTTTCAAGATGATCCATCGTGAACGCCTCGTTCCAAGATGAAATGATTTCCATGACATAGAGTAATGCCATCTGCTTTGCCAATGCAACAAACAACGCTCTCCTACCTGAATCCATAACAAATGAAGTGAAGTCAATGCATAGAAGATTGTCTGTACACAGACTCTCTCTCATGCTCTGTGCATGGACTTGGCTGGGTGAAAAAAACCGAACGTAAGGCTTCTCTTCTTCCTAGAAAACAGGAGCGATTTGGATTATGGTGGGAAACCATTGCCGTTGCCGCTTCTTTAGGATGCCAGCTAGTGCCAAGTTTTTGTTGACAGAAGGCCACGTTGACAAGTTGTGGCTAAACCCTAATATATTTTAGCCAAAAAATCACATTATTTTAAACCAAATAACTATATTGTTAATAGTTGAATTATTGAAGGGGAGGAAGAGTTAAATCTCATACGGCCTCAAGAGTCAACCATGACCAAGAAGAAAAACCCTAACATATTGTTTACATTTATTCTAATGATCCCTTAGAGCCAATGTAAGGATCTCTTAAATTGGAAACATAAAAAAAACTAATTTACTATTTACGTTCGTTGTAAGGATTCTAAGCTTGTAAGGATTTCATAGAGCGGGAAAACAAATGGGTCAACCATGATGAAGAAGGTAAACCTTAACATATTTTTTACATTTATTCTAACGATCCCTTAATATCCTTAGAGCCAATGTAAGGATTGTTAGATTGGGAAAATAGAACAAGCTAAACTGCTATTTACGTTCGTTCTAAGGATCCCTTATAGCCGCTCTAAGCCACTCTAAGGATTTCATACAGCGGGAAAACAGAAAAAACTAAATTGCTATTTATATTCGCTCTAAGAATCCGTTAGAGCCGCTCTAGGGGTTTTTTAGAGTGGAAAAACAGAAAAAACTAATTTGCTATTTACATTCGATCTAGGTATTACTTAGAGTAAGAAAATAAAAAAAGATAAATTGCTATTTACATTCGCTCTAAGTATAAGCATTACTTAGAGCAAGAAAACAGAATAAACTATATTGCTATTTGATATAATATAGTATAATATAGTATATAGTATATATTGATTTATATTTAAAGTATTTATATATATATACATACATAGTATGTATCTATTATGCGTTAAATAAATTCGTTAATATAAATAGTATATTTAAAATATTTGAAGTTTTTCATTGATAATATTTTTATGTTTATAATATATAATCATTATGTTTAAATAAATAAATGTATTATAATTTTAGTTATTTTAATTAAATTTATATAAATATTCTAAATTCTAAATTTTAAATATGAAAATTTAGTGATAAGATATAAAGTGATATGAATAAATAATTATTTAGTAAGTAAAAATAACACATGATTGTAACTGATAATGATTTATTTATGATAATGGATGGAACGATAATTGACTGGTTGATAGATAGAATGATAGTTGATTTATGTAGCGAAGTTGTTAGATTATAGCTAGATTTTACAATATATTTATTTATTATTAAATTCATTTATTTAATATAATATAAATATTTGTTTTTCATATACTTATTTATATTATATATATAATTCTGATTATAATTATTTTAAATTATTTTTATTTTTAAGAAAATGGACAGAAGCCCTGTTGATCAAATTAATAAGAAAGAGTTACACAGGGGTGGAAGAAATAACGACCCGGGGGAGGCCGTGAGGCTTACTGAGGGGGAACTTCCCCGGAACCATAGCGAACATGCTAAGGGAAAGGAGCAAGGTAACCCAAAGAGATGACTTTGAGAGGGAGGGGTCGAGAGAGTGGTGCGGGGGACCAAGAGAGATGTGGTAGGGTGGGGGGAGATTAGACGCAGGGATTCACTGTAGAGAAGTAGACAATGCCAGGAAAAAATAATGAGCTAAGTCTTGAAAAAGACTTGAAACCAGCAAGGGATGTCAGGGGATGGTGGAAGTAGATTTTGAGGGTGATGCAACTCAGAACTGTCGAAGAGGCTAATGCAGATGCCAGACTTCTAGAACTTAAGCTGCGCGCGGAATTTGGGGGCTCTAGCACGTTTATGGCGCCAGTTGCAATCTCCCTCATAACCGTCACCAGGTGATCTCCCATTGAGAGGGGATGGAATGTTGCCAAGTGAATTTAGAGTTGGAAATATCGGCGCCGGGCATGTTGTTTTTGCCCCAGGTGTCATGGAAGTCTTGAAGCAATTTCCTCCCTCGCTGCTCCGAAGTTCTGGGGCGGCCTTAAGGAGTCATAAGTGGGGGGAAATGAAAACATATATATTATTATTTATAATTACCCTTAGAACTTCTTAGGACACTCCTAAGGAGTCCTAAGAGGAAAAAAATGGAAAGACATAAATATTTGCCCTTAAGACCCGTTTAGGTAGCCTAAAGGGTTATAAGAGGGGAGAAATGGAAACATGTAAATTATTATCTATAATTGCCCTTAGGACTCCTTAGGACTGCCATAAGGAGTCCTAAGAGGGGAAAATGGAAATATATAAATTATAGGTAAATAAAAACATATAAATTATTATTTATAATTACCCTTAGGACTTCTTAGGGTAGTCCTAAGGAGTCCTAAGAGGAGAAAAATGGAAAGACATAAATAATTGCCCTTAAGACCCGTTTAGACAACCTAAGGATTTATGAGAGGGAAAAAATGGAACATATAATTATTATCAATAATTGCCCTTAGGACTCCTTAGGACTGCCCTAAGGAGTCCTAAGAGGGGAAAATGGAAATATATAAATTATTATTATAATTTCCCTTAGGACTCCTTAGGGCGGCCCTAAGGAGTCCTAAGAGAGGGAAAAATGAAAACATGTAAATTATTATTTATAATTATCCTTAGGGCTTCTTAGACAGTCATAAGGAGTCCTAAGAGGAGAAAAATTAAGACCCGTTTAGGCAGCCTAAGGGGTTATAAGAGGGGGAAAATAGAAACGTATAAATTATTATTTATAATTGCCCTTAGGACTCCTCAGGCAGCCCTAAGGAGTCCTAAGATAGTGAAAAATAAAAAACGTATAAATTCTTATATATAATTACCCTTAGGGCTTCATAGGACAGTCCTGAGGAGTCATAAGATGAGAAAAATGGAAAGACATAAATAATTTCCTTTAAGACCCGTTTAGGCAACCTAAGAGGTTATAAGAGGGGAAAAATAGAAACATATAAATTATTATCTATAATTGCCCTAAGAAACCTTGAGAAGGAGAAAATTGAAAGATGTAAATTATTATTTATAATAGTCTCCTAAGAGGGGGAAAATAGAAAGATGTATTTTGTTATTTATAATTGTCATTAAGACTCCTTAGGGCGGTCCTAAGGAGTCCTAAGGGAAATATACATATATATACTATAATAAATATATCAACTTTGACCATTACATTTAAGAATCACATATACTATTTCTTGGTATGTACCGACAAGATTTGTAGGTGACACATTTATTACAATTAAAACAAGATTTTGTCTTCGATAAACATTCATACAGCTATTTGTAATGCACCGACATCCATTTTTAAATAAACCTTGTTAGTTATTATTCAAAAAGTGTGTTGGATAAGGTTAATAAATATCAACTTTTCATTATGTTTTCATCCAATTATTTTATTTTTCATTCATTCTTTTTAGACTGTACCTCATTTTTTTCCCTATAAGTATATAGAAAACGAGGATCGTTTTCTTCTATTTCTTCCGCAAGTTTTTTTTAGACAATAGAACCATCTCTCAGTTTTGCTCTTTTACCTTTGTTTCTATGTTTCTTCTTTGTTTCTGTTGCTTGTTTATGTTTCTCTGTCCTTTCGGTTCTTTTGCAATGTTTTTTAGTTCTTTTCAGTAGTTTCATTTGTCTTTGTTCTTCACTTTTGATTTTCTGTTTATGTTTCTTTCTAATCTCTATTCTTTGTCTTTCTGTGTGAGTTTTTCGATAGAATAGAACTTTCTCTTCATTTTTCTCTTTCATTCTGTTGTTTTTTTTTCCTTTGAAAACTCTATAAGTATGCAGAACGAGGATCATTTCCTTCACTTTCTTCTACAAGCAAGCTTTTTGTATAGAATAAAATTGTCTCTCTGTTCTGCTCCTTTGTCATCGTTTGTGTTTCTTCTTTGCTTCTGTTGTTTGTTTATGTTTCTTTGTTCTTTCGGTTCTGTGGCAAAATAGAACTCTCTGTTAGTTTTTCTCAGTAGCCTTCATTTGTTTTTTTCTTTCACTTTCTGTTTTTTGTTTATGTTTCTTTCTGATCTCTGTTCTTTGTATTTCTGTGTGAGTTGTTCAGCGGAATAAAACTTTCTATTCGTTATTTCTCTTTCGTTTTGTTCTTTCCTCTTTGTTTATATTCTTTCCAATCTCTATTCTTTGTATTTCTGTGTGAATTGTACAGCAAAATAGAACTTTCCATTCTTTCTTTCTCTTCTTCTTTCTCGTTTTGTTTCTTTCCTCTTTGTTTGTCTTTCTTCTTTGCTGATGTTTGTTTGTTTATATTTCTTTGTTCTTTCGGTTCTGTGGCAAAATAGAAATGTCTCCTAGTTCATCTAAGTAGCCTTCATTTGTTTTTTTTGTTTTTTTTTCCTTTTCACTTTCTATTTTTCTTTATTCTAACATATTTGACACACTATCAAATAACTACCAAAAACACTATCTTATATTTCCAAGAAATTATCAAAATTCATTACACTGTGATTATGCCACTTGAATGTTATATCATAATCTATAGTGTATACGATATTCAAGCATGAATCAATATAGTATATACAACTTAAAGATTACACCATGGTTGGGCACATAAGAGCTAAAACCCGGGACACCATTCTGGCAAATGTGCCTCAGTACATGGAATCTCTCCTAGCCGATGTATTGGTCATAAAGATACCCACTTGGATGGCCACCAGTCAACAGATTCAGACCCCTGTCATGCTGGTCACAACCTGCCAAGGTGTTAGAGCAACAGGTTTGGGATTTTCTGCAGATGAGAAAGGTCTTCTTCAGTATCAAAGAAGAATGGAAGCAGATAAAGCGGACTTTTTCACATCAGAGTTCTGGATAATCTGGGCAACCCAAACCCGCCGCTCCCGCAAGGCATGGAGACCCAATGGGCAAGGCAAGAAAACCTCACCTGGTTTTTGAGCTGCCCACTGGTGGACCTGCAATTCGATCCCAGGGAGTGAGATGGATGGATAAGATAAGATGGATGGATAAGACCCCTTTCTTTGCGTACTCTGTGAAAAAGGGATACCCTCTTTTTTAACCCCCCTCCTTTCGTTTGAGTTCAAGTGGAAAGCAAAATGGAACATCTCGCTGCTAGACCACCATGGATGGGACAAAATCTGGAGAAAAAACAGACCAGCCAGGCTATCCGGTTTTCTATGCAAAATCGCGCATAGAATTCTACGAAGACAACCCTAACTGCTCTCTGTGCGGTTCTTCTCCCGAATCCATTGAACACTGCCTGATATTCTGCAATCTGGCTCTTAGAGTCTGGCACTTGGTTCTTGGTTTCTACTCCCGCTGGAATAGCTTCCCCTCTCTCCCCCCCCCCCACCTTCTCTGTTGTTTCTGAATTTCAATGGGGGTCAGTCTGCCCGGTTTAGGCTGCTCTTAGAACGCTTACTTTGTGGAACTTATGGAAAACAAGATGTGCTTGGGTTTATGAGGGAAAACCCCGCAGGGGCAAATCGGTATTATTCAATATTTACCAAGATCTGTTGACTGAGGGGCGGAAGGCTTGGTTAACTGTCTGTGTAGCTGTTTCCTAAGCAGTCCTAAGGGCAATTATAAATAATAATTTACATATTTCCATCCCCCCCCCTTTAGGACTCCTAAGGGCAATTATAAATAATATCTTATTATTTTTCTATTTTTAACATAGGTACTAACACGTCAAGGTTTATTTCAAAAAAGGATGTTAGTGCATTACAAATGGATATATGAACGTTTATCGAAAATAAAGTTTTGTTTTAATTATAATAAATGATGACAACCTACCAATTTTGTCGGTACATACCAATAAATAGTATATTTGACCTAAGTTGATACATTTATTATAGTACTTTATATTTTTTTCTATTTCCCTTAGGAAATATTCTTTTCTTTTAAAGTTTTCAAGTCTCTCATGATCTCGCTTAGCCTCTTCCAACAGATCTGTACATCTTCCGCAATTATTGACAATGTTGCCTATAGTCCATCTCTCTTAATTAATTACAGTAGAAAGAAAAAAATATATTGAAATACTTATAATCAGATTGTTACATGTCCGATCTGTAGATGTTTAGAATATGAAAATGAGACTGAATGTTGTGTGATAGATCTTTGAATATATATATATATATATATATATATATAACATACTTGATTGTTACATGCTTAAGAGCATTGTGTTGTTACAAGTGACTGGTTGTATAAAAGTTAAATTTTGACTAATTTTGTATTATTATTTTTAATAGCAAATATGTGTTGATTTAATTCGTATAGTAATATAAGCTTCAATGATTCTAATGAGCTGTACATCGGCTAGTAGCTCCGCTGGTAAGTGCACAGTGTGTTGCCTTGGTGGTTCGGGGTTCAGTGTGGGAGTGTTCTTGACGGTATATGGGCGTTTGTCCTGTAGGCCACATGGCCCATAAATGAAAGGGGGTTAATTTTTCCCCCTTCTCAAGGGCCTGAATTGTGGGCTGTCGCTCCCAGGTTTTCTTTAAAATAAATAAATAAATAATGACTAAAAAGATGAATACTAAAAATAACTTAAAAATGATTAAAATATAAAGATAAACTATTAAATCTTTTATTGCTATGCAACTCGTTCTTCCACTTAAGTCTAGAAGTGGTATGGCATCCTTCTATCTTTCCCGTGTGGTAGCCAGCCAAGATTTTATCGTTGATGTAGGTTGATGTGGACCTATATATAGGCAAAACTCCTAGCCTTTGATATTTAAAACGCGACAATTTCCTACCGCTCGTGTGTCATGGGCCTTATTACTAGAGAACGGGACGTGATTGGCCGATTCGGCTCTGTAAGCTGCCTTTGGGCGAGCCCGTTAGTGTTTATTTCTGGCGAAATTTTGCACTTTTTCGACCTCAAAAATCAAAATCGAATATTCTGTCGTAAATTCCTTATTTTCTCATGGATAAAATCGCCAAAAGTCTCAAAACAAAATATAAATCTTGGATGATTCGCCTAATATGGATGAAAGTACAGAGGAGGATGATTCTGTCCAAATTTCAGTGGATGAGCAGAAAATATGGCTATTTCTTGCAAAACTCAGTAGCCACTCCTGTTCTTTTCCAAATTTGAAAAAAAAAACATTGGGACCGTCAGGCCGAGCCCTATGGCCGCGCACAGGGTTGGCCGCTCAGAATTTTGTGTGGCCTCGTCGTTATGAGGCCACACGCTGCAGAGGTGACAGCCCCTCCTGTCACGGGCCCCGCACGCTTGGGGCCCTTGACCTGCAGCCCCTCCTCATTCCTGCCCGCCCCTAACCTTCTGCCCGAGACCCTCCTGGCCTAACCCCCAACTAACCTAACCTAACCCCAATCTGACCTGACCCTCAACCCTAACCTGACCCAACCCGACCTGACCCAAGCCCAACCTAACCTACCCCTCACCCTAACCCGACCTGACCTAACCAAACTGAAACCCTAACCTAACCCTCAACTAACCCATAGTCCATTTTTAATTACGGTTAGTCAAAAAATTGAAATCCCTAATTTCAATTTCGTGCTCGCGCTCCTCAACGGCGACGAGCTTTGCTTCCGGCTTTCGAGTTCCAGTACCTTTCAGCAGCTATTAGTGCACAAGAGGTGGCAGAGGAGGTGACAGAGGAGGTGGAAGGAGAGAAGGAAACAACAACCACAAATACAAGGTGATTTCATGATCTTTTTGTTTTTGTTTTTGTTGACTACCTACTTGTAAATACTCTCTTTCTCTCTCACACATGCACACACACACACACACACACACTCTCTCTCTCTCTCTCTCTCTCTCTCTCTCTCACATACTCATTCATTTTAATTCAACTTTAAATTGAATCTCTCTTTCTCTCTTTCTCTTTCTCTCACACATTTTAGAGTAGGTCCTTAATCCTAGGAAAGCAAGGGCTGGAATTCTTCGACAAATTCAAGTGGAGCCTTCTAGTGGAACCTATGTCCTAATCACGGCATGAAGCTTCTCTAAGTAGATACAGATGGACAAACTATCTAGAAGATGACCATCTAGTGAGGGTACCAACTCAAGGCTTTAACTTGTGTTACTTCTCATTCTGTCATCTATAAGAGAGTGAAATGATGGCTACCGATTCTTCCCTTTTAAAAGGTGTTGTGGGGTCCTGACCCTCCCTTGGCTTATGATAAATATGGGTTTAGAATGATCATCTCTAAGATATAGCTTATGGGCTTGTGATTAGTATAATTGTTATGTCTTCTTTTCAATTTCTAGAATGAACACGACAACAGAAGGCGTGCACTATGAACAAGACGTCTCATCCGGATTCTACAAGTGTCTATTATGCCAGAAAGGCCCAAAAGTGGGGTATAGTAGGAAAGCGGGGCTTAATATGCATATGATGAGGGAGGGTCATGGGTTGGTAATGGCAACTGGCAAATCTGGAAGGCCACAGATTCGAATGAATAGACCATATGAAAGCGCAAGCGCACTTTCTCTAATCCTCACAAACGGTTGGCCAATGCCCAAAGTAAGGCACGACATAGATACAAAATTGCGGCAAAGAACTGTATGACAAAGAAACCACAGGTTTGGGCCCCTATGCCTGAGTGGATCCGTAAACCGTTACTTGCGGAGGTTTTGGACGTGGACATGTATGCTGCTACATGTATCAACTGTTGGGGAGATGGAGAGTTGCGAGATCTCCGCAAATTAAATGACCACAACACCCGGGAGTATGTGTTGGGTCTTTTCAAGAAATTGAAAACCAACAACTACTCCAAAGCTGAACAGGCAGACATGAGGAAAACATGGACAAAGAGTGGGTGGGACAGTGGTTTGGAGACTCGCATTCAGCAACTGGATTTGGCTTTGGAGTATCATGATCAACAAAGTGTGCGTTGGAGGTACGAGTATGTTTTTGTTTGATTTAATTGATTGTATATGTTTGGCGTCTTGTTTGTATGTATATGTTTCTTTGTTTGCTTCAAAGTCACAAATGTACACATGTTTCTTGTAGATGGGAACAAAGCAAGGACGACTTCATGGCTTCTTATGTGTCGAAAGCCATGGCGACTTGGAAACTGAAGGAGAACATGCGCGTGGAACAAAGTAATGTGGCAACAAGGACATACAGGCTCAAACATGGATTGCCTGTATCTGACTCAAGTGAAGAGATTTCCGACAATGAGGTGCACGATGATGGATATGACGATCCGAATGATGAAGGTTTGCATTCATTGACTTGTTCACATGCAACGCATGTCCATGGTGGATGTGGTCCGAATGGTGAAGATGTGGATCTATTTATTTGTCCGGAGAGGAGTCCAGATAAGACAAGTGATGGTCATGTCCTCACGATTGATATGCTTCAGATACACGGGATGAATGTACAGGCAATCTCCCATCCACTTCAACGGGTCTTGTTGTCTATAATGAGGAAAATCCTGCATCGTCTCCTATTCATGAGCACGGTTCAGCCTCACAAAGCCAAGAAATGATGGTCGATGTCCAAGTTTCTACAATTGACTCCGTCTCACAGTTGGAGAAGAACGTGGACGAAAGTGAGGTTATTCCAACTCCTTCCATCTATGAGAATTCTCCTGTGGACATTCTCAGTTGTTATTCTGAGGAACATGAAACCGCCCATGAGGATGGTGCAGTCCAAATAGTGGAAGATCATATTGCTTCTACTAGTCGAGGTCGAGGTCGAGGTCGTGGACGTGATCGTGCCCATGCTCGTGTCACCTCACTAAGTACACGACCTCATACGGGAGTAACACCCACTTGTGAACAACTCGAATCGATGGGATTTACTTCTGAATCTCAATATTTTGCGAACATGGGTGATGGCATAGGGGCTCGCCTTCTTACTAGGAGAACTAGGGGATAAATGTGCAAGGCAGTTGTACCGATACGTTACATGTATAAAAATTCCAAGACATTTCAATTTTTTCTTGTGTATTGACCCATTCAGAAAGATAGTTGGACATTCACTCAATACTACCTACATGCATCATAGCCCACTCATTAATGCACACTCTGTCTTCTGGTTTATGGGGCTTCACAAGAGTACCTACATGGTCGTCATGAAGGGTATCACATTCGGTCCATTACCCATTTATCATTTCTTTTATGAAACTACCTTCCTCAAGACTCAAGTCATTGGAAATTATATCACTACCTAGTCATTACAAAGATTTAAGATTATTGAGCTATACCAAACTAGCTAGTGTGAGTAGTCCCTGAATGATCTATACCAAACTACCTACGTGTAGGTAGTCCGAAAAAGACCTCTCTTAGTTGGAAATAAAGGCACTACCCACGTGCAGGTAGTCCCCAACTTGCTGGAAAACTTGACTACCCCAAACTACCTATGTGCTGGTAGTCCAGAAAAAGTCCCCTCTCCTAAGTTGGAAATAAAGGCACTACCCACATGCAGGTAGTTCCCAACTTGCTGGAAAACTTGACTACCCCAAACTACCTACGTGCTGGTAGTCCAGAAAAAGTCCCCTCTCCTAAGTTGGAAATAAAGGCACTACCCACGTGCAGGTAGTCCCGAACTTGCTGGAAAACTTGACTACCCCAAACTACCTACGTGCAGGCAGTCCTTAAAAAGTCCCATCTCCTAAGTTGGAAATCAAGGCACTACCCACGTGCAGGTAGTCCCGAACTTGCTGGAAAACTTGACTACCCCAAACTACCTACGTGCAGGTAGTCCTTAAAAAGTCCCCTCTCCTAAGTTGGAAATCAAGGCGCTATCCACGTGCAGGTAGTCCCGAACTTGCTGGAAAAAATGACTACCCCAAACTACCTATGTGCAGGTAGTCCTTAAAAAAAAGTCTCCCCTAAGTTCAAAATGAAGACACTACCCACGTGCAGGTAGTCCCGAACTTGCTGGAAAAAATTTCTACACTAAACTACCTATGTGCAGGTAGTCCTTAAAAAGAACTCTCCCCTAAGTTCGAAATGAAGGCACTACCCACGTGCAAGTAGTCCCCAACTTGCTGGAAAATTTTAGTACACCAAACTACCTAGGTGCAGGTAGTCCGAAAAAGAACTCTCCCCTAAGTTGGAAATGAAGGCACTACCCACATGCAGGTAGTCCCCAACTTGCTGGAAATTTTAGTACACCAAACTACCTACGTGCAGGTAGGCCGAAAAAGAACTCTCCCCTACGTTGGAAATGAAGGCACTACCCACGTGTAGGTAGTCCCCAACTTGTTAGAAAAATTTTGTATACCAAACTACCTAAGTGCAGGTAGTCCTTAAAAGAACTCTCCCCTAAGTTGGAAATGAAGGCACTACCCATGTGCAGGTAGGGAAAAAAATTGTACACCAAACTACCTACGTGCAGGTAGTCGGAAAAAAGTACTCTTCCCATAAGTTGCAAATAAAGGCACTACCCACGCAACTACCTACGTGCAGGTAGTCCGAAAAAAGACCCTCTCCTAAGTTGGAAATAAACGCACTACCCTTGTGCAGGTAGTCCCGAACTTGCAATGTATTTAACAATGTTGGAACTACGTTTACTTTAAAAATCCTTTGAAAATCTACCTTCACGTAGTCTGAGAATGGCCTTCCGTAAGTTGTTGGAAATGTCACTACTCACGTGCAGGTAGTGGGTAGGGACTGGCGAGTTGTTAGGGTGGTCATTTCCGACTACTAGGTATGTACTGACTTTATTTTCAAGAAATTTGAGAGGTCTTTTCTTGACTACCTACACGTAGGTACTTGGGCACACCTAAATGTACCAAAGGCTTTCGGACTACCTACAAGTGGGTACTGACCTTATTTCCAACTTAGAAAGGGTCTTTTCTGAATTACCTACACAAAGGTAGTCAGGAATAGGTAAATATTCCAGAGACTTTGGGACTACTTGCACGTGGGTAGTGCCTTATTTCCAACAACTTAGAGAGGTCTTTTCTGGGCTACCCACACGTAGGTAGTTTGACACCCCCCAATTTTCCAGAACTTTGGGCCTACCTGCATGTGGGTAGTGCCCTATTTCCAACAACACTCACTATTGCTTAATGCCAAACTATCTTTGAAGAATTACCTTCACGTAGGTAGTATGAGATTCAAGATATTGTCAAGAAATCAACCATTTTCCATGAAGTTTATGGGTTTTGAAGCTTGACCGAAGTATAATTTAGTGTTTGTTTATTGGCATCAACAAAAAAGCGACCTCGGGGCTTCACATTTTATAATATAGCAGGAAATCCATATAGACATTCTTCGTTGCTCAATGTTTTCATGAACTATGGGCTAGACTAACATGCATAGTGTCATTTCCGGATGTTTTCGTGCGCTTCCAACCTTTACTACGTTCCAAGAAATCTTTCTTTCGGCGAATGGAGTTGTCACCATTATCGTCGATTTTTTGAAAGGCTTGAGAAGGATGCATCATGTCTTCTTCTGCTAAACTCTTCAGCGATCGCACTTACCATACACTGCTTACACCATAGCCAGAGTATGACCAACCAATTGTGGACTAGCCCCTTCCATAGTATGAATGACGTCTTCCATTGTTTTGGCAATAGATCGCATATCAGACTTCAGAGTATCACAAGTGTTTTGACAGGAAGGTAGGTTGTCAATTGGGGAAGCTTCGTCTGTATGCCATAACAAACGAAAATAACATTATATTAACCCACATGGATATATTATAAGAAATACACTTTGCTTATAGTTGTTTCATTATAGATGTAGATAGGTATATATATATATATATATATATATATATATATATAAAGCTTACAAAAATATAAGATGTACATAAATAAGGAATGGGTGTTTACCTTGATGCAACCCATCTTCCAGCATGAGTTCTGTGTGGTGTGAGTTGTTGGTGTCTTCAAATAAGGCATGAAGACCGCTCCAAGTAGCTCCCAACTCGGCACCACAAATTTGCACAAATTGAGTACCAAGGATGTTTTTTATCAGTTGTATAACCTTAATTTGGTGTTTACACAAGTTGCCCCGCAATGCCCAATCGCATGTGCAACATGCCCATTCACCTATGGGATTATATACTTGATGGAACTTTGTGAAAGGATGTTGAGTGCTTCGTACGTGAAAAGGCTCTCCATCCCTTGATGGAATACACAACATCGGAGTCAAGTATATTGCTTGCTCTCACAACGGAACTTTCAATCAACAATTCTGCTTTGGAATTAGTCACAAACCCATTGGTCTTCATGTGGTCCATGTATAAATAATGTCTTGCAACATCGCCCACCGATTCGTATATAAGCCAATCCACTCTCATGCCCTTCATAGTTTTTTTCGACTCAGATAGTCGAGACTTTAAATTACCATGGTAAAGCCTCAATGGCTGCATTGGTTTCTTAACCAGCATGTGGACCTTTTCGAATACTGGTCACCCACATTTTTGTTTTGGAACGCCATTCCCTACGGAAATGTTGCTCGAAAACCCTCTCGGTAGGGTACTTCATGAATAATGCATTCACACTGTTAGTTGCTCTGATCTCGATGTCTTTGGGACTTCCGTTTGACAAGGATGACATATACATAATGTGACGAAGACCCTCCAATAGTGCACTGCGGACAACAATATTTCCCACCTTACTACAAGCATTCTTCATCCATGTCTTCTGAACATGCCACAAACAGAGAAAAATGGGCATAGATGGCCCCCACATTTTCCTGCAATCATCAAAAAATCTTAACAAAATTAATATTCATCATTTCACTCTAAGTACAAACCACAACATGTGAACATGCACAATAAACATGTTGAAAACAAATTGTAAGAGCAAGTAAGAGAATTAAATATACCTTATAGCATTGATCTCTGCATCTGTGTCATCAACAATGAAAGATGAAGGTAACCAATGTGGATCAGAATCTTTTATGTAAGCCTAAAGTGCTGTCATCCACTGCACAAGATCATTTGCTTGTCCTCTGCTTGTGACTATCCATGCTACAGGCACACCATTGAAATGTTTATCAAATACCAACAGAGTGAACAATTGGAACTTTTGATTATTTGTGCCAAATGTGGCATCGCACGAAACCAATCATTCATGTCCCCACTCCAACATTTTATGTTTTTGGTAGCTTGTTTGTATTCCGAGTGTGAACGGTAATCCTCCCACTTGAGGCTGTTGTTCGTAAAAAAATACATAGTGAAGAAAATTCCAATACCTACATGTGCACACTTTGTGCTGGATCATCTTGACGCTTGTAAGTCTCAGTTGTCCGTATCCTTGCAATGTTTAGAACATCATACATTTTGAGGAAGTCGTCTCTGATTATTAGACCACCCACCTCTTTCTTCTCAGACCATCGTTTTTTGTGCTCATTGAAGATATGCCGAGGGGTATCACCACAATCAAGCCTTGTCTTTATCCATTGCTTTAGATCCTCTGAAATGAATGAAGCGAATTGAGATGGTCGGTTAACTGACCGATGATCCAAAACCCCATGGCTAGGATTGCCTTCCGCAACTATATGGTCCCAATGATAAAATGTCACCTCCGCAATTGATGGATACAAGAATAGTTGTTTGACTGAGAACTTGTAGAGAGAACGCGATTAGATGTTTCGCCAAGCGCACTTTTGTCTCTTCGTTTCTTGCGATTTGGAATTTTGGGTGACAATGGCTTTTGATGGTAATGTCGTGTGCCCCACACACATTGGTACCTATAGTTTGATCATCCACTTATTATTCAACTAATTTCCATTATGGTACTAGATAAAAGATAAGGTACAAACAATGCATCATAGAAAAAAACACTCAAATACATAAGATTAAGTAACATACCATTTGTGGGTAATGAAACTGTCGTCATTGGGAACTGACAGATTTGGATCTCCTTTCCGACTCTTGTAAAGTGTGAAATTTGTAGGGGGCATGTGGGTGTTGTTTCTCTCCTTCAGTAAAATCCTCCACGCGGTCCCATGGAATATACGCAATAATACAGTTCACATTCTTTCCACCTCCCCACCGTGTTTGTGGAATCCATTTCAAATCCCCAAACCTAAACATTTTAGAAGTAGGATTTTGTACTTCAAATCGTTCTGCCAGATTCCGCAACTACATCCTCAATGCAATGAAAGATATTTAGAGCTTACTGGAGCTCAGAGGCTCGTAGTCCATGCCTTTTATTGCCGTGTTTATTCTAAAAATTGAGAAGAAATCATATTATGGAAGCTAGATTAGTAACAAATCTATAAAATCCTCCTAATGCTATTGTGTGAAAGAGAGAGAGAAAGAAAGAAAGAGATGGAGAGCGAGAGAGATGGAGATAAAAAGAAAAACCATAGAAAAAGAGACAAAAGAGAATTTAAATTAATGTAAACTTGAAATGAAATGTCTATCTAGGTTGTACTATGAAAATGAATAAGAGTGAGAGTGAGAACGAGAGTGAGAAGCGAGAAAGAGAAACAAAGATCCAACCTAAAATTGAATGAAAATGACTATCTACAAGAAGTTGTCAACACACTATCTACAAGTAATTATCAACACAAAAGAAAAACCTTGTATTTGTGGTTCTTCTTTGCACCTCCTCTTCCACCTTCTCCTTTCCTCCTCCTTTCCTCATGTGAACTAATAGAAGCTGATGATGATGATGCATGAAAGAGAAAGCTATTGAAACTCGATAGCAAAGCCGGTCCACAAGGCCTACGTTGATCGAGAGAGAGAGACGATAACTAGCCCTGGTTCAAAAATGGACTATGGGTTGGGTTGAGGGTTAGATTAAGGTCGGGTTAGGGTGAGGGTTAAGGGTTGGGTCAGGTTAGGGTTGAGGGTCAGGTCAGATTGGGGTTAGGTTAGGTTAGTTGGGGGTTAGGGCAGGAGGTTAGGGGCGGGCAGGGGCTGCAGGTCAAGGGCCCAAGCGTGCGGGCCGTGATAGGAGGGGCCAACCAAGGGGGAGAACCGGCAGCTAGTTACATGCTAGCCGACTGATTCTGAGGATTTCGGAGTGAAAATTGAAACCTTCGAAAATTTACCGAGTATGTTCACATAGGAAATTGACTATTGCAGTTACCATTAAGGGGAAGCAACCAGACTCCCCAACCCACTTAGCCGGTTGGTTCTCAGAATGAGGGGCCATTGGCTGGTTCAACTGAAATTATTTCCCGGACGCTGGGAGGGGCTGTCCCCTCTGCAGCGTGTGGCCTCATAACGACGAGGCCCACAAAATTCTGAGGCGAGTCGGCCAAACACGACCCTCTAAAATCAGGTGTAGCG
Source organism: Takakia lepidozioides (assembly GCA_030704615.1). NCBI lineage: Eukaryota > Viridiplantae > Streptophyta > Takakiopsida > Takakiales > Takakiaceae > Takakia > Takakia lepidozioides. Next base: position 39,089,378 of record CM060732.1, on the reverse strand, counting down.
TACTCTCGCCGCCACCTGGTGCAATATGATTGCGGGTCAATTATCCATACCGATTGCCCAGATTCAGGGCCCTGAGAGGATATAAACGGGGCGAGCCACAAAGGGTGGGAATGTGTACGGGCGGGCGGGCTCTCTGCCGTCCTCTGTGCCACTGCCAATTCGGTCTGAGAATCAGTCTCAAAAGTGGCAGAATATGCTACACCTGCCTTCAACGTACTATCGGCCTCGCCCTAGTGACTCACCCTAGGGGGGCCTTCCCTGGCCTAAAGGAATTTCGGGGGCAGATTCTGCGAGGCCCTGATTGGCTGCAGGCCATAATGAGCCACTAAAAGTCAAACAGCCGATTATGGCAGTCAAACTGCCCATTAGGATTGCGTAAAAACCTTCAGATTTTTTGGCTTTGTTAAAATTAGGGCTTCCCTGACAGGAATTTTCCCTCGCACGTGATTACAGGTTTTTGTCCCGGGACGGGGGCTGTATTCCCAGACTATGGAATCTGTCCCCCCATTCTTTATGGATCTATTTTGGGCAGACGATTTTCAAACTTGCAGCGAGCTACAATGACGTGACAATCCCTAGTGGCAACGCAGAGGAGAAACGTGCAGTCACTCCCCCTAGATCAGTGCAACTAGTGCAACACAGCAGATCAATGCCAACAATCAGCCGCTAGGGAGAGTGGAGATCGAGGGCCCCACCCTCCCCCCTCTAATTAAAGCGCAAGAATGCTGCTGCCTGCCATGCAGATCATGGCCCGGACAAAAGAAATCGCAAACCAAGCGAGACGGGTCCGGTTCCGGATTCAACTTTTAAACATCGAAAACGGACAGCTTCGTCTTTTACGAAAGGTGAAGCCGAGCTGCTGCTGCTCAGTCACCCCCCCCTTACAGAATGCGCCAGCGCCGTGGAGCGTCGATCTTCTGCATTTTAATTTGCCTCAAAAAAGGGAGAATCTGCCCCCCAAAATCCTTTACGAAATGAGGGTGGCCCACAAAGCTCCTTGAAATTGACTTCAAATACAACTCGCTCTTGTGGTATTCTCAGAGCAGCTTACAAGCTGCACACATTAAGATCTGTGCGCAGTGGAGGTCGGCCACCACAACAACAGAAGCAGTATCAGTGGTGGGTTGTACCTGGGGGGGAGAGAGTGAGTTGAGAGTTGAGACTCTGGACTGAGTGGGATTGAGCACGGAGTGTTGGGGGTCCTCACAATGAGTCAGAATGGAGAAGCATTCGAACTGGGCATGTATGGTGCAGCTCTGGCGATGCTGATCGGTGTCTCATTCTCTGGCTTTCTTCAGCCACCAGGCTCATTCGACTCACAAGGCTTCGCTCGGACTACAAGCCCGCAACTTATTTGCTTTCTTCTCTACGTTTTCATTTCCTTCAGCTCCTCAGTTTGGGGTCTTGCGTTGTGTATACATGCTGTTGGGTTCCCTCCACAGGAGTTGATGCCTTCAAGCCTTCTCAGACCCCGGCTGCTGATCCGATCGTTGGTGTACTTCTCGCTTTTGTGGTGTGCATTAGGATTCGTAAGTGCCGGTTTGGCAATCGTGCCAGCACCAGAACAGTACCGCCTCGCAATCACAGCGGCCATGCTCTGTGTGGGACTAACAATCTCGCTGTACATTGCTTTCAAGAATATGGAATTGTACTCTTTGCACCTCGATAATATGTCTAAGCGGGAACTTATGCAAGTAATTGACCACTCATCGACAGCTCAGTTGGATGGAGCGGTTAACGCCACCGAGATTATTCTGGGCTCAAATGCTGCCATCCAGATTATCTCTTAGACAAAACAACCTCTTTTGACACAAGGATCTCGAGCGCATGAGAGGGCATTGGGATCGATTACAAAAGGTATTGGGAGCTTGTAATGTACAGTGTGCATTTTCCTCTGGAGACGGCCGACAAGGACAACTTCTACCAGCTGCTCAGTTTCTCTAATGTTCTCACCACGGCTTTGTCCTTGGTAGTATTCTATGGGCCTCCTTTGCCTTGTATGGTTTTTCTTCCTTATTAGGGCCAGTCTCTGGCGTTTGATCACCATTTCAGTGTGTAATGTCGTAGGCCTATGAAGGTTCCCCTCAAATAAAGTGCTGCTGATCACTACCACACTTGGCATATATGTCAACAAGGTATTACCCACGAGACATCTAACGCAAATCCAGCTCAGTAACTTGGGCATGCACCCGTTTGTCCTCCTCCAGAGTTGCTACTCTAGCGCATGCGTTGAGGACGATAATGAAAGTGACTTTGTCAGGCTTTGAGCACGCCTTCTCGTTGCATTTGCTGAAAGAGGTCAAACGCCTCTTCATTTTTGCCCTTGCTGAGCAGAGCCCGGAATCATGGCAGTCCATGAGATCACCTTCAGTTTGGGCATATTGTCAAACACTTGGCACTCGCTAACAATATAACTCCCGCACGTCAAATACGTGTTGACGAGGGTGCTTCCAAGGAAGATATCTGGCTGAAATCGGCTTTTGATGATGTACTGGGCATGAACACCTTTGCCATCTGCGAGGGCCTTCGTGCGGGCGTATTCTTGCAAGAGACGAACGCACGTACCGGATTACAGCGAAAGCCTCGTTGCTCCATATCATGTCCTTGGAAATGTTGCTTTCCTCTTTCAATCGTTCTTCCCGGAACACTGTCCTCACATCCCCACGAGTTGCATAACGTCCCTGGAGGCCCTCCATTCAATCGGACTCTTTCCACTCCACCAGACGCCGTGTGGAGATGTTAATCATGTCAAGGATCAGACCCTTGGCCCCAATTGGACGCACTACAAACAAGTGGGTCTGACTCAGGACTTGAAACCCAACACCCGTGCATTGGTGGTATGCATTGCCTGGAGCAAAGCGTCTTGGGAGAAAGTGGTTACCTCACCTAAGATATGTAGGCATTCAGGCTTTCACTTCATCACTATTGATTTCACTTGCCCACTGTGCAAAATAGAATGGCCATGTCATATCCGAAAGAGGTGTCCACACACTTGCGACCTTCCAAGCCCTGCCACATGCTGGGGTGCCTCTTCTGAGCATGGGGACTGCATCACTCCTGTTCACATTATTGTGCTGTGATATTGCTGAACAATTTCACCATGCAGATGCCCAAGCTCTTAGCTACCTCTTTCCTCTAACCCAGAAAACACTTGCTCAGATGGGTCGGTCTCGGCCCCTGCCCTGCCCTCTGAACTTCGGTGCGTGTTGTACTAAGGTCTTCTCAAGCAGATCCGCAGCCCAATGCAACGCATCATCAACAGAAGCACAAACGCGGACATATTTCCTACTATTGTTAGAGCTTATATGCTCACCTATGCCCACTGAAGGAGGTCACCATTGTCCCCATTGTCAAGGTCATACTTGTCGTTTTCAAGCAAGTGCCAATGGGCTTTGCAATGTCAGGACTTGTAGGATCCTTGGCAACGTGGAGACCACTGACTTGCCTGGAGCTCTCTCACAATTGTCACAAGTCATACTTGCCTTTTGACCAAGAATGCAATGGACTTTGCACTAGCTTATAATGACTATATTAAAATTAACAAGTGAATAGAACAGTAGCCATAGTAGTTTAAAGCAACTTACCCTTGGGGATGACCTGCCTCTCCAATCTACTTCACGACCCCTGTTGAGTTGAAATGAACATTTTGGGTAAAAGACAAGACCAGAACAAAACTTCTGTGAGAAAAAAATTCCCTTCTTAGACGTATGCCCTGAACTGAAATATATACTCAGCCAAAGGCTGCTTTTTTGAAGAAGGTGAGTAGTCATAACTAGATTGAAAACACGAGCAGGCTACTCGTACCAGTAAAGCTCTTTCAACCAAATTTGTCACTTTCAAACACATGAAATCAGCAATTTCATCATCTAATGTGCTTGATGTTTGATTTGAGGATTGTCATTCTGGATTTAGTTTATCTCCAGAGGTGTGTATGTATTTAGAGGTACTCAAGTCCTGACCTTATCTCTGGGATGAAGAGATGTCCATGGAAAAGTTTGCCCGCAGAAGTTATAGAGCAAAAGCTGAGCTGCTAATCTTCACTGCAAACTAGACTTTGATCTGCGATGCCTCTTCCAAGCTGTTCACCAAGTAGCCTCACAGCCAAGACCATTGAATGAGATCGCCCTGCCCTACTGTGCATGAGATGAACTGAACAGATCATCTCCAGATCATCAACCTCTTGGCTGGACCACCTCGTCGAGGCCTTCAATCATCATTAAGGAATACTGGGATGTGCAGGTCCAAGCGCCTGCAACTCTCCACTCACATAGAGAATCTAAAATAAACAATTCCAGTCGTTCTCATGTGCATCCTCATCGCGACAGCTCGGTGCTGGCCAGCAGGAACGGGCCAACACCTTTAGCATCGTTGGTCGCCACCTTCACACTGATGTAGTACTGATACGTTCCATTGTGGTAAGGATTTCCTCCAAGTCCTGTCCCAGTAACTGTCTGGGTGAGATTGACACCTCCATCCGACCTTGCCTCAATAAACTCCGACTTGATTCCCTTGAAACCGTTCTCGGAGACGAGGAGATAGCGAGGTGACAAGTATCCCTTGCGCACACCTTTGGCCAGGGCGTACACGAACATACAAGATGCAGACGATTCCAGGTAATTCCCCGCCCGCCCACCTTGATCCAGAACCTGCCACCAGAGGGCCGACTCAGGATCCTGCACGTCCTTGATCGCCACAGCAAGGCGCTGCAGGATCTTGACGAGGTCGAGTCGCCTGGGATGATCCTCGGGGAAGAAGTCCAAGGTATCCACAATGGCCATGGCATACCATCCCAAAGCGCGGCCCCAGAAGATCGGCGATCTGCCCGTCACGGGATCGGCCCAGGCCTGCTGCCTGGATTCATCGTATCCGTGGTAGAGCAGCCCCGTCTTGCTGTCGCGTGCGTCCTTCTCCATCCAGATGAACTGCATCGCAATGTCCTCGAACTCCTCCGGCTCGTTGAATGTCAATGCGTACTCAGCGCGGAAAGGCTCCGCCATGAACAGACCATCCAGCCACATCTGGTAAGGATAGATGAGCTTGTGCCAGTACCCACCTTCAGACAACCGCGGATGAGTTCTCAGCTGCTCTCGCAACAAATCTGCGGCCTTGCGATACCTCTCCAATCCCGTCTGCTTGTACAGAAACAGCAGATTCACGCCCGACCGAATGTTGTCGAGGCTGTATTCCTTGAGCTTGTAGCTCGGAATGGATCCAATCTCCGACACGAACGCATCCGTTCTGCGCTGTATGAACCGCAAGTACTTGTCGTCACCTGTCCTCCGCCACACCGCCTCCATGCCATACAGCAGCACGCCGCGCTCGTAATTCCACACCTCACCTCCAGGCCCCGACGAGTTCCAGATCTCCAGCGCTGTGTCTGCCATGCGTACCAGTAAGGGCGTCTGCAGCAGGCTGCCCGTTTCCAACGTCCCCGCCATAGCCAGCTGCAACCGTGTCCATCCCAACAAAAAGGATAGTGCCACAGCCACCTTCATGGACGCTAGCTTCTGTCAGGCACCTGCAGCCTGACGCCTCACACTTGACTGTCCTCTCCAAATTTCCTGTGCTATCGCCCATAAGAAACACGAGTGCCGTGCAGTCAGTACGCAGTGCATTCACGAAACAACGCAATCTGTCGGTAGCCTAGTGACATCCTCAATACTCCCAGTCTCGTCAACATCATCAATGCTCTCACCGTTACCTCCGAGAGTCCGACACAATTGTCGTTATCCATTTGAAGAGGCCGCCGGTCGGGCAGCACAAGAGTACCGCCGTCATCGTTCTCGTCATCCTCCTGTCATACCCGGGATTCACGAGTCTCTTCACAGACTAAAATGACCAACCCTTGTATTTATTTATTTCATTTTAGTCACTAAAATGACCGGAGCCCGAGGCCAGGGGTCGAAAATCCCGGAAAGTCCAAGGGCGAGGGCTTTACCTTTCGTTGAAAACGAATCTGCCCGTTTTCGAGACTGCCCGTTTCTCCTCTGCGTTGCCACTAGGGTTTCATTGTCACGTCATTGTAGATCGCTGCCCAAGTTTGAAAATCGTCTGCCCAAAATAGATCCATAAAGAATGGGGGGACAGATTCCATAATCTGGGATTACAGCCCCGTCCCGGGACAAAAACCTGTAATCACGTGCGAGGGAAAATTCCTGTCAGGGAAGAAAGCCAAATAATCAGAAGGTTTTTACGACAGATAATGATGGGCTCGGAATTTTGTGTGGCCTCGTCATAATGAGGCTGGTCAGAGCATTAATATAGGAGCAAACTACCTTCGTGCGTCGAGGACTAAGAATTTTTTTGGCATATGAGATTTACAACTACCTCCATGCAGGTAATTTTAGGACTTTCTACATGAAGGTGGATGCAAAACCGAGCTGAAACAGCATATGAAATTTACAACTACCTTCATGAAGGTAGTTTTAGGATTTTCTACATGAGGGTAGTTGCAAAACCAAGCTGAAACAGCTATGAAATTTACAACTACCTCTATGCAGGTAGTTTTAGGATTTTCTACATGAAGGTAGTTGCACAACCAAGCTGAAACTAGCTGCATGAGAGTAGTTACATACGTGGACGGAGGAGGTAGTTGTAGTCAGTGCCTGCCACCGGAACCACGTTCAGGGAATGGAACCCAATACCTACATCGCTACATCTCCGACCTACTACTACCAGACCACAACCTCCACCTTGCCAACAAATCGTAGTTTTGTTTATATATAAGAGAACCAGAGGAATTGGGATCGTTTTAATGTAGCAGGCCCGCTCTCAAGTCCCTGTCCCCTCTGCACGGTGCGGCCTCATTACGATGAGGCCACACAAAATTCAGAGGCTGATAGCCAGGACGCACGTTGAAAAACAATGTCTTCCTTCCCAACGTTGCAAGGGGAGCGGCCACACAAGCCCCATCCTTCCTTGGTGGCTCCTTGGTGGGACCCAGTTTCAACAGCATGTATTGGTTGTTAAGATCCAACAAGGCAAAGGGTGACGTCAGTATAATGTTATTTCCTCATTTTCTTGCTCTCATGGCGCCTTCCCACATTGGTGGCGCCCTAACAGGTTGCAGCTTTCAAGGAACGCACTTCCATCTGCATAACGCAGGTTCTCCTGCGTTAGAAAACTACGTCGCGCGGACGCCCCGCCGGGCGTTTAGGAACGGCCTGGCACTGCGCGCCAAGGTCCGTAGTTCTTGAGTTGAGGGGCAAATGTATTTGCATTGTAACAGTGAGGGTTATTTTATTTATGGACATTTAAGCCATACTCCATTGGGTGGAGATGGAGGTAGAGAGGAGTTAGTAACACATCAAGAAAGACGTGAACATCTTCAAGTGGCCCCAGTAGCATGGGCCACTCTACACAATGTAATGATTTCACTGGCCGTCTCTGGGCAATGCTAGAGAAATAATACATCATGCAGCTCTGGGAACCGCCAAGCCTGACACATTCATTTTAGCACATCTTTTCATTCTGAGCTGTGGGACATGCTTAGTACAAAGCTTCTTTCATTGCCCCTCATCTCTGGGTTATTTCAGGGACTGAATATTGTGCACGGATTCGGTGAAAGAGAGGCGGTTCAGTGCCCGCCCTGAACGGCGTATATGGTAGGGGGGCAAGGGTGTGGTACATTTGGCGGTGATTTTGAACCTGTATACGAGAAGTACGGGTGCAGGGGTCCATAGAGGCGTAGAATGGGGATGCTCTCAGTCGAGCTTTTCTTACCCTTGACTGGAATATCTGCACCTCTGGCCACCTTTTCATTCATAAACTCAAAACATGCTCAGGTCCACAAGAATTGAGCGTTGAATCCCTTGGGGCCTACTATCCCTGGACAACCGTTTAGGCGATAATTAATTCAGCGTAAAGGGTTCCATTACCTGCTCTTTAGATGCATTAATGGGCCCGCAATTAGTTTCGGCTGCTGTACCGGGTAGGTATTTCGACGGCCCAGTTTATGACACCCAGTATTGCAGTACATGCAATGCGGAGTGCTTTGCCCCTTAGGCCACATGTTTGCATTCACACACTCTCTCGTCTCCCTCTGTCAGCTAGTTTAGGGTTCTCAGATGGCCATATATGAGGAGTTGTAGGTAAACTCAGGGCATACTTAAGGGTCCTACTTGGAGTTGTATACGGTCAGATTTTGCACAAGTCGTCATCCCTCCAAAGGAAAGTTATGGGTCCTTCCATAAGTAAGGTACCTCATGCATTCAAACCTGAAGTGCAAATGGTGGAGATGGTAATGGAGGAGTTTGTGGGCGGAACTTGAGAGCAAAGAGGTGTCATGACCCTGGAGCTGAGAAGTTTGTACCTGGTGGGGGGAAGTTGAGATCAAAGAGGGCTCCCCCCCTGTGACTCATTAGACATGAGTTTCAACTCCATGTCAGCGGGAGATAACTGAGAAATCACTGACTCCCCTTACCACATAACTGCAGCTCTATCAATTTGCCTTCCTTCTTCTCCCAAGGATAGAATCTTATGGCCTAAGTATTGGATTGTGCCTCTCTCTCCATCTCCTAATGTGGGCTTACAAAGTATGAGGATAGAGACTAGGAGATGGGATAGGTACAGCATGCTGGACAACTCTGCCTGGCTTCAGGAGATGGAGACTGAGCATTTCTTTTCTCACTGTCCCACTACTACTACCTATGTAGCTATAGCCAATCTGACACAGATGTGTTTCTTTGCAAGGATCAGAAGATGCCTCTACCTTAAGGAATTTCTTGAAGTTCCAGTGTAGTTTTTGGGCTGCTTGTAGTGGGCCCCACTGTCCTTGTATCCAACTTCCTTTGTCCTATAAACTCTCTTAGCTTCCCATGGATAGTGTAGAATTTCTTTCTTTCTTTCATGGTGCAGTGAACATTTTGAAACAAACTGATGAAAATCTATTGTACGGAAATCAGAACAGCTTAAAAAAATCTCACTTCTGAAGTGAGCCTTGGGGGATGGTTGGGCCCCACCTTCTTTCTTCTTGTCCTGCCTTCCACTGTTTCCAGCTCTGTTGTGCCGAAAGCATGGCCCTGCCATGACATTCTACCGTCTATTCTTTTTCCACCTCTTTTGAAGGTTGTTTGATGGATTCAAGTTGTAGCCCAATGGTAATGGGCACACACCACCTTGAAAGTGGTTGTGGGTTCAATCCACCAATTGTGTCACAAAGGTGTCCACCTTCCTAGCGGAAGGCAGTAACCCTTGGGGGTGAAGAGACACCATAATTTACGCTTCCTTGGGGAGGCGTCAAATGTAAATATATATACAATTTGATGGATTCATGTACACAGCAACAAGAGATTCGGTGCATATGAGTCAATTGAGCAGTAGTGCACTGCTTATCAGAGTACTTTGGACATGGAAAAAGACCAGGAGAGCATGTTTAGATACCCACGATTGTGGATATGAGTGAGGAGAGCTGGTGCGACTTGATTGCGCCACTCGTGGCCCTGGTGTGGGGGCATTCCTCGATTTTCTGGCACCGCCCTTGTGTGGGACCTTCCCTTGTAAAGCATGTGAAAGATTTCTTTCCACCTTTCGAATCTTTTCGACCAGGCGCTTCTTTTCATTCTCAACTCACTGCTCCCTTTCCTGTGTGTTCTTCCAGCTTTTGTTGAAAAGAAGAAAGTCTGTCACTGCGCCAAGCGAGCCAATCTACTTTGGGGGAGCAGATAATAACAAAGAGAAATATTTCAAAGTGCTTTATGTTTAAGGGGAAGGTTAACCAACATCCATGAGCGGATTGTTCATCCATATTTCTGGATGAATACTGGGAAGAGAGAGGGAGCGAGGCAGTCGTGTTGGGTCCTTCTGATCCTCACCGCGATCCTGTGTCTTCAGTGCTACTTGCTTCTTCTTGCGTGCTCGCTGCCATGGACGCCCTTGCATCGTCTCCTCACTATGCCGCACAACGCCATTCCAATGGCTGGGGATGCTTGTACATGCGGTATGAGGTCTTTCCGACATGTATTGATGTCTGTGGGATTTCATATTCTGAAAGAGGTAGTGGGTTCTTGAGAGTGTGAAGTCATGGCATGGCATGCAGCTTGTGGTGGATGAAGGTTGGTGCTGCATCGGAAGCCGATCGAGGGTGAACATGAATTGGAGCGTACAGTGGAAGAGTCAAAATGTAGGATGGGCTACCTGGGCGGCGCTTGCGATTGTTGGTGTGTGCTATGTTCGCTGTGCCGTGCAGTGGCTGCCTCCTCTCTGGTCGAAATCCAGTGCTGCATCTGCTCAAAGGTCCACGCTTGCTTCCAGTTCTCAGGGTCCACATGAACGGGCTACCGAGGATGACTCAGTGGATATCAGCGCTGCATCTGCTCAAAGGTCCACGCTTGCTTCCAGCTCTCAGGATCCACATGAACGGGCTGCCGAGGATGACTCAGTGGATATCAGCTCTGCATCTGCTCAAAGGTCCACGCTTGCTTCCAGCTCTCAGGATCCACATGAACGGGCTGCCGAGGATGACTCAGTGGATATCAACCGCGGCAACCGAACCCCCAGAGGTAACGCTGTCAGCTTTCTTTCCTCCATTGAGAGAGCTACTCCGCTGGCCTCCTTGGGTGGGATTGACAATTAGTAGGGGTTATCAGACGATAGCCCACCGCCGCGAGCTTCTTTTGTGAACATTCCGCACCTCCCAGAAGTGGTGGAAATTTGGCGGGACTTGATGAGCATAAGTCCTTCTCACCTTGCGCCAACTTGTTTGAAGTTTGGGGAGTAGTTCGCACCACACCCGATCTGAATGAAGAGGCACTGTTCTGGTGTTAAGTTTAGGAACTATCCGTGGTAAACATGATGACATGGGAATGCAAGAGAACTGGAAGAAACGACGTAGGTGAGTAAGCTGGGTGCAAGACGACTGAAAGTGGGAGTTACCTGCTGGAGATGAGAAAAGTTTAATCTGTTTTAGAAGTCCATGGACGCCAGCTTGAAGGTCTAACACTGGTATTACAATACTGGTGTTGATCGGTACATGTGATTCCGCAGGTGATGTGCACTAAGAGTCACACACCTAAATAGTGTCACAATTGGTACGTATCTGAGGTATGAAAGATAGAAAGAGAGTCAGGGGTGAGGGAACTGGTGGCTTGGTAAATACCTTTTCGCTCATCCCCAGGAGCCTCACCATTTTTTGGTTTGTATGCTCAGGCATGGCCATTTACTTGGGCATTGTTTTCTTGTCATGGCTGCTGGAAAATCCCCTTGAGTTAAGGTCAGATTAAACTGACCCTTTTGCAAGTCAACATCATCCTCTGAGGCATTCACTTTGTGCAGGAAAAGGTTCTGTTCTTCTATGTGCAGGTCCCGTGGAGAGGTATGATGTGTTTATCAGTCATAGAGGGCCGGACGTAAAGAAGACTTTCGTGGGCCACTTGGATGAGGCGCTGCGCACTGCTGGGTTTAAACCGTTCCTCGACGCCAAAGATATTGGTTTGGGAGAGAGTCCATGGGAGTCCATCGATCATGCTATCCGCAGTGCTCGTATCTGCATACCGGTGTTCAGTAAGGGTTATACGGAGTCCAAGTGGTGCCTGGATGAGCTATGCCTCATGTTGAAAAGCCATGACAATGTCATCTTGCCCATCTTCTATGATGTGACACCCAGCGATGTACGCTGGGCAGATAACGGTTGTTTAAGGGCTGGGCTTGAGAAACTAAGACAGCGGCACACTGATGAAGAAGTGACAAAGTGGAAGGAAGCACTCACTCAAGCATCACATCGCATGGGAGTGGAACTTGCAGATGGGTAGGGTGTGCAAAGTTTGCTTGATTACTCATGTATATTTAGCATGATGATGATTTACTTGATTTCCCACCTCCCTCCCACTCCTGAGAACACGTCTCTTTCATAATTTTGACTTTTAGGAGCATTCATTTCCCAATTGCTCCTACCTTGCTGTCTTCCTTTTATGACTCTACCCTTGAAGTTGTGGAGGCCTTTGTCAACAACGAGGGGCTGCATGGGGATATCGTTTTCTTCTCTTGTCGGTTTTAAGGATTTGTCGTGCGTTCTTGTACCGTCAGGTCATTGCACTTACTTTCTCTTGGAGAGAAAATGATGGTGGCCTGATACTTCCATACGTGTTCATTGTTTGCTTGGTCCATGGATGTGTGAGAGGCAGTCACCAAGTCTATATACTACAATTCTTAGTTCAGGGTTCATATGAATCCATATTCATTGTTTTGTTATGGTTGGTGTCTTTTTTGTACATGCTTCTTTTTTCTTTTTTTTTTTTTTTTTTTTTCTATTACTTTTTTGTTGCTGTTTCTCTAATTGTTTTTTGTTTGCTCATCTGAAAATTCCTCTATAATAACCTTAGATTAGATCTGCTCAATGTTTCTTATTTGGCTACCTTTAAGTGTAAGTATGGATATATCTCCATATTCGTAAAGATATTACAGCCACTCTCTATTTCCTCATTCTTTTTATCTCCTAGGAAAGAATCGTGCATGCAAATGTAGAAGTGGGACTTTAATTATATGATTTAGGATATTTCATATAAATTTCATGATAGTTATAATTGTTTGTTTTCTGACGAGATCTTTTAGTGGATCAACATCACTTTAATGGCAAAGCCCCTTGGCACTATGAGCTTTGCATAAAAAGTTGTTTGTTGCACTCTTAGATCACAAAGTGTGGTGCTGATTGTGGTGTAGATGTTGGAGCTCCTTGGAAGCTTGCTTTTGCCTTTGGATAACTGATTGAAAATTACTAGTTCTTAGAAGCAATTCTTGATGAGATGCTTATGGGGCACTGCCTTATGTAGCCTTATCAATGCCCTTGATGTGCAGGTCTGAAGTGAGTGTGGTGAAGAAAGTGGTGAAGAAAGTTGAAGAAGTTTTGAACATATTACCATTTGGAACTGCCAAACACCCTGTCGGGCTTAAGGAAAGAGCAAAAATTGTAATCCAAAGTCTGCAGCTTGGTCCAGGAGTTATGACATTTGGCATATGGGGCACAGGTGGAGTGGGCAAGACGACATTAGCAAAAGAAATATACAATAATATTTTTACGGGTTTTGAGGCGGCTAGTTTTGTGGCGGACATCAAGGAGAGAGCTAAGCAGCCTGATGGGGTCACCAACATGCAAAAGCAATTGCACGATGACATATCCAAAAATACAGATTTAAGGATGAATTATGTATCTCGAGGAAAAGAAATATTGAAGGCACGCCTACGTGGGAAGAAGGTTTTGATTGTGTTGGATGACGTTGATGATCGGTCTCAAATGGATGCTCTATTGTTCGATGTAGAGATGTTTGGAGAACTAGGAGATGGGAGTTGTTGTGTGATGACATCACGTGACAAGCGATTGATGTTAAAACTTGGTGGTATCTACAATGTCGAGGGTCTTTGTGAGGAAGATTCGAAGAAGTTGTTCAATTTGCATGCTTTTTCGAATTCGAACCCAAAAGAACAATTTGAAAAGCTTGCAAATGATGTTGTGAAAGCTTGTGGTGGGCTTCCGTTAATTTTGGAGATAATTGGCGCATCATTGAGTGGAGAGGAGAACAAAGGCATTTGGGAAGAAGTCCTTGAGAAGTTGCAGAAACAATCTTATCTCCCAGAGTACAAAAAACTATATGAGATCTTGCGAATAAGCTTTGATGCTCTCGAGGAAGATCATAAAAAAATGTTCCTTGACATTGCTTGCGTGCTCCTTGGGGAATCAAGTGAGACAGCTAAACGAGCCTGGAAAGGATCTAGGTGGTCTGCAGAGATTGGACTTCGAAATCTCATAGATAAGGCATTGGTGAAGTTGGACTATGAACGCAGATTCTTGATGCATGATCATCTACGAGACATGGGTCGACACATTGTGATGACAGAGCATGGTTTGCTTGAGAAGTGGAGTGGTTTTTGGGTACCCCAAGACGAAGCAACAGACCTGACTGAAAATGAGGTGATTTCATAAAAATCGAATTGTCTATTCCATTGTTGTTAAAGTTTGTACGATGCAAGTCGAGACTCAAATATTTATTTGATGGGTGAAGAGGGAGCGAACTGATTGTTCCAAGTGTTAACACATTTTGAGAGATGCACAACTTCAAGGCTTGACTATAAATCAACAACTTGATGGACATTCATTATACAAGAGAAACACAAAATGTAATGCATGTTCAATTCTTTTCAGATGCCATATGATTGGAATTTCTATTTGAAGACGTCATGAATGTTATTACCTGTTGAATACAAGAATGTATGTTGTGGTGTTGTCCAGATCAAATCCAAGGTCCAAGTGCTTTCACTAAATTTGGAGAATGTGGAGAGAGATTCCAAAAGATTGGCTATGGAAAGCTTTCAGACAATGAAAAAACTAAGAATACTTTTCTTACATGATTTCACATGGGAATCTTCCATTACTTTTCCAAAGAGTTTGACATGGTTTCGCATGTGTGATTTGCGGTCCGACTACTTGCCTCACGGGCTTTTTTTTGCGAACAATTTGCGCGTGCTTCATGTGCGAGACAGTGCCATCCAAAAGTTGTGGGAGGAAGATCATAATAATCAGGTACATGTTACTTAAATTGAATATCATATATTATATTAAATGTAGACTTTAGATTGTATGCTTCTTTGAAATGTTGTGTTGTAAAAAATGAGCTAGGATCAATATCTATTATTTTGAGTAAAACTAGGTGCGGATACTAATAAGTTTTGGTGATATTGTCTTGAAGGGTCCAACACACACTTTGGCTCATATGAAAAAAGTGGAGGAGATAGAACTATCCAGCTGTTCGAGACTTGAAATGCTTCCACATTCGATTGGAGAGCTAACGATGCTTCAAAAGATGATTGTCAAGCATTGTACAACACTCAAAGGCTTGCCAACTTCCATTGTTAAGCTTACAATGTTAAAAGTCCTCAACTTCGAGGGTTGTTCCAATATACAAGCCCTCCCTGATTGTTTGGGGCTGTTGAAAGAGCTCGAAGAGTTGGACCTCTCATCATGCACAAGCTTGGAGTGCTTGCCTGAGTCCATCGAAGGAGTGGTTCATCTCCAAAAATTGTTTCTCATGAATTGTACAGCACTCAAAGGCCTGCCAGACTCCATTGGTAATCTTGCATTGTTAAAAATCCTCAATCTTCGGGGTTGTTCCAACATACAAGTCGTGCCTGATTGTTTGGGGCTGTTGAAAGAGCTCGAAGATTTGGACCTAGAGTCTTGTACCAGCTTGGAGAGGTTGCCTGATTCCATCGGAGCATTGATTCATCTCGAACAACTGAGGCTCGTCAATTGTACAACACTCAAAGGCCTGCCAGACTCCATTGGTAATCTTGCAAAGTTAAAATTCCTCAACCTTCAGGGTTGTTCCAACACACAAGCCTTGCCTGACTACTTGGGGCTGTTGAAAGAGCTCAAAACGTTGGACCTAGAATCTTGTACCAGCTTGGAGAGGTTGCCCGATTCCATCGGAGCATTGATTCATCTCCAAAAGTTGTTGCTCAAGAATTGTACAGCACTCAAAGGCCTGCCAGACTCCATTGGTAATCTTGCAAAGTTAAAATTCCTCAACCTTCAGGGTTGTTCCAACATACAGGCCTTGCCTGACTACTTGGGGCTGTTGAAAGAGCTCAAAACGTTGGACCTAGAATCTTGTACCAGCTTGGAGAGGTTATCTGATTCCATCGGAGCATTGATTCATCTCCAAAAGTTGTTGCTCAAGAATTGTACAGCACTCAAAGGCCTGCCAGACTCCATTGGTAATCTTGCAAAGTTAAAAGTCCTCGACCTTAAGGGTTGTTCCAACATACAAGCCTTGCCTGACTACTTGCTGTTGAAGGAGCTCAAAACGTTGGACCTAGAGTCTTGTACCAGCTTGGAGAGGTTGCCTGATTCCATCGGAGCATTGATTCATCTCGAACAGCTGAGGCTCGTCAATTGTACAGCACTCAAAGGCCTGCCAGACTCCATTGGTAATCTCGCGAAGTTAAAAGTCCTCAGCCTTGAGGGTTGTTCCTGCAACATACAAGCCATGCTTGATTGTTTGGGGCTGTTGAAAGAGCTCGAAAACTTGGATTTCTCTTCTTGTACCAGATTGGAAAGCTTGCCTGAATCCATCGGAACATTGATTCATCTCCAAAAACTGTGGCTCATGAATTGTACAACACTCAAAGGCTTGCCAAACTCCATTGGTAATCTTGCAAAGTTAAAAGTCCTCAACCTTAAGGGTTGTTCCAACATACAAGCCTTGCCTGACTACTTGGGGCTGTTGAAGGAGCTTAAAACGTTGGACCTAGAGTCTTGTACCAGCGTGGAAAGGTTGCCTGATTCCATCGGAGCATTGATTCATCTCGAACAACTGAGGCTCGTCAATTGTACAGCACTCAAAGGCCTGCCAGACTCCATTGGTAATCTTGCAAAGTTAAAAGTCCTCAACCTTGAGGGTTGTTCCAACATACAAGCCTTGCCTGACTACTTGGGGCTATTGAAGGAGCTCAAAACGTTGGACCTAGAGTTTTGTACCAGCTTGGAGAGGTTGCCTGATTCCATCGGAGCATTGATTCATCTCCAAAAATTGTTGCTCAAGAATTGTACAATACTCAAAAGCCTACCAGACTCCATTGGTAATCTTGCAAAGTTAAAAGTCCTCAACCTTAAGGGTTGTTCCAACATACAAGCCTTGTCTGACTACTTGGGGCTGTTGAAAGAGCTCAAAACGTTGGACCTAGAGTCTTGTACCAGCTTGGAGAGGTTGCCTGATTCCATCGGAGCATTGATTCATCTCGAACAACTGAGGCTCGTCAATTGTACAGCACTCAAAGGCCTACCAGACTCCATTGGTAATCTTGCAAAGTTAAAAGTCCTCAGCCTTGAGGGTTGTTCCTGCAACAGACAAGCCGTGCTTGATTGTTTGGGGCTGTTGAAAGAGCTCGAAAACTTGGATCTCTCTTCTTGTACCAGCTTGGAGAGCTTGCCTGAATCCATCGGAACATTGATTCATCTCCAAAAACTGTGGCTCATGAATTGTACAACACTCAAAGGCTTGCCAGACTCCATTGGTAATCTTGCAAAGTTAAAAGTCCTCAACCTTAAGGGTTGTTCCAACATACAAGCCTTGCCTGACTACTTAGGGCTGTTGAAGGAGCTCAAAACGTTGGACCTAGAGTCTTGTACCAGTTTGGAGAGGTTGACTGATTCCATTGGAGCATTGATTCATCTCGAACAACTGAGGCTCGTCAATTGTACAACACTCAAAGGCCTGCCAGACTCCATTGGTAATCTTGCAAAGTTAAAAGTCCTCAACCTTGAGGGTTGTTCCAACATACAAGCCTTGCCTAACTACTTGGGGCTGTTGAAAGAACTCAAAACGTTGGACCTAGAGTCTTGTACCAGCTTGGAGAGGTTGCCTGATTCCATCGGAGCATTGATTCATCTCCAAAAGTTGTTGCTCAAGAATTGTACAGCACTCAAAGGCCTGCCAGACTCCATTGGTAATCTTGCAAAGTTAAAATTCCTCAACCTTAATGGTTGTTCCAACATACAAGCCTTGCCCGACTACTTGGGGCTGTTGAAGGAGCTCAAAACGTTGGACCTAGAGTCTTGTACCAGCTTGGAGAGGTTATCTGATTCCATCGGAGCATTGATTCATCTCCAAAAGTTGTTGCTCAAGAATTGTACAACACTCAAAGGCCTGCCAAACTCCATTGGTAATCTTGCAAAGTTAAAAGTCCTCAACCTTAAAGGTTGTTCCAACATACAAGCCTTGCCTGACTACTTGGGGCTGTTGAAGGAGCTCAAAACGTTGGACCTAGAGTCTTGTACCAGTTTGGAGAGGTTGACTGATTCCATCGGAGCATTGATTCATCTCGAACAACTGAGGCTCGTCAATTGTACAGCACTCAAAGGCCTGCCAGACTCCATTGGTAATCTTGCAAA
Source organism: Takakia lepidozioides (assembly GCA_030704615.1). Classification (NCBI taxonomy): domain Eukaryota; kingdom Viridiplantae; phylum Streptophyta; class Takakiopsida; order Takakiales; family Takakiaceae; genus Takakia; species Takakia lepidozioides. Next base: position 39,071,500 of record CM060732.1, on the reverse strand, counting down.
GTTAAAAGTCCTCAACCTTGAGGGTTGTTTCAACATACAAGCCTTGCCTGACTACTTAGGGCTGTTGAAGGAGCTCAAAACGTTGGACCTAGAGTCTTGTACCAGCTTGGAGAGGTTGCCCGATTCCATCGGAGCATTGATTCATCTCCAAAAGTTGTTGCTCAAGAATTGTACAACACTCAAAGGCCTGCCAGACTCCATTGGTAATCTTGCAAAGTTAAAAATCCTCAACCTTAAGGGTTGTTCCAACATACAAGCCTTGCCTAACTACTTGGGGCTGTTGAAGGAGCTCAAAACGTTGGACCTAGAGTCTTGTACCAGCTTGGAGAGGTTGCCTGATTCCATCGGAGCATTGATTCATCTCCAAAAGTTGTTGCTCAAGAATTGTACAGCACTCAAAGGCCTGCCAGACTCCATTGGTAATCTTGCAAAGTTAAAAGTCCTCAACCTTAAGGGTTATTCCAACATACAAGCCTTGCCTGACTACTTAGGGTGTTGAAGGAGCTCAAAATGTTGGACCTAGAGTCTTGTACCAGCTTGGAGAGGTTGCCTGATTCCATCGGAGCATTGATTCATCTCGAACAACTGAGGCTTGTGAATTGTACAGCACTCAAAGGCCTGCCAAACTCCATTGGTAATCTTGCATTGTTAAAAATCCTCAATCTTCGGGGTTGTTCCAACATACAAGTCGTGCCTGATTCCATCGGAGCATTGATTCACCTCGAACAACTGTGGCTCATGAATTGTACAGCACTCAAAGGCCTGCCAGACTCCATTGGTACCTTTGTACCTTGATACCTTTATTGAGGATGTTCATGCTCGGCATGCAGTGTCTATCCATGATGCCAAGGTGAGCATTGGTAAGGCTCAGCTAATCCAGGCCCGCAATTTTAACAAGTGTGTCAAGTATCCTTACCTGTTTTAGGTAAGACAGATCGTGTGCATTCGGTTGTAGCATGGTAAGCATGCATATAAATCTAAACTCAAGATCGACGGTCCATACTTGATCTATCATATTCTACGTGGGCGACGTGCTCTTCTTCTTCCGCAATGGCCTAATCCTGAAGTGCGGGATGATCCTGTTTCCTTGACAGACTTGGTGCATTCTGAGTTTGTCTTTGATCTTACATGCATCAATGTGGATGGACGCTGTTAGAGGGCTGTCTGGACTTAGACACTTTTATGGGTTCTGTGGGGTACCCTTAATTTTTGCACAGACTTACGGATGATAGACTTGGACTAGCACAGGCCTTGGGGGTGGGAGACAGGCTTATACAGTCAGTCACAACATTACACAGTTAGACACAGCTTGACACAGCTTGTCATAGTCTGACACAGCCTTATATAGCCTTACACACCCTATCACAGTCTAACACAACTCGACACAGCCCGACACAGTCAAGCACAGCCCGATACAGCTTCACACAGCCAGTCACAGCCCGACACAGCTTCACACAGCCAGTCACAGCTCGGCACAGTCAACCACAGCCCAACACAACTTGGCACAGCCAGTCACAACGTACATAGGGAACGGTTATCATTGGCAGGGAACGACTGTGCGGGAACGACATCTGCAGAGGGAACGTGCTTATTTCTTGGGTGACAGTTAGTTAGTTAGGCGGTTAGAACAGCTTGCAGATAAATAAGGCAGAGCAGCAACATGGGGGGGTCACTTCTGGATGAGCACTTCTGGGTCATCGGTAGGGGAGATCAGGCGGAGAGCATGAACTGGAGTAAGGATGGAGAACACGGTGAAGGAAGGGAGACGATCTGTAGATGCTTGATACATGCAAGCCGTAGAGTTAAACTGTAGAGTAGACTAGGGACACCATGGCTTCGGCCTGATATTTGATAGATCATAATCTGATACATATTCCATACTCACACTGTGTAGAGAGACCTGAGTGAAGCTGTGGAATGAAGGGATGAGTGATTGGAACATGGAAGATTGCATAAGCAATCTGATGCTTAAATATAAATAGTAAGGTAATTCGCTGACATGAAGGTAAGAAAGAATCTAAACAAGAAGCACTTCCATGATACACTAGTTGTAGGTCATGTTTGATTGTTCTCAGCGGGCTGAGTGCTTAGAGATATCCAACTCTTCTATCTTGGAGTTCCCACCACGGATAGCGAAGGGATGGGTGAGTAAGAGCCGCTCAACATTTGGCACCATACTGGGGAACTGGGTCAAGAACAACCAGATGTGACAGGCATCTGGTGGGATCATGGTGGTTGGAGAATTAAAGAATTTGATGTGAATTAAATTCCCTATGGAACTGAGAAAGAAAGGTTGTCCAAACAATTCTTTCAGAGATTCTTGGAATTGCCAGACGGTTGCAAAGAAAACATTCTTAAGAGAGTGCATGATGCTGATCCTGAGTGGGGTCTGGAGAAAGGAGTAATAAAGATTCATCAAGTGGCCTATAGAGGGAGAGCAAGTTGGTTACCAACACTGGTTTATGTGATAGCGTTGCTATCCATTAAGCGAGTGGAGTTTGAAGGCTGGGAGGAACGGAAAGTGAATGTTTACACTCATATGCATGAAGAATTGATACTGGTAAAGAATTGGATCCTAAGGATATCATGTGGATCAAACTTACACCAAGAACAGCTTTCCAAACGTGTTTGCCATATGGTTATATGGTAACGGAGACTTCTAGTATAGCCAAGGGTGCATTAAAGCTTGAGAGAAATCCAGGCATATACGAGAGATACTACAGAAGAGAGTTTTGGTTATTGCCTCATTAAAGATATGAAAGACATGGGACATGAGTGATGAAAGAGAAGCTAGACTTCACAGATATTCAGCAAAAAGAGAAAGTTATTTGAAAGCTAATTATCCATATCTTTGGGAGAGGGGAATAGACATAGGGGAATCATCTCGACCTCTCACACCATTAAGATCAAAGAGTACATCACCCATACCGGAAGAACCAGGGTTGGATGCCACTCCTTCTTATTTTTTACAAGAAAGATTAAGGGATTTGATAGAGGAAGAAGATCAGCCACGAGGGGAGAGATCTGAGGTACATCTTTGGATTAAAGATTTGACAGAAATCTTTGATCAGAATTGGCATGCGACACCAAAAGCAGGAACTCCAGTTTTTGAATCGCAAGATAAAGAAGGAGAGGAAGATGTGGCAGAGCCAACGGAGAGTTCAGACTCTCCAACACCACTCCAGTTGAGTTATATGAGTGGGGAAGAGGAAAACCAAGAGAAGAACTTGGAAGATGAAAACAGAGAGAAGAATTTGGAAGATGAAGAGTATGAAGAAGTAGACCCAACAGTTGAGGTTGAGACTACAACCAGGACATCCCAACCTGTTGCACCTGGATCAAGTGGAGCACTTGAATCACAGGCCAACGAAGGTGTCGGCTCAGGGGGATCAGGCGGGCAGCTTGGATCTGGCTCTGGGGGGACAGGGAGTGTGGGAAGTAGTGCAACTGGAATTGGGAATACTGTAAGTACAGTGGGGCCAGAAGCAGAAAGTGCTCAGGGCCAACACTTGGTGGGAGTTCCACCACTACAACAGTAGGTCCTCAAGGACCAGCACCAATAGGAGGACCAACACCTGTCAGTGGGCGGTGTAGGGCCACAGATGGCGGTACCTCCAACATGGGCAAAACCACATTTTCCAATATAAGCAGGGAAAGGGGATCCTGATGTACACATCAACCAATTTGAGCACATGTGTATTGTGAACAATGAGAATGGCGATGATGCCAAGATGAGACTGTTTCCTTGTTCACTTATCAAGAAAGCAAGTGAATGGTATGCAAGATTTCCTAATAATCATTTCCTAACCTGGAATGGCCTTAGTACAGCATTCCGAAATAGGTTCAGGACAAGCAAACTGAGGATGAAGTGTATGGGAGTTTATAACAGTTAAAGCAAAAGAAGCATGAAACTGTTGAAGAGTACATGGAAAAGATGGAGTTGATGATGGAAAAGCTGGCTGCTGTGCCAGCACCAGGGTTACAGAAGACCTGGTTTGTGAGTGGATTAAGACCTGAATTACAAAAGAAAGTGGATATGCTACCCCATGATACAGTGGACGAGGCATTTGAAACAGCCAACAGAATTGAGCAATTAGGAATGCTTAGGAGAGAGAAAATGGATGATGAGGATTCTGAAGATGAGTCGAATGAGGAAGAAGAGCAAGAGCTCAAGAGCAAGAGCAAGAAGAAGGAAAAGTTGAAGAGGGACAACTATGAGAAAAAACTGGAGGAGATCTTGAAGAAGTATGCCACAGAGGCTGCAACACATTGGATGAAGGGTGTTTGGTGTGCAAAATGCTAGAATGAAGGCCATACCACAGCTGAATGCCACATGAAGGAGAAACATTGTACTATCTGTAAAATGGATAACCATTTTACTGAGAATTGTTATTACAACAGAAGGACAGCTGCAATAGAACCTAGGCAAGTGAGGGTGCATCAAGTACAGCCCCAGCCAAGAAGAAACAATGATCGGGACCACTATGGTAGGCCTGGTGGATATAACAATGGTATGGCAGGGAGAGGTAATCCAAGAGGGAATTACCAAGGCAATCCCAGAGGCAACTATCAGGGTAATCCAGGGAAGAATTATCAGCCAGGGAATCAGGATTATAGAAATAATTCCAGAGCAGACCAAGGGCGAGGACCCAATGGTGAAGAACTGTGTTACTATTGTAACCAGGCAGGAAATCGAAAGGCAGCCTATCCATTCTGGATCAGACACCAAAATGAGATGAGAGCTCCTTGAATGAGGGCCCAATAGTGGCAGCTCACATGGTTAGGCCATGTTTTATACCAGAAGTAAGTACAATGATAGTGACCAGAAGCGAAGCTAAACTAATATCCCCAGAGGATGAGGAAGAAGATGTTAATGAAGATGGCAATGATGTGCCTGAAGATGATGAGGCTTGGAGAGATGAGAAGGAACTACACAAGGAAGTGACTGATACCATAAAGGAAATGCAGAAGGATACTGATATCCCTATGGCGGATTTTTCTGACTCTGAAGGGGAAGATGAAGAAGGTGAGGAGAAGGTGAAGCAAGAGGCTTCACAAGTGCAGGGTAATGAAGGGACTTTGGCTGAAGTAATATGCCAGACCAAAGCTGAGATTACCATTGGACAGCTATTGGCTGTGGCACCTCATTGTAGGCACAGGCTGTATCAAGCAATCAATCAGATTGCTCATGTGATAGAGAACACAGACCTGAACAGCAAGGTGACAAGTTATAATGTGAGGCCTGAAGGGCAAGAAATAGTCATGGACTTTGATGATTCTATGCCAGTAATCCAATTGAGAATTGGAAGCACAGACTTGACTGAGGTACTGATAGATGGAGGCTCAGGAGTGAATATTATGACAGACCAATTAAGGCAGAAGCTTGGTCTAAGTAACATGAAACCAGCCCCATTCACAGTAACAATGGCAGATCAAAGGAGTGTACAACCATTAGGTTTGATAAGAGGAGTTAAGATACAGATTCAGAAGATGATCTTTAAGATCACAGTGACTGTGTTGAAAATGGATGATGTTATGGAAGCTTACTCCTTGTTGCTGGGTCAACCATGGCTGAAGCAGGCCAGGGTAATTCCATGACTGGAATTCCCAGTTATTGACTGTGCATGATCGGAAGCACAAGATACAAGTCACCACTAAGAAATCTAGTAGGCTACCTGCTACCAGAAGACCTCATGGAGTCAGGGAGTATGACTGGAGATGAGGACTTGATGAGGAGCAGGAAGCTACCCTGTTTGCTGCACACCCAAAGTGGGAGCAGGTTGCAGAAATGCAACTGGGAGGCCTGAGTTGCTTTAAAGGTATCTATTTGGTGCAGTAATATCAACACCAATTGAGGAGAAAACAAGTAGTTACCCACCACATTTCTATGAGGAAAGGGAGAGAAAAATGGAAATCCTAGATGAACCAGCCACTGTGAGTTTATAGGATGAAGTAATGGCTAGATGGACAATCACAGCTGAGGAGCAGGTGAGAGAAGTGAATGTGGGAACTGAGGAAGAACCAAGAATGGTGAAAGTAGGGGCTGACTTGGAGCCAAAATTCTTTGAGGAGGCTAAGAGTCTGTTTATCAAATACAAAGATGTATTTGCATGGAGCTATGAGGATCTGAAAGGGATACCCCCTGAGATTTGCCAACATAAGATTGAACTAGAACCAGGGTCAATGCCAATCAAACAGGCAAGGTACAGGATGAATCCCAACTATGCATAGAAGGTTGGGGAAGAGATCAAGAAGTTGGCTGAGGCTAAGTTCATATACTCGATAGAGTATACAACTTGGTTGTCACCCATTGTGATAGTTCCCAAGAAGAATGGTAAACTGAGAGTTTGTGTGAATTATAAGAAGCTGAATGCTTGTACAAAGAAAGATCCCTTTCCCTTGCCATTTACAAAAGCTGTACTGGACACTGTGGCAGGCCATGAGATGTACTCATTCATAAATGGGTTCAGTGGATATAACCAAGTGCAAGTGGCGAAGAAGATCAGGGAAAGACAGCTTTCATCACAGACTAGGTGCTTATGCATATAAAGTCATGCCTTTTGGACTTTGTAATGCACCGGCAACTTTCCAGAGGGTGATATCTTTTCATGAGTATCTGGATGATATCATGCAAGTGTTCTTAGATGACTTTAGTGTGTACAGCTCTAAGAATGAGCACTTACAGAAGTTGGAATTATGTTTGGCCAGATGCAGGATGAGAGATCTTGGTCTGAATCTGGAAAAGTGTACTTTCTGTGTAAACTCAGGGGTACTGCTGGGACACATTGTGTGTAAGAAGGGACAGCTTGTAGGTCCTAGAAAGACAAAGGCTATTAAAGCCTCACCACCACCAAGTAAGGTCTAAGGAGGTTCCTTGGACAAACTACTTATTATAGAAGGTTTGTCAAACGGTATGCACAGATATCAGCTCCATTGAGCAAGCTTTTAAAGTGTTTACATGGATAGCTGAATGTCAGCAGGCTTTTGAGGAACTTACATTGTCAGTAACAACTACACCTGTGTTGATTAACCCTCACTGGCATGTAGTATTTCATGTACACTGTGATGCCTCAGGAGAAGCATTGGGAGCTGTGTTAGCCCAAAATATCACAGGAAACATAGATTCACCGGTGTACTATGCTAGCAGGTTGTTGAACAGTGCTAAAAGGAACTATAGCACCACTGAAAGAGAAGCATTGGCAATGAATTATGCAGTCAAGAGATTCAGGCATTACATATTGGGAAGGAAGTTTATGTTTTATGTGGATCATCAGGGGGGATGCTATTGTGTGAGCAGATCCTGCGAGCAAAAAATTGCGTGAGCATAAATCTGCTCACGCTTGAGGACCTGCCTACCTATAACCGCGGACGTCCAGTCGACTTAGAAGACCTATTACTGTGCAGGGTAGCCAGTATCAGAAGGTTGGATATGGATGCTGCTTGGATGAATGAGGGATGAATGTCGGATGAATGTCTGTGTAACGAATGAGAGGTGGATGAATGACATAAATGAAAGATTAGATAGTTGTTTGTAGTGGTAGCTCCCAAAAGCTCGGAGATGCATGAAACCATACTTGTTTTGCTTGAAAATCAAATTATGTTGGGTGCAATGTATATTGCAAACTTTGAGTCCACATTGCTTTGTTGATTGAGAATGACCACATGTCATTTTCCCAGTTATACAACGTTGATAGAGAGGATCACATCCAATCATGAAGAAGGCAAACAGGTGAACTCTTGGTTTTTAAACAAACCCTTCACAAGAATCGATTCATTCGGACAAAGAAGATCCACTGCTACAGGACGCACTGTTCAGGACGAAGGCAGAACTGTCCACAAAGACGCTAGCCCTGCTTTGTTGAAAACCATGTCTTTTGTGTAGCAGAGAAGGTGGAGATGCCAGTAGACTATACTCCTTAGCCGCAGCTGTTAGAGGACTGTTGGGGACTTAGACACTTATACGGGATCTGTAGGGTACCCTTAATTTTTGCACAAACTGAGACCAACAGGAGCCTTAGGGGTGACAGCAGCGCACTGTAGAGGGGGGTTACACAGCCCGTCACAGTCGTCACAGCAGACACAGCCGACACAGCCAACACAGCCGACACAGCCGACACAGCCACACAGCCAGTCACAGCCCGACACAGCCAACACAGTCGCACAGCCAGTCACAGCCCGTCACAGTTTCACACAGCCAGTCACAGCTTGACACAGCTGTCACGATCATAGGGAACGGAGAGCAGGACAGGGAACGACTGTGGGAAACAACACCTGCGAAGGGAACATGTTAGTTCACAGACGACGGTTAGTGAGGGAAACGGTTAGAACCACGGGTAGGAAGATAAAGGGAGAAGCGGGGAATTTTGGGGGATCATTCGGAGGAGGACTTCTTGGTCATGGAGGAGAGGGGATCGGGCAGAGATGAAGAACGGAAGTGAAGATAGAGAGATGATGAGTAGATGCTTGATATATGCAAGGCTGTAATGATATTGTAGAGCAGATTAGAGACACAATGGCTTCGGCCTGATACCTGATAAATCATAATCGGATACTTTTACGATACAATCACACTGTGTAGAGAGATCTGAGTGAAGCTGTGGAATGAATGGATGAGTTGATGGAATCCAATAGATTGATAAAGCAAACTGATACTTAATTATCAATGGTAAGATAGCTAACATGAATGCCAAAAGGGAAACAAATAGGAAACACCCCCATGATACACTAGCTGTAGGTCATGACTGATTGTTCTGCGCGGGCTGAGTACTTAGAGATTTCCAACTCTTCTATCTTGGAGTTTCCGCCTCGAATAGCGAAGGGATGGGTGAGTAAAAGCCGCGCGACATTTGGCGACCATACTGGGGAACTGAGTAATGAACAACCAGATGTGACAGGCATCTGGTGGGATCATGGTGGTTGGACCATTAAAGAATTTGAAGTGAATCAAATTCCCTGTGGAACGAAGGAAGAAAGATTGTCCAAACAATTCTTTCAAAGGTTCTTGGAATTGCCAGACGGTTGTAAAGAAAATATTCTTAAGCGAGTGCATGATGCTGATCCGGAATGGGGTCTGGAGAAAGGAGTGATAAAGATTTATCAGGTAGCCTGTAGAGGAAGAGCACGTTGGTTACCAACATTGGTTTATGTGATAGCATTGCTATCCATTAAGCGAGTAGAGTTTGAAGGCTGGGAAGAAAGAAAGGTGAATGTTTATACTCATATGCATGAAGAGCTTGTACTGGTAAAGAATTGGATTCCAAAGGATATTTTGTGGATCAAACTCACACCAAGAACAGCTTTTCAGACTTGTTTGCCATATGGTTATATGGTAACGGAGACTTCAAGTATAGCCAAGGGTGCATTGAAGCTTGAAAGAAACCCAGGCATATACGAGAGATATTACAGAAGAGAGTTTTGGTTATTGCCACATTAAAAGAAATGAAAGACATGGGACATGAGTGATGAAAGAGAAGCTAGACGCCAGAGATATTCAGCAAAAAGAGAAAGCTATCTGAAAGCTAATTATCCATATCTTTGGGAGAGAGGAATAGACATAGGGGAATCATCTGGACCTCTCACACCATTAAGATCAAAGAGTACATCACCCATACCGGAAGAACTAGAGTTGGATGCCACTCCTTCTGTTTCTTTGCAAGAAAGATTAAGGGAATTGGTACAGGAAGAAGATCAATCACGAGGTGAAAGATCTGAGGTACATCCCTGGATAAAAGATTTGACAGAAATCTTTGATAAGAGTTGGCATGGAACACCAAAAGCAGGAACTCCAGTTTCTGAAGCAGAAGGTGAAGAAGGAGAAGAATGTGGCAGAGCCAACGGAGAGTTCAGACTCTCCAACACCATTACAGTTGAGTTACATGAGTGAAGAAGAAACCCAAGGGCAGAACTTGGAGGATGAAAACAGAGAGAAGAAATTGGAAGAGGAAGAATATGAAGAAGTAGACCCAACAGCTGAGGTTGAGACTACAACCAGGACATCCCAACCCGTTGGACCTGGATCAAGTGGAGCACTTGGATCACAGGCCAACGAAGGTGTCGGCTCAGGGGGATCAGGCGGGCTGCCTGGATCTGGCTCTGGGGGGACAGGGAGTGTGGGAAGTAGTGCAACTGAAGCTGGGAATACTGTGAATATCGTGGGGCCAGAAGCAGGGAGTGCTCAAGGGCCACCACTTGGTGGAAGATCCACCACAAAAACAACAGGTCCAGAAGGACCAGCACCAGCAAGGGTGCCAGCACCTGTCAGTGGGCAGAAGGTAGGGCCACAGATGGCGTTACAACCAACACGGGCAAAACCACCCTTTCCAATATATTCAGGAAAAGGGGATCCCGATGTACACATTAGCCAATTTGAGCACATGTGTATAGTGAACAATGAGAATGGCGATGATGCCAAGATGAGATTGTTTCCTTGTTCACTTATCAAGAAAGCAAGTGAATGGTATGCAAGATTCCCTGATAATCATTTCCTAACCTGGAATGGCTTGAATACAGCATTTCGAAATAGGTTCAGGACAAGTAAAACTGAGGATGAAGTGTATGGAAGTTTACAACAGCTGAAGCAGAAGAAGCATGAAACTGTTGAAGAGTATATGGAGAAGATGGAATTGATGATGAAAAAGCTGGCTGCAGTACCAGCACCCGGTTTACAGAAGACTTGGTTTGTGAGTGGACTAAGACCAGAGTTGCAAAAGAAAGTGGATATGTTACCCCATAATACAGTGGAGGAGGCATTTGAAACTGCAAACAGAATTGAGCAATTGGGAATGCTCAGGAGAGAGAAAAAGGATGATGAGGACTCTGAGGATGAGTCAGATGAAGAAGAAGAGCAAGAACTAAAAAGAAAGAGTAAGAGAAAGGAGAAGTTGAAGAGGGATAACTATGAAAAAAGATTGGAAGAAATCTTGAAGAAGTATGCCACAGAGGCTGCAACACATTGGAGGAAGGGTGTATGGTGTGCAAAGTGCCAGAATGAAGGCCATACCACCACAGAATGCCACATGAAGGAGAAACACTGTACTATCTGTAAAATGGATAACCATTCTACTGAGAATTGTTACTACAACAGAAGGACAGCTGCAAGAGAACCTAGGCAAGTAAGGGTGCATCAGGTGCAGCCCCAGCCAAGAAGAAACAATGATCAGGACCACTATGGTAGGTCTGGTGGTTATAACAATGGCATGGAAGGGAGAGGTAATTCAAGAGGGAATTACCAAGGAAATTCCAGAGGCAACTATCAGGGTAATCCAAGGGGGAATTACCAGCCCGGGAATCAGGATTATAGAAATAATCCAAGAACAGACCAAGGGCGAGGACCCAATGGTGAAGAACTATGTTACTATTGTAATCAGCCAGGACATCGCAAGGCAGCCTGTTCATTCTGGATAAGACACCAGAATGAGATGAGAGCTCCTGTGAATGAGGGCCCAGTGGTGGCAGCTCACATGGTTAGGCCATGTGTTGTACCAGAAGTAAGTACAATGATAGTAACAAGAAGTAAAGCCAAACTAATACCTCCAGTAGTAGAGGAAGAAGATGATAATGAAGGTGGCAATGATATGCCTGAAGATGAAGAGACTTGGAAAGATGAGAAGGAACTGCACAAGGAAGTGGCAGATACTATAAGGGAAATGCAAAAGAGTACTGATATTCCTGTGGCAGATTCCTCTGATTCTGATGGAGAAGAAGAAGGGAGTGAGGAAGAAAGGAAGAAAGAAGATGCAGACATGCAAAGTAATGAAGAGACTTTGGCTGAAGTAATATGCCAGACCAAAGCAGAAATTACCATTGGACAGCTATTAGCTGTGGCACCTTATTGTAGGCACAGGCTGTATCAAGCAATCAATCGAATTGCCCAGGAGACAGGAAACACAGACCTGAACAGCAAGGTGACCAGTTATAATGTGAAGCCGGAAGGGCGAGAAACAGTCATGGACTTTGATGATTCTATGCCAGTAATCCAATTGAGAATTGGAAGCACAGAACTAACTGATGTACTGATAGATGGAGGTTCTGGAGTAAATATCATGACAGACCAATTAAGGAAGAAGCTTGGTCTAAGTAACATGAAACCAGCCCCATTTACAGTAACAATGGCAGATCAAAGAAGTGTACAGCCATTGGGATTAATAAGAGGAGTTAAGATACAGATACAGAAGATGATCTTTATGATCACAGTAACTGTGTTGAAAATGGATGAAGTCATGGAGGCTTACTCCTTATTATTGGGACGTCCGTGGCTGAAACAGGCCAGGGTATTCCATGACTGGAATTCTCAGTTACTAACCGTGCATAATGGGATACACGAGATACAAATTACCACAAAGAAATCTAGTAGATTACCTGCTACAAGAAGACCTCGAGGAGTCAGAGAGTATGACTGGAAAGGAGGACTGGATGAGGAGCAGGAAGCTACCCTATTTGCTGCACACCCAGAGTGGGAGCAGGTTGCAGAGATGCGGCTGGAAAGCCTAAGTTGTTTGAGAGGTATCTGCTGTGGTGTAGTGACAGCAACACCAACTGAAGAGGAAACCAGCATTTACCCATCACATTTCTATGAAGAAAGAGAAGGAGAAATAGAAATCCTAGAAGAACCAGCCACTGTGAGCTTACAGGATGAAGTGGTGACTGGTTGGACAATCACAGCTGATGAGCAGGTGAGGGAAGTAAATGTGGGAACTAAAGAGGAACCGAGGATGGTGAAAGTAGGAGCTGATTTGGAGCCGGAATTCTTCGAAGAAGCTAAAAGCTTGTTCATCAAATACAGAGATGTATTTGCTTGGAGCTATGAGGATCTAAAAGGGATACCACCTGAAGTCTGTCAGCATAAGATTGAACTGGAACCAGGGTCAGTACCAATCAAGCAGGCGAGGTATAGAATGAATCCCAACTACGCACAGAAGGTTGGAGAAGAGATAAAGAAGTTGGCTGAGGCTAAGTTTATATACCCAATAGAGTATACAACTTGGTTGTCACCCATTGTTATAGTTCCCAAGAAGAATGGCAAACTAAGAGTATGTGTGAACTATAAGAAGCTGAATGCTTGTACGAAGAAAGATCCTTTCCCTTTGCCATTCACAGAAGCAGTATTAGACACTGTGGCAGGCCATGAGATGTACTCATTCATGGATGGCTTCAGTGGTTATAATCAAGTGCAAGTGGCAGAAGAAGACCAAGGGAAAACAGCTTTCATCACAGACTGGGGGGCTTATGCATACAAAGTCATGCCCTTTGGACTTTGTAATGCACCAGCGACCTTTCAGAGAGTGATAAGTGAATCTTTTCATGAGTATCTGGATGATTTCATGCAGGTATTCTTGGATGATTTCAGTGTGTACAGCTCTAAGAATGAGCACTTGCATAAATTGGAGTTATGTTTGGCCAGATGCAGGATGAGAGGTCTGGGCCTGAATCCAGAGAAGTGTACTTTCTGTGTGAACTCAGGGGTGCTTCTGGGACACATTGTGTGTAAGAAGGGACTCCTTGTGGATCCCAGAAAGACAGAGTCCATTAAAGCCTCTCCACCACCAGTGAATGTTAAAAGTCTAAGGAGATTCCTTGGGCAAACCAGTTATTACAGAAGATTTGTCAAAAGGTATGCACAAATAGCAGCACCATTGAGCAAACTACTGAAGAAAGATGCAGTGTTTGCCTGGACAGCTGAATGTCAACAGGCGTTTGAGGAACTTACACTGTCAGTAACAACTACACCTGTGCTGATTAACCCTCACTGGCATGTAGTATTTCATGTTCACTGCGATGCATCAGGAGAAGCGTTGGGAGCGGTGTTAGCCCAGAATGTTACAGGAAATATAGATTCACCTGTGTACTATGCTAGCGGTTGATGAACAGTGCTGAAAGGAACTATAGCACAACGGAAAGAGAAGCATTGGCAATGATCTATGCAGTGAAGAAATTCAGGCATTACCTGTTGGGCAAGAAGTTTATGTTCTATGTGGATCACCAGGCTCTGATATACCTGGTAAACAAACCTCTGATAAGCGGAAGAATAGCAAGATGGTTGATAATCTTGCACGAGTTTGAGTTCGAGGTTGTTTACAAGCCTGGGAGACTGCATCTTGTGGCGGATCATTTGTCACGGTTATCAACAGGAGAACCAGCCACAGGAATAGATGATCAATTACCAGATGCGAGTCTCTTTGCAGTGGAGGTGCAGGGAAGTGCAGATGACTGGTTAGATTGGCAGTGGCCAATCAGATACTACCTTGCTCATGGTCAGTGCCCACCTAGTTATGGTAAGGAGCAGAGGAAGAGAATCGCTATCAAAGCTTTACCTTATACTATGGTAGGAAGCAGAATGTATAAGCTAGGACCTGATGGAGTACTAAAACGATGCTTGTACCACCATGAAGTAAATAAAGTTTTGGAGGAAGTTCATAAAGGAGTGGCTGGAGGTCATTTTGGAGAAGAGACTACCAGTAGGAAGATACTACTCGCAGGTTACTGGTGGCCTACTTTGTTCAAAGATGTACACGAGTATTGTCAGAGTTGTGATGAATGTCAGAGGCTAGGACCTTTGCAGAGATCTGGAAGGATGGCCTTGCATCCTACAATGCCTACGGAACCATTTCAGAAATGGGGACTAGACTTTGTTGGACCAATTAACCACCACCAAGAATACACGGAACAGGTACATAATTACAGCCACTGATTATACTACGAAGTGGGTGGAAGCTAAAGCTTTGAGGGACAACACAGCCAAGTCCACAGCAAGGTTCCTGTACGAGAACATACTTACACGATTTGGCTGTCCCTTAGAATTTATCAGTGATCAGGGAAGTCACTTCATGAATGAGACCATTGAGTTGTTGACTAAAGAGTTCATGATTGTGCATAGAAAGAGTACAACATATTACCCACAGGGTAATGGGCAGGCAGAGGCTACCAACAAAATACTATGTACTATCTTGGCTAAGATAGTCAATGCAAACAGAACGGATTGGGATACAAAGCTGCTGACAGCTTTGTGGTCATACAGGACTTCATATAAAGTCACCACTAAGTATACACCATTCCAATTAGTTTATGGTATGGAAGCCTTACTTCCAGTGGAATTCCTGTTACCTACCATGAGAACGGAGTGGGGAAAAAGAATGGAATTGCAAGATTCCATTAAGGTCAGGAAACATGAATTATACCATGTGGAAGAAGTACGTGCTGATGCAGCTGATAATATGACCAGAATTCAGATGAAGAGGAAGGAACAGTTTGATGAAGGCAAGTTAAAACTTTTAAGACGGGAGATTTGGTTCTATGGTTGCAGAAAAAGGGAAAGATTAAAGCTTCTAAGCTTAAATCACCATGGAAAGGACCTTATGTCATACAAAAGATGTATGATAACAACACCGCCATGTTACAAACCATTAACAAAGAAATGCTGGGAAGAGTCAATGCCAATAAGTTGAAGGGGTACAGTGGTATCCATGACAAACCATTGCAGCATGATTTGCATGTTGAAACGCAAGAGCAGTCACGGGCTGCACCAGTGTTACAACGGAGTATGGAGCACTTGTCGCTAGGCCAAGCATATATGACCAGGGCGGGCAAAACAAGCGTGACACAGCCTATCACAGCCCATCAAGGCGAACCACAGCCTATCACAGCCCATCACGACGTGACACAGCCTATCACAGCCATCAAGGCAAAGCACAGCCTATCACAGCCCATCACGACGTGACACAGCCTATCACAGCCCAGCACGGCGCGACACAGCCTATCACAACCTACCACAGCGTGTCACAGCCTATCACAGCTTACCACAGCATATCACAGCCTATCACAGCTTACCACAGTGCATCACAGCCTATCACAGCGTACCCAGTATGACACAGCCTGTCACAGCTCAACACAGCCTACTAGGGTTACACGATCCATAGAATCAGTGACAGGTGGACGCATAATAACTTCAGGAAAATGGCTGACGGAAGAAAAAACGGAAACTAGTTTAAAAATAGACACGTGGAGGTCAGGGCGCGACACACAGCTGAGAAGGAAGTGCAAGAACAGGTGTCATAAAGAAAGAGGACAAGAACGGCCGTCAAAAGGGATGAAAGGCGGGCCCATTAATGAATACGGAAAAAGGGAAACGGAACGAACGGCAAGTACAGAAAAGCGAAATTCTTGTCACATGTGTGATCCTAGTGGACTATCCAGCAGGGAAAGTCCACTAAAGAAAATAAAATCTAAAATCCAGTCACAGCGGTTACAGCCAATAGAAAACCAGAGAAAGGATCAAGAAAATGGAGGGAAATTGAGCGCAAGAGGCGGCGTCGTTCTGAGTAACGGGCGTCTCGACGGGACAGACCATCAATGCTATAGCTTGGAAACTATGGAGGAACTAACAGACTATACGCTCGCAATATTACTTACGCAGCATAGACACGAAAGAACAGAGCGGAGCTTTTCTCTTGAGCGATGCTTGCAAGCCCCGCAGGCTTACAAGAAATTACCCATAGCTTTCTGTGGCAACCATACGTTTATGCTTTGTGCACTACAGGCATTTCTGCAGTTGTTACAGCCAAAACAGTTCTGTGAGTCTAAAATGAAGAGAGTGAGAGGAATGGAGGAAATCAGGGTGAAGAGCACCACAATTCTGCAGAAACAAACGATTGCTACCCCACAGGCGATACAGATACTGGAGGAGCTGAGATTGCAAGGATTGCAAAGCCTAGATTGGACATTACACCATAGACAGTACATGTTACAATTTTTGCAGAACTTTGAGCCAAGGACAGGAACAACAACGGTGAAGGGAGTTGAATTAATGATTACTCCCCTATACCTCCAGCAATTGTTTCGATTGCCAGCAGGTCAGGTGCATGTGGAGGAACACAGGGCAAGACTGCAAATAGGGGACTTATTCCAAGAAGGGAGTTTCTTTAAAACTCAGGGTTATGCTTGTACCAAGGCTGTGTACCCAGGGCTAAAAGAGGTAGGCCAGGTATTGAACGTTCTGATTGCCATGAAACAGAACCAACAGTATTTGAGCAGATCCTTCACGGAGGAAATACTCAAAGGCCTGAAGGGACAAGAGGTACAATGGGCGGACATAATGTACAACGCACTGGTGGAGGAGATGAAAAGATTACAAGGTACTACCGCAAAGTCTCCTATCATAGTGTCTGGCCCAATCATTGCTCAAATAATTCTTGATTCTGGAAAGGAGATGGGAGTGTTTGAGCCAGAAACCACTGCAATGGAAGAGCAAGGCTCTTCACACAGTGAGGGTGGACTAGCAGGGCAACCGAGACTAAGAGGCAGAGACGGGGAAAGACTGTAGTGGCGGATCCACTGGCTTCACGGATTCCGCATGATAATGTTTCCCAAGCTCATGTGCAGGAAGGGGCACAGCAGCACAGAGAAATGCTATTACTGGAAGCAGGACCTTCAGAGAGGGAGGAGGAAGTTACTTCAGCATCACAACCATCACAGCCAGCTGATCGACTTGTCACAAGGTCACAAGTTGTCCATGCAGCTCAACCAGAAATAATTGATTTGGAAAGAGAAGGGTTAGATATTCCAACTACAGAACAGATAGTGGCAGAAATGGAGAAGGGGGACCTTCTCTATGAATATTCTGGTCTGGTCAAGGAGACAGAGATTCCAGAGGTGCAACAGTTGCCCAAGGGAAATCCTGAGGTGCATATAATACACACACCTGTGTCGGAGGTACCACAGGCGGAAGGTCATGACACTGTAGCACCGGTGATAGATGAAGTGGTTCAGGAAGAAAATCCGGTGGGACAATGGCCTGAGTGGTTCGTGAGACATCACACTGTTGAGGATCAGGAGGAACAGCAGCAACCTCACCATGATGACCCTCAACAGGCAATGCTGATGAGTTCCATAGGCAGGACACTTAATTTGTTGGGGACTTATGTCAAATCCCATGTTCCAACTACCCAATTGACAGCCTTGAGAGAGGAACTCAGGAAGGAGTTTGAGGCTCGACTAGCCACTGAGTGTGCAAACAAGGTCGATGAAGAGGTCACTCTCAAGATGCAGCAGGACTTGGGAAATACAGAAGCGGCTTTGCAATTGGCCAAGGAACAATTGATTGAGGCAGGCCTCGCGCAAGACCAGTTGCACGAAGCACATAAGCAACAGCTATACCAAATGCAGGTGCAGCATGAAAGCAAGTTGCAAGAAGTGAATGCACTACATACGGAGTTGCAGACAGTGCATGACAGGATGGCGATACAATGTGCTACATTCACAACTATGCTTGACCAATCTACAAAAGAAATAAACAGTCAAGCGGAAAAATGTACGAAGGCAGAAGAAGAGAATGTTGAGCAAATGAAACTCATTGTCGATATGAAGAATACAATCTGTCGCAATGAGGATACTTTCAAGCAATACAGGCAGGTTGAAGCTGATCAAGAGAAGCACATCGTGGAGTTGCACCAAACGATCATGGCCAATAGAAATGAAATCGCGGTCAATAACAAGGCTTGGAGGAAGCTAATAATCTACTGCTGCCTATGCGAAGTTGGTTGAACCTCATGCGAAGCGCATGGAGGCTTTACAACAGCAGTTAGAAGTGTACAAGCTAAGAGAGGAGCAAACTCTCAGGGGAACCACAAGCAACTTGGTGGATAACAGCCTTATGCAGGTCTGGTTAGCACAAGGGCCAGTAGAGGGCAAAGCACCACGAAAGCTCACCCAAAGCGAGATGAATGAGCTCAGGCTGCAGGTGCAGAACATTGCCACAACTACTATAGACAATGTCTATAGTAGGATAGCAGAGTTACAGGAGGATGTAGACGGACTGCAGACTCAAGTGGAGGACCTCACTTCAAACATCGACAAAAGAGTCTATATCCCTCAGGAACAGCTAATGGCTTCTTATTTACAAGCCAGAACTTTGGCTTTTAGTCTTCACAGGAGGTGCAGGAGATGCCAATGATACAAGAGCCAGTACCACCAACACCACAACAAGTCACTGTACCAGTAGCTGAACCTGTTGTTACTACAACCACACCACAGCTACCACAGCCTGAGGTATGGGGCAATGCTGCTTTTAACCCACCTAAAACTCCAGCTGCAAGGGAGTACAGTAGGGCTATGATTATGCCCTTCAACCAAATTCCCATCATGTGTTGGATTTGGCTTGGAAAGAATTTAGTCCTCCGCAGTCATTCGCACATTACTACCAAATCATGCGCATCTGGCTGCCAGTGGCAACTAGGACTAAAGTTCTTCCGAACAATCGATCAATTGAGGATCATCACTTTGCACAGTACTGGCACGAGGCACGTACCATGTTGAGGGAATTATTGCTTTCCAGGTTGTACATGGACTCATTTATACCAAGACCAAGGAGGTAGCAAGTATTGTCATGGGATGCGGGTTATACTACGCGGCTTGTTTTCTGGTACGTTATCACATTGAGCAACAAAAGATGCAAACACGCTTTCTGAGTTATTCTAGTGGAGATCATTGGGTATTACCTTTGGTGCCACCTCATATGTACCTATATGACCCAAAAGTTATGATGCAAAAGGATTCTCAAATTCGTTCATGGTTTCAAGCGGCCTGGAACAATTTGTCAACACAGAAATTCGGCATTGATGATATTTTCTATAAGGGACATGTGGCATGGAAATACTTGCACGCTGCACCAGTAATTGGTACCCCACTCACCTGGACAGACAAGGAGCTCAGTGTCTACACCAATTTTGCTGTTCAGCGGTTACACCAAGTTGTAAAATATAAACTTCCAGACATGGTAGGACAACATTGTATGCCCCAGAGGATTCCACAAAAAGTTCGAAAATTAAAACACCTGAGAGGCGATGAGGATTCTGATACAACTATTTCTTCACCGAATTCTTTTGACATGGGAGAGGACTATGCAGTTCAGATGGCAGAGAAGAAGCGACGGGGGTCTCCTATGCCGGAAAGGTTACCTCGATATCAGCCTCCAGAGGCCTCACTTATCCAGGTAGTGATCAACCATCTCCGTCAACCAGAGACAGACCTAGGGCTCGTACACACAGTCCGCCACGAAACTCTCAACGTCAAAAAGGTGCTCACTCACAAAGGTTTGCTAATCGAATCAGTAAACCGTGAGGACACGGCTTTTTGAGGGGGGAAGGGGTAATGTTAGAGGACTGTTGGGGACTTAGACACTTATACGGGATCTGTAGGGTATCCTTAATTTTTGCACAGACTGAGACCAACAGGAGCCTTAGGGGTGACAGCAGCGCACTGTAGAGGGGGGTTACACAGCCCGTCACAGTCGTCACAGCCGACACAGCCAACACAGCCCGTCACAGTCGTCACAGCAGACACAGCTGACACAGCCAACTCAGCCCGTCACAGTCGTCATAGCCAACACAGCCGACACAGCTGACACAGCCCGGCACAGCCGACACAGCCACACAGCCAGTCACAGCCCGACACAGCCAAACACAGTCGCACAGCCAGTCACAGCCCGTCACAGTTTCACACAGCCAGTCACAACTTGACACAGCTGTCACGATCATAGGGAACGGAGAGCAGGACAGAGAACGACTGTGGGAAACAACACCTGCGAAGGGAACATGTTAGTTCACAGACGACGGTTAGTGAGGGAAACGGTTAGAACCACGGGTAGGAAGATAAAGGGAGAAGCGGGGAATTTTGGGGGATATCATTCGGAGGAGGACTTCTTGGTCATGGAGGAGAGGGGATCGGGCAGAGATGAAGAACGGAAGTGAAGATAGAGAGATGATGAGTAGATGCTTGATATATGCAAGGCTGTAATGATATTGTAGAGCAGATTAGAGACACAATGGCTTCGGCCTGATACCTGATAAATCATAATCGGATACTTTTACGATACAATCACACTGTGTAGAGAGATCTGAGTGAAGCTGTGGAATGAATGGATGAGTTGATGGAATCCAATAGATTGATAAAGCAAACTGATACTTAATTATCAATGGTAAGATAGCTAACATGAATGCCAAAAGGGAAACAAATAGGAAACACCCTCATGATACACTAGCTGTAGGTCATGACTGATTGTTCTGCGTGGGCTGAGTACTTAGAGATTTCCAACTCTTCTATCTTGGAGTTTCCGCCTCGAATAGCGAAGGGATGGGTGAGTAAAAGCCGTGCGACAGCAGCCTCCACATAAGCTGGCAAATGAAATTGTGCTGGAGGACTTGGAAAAAAACCCGGGTTGGCAAAGAAGGGCAGAAACCGTGGCGTCATAGGACTCCTGCAACCACACAGTAATGAGTAAAATTGGTAAATACTCTGGAAGCCAAACTGCAGCCAAACAAAGGAGCACCAAAAGGATCCGTCATGGGGTCTATGAGTTGCCACAAAAGAACATGCACTTACTCACATGAAAAATCCGAATCCACATCCAGAGCATCCGGCTCTTGCAGATCCTCCTCCTCAACAATCTTCTTAGTCTTGGTCGAATGCGAGGATCCCTCAGAGAGTGGAGCGATGACTCGAGAGTAAAGCTCCTCGTCCCCCTCAAACCCAAAAAGATCTCTTCCTGCACACTTGCAGGCATGGAACGAAGCCCCTGTAGGATAGCGAATGAAAAAACCATGTCAGAAGCCAAAACAGGAGAGGAACATATGCAACGAAGAATGGATAAGAGTTTCGGCATGCACCTATGCCCATGGAGAGGTCAACCACTTTGCCACCATGCCGGCTGCATGTCTCAATGAAGGTCTGCATGAACGCGGGTGACTTCTCCCGGGCACCTCTCCATGGAATTCCTCCAGTCTTTTTCAGAGTCTGGGACGCATCCACATAGTTGTGAACAACATCAGATTCGACTGGGTCGCAATCTGGATCTATGTGCAGACTTCCTCCCCAAATGTCGAAATGCCCAACATAAGCAGGAGTGTTGGTAGGCCGAATTCGTGACAGGCAAATGGCCTTGAACACATGGGTCTGCACCAGCAACAATGGAAATATGTCAGCAACTATGGGTATTCAACGACAACACGGACGAAGACAAATGAAAGTTACAAGAAATACCTTCTGCCCTGGAAACTCCCCCTTGGATAGAGGCAGTATATTAACACATGTCCATATTTTGTTGATTTGGAACCCAAAGGACTTCATGTAGCTATGAAGAATCCGGCGGGATGCCATGTCCGCAGATTGAAATATCAGAAGGCCCCTGTGTCAGAGAGGAACTTGTTGCAGAAAGAGAATGCCCACTGCCAATACAGAGGGTTTTGAGCATTCCACTGTGGAGTCACAGCAGGGGGAATGATATCAAGCACAGGCTGCCCATCCGGGATGTCAAGGATTACAAGGTCAGCGGCGTAAGGCTGCTGGACACCGTTCACCCAACATGGATTCTTCATCACCTGCCAGAAGCAAATGCAAGCAAATGAAATTGGGTAGTTGGAGGGAACTGGTAGTACAAAGCACTGGTGGATTAAGATGTCATTGACGACATCTTAATCCAGCAAATCCAAAACCCCACAATGTCATGAAATGGGAATCAAAGTTGAAAGATGCAAGGGCATTACCAGGGTGAGGAAAGAGCAGAGGTGGTCCTATGCAGGAGATTTGACCGTTGTGAATGTGGACTTCCTGGACTCCATCATACGCATGAAGCTGACGTTTGTCGTTTTCCGCTGGAACTGCAGACCCACTATTCTGGAGACACAAAGTCGGGCTTCGTAAGGTCGTTTCCCTGCCCTGTGGTTAGTCCTTTCATCAGCTCTGGACCTCTGTACGCACAATGCGATGATCTGCCTATGGGCGATCAAGAACTGCCCCACCAGTCCCTGCAGGCCCTGACCCAGAATCAACGGCAGCCACAGCACCGGCAGACCCACCTACCTCCGCAGTCTGTTTCCCTTTGTTTTTCTTCTTCCCACCCGCGGGGGTGGCCATCTTTGCTGGCTCCTTCTTACTCAGCTGCGCAAGGAACCTAGCCTGCAACTCCTCATCTGTCCGGGTTGCCAAGGCATCTGCATTCTCATTCTGATTCCTTAAGACGTTCTCCTCTCACATAGTGGACTACCGAGGGCAGTCGAGGTACCACCCGCAGTCGTTGTAATGTGCCTGACCCCAGTCCTTCACAATTCCCGCAGTGAACATAGTGGTGTCGTCGTCTGGGTTCGCCCATCCACGAATAAAGTCCGGATCATCACTAAGAGCCTTCTCTGGAATAAGAACAAAGTGAAAGTACCTGCATCCACACCCGTGTTCTTACTTAGAGCATATATCCCCACAGACCACAAGAACTCACCTGTTCACTCCATATTTGCAGACTACACATCAAGATGTCGTTGACGACATCTTAAAATCCAGGAACTTGAACAAAAATTGAAGAGATACAGAACAACAGAAAACAGACATGCTCAACTGAACTATTTTTTAGAGCCCAAAGAGCAGCCATTTAAGATGTCGTCAACGCCATCTTAAATCGACCCCTACGCACATAGTATTTTTTCGTTGTCTGTTGAAAAATGACTTGTTGGACTACAAAAGGATGCCTGTTTTAAGATGTCGTTGACGACATCTTAAATTGCAGGAAGCACAACAAAACAATGAAGACCTACAGATGAACAAGAAACAGATGTGTGCAACTGTTCAGTTTTGAAGAGCCCAAAGGGCACCAATTGAAGGTGTCATCAACGCCACCTTAAATCGGCCCAGTACATACATCGAATTCTTTGTGTAGTACCGAAAAATTGCTATTTGCACTACAGACAATGCTTGTTTTAAGATGTCATCAACGACATCTTAATGTAGTGCCATCAACATAAAAGGCAGTACTTGAACAGAACTCGTTTCATTGCCTGCTCCCCATTATACTGATGGTCAAAGTCCTACGAGCGCAGTATTCCCCCTTCCTTCTCGAACTCATAGAAAAATGCATACTTCCACAGCTCTCTTCTCCATTTCCGAACGTATGACTGTAACTTGATGCTCGGAGTGGTCATTGTGATCTTGTAGTCCAGCAGTGATTTCTCAAAAGTATCAAGTGCCCGCTTCTCCTGCTGCACACCCATCCGCCACAATTTGAGTTAATCAACATAAGAAACCATGTACTCATTGCTAGAGCAGACACAATGTTTTTATAGTCTCACCTGGCTCCAGAAGGTCGCTTTGTGCAACCAAGTGTCGAATGCGCGGTCGCTGACAGGTGTCACCACCCCAATCTCAGGGTCCTTCATTGGTTTTGGGAAATTGTTTGTATCCCGGATGATCGGATCCGAGTTCCAGATTTCCAGCCACCTCACTTTCTGAGCAGGGTCAACCATGGAAATTGAAAGGCGGTGGAGCTTTTCCTGTGTCATCTCTAGCTTAGTGGGCTTGTTCGAGTGGATCCGAACCTGCTCCAGAAACCCCTTTCCCAATCTGGGGTCAGCGATTCGAATGTGTTTGTCGAACGCGCTCTTGAGGTTCTTCCTGCACGTATCCATGTCTGCCTTCATTTTTGCCTCCACCCCGTTTGCCGTTCTCTCATCCTCATCTGTAGTGGCGTAATACTCCAGCTTGGCTCGTTCGCCCGCTTCTGCTATTTCTTGCTATGACACACCCATGTTACCCTTGTGAACAACAAAACCTAAGCAAAAACATGACATATCCATAATTCCAGAAGAATGGCAGTCCGCACATAAACTCACCGCGTACAAGTAGTCGAGAAACACCTCCCTTGTCAGGTTGTACCAAGTCTCTATCTTCTTGATCGTTTGGCACTTCTTCAGTGTGTCCGGGGACAAGACACTCGCAAACGTTTCCAATGGCATCACTCCTATGCTTTGCATACGAAACAAGGAATGGACTATGTTGGTGGTGACATGGGATGTCTCCATCCCCCTGCAATGCGAATAGGTCAGTTGACAAAGGTTAAAGATTGACAGAACAATGAAATTGGATACAAGAAGTGGGCAAAACTCTTGTTGATATCGTGCATTGCAGTTAGAAGTTGCGTGAACTTCCCCTCCGGATCGAGGACCATTGACTGAACCGGATAGTGCCACTCTTTGTTCTCCGCATACATCCTGCTAATGTACTCCATCCAGGCCACCAAACGGTGGTTGCCATCCCAGACAAAGAACATTTTGTTCATGTACTGGACGTGTGCTGGGTTCTGTGAAAGCTCAATCTCAAACTCCGTATTCACTTCTTTCCAAAGCGGGTCCCAACTATCCATTACATCGAGGTCAACCAATTTCTCAGATCCCTGGAGATCAGTCAGTGACACGTAAAACACAGCCGAACCCTTCAAGTACCCATGGATAAAATCCCCCTGTAGCTTCTTGATGTCGTGGTGAAGGGCAGGCCGAACTGCTGGCATAGAAATCATCCGGCACAGAGGAATGAAAAGAGTGCCGTCTTTCATCAGCACCTCTTCTAGATCATCCAAACACTAATTAAGGTCTCAGCTTGAAGTTAATAATTTAAGCAATAAGATTGGATGTGTTGGGCCAACAAAGAAAACAACTAAGTCACATCCTAGTATGATTTTCCAGTTGAAAATCGATAGGGCGGTATTCTGATGATTAGCCGCCTTCAACTTAAGTACCCCAGGCTCATTAAATGGAAAAGATAGAAGAGAACAGAGCAGGGAAGAAAGAAGCAAAAGAAAACAACCAACCAAAACGAGACAATTTTACAATGATTTGGCGGTAGCTTAGGAGTGCTAGGTCGTTTCCAAGGTCGTTTCCCCTAGCGTAAATCTAGGACTGTCTAGGATACCTGAAATTCAGATTCAAGGATGTCTCTATAGAACTCCAAGTAGGTATAGAGGGTAATCTTCTACAACATAATCAACTATTCGAGATAGATTTTCTTCACACGGTGCTCAACCGAGCACGAGTCCCAAGTTGATGTCGCTGATGGTGCACGTTTGATGAATTCTGCTCACGGACTGATCTGAATTGCTATGGTACGAACGATCTATCAGATTATAAGAGGGTAGGTACACGAATACTCAAAGGAAATCTAGACAGTAACAAGCTTATCTACTTCAATCATGCAAGTCTCGGCGTACCACACGACTCACTTCCACTAACACGGCACCTTGATTCCAACGGTGTGCAGCTTGTCGAGCGGCTTTTACTCACCCATCCCTTCGCTATCCGAGGTGGAAACTCCAAGATAGAAAAGTTGGATATTTCTAAGCACTCAACCCGCTCAGTACAATCAGTCATGACCTACAGCTAGTGAATCATGGTTGTGCTTCCCATTTGTATTCCTTCTTGTCTTCATGTTATCAATTCACCTTATCTGATACTGAAGCATCAGATTGCTTCAGTATCTACTTAATTCCAGTTAATCATGCATTCATTTCACAGCTTCACTCATGTCTCTCTACACAGTGTGCTTGTATCGAATAAGTATCAGATTATGATTTATCAGGTACTAGGCCAATATCAAGGTGACTCTAATCCGCCCTACAGTATCACTACAGCTCTGCATGTAATAAGCATCTACTGTTCATCTTTTCTCCTTCTTTCTGCTCTCGTTCTTGCTCTCCGCCTGATCTCCTCTTCCCATGACCCAGAAGCGCTCCCCGTGCAGTGTCCATTATTTCCGTTGTCGCTCCCCTTATCTGCCCGCAAGCTATTCTAACCACCTAACTAATTAACCGTCATCCCTGTAGTAACACGTTCCTTCTGCAGATGTCGTTCCCTCACAGTCGTTCCCTGTCAATGATAACTGTTCCCCATGTACTGTGACAGACTGTGTCAAGCTGTGCCGAGCTGTGACTGGCTGTGTAAGGTTGTGTCGGCTGTGTCGGGCTGTGCGAAGCTGTGGCGGCTGTGACTGGCTGTGACGGGCTGTGCGAAGCTGTGGCGGGCTGTGACTGGCTGTGTCGGGCTGTGTCGGCTGTGACTGGCTGTGACGGATTGTGTTGGCTGTGACTGGCTGTGTCGGGTTGTGTTGGCTGTGACTGGCTGTGACGGGCTGTGTTGGCTATGTAACCCCCCTAAAGCCTGCTGCTGCCACCTCTAAGGCTCCTGTTGGTCTCAGTCTGCGCAAAAATTAAGGGTATCCCACAGAACCCGTAAAAACGTCTAAGTCCCAAGCAGCCCTCTAACATTTATCCCTCCCCCTCTCAAAAAGCCGTGTCCTCACGGTTTACTATTTGGGATTAGCAAACCTTTGTGAGCGAGCACCCTTCTGACGGTGAGAGTCTCGTGAAGGACTCCGTGTGCGAGCCCGAATCCTGTCACTGGTTGACGGAGATGATTGAGCACTACCTGGAATGTCTGACCCTCCTTTGGCTGATAACGAGATAACCTCTCAGGCATAGGAGATCCCCGTCGTTTCTTCTCTGTCATCTGAAGTGCATAGTCCTCTGCCATGTCAAAAGAGTCCGCTGAAGAAACAGTAGTATCAGAATCCTCGTCTCCCCTTAGGTATTTTAACGGCCGAACTTTAAGTGTAATCATGTGTGGCATACAATGTTGTCCCACCATATCTGGAAGTTTAAATTGTTCAACTTGTTGTAAGCGCTGGCACGCAAAATTAGTGAACGTCCTGAACTCCTTATCTGTATAGGTAAGAGGTGTGCCAATGACTTGGGAACAGTGCAAGTATTTCCATGCTTCATGTCCCTTAAAGAAAATATCCTCAGGGCCGAATTTCTGTGTTGTCAAATTGTTCCAAGCTGAATGAAACCATGAACGAAGTTGGGAATCCTTCTGCATCATAACTTTTGCATCATATAGGTACATATGAGGTGGCACTGAAGGTAAGACCCAATGATCCCCACTGGAATAACTCAGAAATCGCGATTGCATCCTCTGCTGCTCAATGTGATAGTGTGCCAGAAAACAAACAGCATAGTATAATCCACAGCCCATGACAATACTTGATACCTCTTTGGTCTTGGTATAAATGTACCCATGTACAACTTGGAAGGCAATTAATTCCTTCAACATGGTACCTGCTTCAGACTAGTACCGCGCAAAGTGATGATCCTCAATGGGTCGATTGTTCGGAAGAACCTTAGTCTTAGTCGTCACTGGCAGCCAAATGTGCATGATCTGGTAGTAATGTGCCAACGACTACGGATGACTAAATTCTTTCCAAGCCAAATCCAACACAATGGGAATTTGGTTGAAGGGCATAATCATAGCCCGACTGTACTCTCTTGCAACATGAGTCTTAGGTGGGTTAAAAGCAGCATCCCCCCATACCTCAGACTGTGGTGTGGCTGTAGTAACAACAGGGTCAGTTACCTGCACAGTCACTTGCTATGGTATTGGTACCACTGGCCCTTCTACCATTGGCATCTCCTGCACCCCTTGCAAAGAAGACTGAAAAATTAGAGTTCTGGCATGTAAATAAGTAGCCATCAGCTGCTCCTCAGGTACAAAGACTCTCTTGTCAATATTTGAACTCAGGTCATCCACCTGAGTCTGCAGGCCTTCTACATCCTCCTGTAGCTCCGCTATTCTACTATAGACATTGTCTATAGTAGTTGTGGCAATGTTCTGCACCTGAAGTCTGAGTTCATTCATCTCGCCCTGGGTGAGCTTCCATGGTGCTTTGCCTTCCACCGGCCCTTGTGCTAACCAGACCTGCATAAGGTGGTTATCCACCAAGTCGTGTGTGGCACCCATGAGAGTCTGCTCCTCTGTGAGCCTGTACACATCTAACTGCTGTTGTAAAGCCTCCATGCGCTTCATATGAGGTTCAACCAAACTCGCATAGGCAGCAACTAGATTATTGGCTTCCTTCCAAGCCTTGTTAGCC
The DNA here is from genome assembly GCA_030704615.1 of Takakia lepidozioides. Lineage (NCBI taxonomy): Eukaryota > Viridiplantae > Streptophyta > Takakiopsida > Takakiales > Takakiaceae > Takakia > Takakia lepidozioides. The sequence continues at coordinate 39,042,775 of CM060732.1, read as the reverse complement.
ACAGAGAGTTCATTTCTATTGACCATGACTGTTTGTTGCAACTCCAGGATGTACCTCTCTTGGTCAGCCTCAACCTGTTTGTATTGCTTGAAAGTATTCTCATTGCGACAGATTGTATTCTTCATATCAACAATGAGTTTCGCCTGCTCGATTATCTCTGCCTCTGCCTTCATACATCTCTCCCCTTGTCTGTTAACTTCTAATGCAGTTTGCTCAAGAGTAAATGTGAGAGTAGCACATTGTATGGTCATCCTCTCATGTACTGCCTGCAACTCTGTATGTAGTGCATTCACTTCTTGCAACTTGCCCTCATGCTTCACCTGCATTTGGTATAACTGTTGTTTATGTGCTTTGTGCAACTGGTCTTGCGCAAGGCCTGCTTCAATCAAATGTCCCTTGGCCAACTGCAAAGCAGCCTTTGTGTCCTCTAACTCTTGCTGTAACTTGAGATTGACCTCCTTATCGACCTTGTTTGCTCACTCAGTGGCAAGTCGAGCCTCAAACTCCATCCTGAGTTCCTCCCTCAAAGCTACCAATTGGGTAGATGGAACATGAGATTTCACATAAGTGCCCAACAAATTAAGTGTTCTGCTTATGGAACTCATAAGCATGGCCTGCTGAGGGTCATCATGGTGAGCTTGTTGCTGCTCTTCCTGATCCTTGACAGTGTGATGCCTCACCAACCATTCAGGCCATTGCCCCACCAGATTCTCTTCCTGAACCACCTCATCCGCCACAGGTGCTGCAGTGTCTTGATATTCTACCCCTGGTACCTCCATCACAGGTGTGGGTATTACATGCACAGCAGGGTTTTCCCTGGACAACCGCTGCACCTCTGGAATCACTGATTCCCTCACCAAGCCAGAGTTTTCATAGAGAAGGTCACCATTTTCAATTTCGGCCACAACCTGCTCTGTAGTGGGTATATCCAACTTTTCTCCTTCCAGAGCAATTGGGGGTGAAGTCATAGCATATACTAATTGTGGAACCTCCAAAACATCTGAGTCAATTGGTTGTGGTGGCTGTGGTATTGAATTGACTTCCTCTTCCCTCTCTGAAGGTCGTGCTTCCAATAATAGCAGTTCTCTTTGCTGCTGTGCCCCATCCTGCACAAGAGCTTGGGAAACATTATCGTGCGGTTTCCGTGAAGCCAGTGGATCCGCCACTACAATCATACCCCGCCTCTGTCTCTTAGATTGTTGTTGCCCTGCTAGTCCACCCTCACTGTGTGAAGAGCCCTGCTCTTCAATTGCAGTGGTTTCTGCCTCAAACACTCTCATCTCCTTACGTTCCCGAGTATCAAGTATGCAAGAATCAAGAATTATTTGGGCAATGACTGGACCGGACACAATGATCGGAGACTTAGCAGCAGTGCGCTGTAACCTCTTCATCTCGTCCACCAATCTGTTGTACATTAACTCCGCCCAAGCGACATCCTCTCCCCTCAAAGCTTTCAGGATCTCCTCTGTGAATGACCTGCTCAAATACTGTTGGTTCTGTTTCATGGCAAATAGAACGTTCAATATTTGGCCAACTTCCCTAAGCCCTGGGTACTCGGCTTTGGTACAAGAGTAACCTTGAGTTTTAAGGAAACTCCCTTCTTGGAACAAATTCCCTATTTGCAATCTTGCCCTGTGCTCATCCACATCCACATGTCCTGATGGCAAATCAAACAATTGCTGCAGGTACTGGGGAGTAATTTCTATATCTACTCCCCTCACCTGAGTAACTCCCGTCCGAGGCACAAAATTCTGAAGAAATTGTATCATGAACTGCCGATGATGCAAGGACCAGTCCTTGCGTAACAGCCCCTCCAATCGCAACTCCCTTAGTAGCTGTACTGCCTGTGGTGCTGCAATTGTTTGCTTCTGCAGTATTGTGGTGCTCTTCACCCTGATATCCTCCATTCCCCTCACTCTCTTCATTCTAGACAAACAGAAAGGCTTTGTTTGAAATAGCTGAAGGAAAGCTTGCAGGGCACAGAGCATGAAGGTATGGTTGGCACAGAATGGAACAAGTAAGTGCGTGTAAGCTTGTGGGGCTTGCAAATAACGAGTGAGAGAAAATGTACGCTCAATGCTTCCGTCCTTGCGCCACTGCGTGAGAAGTAAAGCGAGTGTGTAATCCGTTACATCTGCCATAGCTACAAAACTAGTGCTTTGATTGCCCCTGTCGTCGAGACCTTGGCTATTCTGAGCCACCCCGACTCTTCCGCTCATAACACTTCCTATTTCTTGTTCTTGTTTCTTGGAGGGAACTACCTGCATGTAATTCCCACTCCTGATTGGCTATGGACTGCTTAGGTAATTTCTTAATTCCACCCCCCTCCATGGACATTCCCACCTGGAATGTCCAGTAGGACAACACATGTGGCATAGGTGTTTTTTTTTTAAAATTCAGAAAGGGTTCCGTTACCCTTACACTCAATGCATTAATGGGCCCACAATTAGTATTAGCTGCTGTACCAGGTAGGTACTTTGACGGCCCGATTTGTCCTCTTGCATGATGAAACTCACTTTGCAATCGATGCAGCGCAGTGTGCTTTGCCTTAGCGGCCACGTGTCCGTTTCTAAACATGCCCTCGACTTCCCCTCTCCGCATGGCACATTTTCCAAGTTTGACTTCGAAACTTTTTATTCACTTGATGGCCACTTTTCTAATGTTAATTCGCGTCCACCTGTCACAGACCCTATGGACTGTGTAACTTGTATGGGCTGTGTTGGGCTGTGACAGGCTGTGTGGCACTGTGGTGGACTATGATAGGCTGTGTCATGCTGTGATGGGCTGGGATAGGCTGTGTGACACCGTGATGGCTGTGATAGGCTGTGTCACTGCCCGCCCTGGTCATATACGCTCGGCTTAGCGACAAGTGCTCCATACTCCGTTGGTATCACTGGCACAGCCCGTGACTGCTTTTGCGTTTCAACATGCAAATCGTGCTGCAATGGTTTGTCATGGATACCACTGTACCCCTTCAACTTATTGGCATTGACTCTTTCCAGCATCATTTGTTAATGGTTTGTAACATGGCTGTGTTGTTATCATACATCTTTTGTATGACATAAGGTCCCTTCCATGGTGATTTAAGCTTATAAGCTTTAATCTTCCCCTTCTTCTGCAACCAGATAACCAAATCTCCCGTCTTAAAAGTCTTTAATTTGCCTTCATCAAACTGTTCCTTCCTCTTCATCTGAATTCTGGTCATGTTATCAGCTGCATCAACACGTACTTCTTCCACATGGTATAATTCATGTTTCCTGACCTTAATTGAATCTTCTAATTCCATTCTCTTTCCCCATTCAGTTCTCATGGTAGGTAACAAGAATTCCACTGGAAGTAAAGCTTCCATACCATAAACTAATTGGAATGGTGTATACTTTGTGGTGACTTTATATGAAGTCATGTATGACCACAAAGCTGTCAGCAGCTTTGTATCCCAATCCGTTCTGTTTGCATTGAATATCTTAGCCAAGATAGTACATAGTATTTTGTTGGTAGCCTCTGCCTGCCCATTACCCTGTGGGTAATACGTTGTACTCTTCCTATGCACAATCATAAACTCTTTAGTCAATAGTTCAATGGTCTCATTAATGAAGTGACTTCCCTGCTCACTGATAAATTCCAAGGGATAGCCAAATCGTGTAAGTATGTTCTCATGCAGGAACCTTGCTGTGGACTTGGCTGTGTTGTCCCTCAGAGCTTTAGCTTCCACCCACATCGTAGTATAATAAGTGGCTGTAATTATGTACTTGTTCTGTGTATTCTTGGCCGGTGGGTTAATTGGTCCAACAAAGTCTAGTCCCCATTTCTGAAATGGTTCCGTAGGCATTGTAGGATGCAAGGCCATCCTTCCAGATCTCTGCAAAGGTCCTAGCCTCTGACATTCATCACAACTCTGACAATACTCGTGTACATCTTTGAACAAAGTAGGCCACCAGTAACCTGCGAGTAGTATCTTCCTACTGGTAGTCTCTTCTCCAAAATGACCTCCAGCCACTCCTTTATGAACTTCCTCCAAGACTTTATTTACTTCATGGTGGTACAAGCATCGTTTAAGTACTCCATCAGGTCCTAGCTTATACATTCTGCCCCCTACATAGTATAAGGTAAAGCCTTGATAGCAAATCTCTTCCTCTGCTCCTTACCATAACTAGGTGGGCACTGACCATGAGTAAGGTAGTATCTGATTGGCCACTGCCAATCTAACCATTCATCTGCACTTCCTTGCACCTCCATTGCAAATAAACTCGCATCAGGTAATTGGTCGACTACTCCTGTGGCGGGCTCTCCTGTTGTTAGGCGTGACAAATGATCTGCCACAAAATGCAAATGGCCAGGCTTGTAAACAACTTCGAACTCAAACTCGTGCAAGAATATTAACCACCTTGCTATCCTTCCACTTATCAAAGGTTTGTTCACCAGATATATCAGAGCCTGGTGATCCACATAAAACATAAACTTTCTTCCCAATAGGTAATGCCTGAATTTCTTGACTGCATAAATCATTGCCAGTGCTTCTCTTTCAGTGTGCTATAGTTCCTTTCAGCACTGTTCATCAACCTGCTAGCATATAGTACACAGGTGAATCTATATTTCCTGTAACATTTTGGGCTAACACCGCTCCCAACGCTTCTCCTGAGGCATCACAGTGAACATGAAATACTACATGCCAGTGAGGGTTAATCAGCACAGGTGTAGTTGATATTGACAATGTAAGTTCCTCAAAAGCCTGTTGATATTCAGCTGTCCATGCAAACACTGCATCTTTCTTCAGAAGCTTGCTCAATGGTGCTGCTATGTGTGCATACCTTTTGACAAATCTTCTGTAATAACTGGTTTGTCCAAGGAATCTCCTTATACTCTTAACATTTACTGGTGGTGGAGAGGCTTTAATGGCCTCTGTCTTCCTGGGATCCACAAGAAGTCCCCTCTTACACACAATGTGTCCCAAAAGCACCCCTGAGTTCACACAGAAAGTACACTTCTCTGGATTCAGGCCCAGACCTCTCATCCTGCATCTGGCCAAACATAACTCCATTTTATGCAAGTGCTCATTCTTAGAGCTGTACACACTGAAATCATCCAAGAACACCTGCATGAAATCATCCAGATACTCATGAAAAGATTCACTTATCACTCTCTGAAAGGTTGCTGGTGCATTACAAAGTCCAAAAGACATGACTTTGTTTGTATAAGCACCCCAGTCTGTGATGAAAGCTGTCTTTCCCTGGTCTTTTTCTGCCACTTGCACTTGATTATAACCACTGAAGCCATCCATGAATGAGTACATCTCATGGCCTGCCACAGTGTCCAATACCGCTTCTATGAATGGCAAGGGGAAAGGATCTTTCTTCGTGCAAGCATTCAACTTCTTATAGTTCACACAAACTCTCAGTTTACCATTCTTCTTGGGAACTATCACTATGGGTGACAACCAAGTTGTATACTCTATCGGGTATATAAACTTAGCCTCAGCCAACTTCTTGATCTCTTCTCCAACCTTCTGTGCATAGTTGGGATTCATTCTGTACCTTGCCTGTTTGATTGGTATTGACCCTGGTTCCAGTTCAATCTTATGCTGACAGATCTCAGGTGGTATCCCTTTTAGATCCTCGTAGCTCCAAGCAAATACATCTATGTATTTGATGAACAAACTCTTAGCTTCCTCAAAGAATTCTGGCTCCAAATCAGCCCCTACCTTCACCATCCTCGGTTCCTCTTCAGTTCCTACATTCACTTCTCTCACCTGCTCATCAGCTGTGATTGTCCAACCAGTCACCACTTTATCCTGTAAACTCACAGTGGCTGGTTCCTCTAGGATTTCCATTTCTCATTCTCTTTCTTCATAGAAATATGGTGGGTAACTGCTTGTTTCACCTTCAATTGGTGTTGCTGTCACTACACCACAACAAATACCTTTTAAACAACTTAGGCCTTCCAGCTGCATCTCGGCAACCTGCTCCCACTCTAGGTGTGCAATGAACATGGTAGTTTCCTGCTCCTCATCAAGTCCTCCCCTCCAGTCATACTCCCTGACCCCTCGAGGTCTTCTCGTAGCAGGTAATCTACTAGATTTCTTAGTGGTAATTTGTATCTTGTGCATCCCATCATGCACAGTTAGTAACTGGGAAATCTAGTCATGGAATACCCTGGCCTGTTTCAGCCACGGACGTCCCAACAATAAGGAGTAAGCTTCCATGACTTCATCCATTTTTAACACAATTACTATGATCATAAAGGTCATCATTTGAATCTGTATCTTAACTCCTCTTATCAATCCCAGTGGTTGTACACTTCTTTGATCTGCCATTGTTACTGTAAATGGGGCTGGCTTCATGTTACTTAGACCAAGCTTCTGCCTTAATTGGTCTGTCATGATATTCACTCCAGAGCCTCCATCTATCAGTACATCAGTTAGTTCTGTGCTTCCAATTCTCAATTGGATTACTGGCATAAAATCATCAAAGTCCATGACTGTTTCTCGCCCTTCCGGCTTCACATTATAACTGGTCACCTTGCTGTTCAGGTCTGTGTTCCCTGTCACATGGGCAATTCAATTGATTGCTTGATACAGCCTGTGTCTACAATAAGGTGCCACAACCAATAGCTGTCCAATGGTAATCTCCGCTTTGGTCTGGCATATTACTTCAGCCAAAGTCCCTTCATTACTCTGCAACTTCTTTCTTCCCTTCATCCTCATTCACTTCCTCTTCTCTTTCAGAATCAGAGGAATCTGCCATAGGAATATCAGTACTCTTCTGCATTTCCCTTATGGTATCTGCCACTTCCTTGTGCAGTTTCTTCTCATCTCTCCAAGCCTCATCATCTTCAGGCATATCACCGCCATCTTCATTATTATCATCTTCCTCATCTACTGGAGGTATTAGTTTGGCTTTGCTTCTCGTTACTATCATTGTACTTACTTCTGGTACAACACATGGCCTAACCATGTGAGCTGCCACCACTGGCCCCTCATTCACAAGAGCTCTCATCTCATTCTGGTGTCTGATCTAGAATGGAGAGGCTGCCTTGTGATGGCTTGCCTGATTACAATAATAACACAATTCTTCCCCATTAGGTCCTCGCCCTTGGTCTGTTCTGGAATTGTTTCTGTAATCCTGACTCCTTGGCTGGTAATTCCCCCTTGGATTATCCTGATAGTTGCCTCTGGAATTTCCTTGGTAATTCCCTCTTGGATTACCTCTTCCTTCCATGCCATTGTTATAACCACCAGGCCTACCATAGTGGTCCTGATCACTATTTCTTCTTGGCTGGGGCTGCACTTGATGCACCCTTACTTGCCTAGGTTCTCTAGCTGCTGTCCTTCTGTTGTAGTAACAATTCTCAGTAGAATGGTTATCCATTTTACAGATAGTACAGTGTTTCTCCTTCATGTGGCATTCAGTGGTGGTATGGCCTTCATTCTGGCACTTTGCACACCAAACACCCTTCCTCCAATGTGTTGCAGCCTCTGTGGCATACTTCTTCAAGATTTCTTCTAATCTTTTCTCATAGATATCCCTCTTCAACTTCTCCTTCCTCTTACTCTTCCTTTTCAGCTCTTGCAGGAAGAATGTTAATGGGAATCTGATTCAAATTCAAGGAAAACAAGTGGTGAGTGCAGAATTATGAATTTTTGAACAAGGGAAATTCTTGACTGCAAATAGTTTATTTTATTTTATTATGAGCAGATACAATTTGAGTTAAAGACCTTTTTATGAGCTTTGATTCACAAAATCATTCTAGAATCTTGTGGAGTAAAGCTTAGGTTACAGCTGATGCTTTACGGAAAGTGAATCGAAGAATGTAGCAGGGACTTATGAATTTTTGAAAACAAGGAATTCTAACTGCAAGGCCATGTTAAAGGGTGAACTTGGAGTATTGTGTTTAAATAACTAAAAGCAACCACCTTGTAACAACATCTCTATATTAGTTTGATGGTTAGTCCGAGAATACATTTGACAGTACAGACGCCACAGCACAGACTCAGGGTGACATGGATGGGAGTGTGCAGGGCAGACGTAAACTTGCCCGCAATGTCACATTCGCCAGCCCCATCGCCATCGCGGTTGATAGCGCGAGTGATGCACACCATTCTCCAGATGAGGTTCCACCCAATGCTGTACTTGTAGTTCCAAGTCAACGAACTAAAACGAGGAAGAGGTAAGCATTTGTATTCCTGCATGTAACATGTTTTTTTGTATGTGTACTGTTGCACGAATGCTTGTATGTGCGCGTGAATTCTTATGGGTTCCTCGGCACTGTGCAGGATACATAGCAAGATGGTCAACTCCTGTAAGCCATAATTTATATATTTTTGTTCATCTGTTCAGAACCTTTGTAATAGCCCTATAAGTACTTAGATAGACAAATTATTATTGAATATAACTTTAGGGACTTATTGGTTAGAGAATGCGTTTGCACTTTTGAGGTTGGGGTTTCAAATCCCAATAACTGCCACACTACTTCCTATAGTTAGTTTTGACTCTCTTCTTTTATTTTTGGTTATAATAAGTTGGACTGATCCTCCTCAGAATGGTCTAATTAATTATATATTCTTGACTCACCTAGATTAATGGGTACTAGTAAAAACTAGATAAATCAGTATCTCTACCCTTTGAACATATACATAAAGTATTCAAAAAGAAAAGAAATACTAAAGTTGATTAATTGAAATTAATTTGTTGTTGTTTACTGAATAATTAATATTTACACTAGATATCTCTCCTCTAAAATAACCATAACCCTTATACCAAGGGTAATTATACATTCGCATTGCTTATTCCTGGACTATTGTTTTCGTAAATACGTCAGTGAGTTAGTACTAACTGTTGGTTACAAATTACAAACGCAAAACACCTATAACATAGAAAATTTATAATCCACACTAGCAGCACCCTCGGGGCTAGGCGGCGCCTTCGGGACCCAACCTAGCTCTGTCTAACACGAACCCTAAATTAAGTATGCAACTGTTAATGGGGTGCATTAATGGTTGACAATCCCATACGTGAAAACATCTTCCCTGAGAATGCCTAGGTCGAAGGTTTCCTGGAGAGAAGAAGTTCGAAGGATTCGTTCACTTGTCTCCAAATGGGATCCTAGGGGTCCACGATTGACTCATCCACAAGGAGCTCATTGCCTCTGGAATCCCTAGTACAAACGTAAGAGATTGCGGATCCATCCAAATACCCATGAACAAACTCGGCCTCCAGCTTCTGGATGTCCTTCATGAGGGGTGGACGAATGACGGGCACGGAAACCAACCTACACATGGGGATCTTCAACCTCCCACCCGGGGCAAGCATACTTTGCACCACAAGCTAAGAGTTTACCTTCTGACCCCCCAACATCTCAGCGGCTTTGCTTTCATAGAACTCATTGTCCACATCAGCAATGATCTCCTTTCCCTCCCCCGAAGGGTTCTCATCCGCCACCATTTGCATCTTCTCCTACAGGGTTGTTCATTCAAATTGATATAAGAGAGAGCCAAGAATAGATGGTGTTTTGAGCATGGAAGACAGGCCCAATGTGGCCCAATTTCACATGAGAAAACAAGCATTGTGCGGGCCAAAAACAGTGTGCGTTGCCGCACACTGTTTCAGCTTCCAATAATGGGTGATTTGAACATGGCACACAGGCCATGAGTGGCCTATTTTCAAATCTAGAAACAGGCAGAGAGTGGGGAATAGACAGTGTGCGTTGCCGTACACTGCTTGAGCTTCCAAATAGGGGTGTTTTGAACATGACATTTGGCCCTATGAGGCACATTTCCACATTAAAAAACATGCAGAGAGGGGGCCACACACCGTTTGTTCTTCCAACTATGGGTGTTTTGAGCAGGCATACTGGCCGTGTTTCGCCCAATTTCACATCAAAAAACAAGCAGAGAAGGGGCCCAAAACAATTTGCGTTGCCGCACCACTATTGGAGCTTCCCATAAGGGGTGGATTCAACCTGCCAGAGTGGGCCTAGGTGCCCTAAACAAGCAAAAAAGGGGGCTCAAACAGTGTGCGTTGCCGCACACTGTTTGAGCTTCCATTAAGGGGTGATTTGAATATGGCATAGTGGCTCTGAGTGGCCGATTCTCAAATCAAAAAATAGGCAATGAAGGGGGCACAAATAGTGTGCGTTGCCGCAAACTATTTGAGCTTCCAATGAGGGGTATTTACAACATGCAGAGTGGGCCCAAGGTAGCCAATTTTCACATGAAACAAGCAATGACAAAGGGGGCTCAAACAGTGTGCGTTGCCGCACACTGTTTGAGCTTCCAATAATGGGTGGATTCAACATGTCAGAGTGGCCCTATGTGGCCCTATGAGGCTGTTTTGCACATTAAAAAAACAAGCACAAAAGGGGGCTCAGACAGTGTGCGTTGCCGCACACTGTTTGAGCTTCCCAATAGGGGTGGGATGAACCTTACAGAGAGGCCCATGTGTACACGATTTTCACATGAAACAAACAATGACAAAGGGGGCTCAAACAGTGTGCGTTGCCACACACTGTTTGAGCTTCCAATAAGGAGTGGATTCAACAGGCCAGAGTGGCCCTATGTGCACGATTTCCACACCAAGAAACAAGGCAAAAGGGGGGCTCAAACAGTGTGCGTTGACGCACACTGTTTGAGCTGCCAGATAAGTGTGGATTGAGCTTGTCAGAGATGCCCTATTTGGCCGATTTTAACATGAAAAAAACAATGACAAGGGGGGCTCAAACACTGTACGTTGACGCACACTGTTTGAGCTGCCAGGTAAGTGTGGATTGAACCTCAGAGAGATGCCCTATGTGGCCGATTTAAACATGAAACAAACAATGAGAAGGGGGGCTCAAACAATGTGAGTTGACGCACACTGTTTGAGCTGCCAGGTAAGTGTGGATTGAACCTCAAAGAGATGCCCTATGTGGCCGATTTAAACATGAAACAAACAATGAGAAGTGGGGCTCAGACAGTGTGCGTTGACGCACACTGTTTGAGTTGCCAGGTAAGTGTGGATTGAACCTCGAAGAGATGCCCTATGTGGCCGATTTTAACATGAAACAAACAATGAGAAGGGGGGCTCAAACAGTGTGCGTTGGCGCACACTATTTGAGCTGCCAGGTAAGTGTGGATTGAACCTCAAAGAGATGCCCTATGTGGCCGATTTAAACATAAACAAACAATGAGAAGTGGGGCTCAAACAATGTACGTTGACGCACACTGTTTGAGCTGCCAGGTCAGTGTGGATTGAACCTCAAAGAGATGCCCTATGTGGCCGATTTTAACATGAAACAAACAATGAGAAGGGGGGCTCAAACAGTGTGCGTTGACGCACACTGTTTGAGCTGCTAGGTAAGTGTGGATTGAACCTCAAAGAGATGCCCTATGTGGCCGATTTAAACATGAAAACAGAATGTCAAGTGGGGGCTCAAAGAGTGTTTGTTGCCGCACATTGTTTGAGCTTCCAAATAGGGGAGGAATGAACCTTACAAAGAGGCCCCTGTGTGCACAATTTTCATATGAAAAAAACAATGACAAGGGGGGCTCAAACAGTGTGCGTTGCCGCACACTGTTTGAGCTTCCAAATAGTGATGGATTGAACCAGACAGACAGGCCCGTTTGTGGCCGATTTTCGTAACTAAAACAATCACAAAGTTGGGGCTCAAACAGTGTGCGGCAACACACACTGTTTGAGCTTCCAAATAGTGGAGGATTGAACCAGACAGACATGCCCGTTTTGGGGCCGATTTTCGTATAAAAAAACAAGCACAAAGTTGGGGCTCAAGCGGTGTGCGTTGCCGCACACTGTTTGAGCTTCTTAATACGGGTGGATTGAACCAGACAGAGATGCCGTATGTAGGTGATTTTCATATCAAAAAGACAAGCACAAATGGGGTTTGAAATTGTGTGCGTTGCCGCACTCTGTTTGAGCTTCCAAGTAGGTTGAACATCACTTGTACCTTTTTTTTGGGTGCTCCAGATGACTCCCCAATCGCCGGAGACCCTTTACACTTCGGATTGCTCTCTACGCCGAGCATGTTCTGGAGCATCTCGCCCATCCTCTTTTCCACTATCTGCTTCTTCGGGAGGCCAGCATCAACATCATCTTGGGCGTCGGTCTCTCCCTCGGATGCAGTCTCCTCCTCACCTGTTCTTGGAAGTATGGCGGGCTGCTGTTCTTCTCCAGAATCCTGCTCTTCCATCGCCAAACTTTCCTCATTGCCCTCTTCTTCCTCCTTTCCCTCTTCGTCTACTCTTTCCATCCTCATTCTATGTTTGGCTCTATTCCTGTCCCTAGTGCTCGTAAAGTATAACGACTTCCTTCTCTTCCTCCTCCGGTGGAAACAAGGGCTCCCCACGCTACCTCTAGAGCTCTCCAGCTTGACGTTTGCAACAAGGGTTGCTTTGGCATGTATCCAAAATAAAAATTGGACATTGTTAACTGTATTTGGATGCGGGTGTCATCATTGTGTGCGAACGGAATTCATCCATTTCTAGGTCTTTGTATTATCCAAGAAAAAAGTGGTAGAAAAAAAGTACATCCGTTGCATGTACTTGTGATATATGTCAGATGTACTTCACCGCCTGCCAATACATGACGGCCTTCTTTGTCGCGCGGCTTTTACTCACCCATCCCTTCGCTATCCGAGGCGGAAACTCCAAGATAGAAGAGTTGGAAATCTCTAAGTACTCAGCCCGCGCAGAACAATCAGTCATGACCTACAGCTAGTGTATCATGGGGGTGTTTCCTATGCGTTTCCCTTTTCGCATTCATCTTAGCTACCTTTGGCATTGATAATTAAGTATCAGTTTGCTTCATCAATCTATCGGTTTCCTTCACTCAACCATTCAATCCACAGCTTCTCTCAGATCTCTCTACACAGTGTGATTGTATCGTATAAGTATCAGATTATGATTTATAAGGTATCAGGCCGAAGCCATTGTGTCTCTAATCTGCTCTACAATATCACTACAGCTTTGCATATAACAAGCATCTACTAATCCTCCTTCATCGTGCTCTCCATCCTTTGCTTCCGATCTCCGCTCCAGTCTCACTCAGAAGTCCCCTTCCCAGAATAATGATCCCCCCTTTCATTCCCCGTTTCTCCCTTTATCCTCCTATCCGCGGTTCTAACCGTTTCCCTCTCTAACCGTCGTCTGTGAACTAACATGTTCCCTTCACAGGTGTTGTTCCCCACAGTCGTTCCCTGTCCTACTCTTTGTTCCCTATTATCGTGACAGCTGTGTCAAGCGGTGACTGGCTGTGTTTGGCTGTGTCGGGCTGTGACTGGCTGTGTGGCTGTGTCGACTGTGACGGGCTGTGTGGGCTGTGTGGGCTGTGACGACTGTGACGGGCTGTGTTGGCTGTGTGGGCTGTGTGGGCTGTGACGACTGTGACGGGCTGTGTGGGCTGTGTGGGTTGTGACGACTGTGACGGGCTGTGTGGGCTGTGTGGGCTGTGACGACTGTGACTGGCTGTGTTGGCTGTGTTGGTTGTGTGGGCTGTGTGGGCTGTGTTGGCTGTGACGGCTGTGTCGGCTGTGTCGGCTGTGTAACCCCCCTCTACAGTGCGCTGCTGTCACCCCTAAGGCTCCTGTTGGTCTCAGTCTGTGCAAAAATTAAGGGTACCCTACAGATCCCATATAAATGTCTAAGTCCCCTACAGTCCTCTAACATTTACCCCTTTCCCCCCTCAAAAAGCCGTGTCCTCACGGTTTACTGTTTCCGAGTAGCAAACCTTTGTGAGTGAGCACCTTGTTGACGTTGAGAGTTTCGTGGCGGGCTGTGTGTACGAGCCCGAGGTCTGTCTCTGGTTGACGGAGATGGTTGATCACTACCTGGATAAGTGATGCCCTCTGGAGGCTGATATCGAGGTAATCTTTCCGGCATAGGAGACCCCCGTCGCTTCTTATCTTCCATCTGAATTGCATAGTCTTCTGCCATGTCAAAAGAATTCTGTGAAGAAACAGTTGTATCAGAATCCTCATCTCCTCTCAGATGTTTTAATTTTCGAACCTTTTGTGGAATCATCTGGGGCATACAATGCTGTCCTTTCATGTCTGGAAGTTTGCATTTTACAACCTGGTGTAACCGTTGAACAGCAAAATTGGTGTAGACACTGAGCTCCTTGTCTGTCCAGATGAGTGGGGTACCAATTACTGGTGCAGCGTGCAAGTACTTCCATGCCACATGTCCCTTATAGAAAATGGCATCAAGTCCGAATTTCTGTGTTGACAATTGGTTGCAGGCTGCTTGAAACCATGAACGAATTTGAGAATCCTTCTGCATCATAACTTTTGGGTCATATAGGTACATATGAGGTGGCACCGAAGGTAATACCCAATGATCTCCACTGGAGTAACTTTGAAAGCGTGCTTGCATCTTTTGTTGCTCAATGTGGTAACGTATCAGAAAACAAGCAGCATAGTATAGCCCGCACCCCATGACAATACTTGCTATCTCCTTGGTCTTGGTGTAAATGAATCCATGTACAACTTGGAAAGCAACCAATTCCCTCAACATGGTACCTGCCTCGTGCCAGTATTGTGCAAAGTGATGATCTTCAATATGTCGATTGTTTGGAAGAACTTTAGTCCTGGTTGCCACTGGCAGCCAAATACGCATGATTTGGTAGTAATGTGCGAATGACTGCGGAGGACTAAATTCTTTCCAAGCCAAATCCAACATGATGGGAATTTGGTTGAAGGTCATAATCATAGCCCTGCTGTACTCCCTTGCAGCTGGAGTTTTAGGTGGGTTAAAAGCGGCATTGCCCCATACCTCCGGCTGTGGTGGCTGTGGTGTGGTTGTAGTAACCACAGGTTCAGCTACTGGTACACTGACCTGTTGTGGTGGTGGTGGTACTGGCTCCTGTATCATTGGCATCTCATGCACCTCCTGTGAAGACTGAAAAGCCAGAGTTCTGGCTTGCAAATAAGAAGCCATTAGCTGTTCTTGAGGGATATAGACTCTTTGGTCGATGTTTGAAGTGAGGTCTTCCACTTGAGTCTGGAGTCCGTCTACATCCTCTTGTAACTCTGCTATCCTACTATAGACATTGTCTATAGTAGTTGTGGCAATGTTCTGCACCTGCAGTCTGAGCTCATTCATCTCGCTTTGGGTGAGCTTCCGTGGGCTTTTGCCCTCTACTGGCCCTTGTGCTAACCAGACCTGCATAAGGCTGTTATCCACCAAGCTGCTTGTGGTTCCCCTGAGAGTTTGCTCTTCTCTTAGCTTGTACAATTCCAACTGCTGTTGTAAAGCCTCCATGCGCTTCGCCTGTGGCTCAACCAATTGCGCATAGGCAACAAGTAGATTATTGGCTTCCTTCGAAGCCTTGTTACTGACCGTGATTTCATTTCTATTGGCCATGATGGTTTGTTGCAACTCCACGATGTGTTTCTCTTGATCAGCTTCCCTCTGCCTGTATTGCTTGAAAGTATCTTCATGGCGACAGATTGTATTCTTCATATCGACAATGAGCTTCATTTGCTCAACATTCTCTTCTTCTGCCTTCGTACATTTTTCCGCTTGACTGTTTATTTCTTTTGTTGATTGGTCAAGCATAGTTGTAAATGTAGCACATTGTATCGCCATCCTGTTATGCACTGTCTGCAACTCCGTATGTAGTGCATTCAGTTCTTGCAACTTGCTTTCATGCTGCACCTGCATTTGGTATAGCTGTTGCTTATGTGCTTCGTGCAACTGGTCTTGCGCGAGGTTTGCCTCAATCAATTGTTGCTTGGCCAACTGCAAAGCCATTTCTGTATTGCCCAAGTCCTGCTTCATCTTGAGAGTGACCTCTTCATCGACCTTGTTTGCACACTCAGTGGCAAGTCGAGCCTCAAACTCCTTCCTGAGTTCCTCTTTCAAGGCTGTCAATTGGGTAATTGGAACATGGGATTTGACATAAGTCCCCAACAAATTAAGTGTCCTGCCTATGGAACTCATCAGCATTGCCTGTTGAGGGTCATCATGGTGAGGTTGCTGCTGTTCCTCCCGATCTTCAACAGTATGATGTCTCACTAACCATTCAGGCCATTGTCCCACCGGATTTTCTTCCTGAACTACTTCATCTATGACTGGTGTTACAGTGTCATGACCTTCTGCCTGTGGTACCTCCAACACAGGTGTGTGCATTATATGCACCTCAGGATTTCCCTTGGGCAACTGTTGCACCTCTGGGATTTCTGTCTCCTTGACCAGACCAGAATATTCATAGAGAAGGTCCCCTTTCTCTATTTCTGCCACTATCTGCTCTGTAGTTGGAATCTCTATCCCTTCACTTTCTAAATCAATTATTTCGGGTTGAGTTGCATGGATAACTTGTGACCTTGTGACAAGTCGTTCAAGTGGCTGTGTTGGCTGTGATGCAGAAGTAACTTCCTCCTCCCTCTCTGAAGGTCCTGCTTCCAGTAATAACATTCTTTTGTGCTGCTGTGCCCCTTCCTGGTCATGAGCTTGGGAAACATTATCATGCGGAATCCGTGAAGCCAGTGGATCCGCCACTACAGTTTTTCCCCTTCTCTGCCTCTTAGTCTCGGGTCGTGCTGCTAGTCCACCCTCACTGTGTGAAGAGCCTTGCTCTTCCATTGCAGTTGTTTCTGGCTCAAACACTCCCATTTCCTTCCTTTCTTGTGCATTAAGTATGCCAGAATTAAGGATTATTTGAGCAATGATTGGGCCAGACACTATGATAGGAGACTTTGCGGTAGTACCTTGTAATCTTTTCATCTCCTCTACTAGTGCGTTATACATAATGTCCGCCCATTGTACCTCTTGTCCCTTCAGGCCTTTGAGTATTTCCTCTGTGAAGGATCTGCTCAAATATTGTTGGTTCTGTTTCAGGGCAAACAGAACGTTCAATACCTGGCCTATCTCTTTTAACCCTGGGTACACAGCTTTGGTACAAGCATAACCCTGAGTTTTAAAGAAACTCCCTTCTTGGAATAAGTCGCCTATTTGTAGTCTTGCCCTGTGTTCCCCCACATGCACCTGACCTGCTGGCAATTGAAACAATTGCTGGAGGTATAGGGGAGTAAGCATTAATTCAACTCCCTTCACCGTTGTTGTTCCTGTCCTTGGCTCAAAGTTCTGCAAAAATTGTAACATGTACTGTCTATGGTGTAGTGTCCAATCTAGGCTTTGCAATCCTTCCAATCTCAGCTCCTCCAGTATCTTTATCGCCTGTGGGGTAGCCATCGTTTGTTTCTGCAGAATTGTGGTGCTCTTCACCCTGATTTCCTCCATTCCTCTCATTCTCTTCATCTTAGATTCACTGAACTGCTTTGGCTGTAACAACTGCAGGAATGCCTGTAGTGCACAAAGCAGAAACGTATGGTTGCCGCAGAAAGCTATGGGTAATCTCTTGTAAGCCTGCGGGGCTTGCAAGCATTGCTCAAGAGAAAAGCTTTGCTCTGTCGTTTCGTGTCTATGCCACTGCGTAAGTAATATTGCGAGCGTATAGTCTGTTAGTTCCTCCATAGTTTCCAAGTTATAGCATTTATGGCTTGTCCTGTCGAGACGCCCGTTACTCAGAACGACGCCGCCTCTTGCGCCCAATTTTCTTCCATTTTCTTGATCATTTCTCTGGTTTTCTATTGGCTGTATCTGCTGTGACTGGATTTTAACTTTTATCTTCTTTAGTGGACTTTCCCTGTTGGATAGTCCACTAGGATCACACATGCGACATGAATTCAGCTTTTCTGTAGTTGCCGTTCGTTCTTTTTCCCTTTTTCCGTATTCATTAATGGGCCCGCCTTTCATCCCATTTGACGGCCGTTCTTTTCCTCTTTCTTTTTGACACCTGTCCTTGCACTTCATTCTCCGCTGGGTGTCGCACCCTGACCTCCACGTGTCTATTTTTAAAGTAATTTCCGTTTCCTCTTCCGTCATCCATTTTCCTGAAGTTTTTATGTGTCCACTTGTCACTGATTCTATGGATCGTGTAATTTTAGTAGGCTGTGTTGAGCTGTGACAGGCTGTGTCATACTGTGTTACCCTGTGATAGGCTGTGATGCACTGTGGTAAGCTGTGATAGGCTGTGACACGCTGTGGTATGTTGTTATAGGCTGTGTTGCGTCGTGATGGGCTGTGATAGGCTGTGTCACGTCGTGATGGGCTGTGATAGGCTGTGTTGCGCCTTGGCGGGCTGTGGTTGGCTGTGTCACGTCGTGACGGGCTGTGATAGGCTGTGTTGCGCCTTGGCGGGCTGTGATAGGCTGTGTCACGTTTGTTTTGCCCACCCTGGTCGTATATGCTGGGCCTAGCAACAAGTGTTCCATACTCCGTTCGTAACACTGGTGCAGCCCGTGACTGTTCTTGCGGTTCTATATGCAAATCATGCTGCAGGGGTTTGTCATGGATACCACTGTAACCCTTCAACTTATTTGCATTGACTCTTCCCAGCATTTCTTTGTTAATGGTTTGTAACATGGCGGTGTTGTTATCATACATCTTTTGTATGACATAAGGTCCTTTCCACGGTGATTTGAGCTTAGAAGCTTGAATCTTTCCTTTCTTCTGCAACCATAGAACCAAATCCCCCGTCTTAAAAGTCTTTAACTTGCCTTCATCAAACTGTTCCTTTCGCTTCATCTGAATTCTGGTCATATTATCAGCTGCATCAGCACGTACTTCTTCCACATGGTATAATTCATGTTTCCTGACCTTGATGGAGTCTTGCAATTCCATTCTTTTTCCCCACTCCGTTCTCATGGTAGGTAACAGGAATTCCACTGGAAGTAAGGCTTCCATACCATAAACTAATTGGAATGGTGTATACTTAGTGGTGACTTTATATGAAGTCCTGTATGACCACAAAGCTGTCAGCAGCTTTGTATCCCAATCCGTTCTGTTTGCATTGACTATCTTAGCCAAGATAGTACATAGTATTTTGTTGGTAGCCTCTGCCTGCCCATTACCCTGTGGGTAATATGTTGTACTCTTTCTATGCACAATCATAAACTCTTTAGTCAACAACTCAATGGTCTCATTCATGAAGTGACTTCCTTGATCACTGATAAATTCTAAGGGACATCCAAATCGTGTAAGTATGTTCTCGTACAGGAACCTTGCTGTGGACTTGGCTGTGTTGTCCCTCAAAGCTTTAGCTTCCACCCACTTTGTAGTATAATCAGTGGCTGTAATTATGTACCTGTTTCGTGTATTCTTGGATGGTGGATTAATTGGTCCAACAAAGTCTAGTCCCCATTTCTGAAATGGTTCCGTAGGCATTGTAGGATGCAAGGCCATTCTTCCAGATCTCTGCAAAGGTCCTAGCCTCTGACATTCATCACACTTCTGACAATACTCATGTACATCTTTGAACAAAGTAGGCCACCAGTATCCTGCGAGTAGTATCTTTCTACTGGTAGTCTCTTCTCCAAAATGACCTCCAGCCACTCCTTTATGAACTTCCTCCAAGACTTTATTTACTTCATGGTGGTACAAGCATCGTTTTAGTACTCCATCAGGTCCTAACTTATACATTCTGCTTCCTACCATAGTATAAGGTAAAGCTCTGATAGCAATTCTCTTCCTCTGCTCCTTACCATAACTAGGTGGGCACTGACCATGAGCAAGGTAGTATCTGATTGGCCACTGCCAATCTAACCATTCATCTGCACTTCCTTGCACCTCCATTACAAATAAACTCGCATCAGGTAACTGATCGTCCACTCCTGTGGCGGCCTCTCCTGTTGTTAGTCGTGACAAATGATTTGCCACAAGATGCAAACGGCCAGGCTTGTAAATAACCTCGAACTCAAACTCATGCAAGATTATTAACCACCTCGCTATCCTTCCACTTATCAAAGGTTTGTTCACCAGATATATCAGAGCCTGGTGATCCACATAAAACATAAACTTTCTTCCCAATAGGTAATGCCTGAATTTCTTGACTGCATAAATCATTGCCAATGCTTCTCTTTCCGTTGTACTATAGTTCCTCTCAGCACTGTTCATCAATCGGCTAGCATAGTACACAGGTGAATCTATATTTCCTGTAACATTCTGGGCTAACACCGCACCCAACGCTTCTCCTGATGCATCGCAGTGAACATGAAATACTACATGCCAGTGAGGGTTAATCAACACAGGTGTAGTTGTTACTGACAGTGTAAGTTCCTCAAACGCCTGTTGACATTCAGCTGTCCAGGCAAACACTGCATCTTTCTTCAGAAGCTTGCTCAATGGTGCTGCTATTTGTGCATACCTTTTGACAAATCTTCTGTAATAACTGGTTTGCCCAAGGAATCTCCTTAAACTCTTAACATTCACTGGTGGTGGAGAGACTTTAATGGACTCTGTCTTCCTGGGATCCACAAGAAGTCCCTTCTTACACACAATGTGTCCCAGAAGCACCCCTGAGTTCACACAGAAAGTACACTTCTCTGGATTCAAGCCCAGACCTCTCATCCTGCATCTGGCCAGGCATAACTCCAATTTATGCAAGTGCTCATTCTTAGAGCTGTACACACTGAAATCATCCAAAAACACTGCATGAAATCATCCAGATACTCTTGAAAAGATTCACTTATCACTCTCTGAAAGGTCGCTGGTGCATTACAAAGTCCAAAGGGCATGACTTTGTATGCATAAGCCCCCCAGTCTGTGATGAAAGCTGTTTTCCCTTGGTCTTCTTCTGCCACTTGCACTTGATTATAACCACTGAAGCCATCCATGAATGAGTACATCTCATGGCCTGCCACAGTGTCTAATACTGCTTCTGTGAATGGCAGGGAAAGGATCTTTCTTTCTTCGTACAAGCATTCAGCTTCTTATAGTTCACACATACTCTTAGCTTTGCCATTCTTCTTGGAACTATAACAATGGGTGACAACCAAGTTGTATACTCTATTGGGTATATAAACTTAGCCTCAGCCAACTTCTTTATCTCTTCTCCAACCTTCTGTGCGTAGTTGGGATTCATTCTATACCTCGCCTGCTTGATTGGTACTGACCCTGGTTCCAGTTCAATCTTATGCTGACAGACTTCAGGTGGTATCCCTTTTAGATCCTCATAGCTCCAAGCAAATACATCTCTGTATTTGATGAACAAGCTTTTAGCTTCTTCGAAGAATTCCGGCTCCAAATCAGCTCCTACTTTCACCATTCTCGGTTCCTCCTGAGTTCCCACATTTACTTCTCTCACCTGCTCATCAGCTGTGATTGTCCAACCAGTCACCACTTCATCCTTTAAGCTCACAGTGGCTGGTTCTTCTAGGATTTCTATCTCTCCCTCCTTTTCTTCATAGAAATGTGGTGGGTAACAGTTGGTTTCCTCTTCAATTGGTGTTGCCGTCACTACACCACAGCAGATACCTCTTAAACAACTTAGGCTTTCCAGCCGCATCTCCGCAACCTGCTCCCATTCTGGGTGTGCAGCAAATAGGGTAGCTTCCTGCTCCTCATCCAGTCCTCCTCTCCAGTCATACTCTCTGACTCCTCGAGGTCTTCTTGTAGCAGGTAATCTACTAGATTTCTTTGTGGTAATTTGTATCTCGTGCATCCCATTATGCACAGTTAGTAACTGAGAATTCCAGTCATGGAATACCCTGGCCTGTTTCAGCCACGGACGTCCCAATAATAAGGAGTAAGCCTCCATGACTTCATCCATTTTTAATACAGTTACTGTGATCATAAAGATCATTTTCTGTATCTGTATCTTAACTCCTCTTATTAATCCCAATGGCTGTACACTTCTTTGATCTATTGCCATTGTTACTGTAAATGGGGCTGGTTTCATGTTACTTAGACCAAGCTTCTTCCTTAATTGGTCTGTCATGATATTTACTCCAGAACCACCATCTATCAGTACATCAGTTAGTTCTGTGCTTCCAATTCTCAATTGGATTACTGGCATAGAATCATCAAAGTCCATGACTGGTTCTCGCCCTTCCGGCTTCACATTATAACTGGTCACCTTGCTGTTCAGGTCTGTGTTTCCTGTCTCTTGGGCAATTCGATTGATTGCCTGATACAGCCTGTGCCTACAATAAGGTGCCACAGCTAATAGCTGTCCAATGGTAATTTCTGCTTTGGTCTGACATATTACTGCAGCCAAAGTCTCTTCATTACTTTGCATGTCTGCATCTTCTTTTTCTTTTTTCCTCACTCCCTTCTTTTTCTCCATCCGAATCAGAGGAATCTGCCACAGGAATATCAGTACTCTTTTGCATTTCCCTTATAGTATCTGCCACTTCCTTGTGCAGTTCCTTCTCATCTTTCCAAGTCTCTTCATCTTCAGGCATATCATTGCCACTTCCATTCTCATCTTCTTCCTCTTCTACTGGAGGTATTAGTTTGGCTTTACTTCTTGTTACTATCATTGTACTTACTTCTGGTACAACACATGGCCTAACCATGTGAGCTGCCACCACTGGGCCTCATTCACAGGAGCTCTCATCTCATTCTGGTGTCTTATCCAGAATGAACAGGCTGCCTTGCGATGTCCTGGCTGATTACAATAGTAACATAGCTCTTCACCATTGGGTCCTCGCCCTTGGTCTGTTCTTGGATTATTTCTATAATCCTGATTCCCGGGCTGGTAATTCCCCCTTGGATTACCCTGATAGTTGCCTCTGGAATTTCCTTGGTAATTCCCTCTTGAATTACCTCTCCCTTCCATGCCATTGTTGTAACCACCAGACCTACCATAGTGGTCCTGATCATTATTTCTTCTTGGCTGGGGCTGCACCTGATGCACCCTTACTTGCCTAGGTTCTCTTGCAGCTGTCCTTCTGTTGTAGTAACAATTCTCAGTAGAATGGTTATCCATTTTACAGATAGTACAGTGTTTCTCCTTCATGTGGCATTCTGTGGTGGTATGGCCTTCATTCTGGCACTTTGCACACCATACACCCTTCCTCCAATGTGTTGCAGCCTCTGTGGCATACTTCTTCAAGATTTCTTCCAATTTTTTTTCATAGTTATCCCTCTTCAACTTCTCCTTTCTCTTACTCTTTCTTTTTAGTTCTTGCTCTTCTTCTTCATCTGACTCATCCTCAGAGTCCTCATCTTCCTTTTTCTCTCTCCTGAGCATTCCCAATTGCTCAATTCTGTTTGCAGTTTCAAATGCCTCCTCCACTGTATTATGGGGTAACATATCCACTTTCTTTTGCAACTCTGGTCTTAATCCACTCACAAACCAAGTCTTCTGTAAACGGGGGCGCTGGTACTGCAGCCAGCTTTTTCATCATCAATTCCATCTTCTCCATATACTCTTCAACAGTTTCATGCTTCTTCTTTCAGCTGTTGTAAACTTCCATACACTTCATCCTCAGTTTTACTTGTCCTGAACCTATTTCGAAATGCTGTATTCAAGCCATTCCAGGTTAGGAAATGATTATCAGGGAATCTTGCATACCATTCACTTGCTTTCTTGATAAGTGAACAAGGAAACAGTCTCATCTTGGCATCATCGCCATTCTCATTGTTCACTATACACATGTGCTCAAATTGGCTAATGTGTACATCGGGATCCCCTTTTCCTGAATATATTGGAAAGGGTGGTTTTGCCCGTGTTGGTTGTAACGCCATCTGTGGCCCTACCTTCTGCCCACTGACAGGTGCTGGCACCCTTGCTGGTGCTGGTCCTTCTGGACCTGTTGTTTTTGTGGTGGATCTTCCACCAAGTGGTGGCCCTTGAGCACTCCTTGCTTCTGGCCCCACGATATTCACAGTATTCCCAGCTTCAGTTGCACTACTTCCCACACTCCCTGTCCCCCCAGAGCCAGATCCAGGCAGCCCGCCTGATCCCCCTGAGCCGACACCTTCGTTGGCCTGTGATCCAAGTGCTCCACTTGATCCAGGTCCAACGGGTTGGGATGTCCTGGTTGTAGTCTCAACCTCAGCTGTTGGGTCTACTTCTTCATTTCTTCCTCTTCCATTTCTTCTCTCTGTTTTCATCCTCCAAGTTCTGCCCTTGGGTTTCTTCTTCACTCATGTAACTCAACTGTAATGGTGTTGGAGAGTCTGAACTCTCCGTTGGCTCTGCCACATCCTCTTCTCCTTCTTCATCTTCTGCTTCAGAAACTGGAGTTCCTGCTTTTGGTGTTCCATGCCAACTCTTATCAAAGATTTCTGTCAAGTCTTTTATCCAAGGATGTACCTCAGATCATCTTTCACCTCGTGATTGATCTTCTTCCTGTACCAATTCCCTTAATCTTTCTTGCAAAGAAACAGAAGGAGTGGCATCCAACTCTAGTTCTTCCGGTATAGGTGATGCACTCTTTGATCTTGATGGTGTGAGAGGTCCAGATGATTCCCCTATGTCTATTCCTCTCTCCCAAAGATATGGATAATTAGCTTTCAGATAGCTTTCTCTTTTTGCTGAATATCTCTGTCGTCTAGCTTCTCTTTCATCACTCATGTCCCATGTCTTTCATTTCTTTTAATGTGGCAATAACCAAAACTCTCTTCTGTAATATCTCTCGTATATGCCTGGGTTTCTTTCAAGCTTCAATGCACCCTTGGCTATACTTGAAGTCTCCGTTACCATATAACCATATGGCAAACAAGTCTGAAAAGCTGTTCTTGGTGTGAGTTTGATCCACAAAATATCCTTGGAATCCAATTCTTTACCAGTACAAGCTCTTCATGCATATGAGTATAAACATTCACCTTTCTTTCTTCCCAGCCTTCAAACTCTACTCGTTTAATGGATAGCAACGCTATCACATAAACTAATGTTGGTAACCAACGTGCTCTTCCTCTACAGGCTACCTGATAAATCTTTATCACTCCTTTCTCCAGACCCCATTCTGGATCAGCATCATGCACTCGTTTAAGAATATTTTCTTTACATCCGTCTGGCAATTCCAAGAACCTTTGAAAGAATTGTTTGGACAATCTTTCTTCCTTCGTTCCACAGGGAATTTGATTCACTTCAAATTCTTTAATGGTCCAACCACCATGATCCCCACCAGATGCCTGTCACATCTGGTTGTTCATGTCCTAGGTCCCCAGTATGGTCGCCAAATGTCGCGCGGCTTTTACTCACCCATCCCTTCGCTATCCGAGGCGGAAACTCCAAGATAGAAGAGTTGGAAATCTCTAAGTACTCAGCCCGCGCAGAACAATCAGTCATGACCTACAGCTAGTGTATCATGGGGGTGTTTCCTATTTGTTTCCCCTTTCGCATTCATCTTAGCTACCTTACATGATAATTAAGTATCAGTTTGCTTCATCAATCTATCGGTTTCCTTCACTCACCATTCAATCCACAGCTTCTCTCAGATCTCTCTACACAGTGTGATTGTATCGTATAAGTATCAGATTATGATTTATCAGGTATCAGGCCGAAGCCATTGTGTCTCTAATCTGCTCTACAATATCACTACAGCTTTGCATATAACAAGCATCTACTAATCCTCCTTTCCTCGTGCTCTCCATCCTTTGCTTCCGATCTCCCGCTCCAGCCTCACTCAAAGTCCCCTTCCAAAAATGATCCCCTCCCCCCTTTCTTCCCCGTTTCTCCCTTTATCCTCCTATCCGCGGTTCTAACCGTTTCCTCCCTCTCTAACCGTCGTCTGTGAACTAACATGTTCCCTTCACAGGTGTTGTTCCCCACAGTCGTTCCCTGTCCTACTCTTAGTTCCCTATTATCGTGACAGCTGTGTCAAGCGGTGACTGGCTGTGTTTGGCTGTGTCGGGCTGTGACTGCTGTGTGGCTGTGTCGACTGTGACGGGCTGTGTCGGCTGTGTGGGCTGTGACGACTGTGACGGGCTTTGTTGGCTATGTGGGCTGTGTGGGCCTGTGACGACTGTGACGGGCTGTGTGGGCTGTGTGGGCTGTGACGACTGTGACGGCTGTGTGGGCTGTGTGGGCTGTGACGACTGTGACGACTGTGACGGGCTGTGTGGGCTGTGTGGGCTGTGACGACTGTGACTGGCTGTGTTGGCTGTGGTGGCTGTGTGGGCTGTGTGTGGCTGTGTGACGGCTGTGTTGTGTCGGCTGTGTCGGCTGTGTAACCCCCTCTACAGTGCGCTGCTGTCACCCCTAAGGCTCCTGTTGGTCTCAGTCTGTGCAAAAATTAAGGGTACCCTACAGATCCCATATAAATGTCTAAGTCCCCTACAGTCCTCTAACATTCTTGCATTCTTTCAAATTCAGAAGTGCCATAAAAATCTATTGCTAGTTCAATTTCGAGCAGTACTTGCAGATTCGCAATAGTTGTTATGCTTCACATATGCATCCACGTATGTTATATTGCCTACCCTGCGGTTTGCATTTCGCCGTCACTGTCGCAATGGGGTCATTCGGTATAAAGGTTTGTGTCGGCAATGGTGATGTGTTGCACACATTCGTGCGAGGTGTCCCCCGGAGAATCAGTGTTTGTGTTGTGCTCTTCAAGCACAGCACAACGTCATTAGATTCGGGGTTTCCTGTTTACTGCTCTCCAGGGTTCTTGCCGTCTTTCCATAATGGATGGTTTCATGTCATGTTCAGGGTTTGCTTTTTATCCAAATACAGCACGGCTTCTTGTGGCTTCTTGTCTTTGAAAACAGTTTTTCTGGTTGGTGTCTCTAAGTGTGGCTGACTGCGAAGTTCGGTGCAGACTTTCGGCGTGCATGTCATTCCTACATCCTTTGCATGCATCGCCCGCAATCTTTGGGTCAATGCTACCCTTATTCACCTCAGTTTGTTTGGGGTGGATCCCTTTTCGAGAATTACGGGCTATCAGTTCGGGGGACCCTTTGTGGATCGCAACTTTGGGTCAGAGTAGGAAAATATGTCCAGGGAGCGAGATAGACTTGCTCGATTTCATTCCAATGCAGGTAGTCTTCCACTAACTGCTACTGCAGATGACGATGGGTTTGCAATTGTTCATGAGGATGAGCTGGTTACAGTGTTCCCTCTGGAATTGGGTTCTCTGCTTGTTCAAAAAGAGGTGTATGACGAGGATGGGAATTTGGATTCTGGGCACTTGGAAAAACCATTGGTTGGCAAGTGTGGAAGGAAGTGGAGAGTCCTTCCAGGCACATACCGGGTCCTTGGAAAAGAGAGAAGACAGTCAGCAGGATCAGTAGTTACCCCTGGCACTGCAGCATCGGTCGTGCAGCAGAAGGGCAGAGTTTATGTGAAACAAGAAGTAAGCACATCCACTACATTCGTGACTCTTTCAGACTCGTCCTCGAAGGATGTTTCTGAGATTCCTCTGCCAGTGCAGACTCCATTCTTGGATGATGACGAATTGCAGGAGATAACGAGTGTCATTCCAAAATTGAAAGCCCTCGCAGGGGTGCCTGGGTGCAAGAGCGAGCTGCGTTTTGTTGATTGGGAGTCCCTTCGGGTGTAGCGGGTTCAATATGTGGCAGCAGAGTTTGATGGGGACATCTTGTTTGAGCTCAACCCTCCCACGTCTTCCAGTGGACTAACTGGGCTTCTGTAGGGAACATGACGGACACCCTTGGTGTAGGACAAAAACATCGAACATCCACAACGACATTGGATTGAAATTTCGAAGGTCGGTTTGCATTGGGCATTGCAAGTGCGTGAATATTTCTTGCCCTCGCCTGAGAAATAGCGCTAAATCAAACGAAAGTGAGTGGGAAGGTGTGCCCCTGAATCCTTTCACCCCAGGGCTTGCCCCTCCCAAGACCAATACTTTTGTGTGCAGGTTCTGCAAACTTTCCCCGTCCTGTGTTTGTGTGCCACGCTCGTATGTACCAGGTGGCACACCGATGCAAAACAATGACTCGTGCCTGCATTCACATAGGTACACATGAGCATCCTGTGTCAAAAGGAAGTTGTAGGGATAGTGTGGACATCGCTAGAAATCTGCTGAAGCAGGAGTTCCACAATGCCCCTTGTGCAACACCTTCTGCTATAGCGCTTGCAGCTAGCAAGGCATTCCTGGAAAAACACATAATGGGTGAAAGGGATGCGACACAACCAATGTTGGATGCAGATTTGCTTGATGCAGTAATGGACCATTTCTCCGTGTTGAGCTCTCCCAATATTTGAAACCAGGTGAATGCACTCAGAATGGGCACATGTAGTGCTGGATTCATGGACAATATTATAGACCTCAAACGGAGGAGTCGCTATGAATTCATTCAAAACAGTATCTTCCCTGGCCAGGGCTCGTCCAAGGTGTATTTGTTCAAGATGTCCATAGTGGGCAAAGGCAGTGGTGTGAGCATAGTCCGCCGAATGCCACCTAGAGGAGATTTGGCTAAATGTTGGTTAATGTTTGATCACTGCAAACGGGTGAAGGGTTGGACAACCATGGCGTGCCATGTGTACGATCCAGCGTACCAGCATGTGCTCTCCATAGCAATTTGTGATATGCAGTCGGAGGACAGTGAATCCCAGATGCTCATGTGGAATTCGCTCCTGGCCGTCATGCAGCGCAATGGAATGCAGAACACAAATTTTGCGGGCTTCATGGCTGATAGTGCACAGACAAATTTCAATGCAGTGCAACGTGTCTTTGGTTCGGGGGATCCTAAGGTCCCAATGGAAAATAGGGAGCGCACATGCCTCTTCCATTGGAGTCAATCTCTGGCACGTCATACAAAGCGCTGCATTCGCCCTGACCTTTCAGTTGGAGCACAGAAGGCTATGCCTCAAGTACAAAAATGTCACCTCAATGGGAGAAGCTGAGAGCACTTACCAAGCAATCCGGGCTGGGTGGTTCTCCTCTGGTGGTGCTACTGGTATCCACCTGAAGGAGTTGGAGGACTGGTTGGTTTTTTGGCACTTCAGGAACAGACAGTGGGGAGTTTCATGACGACGGTAAGCCTCTTCAATCCCAGAAACACAAATTTCACTTTGCATCATGCCTGTTCCTTTGGGGTTGTTGGATTGTCACTTGCAGAACCTCTTCCATTTCCTTTCGTTCCTCACATTTGCATGCAATGCCTCCTGCAGGACATGTCCTTGGAGGACTTGGCCGACATGCCATCTTGTAATTTGGCGGAGACTATTCACAACGCCTGGATGCAGCAGTCTACCAAAGCAGGATGTGACTTGTATGTGGCCACTGTTGATGACATGGTGCGGGCACTTACACAACAAACCAGGTACCGCAATTTTTTGATGGGACGGGGCGGAGGCAAGGGCCCTGATACTTTGTTGATGCTAAGGGCTGCGAGTAGGTCCGGAGACCTATCAAAGATGGCCAAAGCTCTGAACAGGTGCACTGAAGGCTCTCCTTTGCAATCCAGGATCCCCCATTTGGAAGGCGAGGAAAGATTTGGATCATGCAAAAGGAAATTGAACACTCCTCTAGGGTCGGATGGAGATTCCCATCGGCTGGACAGGGTCAATTTCTCTGTACCAAAGATGTCTCCGGTGCAGACTAAGTTGTGTGCCCGCCCCTTCCCAGGTGGGTCCTCCTCCAGTGGAGCAGGTGCAGATCATGCAAGCACAGCAGCAGGAATCCCATTGGAGGAGGTGGTGTCCATGGTGCATGAATCTGATTGCATTGACAGTGAGTGGCATATAGAACGCACCCCACCAGGATCTAGAGTGGCTTGCATGGCAATTCGGACCCCCTCTTTCAAGAAATGCAAATAAAAAATATGCAAAGGCTCCAGGGGGACTCCCGCTCCAACATTCACAGGGTTGTTCCGACCTTATCATAGAGGGGAGTCAAAGGACCACAAGTTCTGGTTCTGCCCAGACGCTATGGCACGATGCGTCAAGGGAACAGTTTGTCCTTCGGTGATAATGAAGCCCCCTCCCCCCGCAATTTGGCCTGTGAAACTTGGGACGTCGCTGCCATCAACCGAGATAAGCATGCTGCACATGCACTGTCGGCACAGATGTGTCACATGCTCCGGCAATGCCTCCACCCGGTGCCGACTCCCACCCAACAAAAAGAGATGGAAAAACAATGCGTTGTGTCGCTTCGGGTGCAGATCACGACTGCAAGATGGAATCGGCTAGAATTTTGCAGCCTCGGGTGACTCGTATCACCAAAGTCCTTGCCCCGGGGTATGGACGGATTTACACAGTGCTGTCTATTGGCTCAGTTCTTCATGTCAAAGAATATCAGGTTACCATGGGGAATTTCCCTACGTGCACTTGTCCGGATTTTGTAACGATGTGTGAGGGCGCTCTCGGCATGAGAGGGAAGTGGGTCCCCTGCAAGCATCAATATTATATATACCTTGTAATTATGTGCTGCAACGGTAAGAGAGACCAATTCATTCACCAAGCCACACTAGGCTACGGAGAAGTCATCACCCTTCTGCAGCGGGACACCTCACATAGGGCTCCGCCAGATTCTCTTTGAACACATACGAACCATGCCCGCTTCCCATGCTGGTTTCCAGGTTACCGTGTGAAGATTTTGCATTTAGGACAAACACATACATTTCGTTCACGGAACCAGGGCAAATGCACATGTCATTCATTGTAAGCGTCTATCTGTGAATTGAAATAAAGTGTGTCAATCATTCTGAGCTCAAATCTGCGATATTTTCATATTCTTCTTTTTGTGCAGGCATTGCAGACATGGTGCACGGTGGCCCCCTTTGTTTTGTCCACGGTAATAGGCCCTCTTCCTGCAATCCTCGCCTATAGGACCTACTTCTCCAGCAGATTTGTGCCGCTCACGCTTCCCTGAAACGTGAGCTCAGCTCCTAGGCTCACAGGGCTGGGCTCACGCCGCAGCTACGCTGAATCTGCTGTAGTTGTAGGGTGTTTTTTGGATGTTTTATGTTCAATTCATTGGCAGATTAAGATGTCGTCAACGACAGCTTAATTGGCTGTTTTCCTAGAGTGAATTCCCCATGTTTGAGGTTGACTGCAGTGGCAGATTAAGCTGTCGTTGACGACAGCTTAATCTGCTGTAGTTGTAGAGTGTTTCTCCCATGTTTGTTTTGATTGCAGAGGCAGATTAAGGTGTCGTTGACGACACCTTAATCTACTGTAGTACTAGATTGTTTTTCCCATGTTTTGGGTTCAATTCATTGGTAGATTAAGATGTCGTCAACGACACCTTAAATTTGCTGTAGTTCTAGGGTGTTTTGCCCATATTTTGGTTCAATGGGGAGGGAGATTAAGATGTCGTCAACGACATCTTAATCTGATGTTTTTCAAGGTGATTTCCCCATGTTCGAAGTGGCAGATTAAGCTGTCGTCAATGACAGCTTAATCTGTTGTAGTTCTTGGGTGTTTTCTCCCTGTTTTTGGTTGAACGCAGTGGTAGATTAAGGTGTCGTCAATGACACCTTAATCTTCCTTCACTTTAACCTTCCTAAGTAAACCATTACCCGCAAAGGTGACCTTTTAGGTGGCGTTATCAACACCTCAAACTAACTTCTTTGTATTGCAAAGACCATGGATTCGAATGTATGAACTAACCTTCTTTGGCTTCGTTCCTCCGCTGGAAGACCCGCCCCCCCCTGCACGCCTTCTGCCTTGCACCTGGCTCTTCTCCTTCACGGATTGCGGAGGCACTTGTGTGTTTTTTTGCTGCTCCTCAGTGCCTGTGACCTGTCGTGGACACTGCATTATATGCACCTCCTCCTCCTGAGCGACATGACCCTGCTCTGGCATGGTCTGCTCTTGAACTGCAGGATCCACAGATGAGATCGGACGCTGACTCTCCCAAGCCTTCTTCCGCTTTCTCTGCCAAAAACATAATGAAGGTAAGCATTGCACGCCCAGATTAAGGTGTCGTCAACACCATCTTAATCCTGAACATATTACAGGCTATTGCACTCATACAACGACAACATTGGGCTCGCTAGAACGAAGAGCTCTGCCTCTCGGAGGTGGCAGATTAAGTTGTCGTCAACAATAGCTTAATCACCTTGTTCTAGACTTGTTCGAAACCCTTGCGAATGCAATGGTGGACATGATGCGATGCCGTTTTAAGCTATCGTCAAAGTCATCTTCAAACAATCTCAAATGTATGTTTCTTACTGCTCTTCTTATCGCTACGAGTCAGGGAACAAGGTCATGTAAAGCCAATGTGCTGCTGAACTCACTTGGATCAAACTCTGTCCACCGCTGGAAGTGTCCTCCTCTCCCAACCCGATGCTGCTTTCCGCTTGAGCCTTCTCCTTCAACGGGCGCAAAGACAGCTGCATGGAGGAGGGCCGCCTCCTTGTCGGCAGGCCCCTCTGCGGACTTTGCTGCGTTGCCTCCTACTCCGTAGGAGCACCGCTCTCCCTCTGCTCCAGTGCGGGGAGAGGGAGAGATGATGGAAGAGTCCGATTGTGTGGATGCAATATGGCACATTGAACGGACAACCAAATGATCAAAAGTTGGGTGTTCTGTTGTTAGGGCATTGTCCTTTGTGAAGTGCACCAGCAAGATTTGTAGGGGCGGAGGCGGGATTCCTGCCCCGTCTTTCACTAGTTTACTCAAACATTACGGTGCGCGAGAGTCCAGGCCTCACAAGTTCTGGTTTTTCCCTGATGACATTCAGCGTTGTGTGATGGGGACTTGCCGGGATTCAGTCCTCAACAAGCCTCAAATTCCAGCCGTGTGGCCAGTGAAGTTGGGAACATGTCTGTCGAAGCAAGAAATTGAGATGCTGGAGGATGCCGGGTTTCGTCTTCCAAGAGGCCCAGTAGTCATAACACCAGTTTCATGTCGGGGTTCACAATCCGCATTCCCCCCACGTCCACCACATGGGAACGACTGGCCTACAAAACGAAATGGAAAACCGGTCCGTCGTGTTGAGGCAGGTCCCGAAAACGATTGCAAAATTGAGTCAGCAAGAAACCTGCAGTGTCGGGTGACACAAGTTGTCAATGTCCCCCCTCCAGGCTATGGGCGGGTGTACAGTTTGGTGACATCGGGTTCTGTTGTTCACGACAGGACTTATGAGGTAATTGTTGGCAATTTTCCAAATTGCACATGCCCAGACTTCCAGAACACTTTATCAAGCTCTATTGGAAAGAAACCCAAATTTGTCCCGTGCAAACACCTATACTACATCTACATTCACAGGATGTTTTGTGATCCTCACCGAGACACGTGCATTCACCAGTGTACAATGGGTCCCACTGACGTTCATACACTTCAGCAGCGTGATAGGATTGCTGAAATGTGAGGTGTTCAGAAGGAGTTGGATTCTTTGACAATGACTCCACTTTGTTCAATGTAATGTTTTTAACATGTTCTATTTCTGTTTTGGCTGAACCTGTTTTCGGTTTGTTTGTTTTGGGGTTGGTGGTTTTTCCAATTAAGATGTCGTTGACAACACCTTAATCCACCCACCTGCACACGCACTGCCTTCGTATCTTTGTTGGATTCATATTTTTTGGGTTATTTGGGTTTTTGGATGAATTGAAATGTCGCAAAAGGTGGTGGGAAATAAGATGTCGTTGACGACACCTTAATTCCTCCAACCTGCACATGCACCGCCGTGAAAGTTTTGTTCAGGTGGTCGGAATTAAGATGTCGTTGACGACATCTTAATCCCCCCGACCTGCACACGCACCGCCTTGAAAATTCTGTTGAGGTGGTTGGAATTAAGATGTCGTTGACGACACCTTAATCCCCCCTGCACACGCACCGCCTGCAAAGCTTTTCTGGATTCATTTTTTTCTGGTTTTTTGGGTTTTTCCATGAACTGTCATATCGCAACAGGTTGTGGGAATTAAGATGTCGTTGACGACACCTTAATCGCCGCGTCCTGCACACGCACCGCCTTCCTTCAAAGTTTTGTTGGATTTCTATTTTTTCTATTTTTGGGCCATAATCTGAAAAGACATGTGGCAGCAGCTGGTGGGATTTAAGATGTCGTTGACGACACCTTAATCGCCGTGACCTGCACAGGTGTCGGCTTTGTAATTTTGTTGGATTCAAATTTTCTGGTTTTTTGGGATTTTCCATGAAATGTTTGTGGCAACAGGAGGTGGGAATTAAGATGTCGTTGACGACACCTTAATCCCCCCCCCCCACCTGGACACACGCCGCCTTCAATGTTCATTGTTTTTGGAGAAATGTTTCTGCGATTTGGTTTTGTCCTCCACTTCTCATGTTCTATCCTCCTCCTTCCTCTGCAGACCCACCCCCATCAGAAGAGTCCATAGGTAACTCAAATTTACTCCTGTATGTAATTGCCTTCTAACTTCAGCAGTTTCCTTCAAGTTCTCTCAAAGAAAGTACTGCCAGGATCAGCCGACAAATCTGAAATTCAGGACACACTCGAGATGCAATTGCTCCTCGTGAAACAAAAACGAGGTCACGGTTCATCCATTTCGCTCATTTCTCATCCAACAGTCATCCACCATTCATCCTTTCCACTTTTCATTCATCCTGAAACCATTCATCCGTCGGCTTTTTCATCGCACATTCGTACCCTACGGTCGTCATGGAGCTTGGATTGTCCCGTCGGATGGGGTGTGCATGCGTTCGTGCATTGTAGTTTTTTTCCACAACAATAGGCCCTCTTCTTCCCTCGGTTGTAGGCTCTCATTCACTAATATGCTCACGCTTTGAATCTGCTCACGCTTTAGGGATTCTGTCACGTTTTCCACTTTAAGCGTGAGCGTGCTCACGTGAGTTGCTCACACGGTAGCTGCCCTCCCCTTCAAGTCATAGTTACTCGCTTTGATGCACGCGCCTAACTCCCAACTTGGCCGCCGGGACAACTTGGAGCTTCGGCTGCTCACCGGGACATAACGGTCCCCCTTTACTCTTCCACCAGACCCTCCATCAATTTGGGCCTAGTGGAAATTCCCTTTGGTAGATGGCAGTCCGGAATAGCTCCCCACTCCTTGGTCGCTTTCCGGCTCGCTCGCTTACTCACTAGTTTTTGGTCACCAACGGGCTTGCACCGTTCTTGGGGTTACTACTCCCTATATACACTTCTGTGACTGTCCACGGGGGTTTCACAAACAACCATGCCATTTTATGGCAAACCACCACGAAGACCCTCGATTCCCGGTGATGAGTCGCGGTGAGTCTTGGCCCACCCACCACGGCCCCATTGGTACGTGATGAGTCCCAAGACTCGCCACGACTCCCACCACAACGTCTCCGCCCCATGGTGAGTCCTATGCCACCCCCACTAAGTCCCGCTAAGCTACCACCACCCCTTGTGGAGCCACCCCCACTGCAACCCGGTGTGCGGGGCTCCACTTAGTGGGCGCCTCCGCCTCCTTGAGTGCCTTGTGCACTCAAGGGTGCTTCAGCCCCCCGAGCCTATCGCTTCCACTGCCCCCACCACAGGGGCAGCCCCTCCTGCGTCCCGACCCCCTGCCCTCAAGGCAAAGGGCTGCGACACACACCCCTACCAATAGGGAGTCGATGTCCTCATCGACTTGTCCATTTTGTAGAAACGAATATCCAAGTTGTGGCGTCCCACATCAAGGAGTTTGTTTCCGTACCATGGCGTCCCATGGCAAGGAACCAAACCCACGCTTGACTCCACTCTCCACTAGCTAGTTCGGCCAACTTTTTCCAAGTCCCGGCCAAGGGTGGAGCCTCTCAAGCTCCTCCCAGTGCACTCTTCTTGGCCTACTTCAAGGCGAAGGAACGATCCTCCCCGAGGATCGAATCGCCTTACTGCAACAACATTGCTTGAGACCGCTCATGATGCCGCTTTTGGCATCACCTTGAGCAAGGGTTCACCTTGAACCCTTTTTGACTAGGAAGATAACCTTGGACTAACCATGCGCCCCAATCACTACAATTGGGTCCGCCTTGGAATGTTGGCCTGAGGTACGGGAACATGCCGAAGCCGCACTACGACTTCGTCCCGAGGCTACACGATTATAGTACGTGAACGGAAGCACGTAGCTTCCGCGTTAACCCGCACTCAAGGCAACCCCCTCGGTAGCGCAGTTATAGTACGCGCACGCGCCAGGTGCGCACTAGCACGTGAACTCCCAAGGAAGGCGCAAGTTTCATTGCCCCTTGGAAGGGAGTCACCCGATTTCGGCACTATGCAAACACACGATTAATCCAATTTACCTCTCCCACTTTTGTAAGCTAGCATGCATTCTACACACTAGCCAACCATACCATGCATCACTTTCCAAACAAAATAGGACGCACAACATTTGGAAACCAATTCATTTATAACAAAATTTGTACAATACAAGTTTTTGCAATTGGATTCATGAGTTAACTAAGCCGGCTAAGCATGCATTTCCTCCCCCACGATCCAAGGTTGATGTCCCCATCAACGTTTCTTCCGCTTTTGAGGTCGCCCTTTGAAAGCTGCAACCGCCTCGGATGCGTTTTCCATTTCTGAGGCACGCACCCAAGATGCCTCCACATGATGATAGCCCTTCCATTTCACGAGATACTCCATTTCTTGATTCTTGAACCTCCTCGACTTAAACACTGCCTCCACATATACTCAGGTTCATTTTCATGATCCAACAGCACAGGTGGCGGACGCAACACTTGATGCCGATTTGGACGCGCTTCATCTTTGAAGTAAGGCTTCAAAAGGGAGACGTGGAATATCAGATGCACCTTGCTGTTTTCCGGCAGCTCCAATTCATACCCATCCTCATTCATAACTTTCCGGATGCGAAAGGGTCCCGCATACGGAGGTATGAACTTCGGACTCGCTTCCGGAGGTAGTCGGAAATTCTTGATGTTCAACCAGACCTCCGTGCCTGCCTCAAACTTAACTTCCCTCCGCTTCCGATTCGCCTACCGTTCATACCGTTTCCTAGCTTTGGCAATGTTGTACTTTGCGAGCTTCAACAAACGCTCGCGTTCTTCCAGCACCGCTGCTGCTGCCGGTTCCTCAACGTCTTGGGCGGCCCAACTTGTCGGTACCAAAGGTGCTTTTCCATAGACCAATACGAAAGGGGAAACTCCCGTTGCGGAGTGTTTTGTGTTATTATAACAGAACTCTGCCGCATCCAAGTGTTCCACCCAGTCCGATTGGTCTGCCGACACGTAATTCCGCAAGATTTGCTTCACCACGGAATTCACCATTTCTGTTTGGCCGTCCGTCATAGGTCGGAAGGCGGTGCTCATCTTGAGCCTCGTCCCCATCTTCTTCCAAAGTGCCCTCCAAAATTTACTCGTAAACTTTGGATCGCGGTCCGAGACAATATCCTTCGGGAGTCCATGATGCTTGAAGACGTGGGCGAAGTAAAGTCGCCCCGTCTCCTGTGCCGTTGCCGTCTCCTTGGTGGGGATGAAATGGCCCATTTTACTGAACCTATCCACCACCACCATGATCGCATCGAATCCTTTTAAAAGCGGCATAGCAGTCATGAAATCCATTGAGACACTTTCCCAAGACCCCTCTGGAATCGGCAAGGGTTGTAACAACCCCGCTTGCTTTTTGTATTCGCTCCGGTTTTGTTGGCATGTGGTGCATGTCTTGACATACTCCTCGGCCTCCTCCCTCAATTTGGGCCAGAAATACTCTTTCTTCAAGAGTGTCGCGGTGCGCTTGGCTCCGCCGTGGCCCGCAAGCAGGCCATCATGACATTCTCTCAAGAGACTATCTCTGATCCCTCCGTTCGGCACGTAGAGACGCTTTTGCTTATACCGGAGCAGTCCATTTTGCAAGTGGAACTACGATTTAACCCCCATCCTCAAGTCTCGCATCACGGACTTCGCCATCTCATCCTTCCGGTAAGTCTTTCGGATCTTCCTTTGGAGCGCCGTCTCGCCCCTGTACACTAACATAAGCTGCTACTTTCTACTTAAAGCATCGGCCACCACATTGTCCCCGTCCCGGTTTGTACTGGATATCCACGTCGAACACCGCCAAATTCTCTTGCCACCTAAGTTGTTTTGGGGACAGCTTAGGCTGTGTGGCAAAATACTTCACCGTGACATTGTCCGTGAACACCTTCACCGGGTTGGAACCAACATAGTGGCGCCAAAGCTCAAGGCAATGCTCCACCGCCTTCATTTCCTTCTCATGCGTAGGCCACCGTCGCTCCACTTGATTCAGTTTCTTACTTTCGTAAGCCACTGGACGTCCATCCTGCATGAGTACACCCCCTATTGCAAAGTCCGACGCATCCGTATGAATCTCAAATGGACGGTCAAACTCCGGGATTTTGAGGACTGGAGCTTCCGCCATCCGCTGCTTCAACTCGGCAAAAGCTTGGCCACAAAAGGTGTTCCATACCCAGACTTTGGATTTACACAGAAGGTCTGACAGCGGCCCCGCAATCTTGACGAAATTTCTCACATACTTTCGGTAATAGGAGGCGAGTCCTAGGAATGATCGCACTCCCGGGACCGAAGTCGGAGGCTCCTAGTCCAAGATCGCTCTCACCTTCCTGTCATCCACTTTGATCCCATCCTGTGTAATTACATGCCCCAGGAACTTCACTTTTGTGACCTCGAATTCGCACTTTGAAGCTTTGGCATATAGCTTCCCTTCTCGCAATTTCTGGAACACCTTTTTGAGGTGCTCCAGGTGCTCTTCTTTTGTTTTCGAGTACACTAATATGTCGTCGATGTATACGATCACAAAGTCATCCAACCACTCCTGGAAAAGGCTGTTAATTAACGTGCTAAGGGTCGCGGGTGCGTTGGTGAGCCCAAA
Organism: Takakia lepidozioides; assembly: GCA_030704615.1. Taxonomy (NCBI): domain Eukaryota; kingdom Viridiplantae; phylum Streptophyta; class Takakiopsida; order Takakiales; family Takakiaceae; genus Takakia; species Takakia lepidozioides. Next base: position 39,004,345 of record CM060732.1, on the reverse strand, counting down.
AGGCATCACCAAGAACTCATACGAACCATATCTTGTCTTGCACGCGGTCTTCTCCTCATCTCCTTCTGCCACTCGGATCTGATGATACCCGGAGCGCAAATCGATCCGGCTGAAATACTTCGCTCCTGCCACTCGATTGAAGAGGTCGTCGATCCTTGGCAAAGGGTACCGGTTCTTGATAGTCACCTTATTCAGGGCCCTGTAATCGACACACATTCGCAGCGTCCCATCCTTCTTGTCTGCGAATAGCATCGGGGCTCCGTAAGGTGACTTACTCGGCCGGATGTACCCCTTTGACATTAGATCCTTGAGCTGAGTCTTCAGCTCAACCAACTCTCTGTGGCTCAACCGGTAGGGCGCCTTGGCAGGCGGTTCCAATCCTGGTATTACCTCAATCTTGTGGTCAACTCCCCTTCGCGGTGGCAAGCCGCTTAGTAAATCCTCTGGCATCACATCCTGGTATTTCTCCAAGATCCCCTTGATCCAATCTGGGCTCGGCTCCCCATCGCCTTCTCCTTTCACTTGTCTTACGTAAAGGAAAAACTGGGGCTCGTGTGGCTCATCCACGGCCCACTCCCTTGCTGACAGAAGGTTTATTCGCCCTCCCACGGGTTTGGACGTTTCCGACACTCGTAAAACTTTGCCACCATTCCCACACGGCAGCGTGACTACTCTCTTGCGGCCATCTATGACCGCTCCGGATTTGCTCAAAAATGTCATCCCCAAAATGAGATCCACTCCATCGATCTCGCAAATGGTGAAGTTCTCACGTCCCTCCCAACTCCCGAGCTGAAGAGGAACATCGAATGCCAACCTCGTCGCCAATTGTGGTTCTCCTTTAGCAGAACGCACCTCAATAGAGGCCCCCACGTCACTTGTCGGGAGCCCCAGCTTTCATGCCGTTGCCGGTGTCATGAAGGAGTGCAACGCTCATGTGGCCACCACCAACGACACGTTAGTTCCGGAAATTATCCCATCCACGAACAATAACTGACTTCCTTTACGTAGGGCGCCAGTTTCCTGATATAACTCACAAGAGTAGTTGCCTACCTTGTAAGTCTTGGCGACCTTCGCTTCCACCAAGCGGCTGATGGACTCTTCTGACAGCTCTGTGGTCGCCCGAGTCAAGTTCAATTGTCGGGGCTTCAGCACATTGAAAGCCTGAACATATCCCCGAATGTCATCGGTTTGCTTCAAATTCCTCATCTTGTCCCGGGCGAGCCAGGACGCGTTGAGGGGCACAAACTGTCTCTTCATCAGTTCCTTGAACCCACTCTAGTTCAAGGTTTCCGGGTTTGGACCTCGATCGTGAAGGCATTTCTGCCACCATTGTTGAGCATAGCCCCTTAAATAGGTGGGAGCCACTTCCACCCGATCCTCGTCACTCGATTTGGCCGCTCGGAAGTACTGCTCTAGCTCCAAGAGCCAGGTGTTGAGTGCCTTCCGATTTTGGACGCCCTCGAAGGTGCCGGGTTCCTTAGGCTTCACCTTAAACTTTGCCTTAGTGGAAGTGGCATTAGCCACCTTCAACACGTCTTTCAACGTCCCGCCAAACTGCGCCAACAACCCTTCCCAAAAGGCTACTGGCATGGGAGACATGTGTTGGTATGTCGGAGCTCTTAGAGATTCCTCGGGCTCCGACTTCTCAGATTCCTCCCGTTCTTGAGCGGCCTTGCTTTCAAAAGCATGCATCGCTTCCTCAAATGGCCGCTTCGGTGACACGTCGCCCCCATCACGCTCACCAGGATAATCATCTTTCGGGCCGTTCCGCTTTCGCTTTGGCTTGCCCGACCCCATGATGAGGCCAAACCTAAGGACGATTGCGTACTGAACTCTAAGCTCTGATACCAAGTGTCGCGCACCTCACTTCGGTAAGTTCCCCTTCAAGTCATAGTTACTTGCTTTGATGCACGCGCCTAACTCCCAACCTAGCCGCTAGGCCAACTTGGAGCTTCGGTTGCTCACCGGGACATAATGGTCCCCCTTTACTCTTTGTCGCGCGGCTTTTACTCACCCATCCCTTCGCTATCCGAGGTGGAAACTCCAAGATAGAAGAGTTGGAAATCTCTAAGTACTCAGCCCGCTCAGAACAATCAGTCATGACCTACAGCTAGTGTATCATGGGGGTGTTTCCTATTTGTTTCCCTTTTCACATTCATGTTAGCTACCTTACTATTGATAATTAAGTATCAGTTTGCTTCATCAATCTATCGGATTCCTTCAACTCATCCATTCATTCCACAGCTTCACTCAGATCTCTCTACACAGTGTGATTGTATCGTATAAGTATCAGATTATGATTTATCAGGTATCAGGCCGAAGCCATTGTGTCTCTAATCTGCTTTACAATATCACTACAGCTTTCCATATAACAAGCATCTGGTAATCATCTCTCCTCCTTCACCGTGCTCTCCATGCTTGCTCTCCGCCCGATCCCCTCTCTTCCCTCACCAAGAAGTCCTTCCCCTGACGTGCTTCCCAGAATCATCCGTCCATTAAATCCCCCTACTCAGTCCTTGCTTCTCCCTTTATCTTCCTACCCGTGGCTCTAACCGTTTCCCTCACTAACCGTCGTCCGTGAACTAACATGTTCCATTTGCAGGTGTTGTTCCCCACAGTCGTTCCCTGTCCTGCTCTCCGTTCCCTATGATCATGACAGCTGTGTCAAGCTGTGACTGGCTATGTGAAACTGTGACGGGTTGTGACTGGCTGTGCGACTGTGTTTGGCTGTGTCGGGCTGTGACTGGCTGTGTGGCTGTGTCGGCTGTGACGGGCTGTGGTGGCTGTGATGGCTGTGTCGGCTGTGACGATTGTGACGGGCTGTGTAAACCCCCTCTAAAGTGCGCTGCTGTCACCCCTAAGGCTCCTGTTGGTCTCAGTCTGTGCTAAAATTAAGGGTACCCTACAGATCCCGTATAAGTGTCTAAGTCCCAGACAGTCCTCTAACATTACCCCTTCCCCTCTCAAAAAGCCGTGTCCTCACGGTTTACTGATTGCGATTAGCAAACCTTTGTGAGTGAGCACCTTTCTGACGTTGAGAGTTTCGTGGCGGACTGTGTGTACGAGCCCGAGGTCTGTCACTGGTTGACGGAGATGTTTGAACACTACCAGGATAAGTGAGGCCCTCTGGAGGCTGATATCGAGGTAACCTTTCAGGCATAGGAGACCCCCGTCGCTTCTTCTCTGCCATCTGAATTGCATAGTCTTCTCCCATGTCAAAAGAATCCGCTGAAGAAACAGTTGTATCAGAATCGTCATCACCTCTCAGGTGTTTTAATTGTCGAACTTTTTGTGGAATCCTCTGGGGCATACAATGTTGTCCTACCATGTCTGGAAGTTTATATTTTACAACTTGCTGTAACCGCTGAACAGCAAAATTGGTGTAGACACTGCGTTCCTTACCTGTCCAGGTGAGTGGGGTACCAATTACTTGTGCACCGTGCAAGTATTTCCATGCCACATGTCCCTTATAGAAAATATCATCAATGCCGAATTTCTGTGTTGACAAATTGTTCCAGGCCGCTTGAAACCATGAACGAATTTGAGAATCCTTTTGCATCATAACTTTTGCCTCATATAGGTACATATGAGGTGGTACTGAAGGTAAGACCCAATGATCTCCACTGGAATAACTCAGAAAGCGCGATTGCATCTTATGCTGCTCAATGTGATAACGTACCAGAAAACAAGCAGCGTAGTATAACCCGCATCCCATGACAATACTTGCTACCTCCTTGGTCTTGGTATAAATGAATCCATGTACAACTTGGAAAGCAATTAATTCCCTCAACATGGTACCTGCCTCATGCCAGTACTGTGCAAAGTGATGATCCTCAATATGTCGATTGTTCGGAAGAACTTTAGTCCTAGTTGCCACTGGCAGCCAAATACGCATGATTTGGTAGTAATGTGCGAATGACTGCGGAGGACTAAATTCTTTCCAAGCCAAATCCAACATGATGGGAATTTGATTGAAGGGCATAATCATAGCCCTACTGTACTCCCTTGCAGCTGGAGTTTTAGGTGGGTTAAAAGCAGCATTGCCCCATACCTCAGACTGTGGTGGCTGTGGTGTAGTTGTAGTAACAACAGGGTCAGCTATTGGCACAGTGACTTGTTGTGATGTTGGTGGCACTGGCTCTTGTACCATTGGCATCTCCTGCACCTCCTGTGAAGAAGACTGAAAAGCTAAAGTTCTCGCTTTTAAATAAGAAGCCATTAGCTGTTCATCAGGTACACAGACTCTCTTGTCGATATTTGAAGTGAGGTCCTCCACTTGAGTCTGCAGGTCGTCTATATCCTCCTGTAACTCCGCTATCCTACTATAGACATTGTCTATAGTAGTTGTGGCAATGTTTTGCACTTGCAGCCTGAGCTCATTCATCTCGCTTTGGGTGAGCTTTCGTGGTGCTTTGTCCTCCACTGGCCCTTGTGCTAACCAGACCTGCATAACGTGGTTATCCACCAAGTTGCTTGTGGTTGCTCTGAGAGTGTGCTCCTCTCTTTGTTTTTACACATCTAACTGCTGTTGTAAAGCCTCCATGCGCTTCGCATGAGGTTCAACCAAATTCGCATAGACAGCAGCCAGATTATTGGCTTCCTTCCAAGCTTTGTTAGCCACAGAGAGTTCATTTCTATTGGCCATGACCGTTTGTTGCAACTCCAGGATGTGCCTCTCTTGGTCGGCTTCAACCTGCCTGTATTGCTTGAAAGTATCCTCATTACGACAGATTGTATTCTTTATGTCGACAATGAGTTTCATTTGCTCAACATTCTCTGCTTCTGCCTTCATACTTTTTTCTGCTTGACTGTTTATTTCTATTGTAGATTGGTCAAGCATAGTTGTGAGTGTAGCACATTGGATGACCATCCTGTCATGCACTGTCTGCAACTCTGTATGTAGTGCATTTACTTGTTGCAACTTGCTTTCATGCTTCACCTGCATTTGGTATAGCTGTTGCTTATGTGCTTCGTGCAACTGGTCTTGCGCGAGGCCTGCCTCAATCAATTGTTCCTTGGCCAATTGCAAAGCCGCTTCTGTATTTTCCAAGTCCTGCTGCATCTTGAGAGTGACCTCCTCATCGACCTTGTTTGCACACTCAGTGGCTAGTCGAGCCTCAAACTCCTTCCTGAGTTCCTCTCTCAAGGCTGTCAATTGGGTAGTTGGAACATGGGATTTGACATAAGTCCCCAACAAATTAAGTGTCCTGCTTATGGAACTCATCAGTATTGCCTGTTGAGGGTCATCATGGTGAGGTTGCTGCTGTTCCTCCTGATCCTCAACCGTGTGATGTCTCACGAACCATTCAGGCCATTGTCCCACTGGATTTTCTTCCTGAACCACATCATCCATCACCGGTGTTGCAGTGTCTTGACATTCTACTTGTGGTACCTCCGACACAGGTGTGTGTATTATATGCACCTCAGGATTTCCCTTGGGCAACTGTTGCACCTCTGGAATCTCTGTCTCCTTGACCAGACCAGAATATTCATAGAGAAGGTCCCCCTTTTCAATTTCCGCCACTATCTTATCTGTAGTTGGAATATCTAACTCTTCTTTTTCCAAATCAATTATTTCTGGTTGAGCTGCATGGACAACTTGTAACCTTGTGACAAGCCGATCAGCTGGCTGTGATGGTTGTGATACTGAAGTAACTTCCTCCTCCCTTTCTGAAGGTCCTGCTTCCAGTAATAGCAGTTCTCTGTGCTGCTGTGCCCCTTCCTGCACATGAGCTTGGGAAACATTATCATGCGGAATCCGTGAAGCCAGTGGATCCGCGACTACAGTCTTTCCCCGTCTCTGCCTCTTAGTCTCGGGTTGCCATGCTAGTCCACCCTCACTGTGTGAAGAGCCTTGCTCTTCCATTGCAGTGGTTTCTGGCTCAAACACTCTCATCTCTTTTCTTTCTTGCGCATCAAGTATGCCGGAATCAAGAATTATTTGAGCAATAATTGGGCCAGACACTATGATAGGAGACTTTGCTGTAGTACCTTGTAATCTTTTCATCTCCTCCACCAGTGCGTTGTACATTATGTCCGCCCATTCTACCTCTTGTCCTTTCAGGGCTTTGAGTATTTCCTCCGTGAAGGATCTGCTCAAATACTGTTGGTTCTGTTTCATGGCAATAAGAACGTTCAATACCTGGCCTACCTCCTTTAGCCCTGGGTACACGGCCTTGGTACAAGCATAACCCTGAGTTTTAAAGAAACTCCCTTCTTGAAATAAGTCCCTATTTGCAGTCTTGCCCTGTGTTCCTCCACATGCACCTGACCTGCTGGCAATCGAAACAATTGCTGGAGGTATAGGGGAGTAATTACTAATTCAACTCCCTTCACCGTTGTTGTTCCTGTCCTTGGCTCAAAGTTCTGCAAGAATTGTAACATGTACTGTCTATGGTGCAATGTCCAATCTATGCTTTGCAATCCTTGCAATCTCAGCTCCTTCAGTATCTGTATCGCCTGTGGGGTAGCAATCGTTTGTTTCTGCAGAATTGTGGTGCTCTTCACCCTGATTTCCTCCATTCCTCTCACTCTCTTCATTTTAGACCCACAAAAATGTTTTGGCTGTAACAACTGAAGAAATGCCTGTAGTGCACAAAGCATAAACGTATGGTTGCCACAAAAAGCTATGGGTAATTTCTTGTAAGCATGCGGGGCTTGCAAGCATCGCTCAAGAGAAAAGCTCCGCTCTGTTCTTTCGTGTCTATGCCACTGTGTAAGTAATATTGCGAGCGTATAGTCTGTTAGTTCCTCCATAGTTTCCAAGCTATAGCATTGATGGTCTGTCCCGTCGAGACGCCCGTTACTCAGAACGACGCCGCCTCTTGCGCTTAATTTCCCTCCAATTTCTTGATCCTTTCTCTAGCTTTCTATTGGCTGTAATCGCTGTGATGTGATTTTAGATTTCATTTTCTTTAGTGGACTTTCCTTGATGGATAGTCCACTAGGATCACACATGTGACAAGAATTTCGTTTTTTTTTTGTACTTGCCGTTTGTTCCGTTCCCCTTTTTCCGTATTCATTAATGGGCCCGTCTTTCATCCATTTTGACGGCCGTTCTTGTCCTTTTTCTTTATGACACCTGTTCTTGCACTTCCTTCTCCGCTGTGTGTCGCGCCCTGACTTCCACGTGTCTATTTTTAAACTGGTTTCCGTCTTTTCTTCCGTCAGCCATTTTCCTGAAGTTATTATGCGTCCACCTGTCACTGATTCTATGGATCGTGTAACCCTAGTATGCTATGTTGAGCTGTGACAGGCTGTGTCATACTGTGGTACGCTGTGATAGGCTGTGATGCACTGTGGTAAGCTGTGATAGGCTGTGACACGCTGTGGTAGGTTGTGATAGGCTGTGTTGCGCCGTGCTCGGCTGTGATAGGCTGTGTCACGCCGTGATGGGCTGTGATAGGTTGTGTCACGCTTGTTTTTCCCGCCCTGGTCATATATGCTCGGCCTAACGACAAGTGCTCCATACTCCGTTCGTAACACTGGTGCAGCCCGTGACTGCTCTTGCGTTTCAACATGCAATTCATGCTGCAATGGTTTGTCATGGATACCACTGTACCCCTTCAACTTATTGGCATTGACTCTTCCCAGCATTTCTTTGTTAATGGTTTGTAACATGGCGGTGTTGTTATCATACATCTTTTGTATGACATAAGGTCCTTTCCATGGTGATTTAAGCTTAGAAGCTTTAATCTTTCCCTTTTTCTGCAACCATAGAACCAAATCTCCCGTCTTAAAAGTTTTTAACTTGCCTTCATCAAACTGTTCCTTCCTCTTCATCTGAATTCTGGTCATATTATCAGCTGCATCAGCACGTACTTCTTCCACATGGTATAATTCATGTTTCCTGACCTTAATGGAATCTTGCAATTCCATTCTCTTTCCCCACTCCGTTCTCATGGTAGGTAACAGGAATTCCACTGGAAGTAAGGCTTCCATACCATAAACTAATTGGAATGGTGTATACTTAGTGGTGACTTTATAGGAAGTCCTGTATGACCACAAAGCTGTCAGCAGCTTTGTATCCCAATCCGTTCTGTTTGCATTGACTATCTTAGCCAAGATAGTACATAGTATTTTGTTGGTAGCCTCTGCCTGCCCATTACCCTGTGGGTAATATGTTGTACTATTTCTATGCACAATCATGAACTCTTTAGTCAACAACTCAATGGTCTCATTCATGAAGTGATTTCCCTGATCACTGATAATTTCTAAGGGACAGCCAAATCGTGTAAGTATGTTCTCATATATGAACCTTGCGGTGGACTTGGCTGTGTTGTCCCTCAAAGCTTTAGCTTCCACCCACTTCGTAGTATAATCAGTGGCTGTAATTATGTACCTGTTCCGTGTATTTTTGGCTGGTGGGTTAATTGGTCCAACAAAGTCTAGTCCCCATTTCTGAAATGGTTCCGTAGGCATTGTAGGATGCAAGGCCATCCTTCCAGATCTCTGCAAAGGTCCTAGCCTCTGACATTCATCACAACTCTGACAATACTCGTGTACATCTTTGAACAAAGTAGGCCACCAGTAACCTGCGAGTAGTATCTTCCTACTGGTAGTCTCTTCTCCAAAATGACCTCCAGCCACTCCTTTATGAACTTCCTCCAAAACTTTATTTACTTCATGGTGGTACAAGCATCGTTTTAGTACTCCATCAGGTCCTAGCTTATACATTCTGCTTCCTACCATAGTATAAGGTAAAGCTTTGATAGCGATTCTCTTCCTCTGCTCCTTACCATAACTAGGTGGGCATTGACCATGAGCAAGGTAGTATCTGATTGGCCACTGCCAATCTAACCAGTCATCTGCACTTCCATGCACCTCCACTGCAAATAGACTCGCATCTGGTAATTGATCATCTATTCCTGTGGCTGGTTCTCCTGTTGATAACCGTGACAAGTGATTCGCCACAAGATGCAGTCTCCCAGGCTTGTAAACAACCTCGAACTCAAACTCGTGCAAGATTATCAACCATCTTGCTATTCTTCCGCTTATCAGAGGTTTGTTTACTAGGTATATGCCTGGTGATCCACATAGAACATAAACTTCTTGCCCAACAGGTAATGCCTGAATTTCTTCACTGCATAGATCATTGCCAATGCTTCTCTTTCCGTTGTGCTATAGATCTTTTCAGCACTGTTCATCAACCTGCTAGCATAGTACACAGGTGAATCTATATTTCCTGTAACATTCTGGGCTAACACCGCTCCTAACGCTTCTCCTGATGCATCGCAGTGAACATGAAATACTACATGCAAGTGAGGGTTAATCAGCACAGGTGTAGTTGTTACTGACAGTGTAAGTTCCTCGAACGCCTGTTGACATTCAGCTGTCCAGGCAAACACTGTATCTTTCTTCAGTAGCTTACTCAATGGTGCTGCTATTTGTGCATACATTTTGACAAATCTTCTGTAATAACTGGTTTGCCCAAGGAATCTCCTTAGACTCTTAACATTCACTGGTGGTAGAGAGGCTTTAATGGCCTCTGTTTTCCTGGGATCCACAAGAAGTCCCCTCTTACATACAATGTGTCCCAGAAGCACCCCTGAGTTCACACAGAAAGTACACTTCTCTGGATTCATGCCCAGACCTCTCATCCTGCATCTGGCCAAACATAACTCCAATTTATGTAAGTGCTCTTTCTTTGAGCTGTACACACTGAAATCATCCAAGAACACTTGCATGAAATCATCCAGATACTCATGAAAAGATTCACTTATCACTCTCTGAAAGGTCGCTGGTGCATTACAAAGTCCAAAGGGCATGACTTTGTATGCATAAGCCCCCCAGTCTGTGATGAAAGCTGTTTTTCCTTGGTCTTCTTCTGCCACTTGCACTTGATTATAACCATTGAAGCCATCCATGAATGAGTACATCTCATGGCCTGCCACAGTGTCTAATACTGCTTCTGTGAATGACAAAGGAAAATGATCTTTCTTCGTACAAGCATTTAGCTTCTTGTAGTTCACACATACTCTTAGTTTACCATTCTTCTTGGGAACTATAACAATGGGTGACAACCAAGTTGTATACTCTATTGGGTATATAAACTTAGCCTCAGCCAACTTCTTGATCTCTTCTCCAACCTTCTGTGCGTAGTTGGGATTCATTCTGTACCTCGCCTGCTTGATTGGTACTGACCCTGGTTCCAGTTCAATCTTATGCTGACAGACTTCAGGTGGTATTCCTTTTAGATCCTCATAGCTCCAAGCAAATACATCTCTGTATTTGATGAACAAGCTCTTAGCTTCTTCAAGGAATTCTGGCTCCAAATCAGCTCCTACTTTCACCATCCTCGGTTCCTCTTTAGTTCCCACATTCACTTCCCTCAGCTGCTCATCAGCTGTGATTGTCCAACCAGTCACCACTTCATCCTGTAAGCTCACAGTGGCTGGTTCCTCTAGGATTTCCATTTTTCCTTCTCTTTCTTCATAGAAATGTGATGGGTAACTGCTGGTGTAGTGTGAGTGCAGGGGGTAAAAATTCAAGTTTTTGTTTGGCATCAGGTTTCGGCACTACTACAAAGGGAGTGCCCTTCGTGCTAATGAAGGGGAGGAATTGTCCATAACTTGAGGTAATTCCATGGAAAGACTATGCTATTGATCTGCCAAGAACAAAATATGGCTAAGTAATGACATGCGCCTTTTCATCCCTAGGATGAATGATTTTCATCCATGATGTTGAACCCTAGAAGCAGGATGTGAAATTCGAAGGGGAAGAGTGCGGGTATCTTTTCGCAGCTGCTGCAGTGGTGTTGGCAGCACAGGATATCTGAGAAAGTTCCACCTACGCAAAGGGTATCAGCTTGCTTTTAAGAGAAATGTTAAGAGCTCCTGCTTGGCCTTCTGTGCAAGAAGAAGCGGTGCCGCCTTCTTCGTAAGCAATGATCAAACCAGAGGGATCAGGTTTGTGATAAGGGCGGTGCACCACTGCTGTCGCCATTGTCTTGATGAGCACATTAATGAGGAGATGGAGCGGCTCAGCAGGTGTTGGGGGATGAGAAATGCAGGCTGGTGTGTATAGCGCCTCAGGTTGTCTGTGATCAAATCTTGTAGCTGCTGTCTGTTTTTGAGCTTTAGGACCAGATCACTTTGTAAGGGAATCAGCTTGCCTTAAAGAGCGACGTTAAGGGATCTGGCTTGGCATTCTGTGCAAGAGGAAGCGGTGCCGCCTTCTGGTGTGTATGGCGCTTAAGCTATCTATAATTAAGTTTTGTATCTGCTCTCTGTCTTAAAGGCTGTAGGACCAGATCACTTCATAGGGAAGAAATGCACATGTAGAAGGATAGGGTAGAGGTTGGCAGACACAAGGATGTGCCAGCAGCTGAAGCAGAGCCGTCATGCCTTGATGAGGATTGGAATCACGATAAGAAGAGACGCGGAAATGGCTGACGAGGGAGAGGACAAGGTGCTTTCGTGACAGGCAGACCTACCGCTTCAATGAGTATAAGACAGATAAGTTTGAAGAGTGGTTTTCTCTCTTTTTGGGGTGACTTAGAAATCGCTTTGTGAAGTTTGGACTGTCTCTTGCATGTAGTAAGAGACACTGACATGTGAGGAAGAAAAAGAGTTTTGGAAATGGAATGAAGACACTGGACTTCAAACCAGGATGGACTGGAGATGGATGCACCTGCTGTTACATTGTAGAGTAGGAAAAATGAATGGAAACAGGGATGATTCGTTGCTGGGACAGAATGGTTGCTGTTGTTGTATTCTTGTTTCTTGTTTCAACGTCATGAGCTTGTACAAACAATCTAGCCTGGGATGTTGACACATTGCAGTCAATGTGGAACTAGCTTAGTAGGTAGAGGAAACCAGTGAGAGTTAGATTGAACTGTTTGGAAACGACAAGAAGGGATGATGTGGATGGGGCAGAAAAACCAACATCTGTTTGGGTTTGGATCTGATTCTCAGGGTGCTCTCAGCATGTGAACCACTGAGGTTCACAGTTGATGGGAAAAAGAGAGCTGTCAGGGTGTGTAAATTGAGACCTGTAGAAGGGTTGAGAGCTGTCTTGGGCAAATGGCTACACCTGGGAAAAGTAGAGTGTGAAGCATCTGTCATTGGCAGAGAGAGGGACTGATAAAAGGGCTGATTATATCTTGTGTGACCAAGGTTGATTTCAATGCTGGGTGCACTGGATGCTTGGCTGAATGCGCATTGCATTGCATCATAGACATGCTACAGTGGAAAGAGTGAGGACCTACTCACCCTGAAGGAAAGAGAAAGGGAGAGAGAAAAGGACATAAGGGAGAGAGCTGACCAGCAAGAGGGGATGGAGAGGAATGGATGATTGGGGCGGTAAGATAAAGAAAGCATGAACCCATGAAGGGCCAAACTGGTGGGCCTGCAACTCATGGCAGATCTGAGTTGCCTCCTTCCAAATCGTGATCTTATTACAAAGGGGATTCCACTTGTTGCTGACCAAGGGAGCTGCCCACAAGGGCAGTGGTCATCACTGACGTAGGGCTGGTTGCATCACTGAAGACAGCATGGTAACAGGGCTGGTGCAGTGTACCAGGGAGAGGATGTTGTGTAGAAGTAGAACCACGGGTGAAAACAATACAGACTCCCCATCCATGTCTTCTCTTCCGCTGCGGCGTGGATGAGGATTGTGTGAACTCTGATCATGAAGGACGTGAGGGAAACCCACACCGAGTGACGAGGGTTGGATCACCTGAGAGGACAGCTCCTTTCCTTCCCTCCAATTGACTTGGGGAGGAGCACAACTAACACTTGCACAGAAGGGGATTCACGCCCCTTCTTTTGGTATCAGAGCTTGAGGATGTTGAATCTTGATTTCTACTAGCTAGGGATCTTGACTGGTATTGGATGGTTTGATGGCAGGAAGAGACCACACACTGATTCCTGATGAACCAAGCATTGGAGATGTGCTGATTTGCTTCAGCAACGCACACCAAATGCACACGCAGACCCTTGTTTGTACTTCTTCAACCCTGCTTGGAGAATAGCGAATGGTGATTTATGTCTTAGAGTGATACATACTGGTGGAAGAACAACCATAGCACTTTGGATAAGAGAGTTAGGAAGGTGGGGAAGATAAATACCATGGCACGAGAGGTGACATGGGAGGTAGAGTAGAGATGTTGCGAAATGGACAGTGGGAGTGGTATAGAGGTCAACATTAAGGAAGTTGAGGGAAGAATTAGAGTCAGAATTAGGTGTTGAAACAGTTTGAACTTTGACTAGAGAATAGAAGGATGACCAGTCCAACCAGCATAGATGCGCCTTATCATGGTAGGAATAGTGAGGATGTAAATGACTGGCTGGAGAGAATTCAGATGGAGGCAGATGTCAGGGATTTGAATGAGGACAAAACTTTCAAGGTAGCAAGGCTCAACCTGAGAGCCAAGGCTGATGAATGGTACCGTAAACAAAACCCTAGACCAAACAACTGGGTGGACTTCAGGGCAGCAATTTCAGCCAAGTTTGGTATCGTTGACTTGGCAGAAATTAGGCTAAGAATGGATACCATTAAACAGGAGAGTAGACAAAGGGTTCAAACATACTTTGATAGGTTGAACCGGTTATTTATAAGAAGTGGGGCGTCTGATTTGGAACAGAGGCGTAGATTTGCAGCAGGTTTGAGACCAGAAATAGCAAGAGTAATGCTGGGCAGGCGCTTCCTTGATGTAGAGGAAGCACTTGACACAGCCATTGAGATTGAAAGGGGCCTGGGAAAGTTAGGGGAAATACCTCTAGAGCCATTGGAAGGAGATGATACAGATGAGTCAGTTGTGTTTGTTAACCCTGTGGACAGAAGACTTGATCAGCTGAACACTACCCTACAGAAGTACTTTGATAGGGGACCAGTCATAGGAGAAAGCTCGGGATCTAGAACACCACCTCGTGTTCGCCTTTGTAATGTTTGTCACAAAGAAGGTCACATAGCTGCATATTGTCCTGAAGGAAGAACCCCAGCTAAGTGTGACAAATGTCACCGGTTCGGGCATTCCACGGAAATGTGTGGTGTGAGATGCAACTTTTGCAAGCTACTCGGGCATACGGAGAGTGAGTGCAGTAGAAAACTCGACCAAACTATGATGGGAACTCCGGGAACTAACTTTGTAGACGTGTTCTATGATGATGAGGATGATGTACTCGCAGAGATGACAGATCTGATGTCACGAAATAGTATCAATGAAGTCAGACTTCCAAGGACACGCATACCTGTCCAGAGTCCGATTGTTGAACCTACAGGGTCACCAGAAAGGAATAGTGAGAACAGTGAACAGCCAAGCAAGACCAAGAGTGAAATCTACCCAAAGAACAATTTCAAAATGCTATAGAAGGAGGTACGAAATCCAGAATCTTGAACCACTTCTACAAAGGGAGAATATCGTTGTCGCCCATGGACCTGATCATGACTGTGCCCGGAGAGCTAGACAAATTGAAAGGGCTGGTCAAAGTGGTGGAAAGAGCAATGGTCCAACAAAGGGAGACAACTCACAGTGTAGAAGTTGTGAAGGATGTACCAAGGCCTTTGTACTCAGCACACGCTGAGCCCACGATCTCGTATGCTTATACTGGTAAGGTAAAGCGCTTCATGTAATGATTACAATGGGAGATTACCAAGTATTAGGCCAGATTGACACTGGTGCCATGCTTTCTGTAATATCAGCTAGTACAGTCAGGGATCTTGGTTTGATGGGGTCTGTCATTACTAGTAAGGATGTGAATTACAGAGTAGCCTCAGGTGCTCTTGAGACTGCAATGGGCAGACTTGAGGACATCAAGGTCAAAGTAGGAGAACTGACCAATCGTTTGTCCTTTATGGTGGTGAACACGGATACATATCACATGCTGCTGGGATTGGACTTTCTCAAAAAGTTTGGCGCTGTAGTGGACACCGAAGCTGAAACAATTCGCGTACGCTATGGGCCAGGAAAGGATTTTGCTCACTTCCCTTTGCACACCATCAATTATAATGAGCCTGCAGTTACCAAAACAGCCTACCATAGAGGGGTCGAGAGTAGAATGAGATATGCAAGCAGTACGTCAGCAGGTAATGTCCTAACCCTGACGTCAGATGAACAGTACCTAGGCTTGTGGGAGAAGAAAAGAAAACCAGAGGAAGAATATGAGGACACGGAGGAAGCATCCTCAGGTTCTGACACCTCTAAATCTGATAAAGATGAGGAGATGGGAGGCTCTGAGGAGAGTAAGGAGGTAGAAACAGCACTGAGGGATGTTGAGGAAATAATAGACGATGTCAACCTAGGGGAGGACTTGTTCGAGGACCAAGGGATGTCTGAACTCCTTCAGGAAAGAGACCCATAAGAGCATGGCTGCTGCCATAATACAGGAAGCTTATCAGAAAGCTTGGAATGGTGAACTAGGGAACAACAACCTAGAAATAGAGGATGACTTCCATGATTGGAATCAGGTTGTCACACAAGAGGAACGACAGAGAATGGCTAACTCTGTAAGCCAGGTGGAGGGAAAGAATTGGGAACCCAGTCAAGAGGAAGAAATGGAGAGTCGTTGGAGAAGTCTGAAATCCAGACTGCACATCAACCCAGAACTGGCCCAGAACATAGGATAGAGCTTGAGCAAGAGCTGAAAGCAAACCAGGAATGCTTTGCTCTTAGCAAGGCTGACTTGGGATACTGCAGTGAGGTAGAACACACAATTGACACACAAGGTTTTCCCCCTTGCAGAAGTCGTCCCAGCCGCCTATCAGAATGGGAGGAAGACGAGGTCCAAGGACAAATTGAGACTTTGATCTCACAAGGCAAGATGAGAGAGAGTAGTTCAGAATGGTCGTGTCCAGTTACCCTTCCACCAAAAAAGGATGGATCCAAGCGGTTTTGTGGTGATTTTAGGCCAGTAAACCGTTTGACCAGAAGGGACTCTTACCCTATGCCATTAATTCAGGATGTTTTAAACCAGTTGGGGAAAGCCAAGTGGTTTTCTGCGCTGGATTTACAATCTGGTTTTTGGCAGATCAAAATGGACGACCGAGACATAGGCAAAACAGCGGTGATCACAAAGAAGGGATTGTATGAATGGCTGGTCATGCCATTCGGGCTAAAAAATGCCACTGCTACCTTTCAGAGAACAATGAATAGAGTGCTCAAGGAAGAAATCAAAGATTGCGCTAAGGTGTTTGTAGATGACGTCAATATCCATAGCAAGGACTGGGGAGATCACGTGGGACATATAAAGAGAGTATTGAGCAAGGTTAGAAAGGCCAATCTTAGGCTCAATCCGGACAAGTGTTACTTTGCCAACTTACAGTTGGTATTCCTTGGGCATGTGATCTCTGAAGAGGGAACGTGGCCTGATCCAGATAAGATAGCTGCTATTGAAAGGTTTCCCTTGCCCAAAAACCACACTGCTCTCAAAAGCTACTTAGGCATGACAGGGTACTATAGGCCCTATGTCAAAGGATATGCTGGAGTGGCAGTACCCTTGTTCACTCTAACCAAGAAGGATGTGAAGTTTATCTGGAGTGCAGAGGCACAAAACGCCTTTTCTGCCTTACAGGTGAAGTTGGTAACTGCTCCCATCCTGGCAAGACCAGATTTCTCAAGACCGTTCGTCTTAGATGTTGACTGGTCCATCAAAGGAGTAGGAGCAGTTTGTCACAAAAGGAGTATAAAAAGGAGAGGGTCATTGCATACGCTAGTAAGGTACTATCTGATGCTCAGCGCAAATATCACCCTATGGAAGGTGAATGCTATGCCCTGGTGTGGGGAGTATTACACTTTCGGCAGTACCTGTATGGAACCCCTTTTGTAATCAGGACTGATCACAAACCTCTGGAGTGGTTGGCAACGGTAAGTGACGCTATGGACGCAGGGGTAGATGGATCATGATGTTACAAGATTTTGAGTTTAAAATTGTTCACAGAGCAGGTGCTAGGCATGCAACGTAGATGCACTAAGCAGGTATCCAGTGGGGACCACCATTGAGGAAACCGAGGGAATCGAGGTATACTCTACTTTGGTACAGTCAGAACAGAGAAGGGAGAAAGAGAAAGAGGGATGGAGCCTATCTTCTTAAACCTAGCTGGGATAGAGGGTGCCATCAATGCTTCGTTATTTCCATTTTAAGGAGGGGAAGGAGGAGTTGAGAGAGAAGCTCATAGGCAAGTAGGGTAAGCAGTGAACAAGGGGAGATGATTGGCAAAGAGAAGAGTACTATGCTGTGTTATGGGGGCCTTTGGCACTTCAAGAAATACGTTGGGAAGTCATTTCTTGAAACAGACTAGATCCATATTGGTGGCTTATATCAGAGCACCACATCGGCATAGATTACTTTGCGTGATTTTCATTTGAGTCGTGTCCGGGCATAGTAAGATCTTCCACAGATGGTGTTTGACCAAGGATCATGGCATATTGAAGGGAGAACTGAAACAGGCTAATGCCAGATGGAGAAGGAAAGAGGGTGACTTTTGCTGCACAGATTTTTGCTAAAAAAAAAAAACAAGGAAAGGGTATTGATCAATCAAGCTCTGTCAATCTGGTGAGGGAGGGTATTTGGAAGGATAAGGGTGCAGGAAGGATAGAGGCTACTGCAATCAGCAACAAGGAAAGGAGCATCTGATGCCCTCTTGTCCCACCATCCATGTGATTACCCGAGGATCTCGTGCTCGTGATAAGAAGCTAAGCGAGGTACATCCAGCCTGTGAACTTGTGGAAGAGAGATCGAACAATGAAAAGGGAAGCTTGCAAGAGACACCATTCCTTCAACACTTGACAAGCACTCCAACAACAAGAAGAACGCGGGTGACTTCCTCATCAGAATGCCCAGCCAAGGAAAACATGGGGGGTGAGTGTTCCACCAAGACGTTTTGTTCTTCAGACAGTGATGGAACAAGTGGTTCAGAACAAGACACTTCTTCTTGCAACAAGATTGATGAAGGGGACTGGGTACCATGGACCGCACCCACCAAAGCTACTCAGATGTCATTATTACGTGAGGCTGAAAGATGGGGGAAAAGCTCTCTCATCAGCTCTGACCATCATACAGCAGCTGTTAAGGAGGAAAGGCAACCTGATGTGCTTGATGATGTGGAAGTCATGCACCTCTTATGTTTTGGAGAAGTCAATGACTACCTGACAAAAGAGGAGAGCAAGAGAGCCAAGAGCGGGCAAGGCAGTACTCCTATCTCAAAGGTGAGGTCTACTTTGATGGAAGGGTAGTTCCACCAAGAACTGACAGAGCGGCAATAATCACTGAAGTACATGAAGCCACTGGCCACTTTGGAGTCAGAAGAACACAAGAAGAGATATGCCGACGTTATTTCTGGCATGATAGAACAAAACTCATCAGGCAAGTTACTCAAGGGCTGTGGTAAATGTCAGATGGCCAAACAGAACGGAGTGTTGCGCTCAGGTAGCTCAAAACTTCACAGCATTCCAGTAGTGGATCTGTGTTTTCAGAGTTGCAATTGACACGGCAGGACATTACCTATAACCAGCAGGGGCAATCAGTACTTTCTGGTGGCAATCGATCACTTCTCAAAATGGATAGAAGCTGCACCAGTGGCAGATCATACAGCAGCCCTTGCTGCCCGCTTTCTTGAGGAAGAAGTAATTGACAGGTATAGCTGCCCACATACGTTGCTCACTGACAATGGCACAGAGTGGGGAGGTGAGTTTTGAAGATACATGCCACGAATACGGTATAAAGAGGGAGCATAGCGCCCCCTACTGGCCTCAGTGTAACGGTATGGTGGAAAGGGTCATTAAGTCTCTCAAACAGAGCATCACCACCCTAGGAGTTGGAAACGACACTGAGTGGGATCAGAATCTCTATAAGGCCCTGTTTGGTTACAGAATGGGTGTCCATGCTTCCACTGGATTCTCACCTTTTCAGGTACTTACTGGTAGAAATTCCCAGGCTGGGAATTGACAACAGGTTACATTTTCTTACAACACCAGTAAATTCTGATGGATCTGTAGCAGAGGTCACACTTATGATGCAGCAGAAAATCCAGCTTCTCACAGAGATGAAGGCAAAGCTACGAAAGAGTGTGAAGAAAGGGCAGCGTCAACAGGCAAAAGATTATGAAAGAAGGCATCAAACAGGGCATACTACTGCACGTTGATGGAGAACAGCAAGGTAATGATGTTGAGGCCTGGAAAGAGGTCTTCCATGACATCTCCATGGGAGGGACCCTATGACTTTTTGGGATACAGGATGCAGAAGCACAACCAAGACAGGAGAAAGCTGCACGAAGATGCAGGTTGAGAGATGGAGCAGACAAGGAAATGGGTAAGAAGTAGGAGGGATTTAAAACCCTTCATACCACCAATAGGTGTTCAGCCGTTAAAGGTGGTCAGTGAGGACCCTGACACTTTAAAAAAAGGAGGCACACTTACATATGTAGTGTGAGCTTGCAGGGGGTAAAAATTTCAAGTTTTTTGTTTGGCATCAGGTTTCGGCACTACTACAAAGGAGTGCCCTTCGTTGCTAATGAAGGGAGGAAATTGTCCATAACTTGAGGTATATTCCATGGAAGACTATGCTATTGATCTGCCAAGAACAAAATATGGCTAAGTTATGACATGCACCTTTTTCATCCCTAGGATGAATGATTTTCATCCATGATGTTGAACCCTAGAAGCAGGATGTGAAATTCGAAGGGGAAGAGTGCGGGTATCTTTTCGCAGCTGCTGCAGTGGTGTTGGCAGCACAGGATATCTGAGAAAGTTCCACCTACGCAAAGGGTATCAGCTTGCTTTTAAGAGAAATGTTAAGAGCTCCTGCTTGGCTTTCTGTGCAAGAAGAAGCGGTGCCGCCTTCTTCGTAAGCAATGATCAAACCTGAGGGATCAGGTTTGTGATAAGGGCGGTGCACCACTGCTGTCGCCATTGTCTTGATGAGCACATTAATGAGGAGATGGAGCGGCTCAGCAGGTGTTGGGGGATGAGAAATGCAGCTGGTGTGTATAGCGCCTCAGGTTGTCTGTGATCAAATCTTGTAGCTGCTGTCTGTTTTTGAGCTTTAGGACCAGATCACTTTGTAAGGGAATCAGCTTGCCTTAAAGAGCGACGTTAAGGGATCTGGCTTGGCATTCTGTGCAAGAGGAAGCGGTGCCGCCTTCTGGTGTGTATGGCGCTTAAGCTATCTATAATTAAGTTTTGTATCTGCTCTCTGTCTTAAGGGCTGTAGGACCAGATCACTTCATAGGGAAAAATGCACATGTAGAAGGATAGGGTAGAGGTTGGCAGGCACAAGGATGTGCCAGCAGCTGAAGCAGAGCCGTCATGCCTAATGAGGACTGGAATCACGATAAGAAGAAACGTCGGAAATGGCTGACGAGGGAGAGGACAAGGTGCCTTCTTGACAGGCAGACCCACCGCTTCAATGAGTATAAGACAGATAAGTTTGAAGAGTGGTTTTTTGGTGACTTAGAAATCGCTTTGTGAAGTTTGGACTGTCTCTTGTAGTAAGAGACACTGACATGTGAGGAAGAAAAAGAGCTTTGGAAATGGAATGAAGACACTGGACTTCAAACCAGGATGGACTGGAGATGGATGCACCTGCTGTTACATTGTACAGTAGGAAAATGAATGGAAACAGGGTTGATTCGTTGCTGGGACAGAATGGTTGCTGTTGTTGTATTCTTGTTCTTGTTTCAACGTCATGAGCTTGTACAAACAATCTAGCCTGGGATGTTGACACATTGCAGTCAATGTGGAACTAGCTTAGTAGGTAGAGGAAACCAGTGAGGTTAGATAGAACTGTTTGGAAACAACAAGAAGGGATGATGTGGATGGGGCAGAAAAACCAACATCTGTTTGGGTTTGGATCTGATTCTCAGGGTGCTCTCAGCATGTGAACCACTGAGGTTCACAGTTGATGGGAAAAAGAGAGCTGTCAGGGTGTGTAAATTGAGACCTGTAGAAGGGTTGAGAGCTGTCTTGGGCAAATGGCTACACCTGGGAAAAGGAGTGTGAAGCATCTGTCATTGGCAAGAGAGGGACTGATAAAAGGGGCTGATTATATCTTGTGTGACCAAGGTTGATTTCAATGCTGGGTGCACTGGATGCTTGGCTGAATGCGCATTGCATTGCATCATAGACATGCTACAGTGGAAAGAGTGAGGAACCTACTCACCCTGAAGAAAGAGAAGGGAGAGAGAAAAGGACAAAGGGAGAGAGCTGACCAGCAAGAGGGATGGAGAGGAATGGATGATTGGGGCGGTAAGATAAAGAAAGCATGAACCCATGAAGGGCCAAAACTGGTGGGCCTGCAACTCATGGCAGATCTGAGTTGCCTCCTTCCAAATCGTGATCTTATTACAAAGGGGATTCCACTTGTTGCTGACCAAGGGAGCTGCCCACAAGGGCAGTGGTCATCACTGACGTAGGGCTGGTTGCATCACTGAAGACAGCATGGTAACATGGCTGGTGCAGTGTACCAGGGAGAGGATGTCGTGTAGAAGTAGAACCACGGGTGAAAACAATACAGACTCCCCATCCATGTCTTCTCTTCCGCTGCGGCGTGGATGAGGATTGTGTGAACTCTGATCATGAAGGACGTGAGGGAAACCCACACCGAGTGACGAGGTTGGATCACCTGAGAGGGAGAGCTCCTTTCCTTCCCTCCAATTGACCTGGGGAGGAGCACAACTAGACTTGCACAGAAGGGGATTCACGCCCCTTCTTTTCACACTACACTGGTTTCCTCTTCAATTGGTGTTGCTGTCACTACACCACAACAGATACCTCTTACACAACTTAGGCTTTCCAGCCGCATCTCTGACTTGCTCCCACTCTGGGTGTGCAGCAAACAGAGTAGCTTCCTGCTCCTCATCCAGTCCTTCTCTCCAGTCATACTCTCTGACTCCTCGAGGTCTTCTCGTAGCAGGTACTCTACTAGATTTCTTTGTGGTAGTTTGTATCTCGTGTATCCCATTATGCACGGTTAATAACTGAGAATTCCAGTCATGGAATACCCTAGCCTGCTTCAGCCACGGACGTCCCAATAATAAGGAGTAAGCCTCCATGACTTCATCCACCTTCAACATAGTTACTGTGATCATAAAGATCATCTTCTGTATCTGTATCTTAACTCCTCTTATTATTCCCAATGACTATACACTTCTTTGATCTGCCATTGTTACTGTAAATGGGGCTGGTTTCATGTTACTTAGACCAAGCTTCTTTCTCAATTGGTCTGTCATGATATTTACTCCAAAAGCTCTATCTATCAGTACATCAGTTAGTTCTATGCTTCCAATTCTCAATTGGATTACTGGCATAGAATCATCAAAGTCCATGACTGTTTCTTGCCCTTCCGGCTTCACAGTATAACTGGTCACCTTGCTGTTCAGGTCTGTGTTTCCGGTCTCTTGGGCAATTCGATTGATTGCTTGATACAGCCTGTGTCTACAATAAGGTGCCACAGCCAATAGCTGTCCAATGGTAATTTCTGCTTTGGTCTGGCATATTACTTCAGCCAAAGTTTCTTCATTACTTTGCACGTCTGCATCTTCTCTCTTCCTTTCTTCTTCACTCCCTTCTTCTTCTCCATCAGAATCAGAGGAATCCGCCACAGGAATATCAGTACTCTTCTGCATTTTCCTTATGGTATCTGCCACTTCCTTGTGCAGTTCCTTCTCCTCTCTCCAAGCCCCATCATCTTCAGGTATATCACTGCCACCTTCATTATCATCATCTTCCTCAACTACCGGAGGTATTAATTTAGCTTTGCTTCTAGTTACTATCATTGTACTTACTTCTGGTACAACACATGGCCTAACCATGTGAGCTGCCACCACTGGGCCCTCATTCACAGGAGCTCTCATCTCATTCTGGTGTCTTATCCAGAATGAACAGGCTGCCTTGCGATGTCCTGGTTGATTACAATAGTAACATAGTTCTTCACCATTGGGTCCTCGCCCTTGGTCTGCTCTTGGATTATTTCTGTAATCCTGATTCCCGGGCTGGTAATTCCCCCTTGGATTACCCTGATAGTTGCCTCTGGAATTTCCCTGATAATTTCCTCTTGAATTACCTCTCCCTTCCATGCCATTGTTATAACCACCAGACCTACCATAGTGGTCCTGATCATTGTTTCTTCTTGGCTGGGGCTGCACCTGATGCACCCTTACTTGCCTAGGTTCTCTTGCAGCTGTCCTTCTGTTGTAGTAACAATTCTCAGTAGAATGGTTATCCATTTTACAGATAGTACAATGTTTCTCCTTCATGTGGCATTCTGTGGTGGTATGGCCTTCATTTTGGCACTTTGCACACATACACCCTTCCTCCAATGTGTTGCAGCCTCTGTGGCATATTTCTTCAAGATTTCTTCCAATCTTTTTTCATAATTATCCCTCTTCAACTTCTCCTTTCTCTTACTCTTCCTTTTTAGTTCTTGCTCTTCTTCTTCATCTGACTCCTCCTCAGAGTCTTCATCATCCTTTTTCTCTCTCCTGAGCATTCCCAATTGCTCAATTCTGTTTGCAGTTTCAAATGCCTCCTCCACTATATTATGGGGTAACATATCCACTTTCTTTTGCAACTCTGGTCTTAGTCCACTCACAAACCAAGTCTTCTGTAAACCGGGTGCTGGTACTGCAGCCAGCTTTTTCATCATCAATTCCATCTTTTCCATATACTCCTCAACAGTTTCATGCTTCTTTTGCTTTAACTGTTGTAAACTTCCATACACTTCATCCTCAGTTTTACTTGTCCTGAACCTATTTCGAAATGCTATATTCAAGCCATTCCAGGTTAGGAAATGATTATCAGGGAATCTTGCATACCATTCACTTGCTTTCTTTATAAGTGAACACGGAAACAGTCTCATCTTGGCATCATCGCCATTCTCATTGTTCACTATACACATGTGCTCAAATTGGCTAATGTGTACATCAGGATCCCCTTTTCCTGAATATATTGGAAAAGGTGGTTTTGCCCGTGTTGGTTGTAACGCCATCTGTGGCCCTACCTTCTGCCCACTGACAGGTGCTGGCACCCTTGCTGGTGCTGGTCCTTCTGGACCTGTTGTTTTTGTGGTGGATCTTCCACCAAGTGGTGGCCCTTGAGCACTCCCTGCTTCCGGCCCCACGATATTCACAGTATTCCTAGCTTCAGTTGCACTATTTCCCACACTCCCTGTCCCCCCAGAGCCAGATCCAGGCAGCCCGCCTGATCCCCCTGAGCCGACACCTTCGTTGGCCTGTGATCCAAGTGCTCCACTTGATCCAGGTCCAACGGGTTGGGATGTCCTGGTTGTAGTCTCAACCTCAGCTGTTGGGTCTACTTCTTCATATTTCTTCCTCTTCCAATTTCTTCTCTCTGTTTTCATCTCCAAGTTCTGCCCTTGGGTTTTCTTCTTCACTCATGTAACTCAACTGCAATGGTGTTGGAGAGTCTGAACTCTCCGTTGGCTCTGCCACATCCTCTCCTCCTTCTTCACCTTCCGCTTCAGAAACTGGAGTTCCTGCTTTTGGTGTTCAATGCCAACTCTTATCAAAGATTTCTGTCAAATCTTTTATCGAGGGATGTACCTCAGATCTTTCACCTCGTGATTGATCTTCTTCTCGTACCAATTCCCTTAATCTTTCTTGCAAAGAAACAGAAGGAGTGTCATTCAACTCTAGTTCTTCTGGTATGGGTGATGTACTCTTTGATTAATGGCGTGAGAGGTCCAGATGATTCCCCTATGTCTATTCCTCTCTCCCAAATATATGGATAATTAGCTTTCAGATAGCTTTCTCTTTTGCTGAATATCTCTGGCGTCTAGCTTCTCTTTCATCACTCATGTCCCATGTCTTTCATTTCTTTTAATGTGGCAGTAACCAAAACTCTCTTCTGTAATATCTCTCGTATATGCCTGGGTTTCTTTCAAGCTTCAATGCACTCTTGGTTATACTTGAAGTCTCCGTTACCATATAACCATATGGCAAACAAGTGAAAAGCTGTTCTTGGTGTGAGTTTGATCCACAAAATATCCTTTGGAATCTAATTCTTTACCAGTACAAGCTCTTCATGCATATGAGTATAAACATTCACTTTTCTTTCCTCCCAGCCTTCAAACTCTACTCGCTTAATGGATAGCAATGCTATCACATATACCAATGTTGGTAACCAACGCGCTCTTCCTCTACAGGCCACCTGATAAATCTTTATCACTCCTTTCTCCAGACCCCACTCTGGGTCAGCATCATGCACTCTCTTAAGAATGTTTTTTTTACAACCGTCCGGCAATTCCAAAAACCTCTGGAAGAATCGTTTGGACAATCTTTCCTTCTCAGTTTCACAAGGAATTTGATTCACATCAAATTCTTTAATTCTCCATCCACCATGATCCCACCAGATGCCTGTCACATCTGGTTGTTCATGACCCAGATCCCCAGTATGGTCGCCAAATGTCGCGCGGCTTTTACTCACCCATCCCTTCGCTATCCGAGGCGGAAACTCCAAGATAGAAGAGTTGGAAATCTCTAAGTACTCAGCCCGCTCAGAACAATCAGTCATGACCTACAGCTAGTGTATCATGGGGGGTTTCCTATTTGTTTCCCTTTTCACATTCATGTTAGCTACCTTACTATTGATAATTAAGTATCAGTTTGCTTCATCAATCTATCGGATTCCTTCAACTTATCCATTCATTCCACAGCTTCACTCAGATCTCTCTACACAGTGTGATTGTATCGTATAAGTATCAAATTATGATTTATCAGGTATCAGGCCGAAGCCATTGTGTCTCTAATCTGCTTTACAATATCACTACAGCTTTGCATATAACAAGCATCTGGTAATCATCTCTCCTCCTTCACCGTGCTCTCCATGCTTGCTCTCCGCCCGATCCCCTCTCTTCCCTCACCAAGAAGTCCTTCCCCTGATGTGCTTCCAGAATCATCCCTCCATTAAATCCCCCTACTCAGTCCTTGCTTCTCCCTTTATCTTCCTACCCGTGGCTCTAACCGTTTCCCTCACTAACCGTCGTCCGTGAACTAACATGTTCCATTTGCAGGTGTTGTTCCCCACAGTCGTTCCCTGTCCTGCTCTCCGTTCCCTATGATCGTGACAGCTGTGTCAAGCTGTGACTGGTTGTGTGAAACTGTGACGGGCTGTGACTGGCTGTGCGACTGTGTTTGGCTGTGTCGGGCTGTGACTGGCTGTGTGGCTGTGTCGGCTGTGACGGGCTGTGTAACCCCCCTCTGCAGTGCGCTGCTGTCACCCCTAAGGCTCCTGTTGGTCTCAGTCTGTGCTAAAATTAAGGGTACCCTACAAATCCCGTATAAGTGTCTAAGTCCCAGACAGTCCTCTAACACTCTTCCCAGACCCTCCACCAATTTGGGCCTAGTGGAAATTCCCTTTGGTAGATGGCAGTCCGGAATAACTCCCCACTCTTTGGTCGCTTTCCGGCTCGCTCGCTTACTCACTAGTTTTTGGTCACCAACGGGCTTGCACCGTTCTCGGGGTTACTACTCCCTATATATATTTCTGTGACTGTCCGCGGGGGTTTCACAAACAACCATGCCATTATATGGCGAAACCACACGAAGACCCTCGATTCCCGGTGATGAGTCGCGGTGAGTCTTGGCCCAGCCACCACGGCCCTATTGGAACGTGATGAATCCGAAGACTCCCCACGACTCCCACCACAAGGTCTCCGCCCCATGGTGAGTCCTATGCCATCCCCACCAAGTCCCACTAAGCTACCACCATCCCTTGTGGAGCCACCCCCACCGCAACCCGGTGTGCGGGGTTCCACCTAGTGAGCACTCGTCGTGGTGGATGAATTGGTGTGCGGGCATTTGAATTCAATGGAGGATGTTTTGAGCCAACCTTTGGATGATCATGCAGAAGAGGTACTTGTTCAAAGTGAATTGAGACATACTCTGGATGCTGTCATTGATGAGTTTGAACAAGAGAAAGATGGTTGGAAGGCGATAGTTCCATTTGTCGAAGTAGATGGGAAGACCATATTCAAGAGCACTTTGGTTAGCCAACTCAATGGCAACCCTACTCTATCCAAGGATAGATTGACACGAGTAAGAAGTGCATCAATGTTGTTTTGCCGAGAAAACAAACCAACTACCAGCAACAAAGCCACGAGCTTGGGATTAGGTTCGGATTGTGTTGTATTTTTTGTTGATGAGGAGACTGTGATCCAAACTACAAACAGGAAAGGCAGACCAGGGAAAACCTGCAGAGGAGCAACCAAAGGCACTTGGTATTTGGGCAAGGTTCAAAGAATGTGGAGGAAAATCAATAAGCGGTTTGTAGAGTGTAGGGATTCTGTTGATTTATTGGAGCGTCCTTCTCATATGGAGATTGGGTTAGCATGGTACCAAAAAGTTCAAGGAGGGGTCTATACGTACGATTTGACGGATAACATGATGGTTGATTTGGATTCCATTATCACGTTAGCATGTTTAAAGTACAATGTCAAGTCAAATACATATGTACTTGATGTAAATGACCAAAAAGTCTTTGACAACTTTATCAAAGGCAAATAATTTTTTAATTAATTAATTAGATTTTATTATGTTTTAAATGAATAAATTCGATATAATATAAAAACATACATATACATATTGGAGGGTATTTTTTAATGATGGAAAATGGGAATATACATACAGAAGGGGGTACTTTTTAAAAATTATAAATTTTTGTATATTTACACGAGGGGGTTTTATAATCTTCAAAAAGTATGTACAGAGGGGGGTATAAACCTATCCAAGGACCCGTATACATGGGTTTTTTTTTATTAGGCGGCGAACGCACGTGATACACACAGTTTATAAAGAGTGCACCCAGGGCCACATGTGCACAAACCACTTAAAACATTTTCATGTATCACCACAAGAGTGGTACCAGTCACTGAGGTGTCTTTAACCACTCACAATCTACTACCGTCCAAGTGATACCAATCACTGCGGTGTCTTTAATAAATCACTATGTATTACTGTCCAAGTGATACTAATCACTGAGGTGTCTTTAACCCAATAACATTCTAGAACTAACATGAGATACTGAAGACCTGGCTATGTTGGCTACCTACATTCAAACGACATTTGTACAACCAATCGCTATTCCAGTTGAGGAAAGTGATTCAGAGGGTGACGAATATGTTTCAGATCAGAATAAAGTTTATTGTTGGAATCATTTGTTCAATAGCATCATCCTACAATGGTCTGGACACTTGTCTGTTTTTCAAAGTTTGTCACAGGTGCACAAACCACTTAAAGTTTTTCATGTATCACCACAAAAGGGGTACCAATCACTGTTGTGTAGGCAACCACTCATGAGCGACCACTAGAATAGTGGTTCCAATTACTGCAGTGCCTTTCACCACCCACTATCTACCACTGTCAAAGTGATACAAATCAATGAGGTGTCTTTAACCACTCAAGATCAACGTGCATTGTCCTGTCCACGTGGAATATTATAATTATTACTTAAAATAGATTTCCAAATCATAAATCATAAATAAAATTTGAATTATTACACGTGGAGTAGCAAGTGGTTTCAACCACTTCCCATCACTGAGGTGTCTATAACCACTCACAATGTACCACTCCACCCGTCCACGTGGAATATTATATTTATTAACTAAAATATATTACAAAAAAAAAAAACAGATTATTACACGTGGACTACTGAGTGGTTGAAACCACTTCCAACCACTGTCTGTGATGCCACCATAGCATTTTATCGGGATTAACCACTGGTAAGTGGTTACTAGTGGTTTATAGAGTGGGAAAAGACAGTAGTGGTTAAAGGGCCAGTGGTTATTCCCCGTTTTCCTTCTAGTGATGGGCAGATTCAAAACTAGCTGAATATACATTGATATCATCGATATAAATTAAGGCACGCTGCCAGCGAAGATTATCCAAGACAATGTCCATGAGGCGTTGGAATGTAGAGGTGGCATTGCATAAACCAAAGGGCATGGTTTCATATTGGTATTTGCCCATGCAACACACAAATGAAGTCTTTTCTTTGGTTTGCTTTTGTTAGAGGAACTTGCCAAAAACTAGATGCAACATCAAGAGAGGAGAAGATTGTAGCACCATGCAATTGATCCAAGGTTTCATTTATCCTGGGTCTACAGAGGGTAGACATCTTTCTTGGTGATGTCATTCAGTTTCCTAAAGTCAACACAAAGTGGGTAGTGCCGTCTTTCTTACCAACCAGGACAATTGGACTAGCCCAAGGAGAAACTGATGGCTTAATAACACCAGCATCTAGCATTTTCTGGACTTCTTCTTGAACTATAGCACACTCTTTGACACTCTTTTGGTAAGCAAATCGCTTAATAGGAAGTCATTCAAGTACAATGTCATGTTGAAGGATGGGAATATGCCCCAAATCAGTAGAGTGAAGATATCTAGATTCTTAGCAACAAGCATTTCCACTATTTTCTTTTGACATGAGGAGAAGGTGGTGTCTAATTTGATTTCAGACAACACTTTGGTGAGGGCAGTCCTACTTTCAAGACTCAGATCAGGAATATGTGGTGGTACCATTGCATCAAAGACAACATCCATAGGGCTATGTTGAATGCCAATGGCTTCTAGCCCAAAGCCAGCTTGTACTTGTTGTATTTCAGCAATGGGTAGGGCACTGATGCGAGCCAGGACCTGCCCCTTCGTATTAGTCACATGAAAGAGCTGAGGATTAGCAATTAAAATCTTGACTTCCTGCCTATAACCTCTATCTATGACACCGATAGCCACCAAGCAAACTTGTTTGAGTGAATCTCCTTCCAACCCTCAACTTCTAGAAAATGAACAGCTGGATACAGGAAGGCGACGCCAGATTTAACCTTTTTCTGGGTCATAGCAGGAATGGTGATGTTGACAGGCGCACGAATCAATGTAGAATTTTTGGGAATAGCTATAGGCACCCCTGTCCTTCCACCAGCACTAGAGGAACCTGCCATTGATACAAAAGCTGAAGATCAAACTGAAATTTGTAAAGTTCATTCCAATTAAGGTTGGAGTGAGAGTTTTGTTGTACCTCTTTGACCAGGGCCTGCACTCTAGAGAGATTGGCTATAACTGACCTAGCTTTCAGTTTCACTGCCTTCAAGGGTACCACTATCTCATGGCCCTCACCATTGTTAAAGTGAACGGAATAATTTGCTAGATTCATGGTAGTACCAGCTCCAATCATCCAGTCAAGGCCTAGCAAGAAAGAGGCCTGGCAGGTCACCGCAACCTCTTTCTTGTGAATCTTGATGGGTGCAGTGACTAGACCCAGCCAAGCTCATATTTGGATCCATCTGCAATGAATACCTCAATACCAGATGCATGACATAGCTTAAGACCAAGAACCCTCACAACATTCAAAAGTATAGCAGATAATATAGTACATCATGTGTCAACCATGCAGGGAAAGCTTAGCTCATGGATATGGAATTGGGCCATGAGGGGGCTGTTCTGCTGGCCAGCAATCTACCTGCTGAGAGGACAATGCAAGGCTTTGAAGTTAGTGGACTTGAAACATATCACTCTATTCACATCGCCCACACCCACCCTTTCTGGTTTATACACCTAATTCCGGACCCTACGGCACCACGACCCATACGCAATTTCTTGGCCACCCTCACCCGTGAAGCAAACAAACAAGCCACAACCTCTATCAGTCATACCAAAATATATATTAAAAAATTGACCCAAACCGAAGTATTAGACCACAAACTTTCGAACCACTTCTGGCAAATCAAAGCTACCATTAACACACAATTCCGCCAGACACTCAAATTTAGATACGCCCAATACATGGGTCACCAACGCAAACACATTTTCTGGCCACATCTCTTCGATCACTTTACTGCCTACTATGCTCCACAAACCACAATGCACGTGATACCTGGGCGCACCTCCTGAGCCAATACACACACCCGGTCTTCCATGGTCTTCATATCACTCGACACAACCAAGCAGTCTGGTATCTCCACAAACTATTCACAAAACGAGCCCAATCCCGATGGTTCACACTCATTAACACTGGTATCTTCTAGGGGAGGCCACCAGACCACACTGTACCGTCATGGCTTATGCCCGAACTTACTCATTATCCAGGGACTACCTCACCACCTATCTCACCATCCCCACAATTCATCGTCCACTTTATTGAGTTTACATTCTGCCATGATCGATACCCCAACGATTCAATCTTAGAAAAACGACACTCATTTTTGCAATTCGTCGACAGAGATGGAAGATTGGCTCACTCACAGTCGTCATTGCCGGAACCCGGGGCGGCATACAGAATGCCAGTATCAATGATTTATATGATAATTTCAAAATACCCATTCTCCCAATTCATCAATGCTTAAAAGCAATCCTCCTTACAACACTCCGCTCTCTTATAGCCATTATCACCAACCACTCTAGGTCCCTCCACTCTAGGTCCCTCTGGAAACCCAGGGGAGTTCATAACAATTTTCCTCCCTCCCTCTCCTCGGTTACCTAGTATCGAGACATCTCCTTTTATAAGGCGCACCTCCGAACAAGGGGAGGTCACTTACAAATTTTACTATTTGACGAGAAAAATATAGGGTGTCGGAAATTATGAGATTTTTTTTTTAAAAACACATTTAGAAATACTGTAAAGTACCAATATATTGGTGACTTCACATTTATATTAAAATAAGTTCCAAATTATAATAGTATTTCCAAAAATATTAAAACTAATATAAGGTAAAGAGAAATTAAAGGGACACGGTTCGTTCAAGTGACAAGCAGTTCGAGAGTAAAGGAGAGTTGATCAAGAGCAAACAAGTTTCTAGTAGTTTTTCCCCTCCTTTAAACTAAAGATACCTCAAGTCCTTTAAACTACTCTTAGGAAGGGGGCAAGAGGTCCACCATCTACCAACCTTACCTTTCTTATTCCGATCCAAATTATTTCGTCCACAGAAAAGACTCTTGCCGTCGTTGGCATAAGTAAGACCACTTCGCCTTGCGACTACAGCCCCCTTTCGGAGGCTTGGGGAGGTCACTCCCCATCTAATTTTCCATACAGAGACATACAGGCATTTTTTATGGGGTGTTAGTTTTATTTTTCTGAATTTTTGGCCACTATTTTATTACATATTGTTGTAATATGGCGTGATGCATTGATTTGCTGTCAGTCAAGCCATCTTAAGATTTACTTTTGCTAACATAGTTTTGTCATTGACAAAATGATGACGCTGAGCCCAGTTCTGGAGGATGAGCCAACGAGAATGTACCTGTAACATGCAGTCGCTCTCTGCAGGGTGCATGAAGTCTCAACGACAGCAAACTTCATATCCATATTCAAGTTGCACAAGAATTCCCCAAACTGGCAAGATCTAGAAGATAGTTTGGCAACGCAGTCCAGAGGCCTCAGGAGGTTTGAACAAGGTCTTTTCAGGATGTCCAATTGAAGTTGGGATTATCCAAATGCTGTATGTAACAAGTCAGGAGATACCTTCATGCTTATCATCAAGATAGCTACTGTTACAATTCTCAGGCACACCATTCTCATCAGCAATAACTTTAAAGAGTCTGAAGTTTATCAAAACCTTCTCCCATGTTATATTCTGGATAGGGCTGAGTGGTCAACTGAGGGATCGGATGATAGGGCAAGCTTTGGTTCATGTGTCCAAGAAGAATAGATCCATGAGCAGGGTAGCAGGGAACTGTGGCCCGAGTGTGAGCAGTAGCAATACTAGCAGTATGTATATGATTAACAGCAGATGCAGAAACATGACTCAAACTACTACTAGCTGACCCAATAGCAGTAGAAGGTGGCAGACTTGCATGTGATGCCACCAGGCCCATTGAGAGGGCATGTGATAGTACTCTTTGCTGAGCAGCAGGATAGGCTGATTGTAAGTGGTTTTGTGGCACTCCACTCATGGGAGGAATTGGTACCACTCCCATTGTTTGAACTGTTCTGGACCCTACATTGCTGATATGACCAACGTACATGCCTACAGATTGAATGGCTGCAACCTGTGGTGGCCTTCCCATTTGTTGGACGGGGAGAGCACCCCCACATGGGTGCTGGCTGGTACTAGGGGTCTGACCAATAAATGAGCTGGAGGGCACTTGTATCACTTCCCCTCAACCCACAATAGAAGTAGAATTTTAACGAAAAAACACTACCCAAATGCAAACCCGAACTCACAGGCGACGAAGTCCCTCCCCCGAGAGTGGGATTAGGGAGACCCATCACAAGAACATGCATCACATTAGAGCCCACATTAGTAACCGGGGCTGGCGTACCCACTCATAGTAGCCCGAATGTCCGAGACCGACGTGGCCACTCAGGATGGGAGGGAGCGTTGCCAATACCCGTCACCTGACTCTGCGACTGTGCTGTGGGTTCACCACGCCCAGCCTCCCCGACTTCATCATTCTGAACATAAATTAGAAAATCCGTTGGGTTGGCTACCCCCAGAGCACTCGGGTGGAACAACAGAACCCTCACCCCTCAATCTCGTAACAACACCATCATGCGAGGGTCTAAAACCTCGCCAGTGTTCAGATTCATCATTGGTCAAGACCTGCCTGTAGGTTGTCCGACCCCTCGCTCATCTCAGGGACACCTTCATCAAGCGGCTCCCTTGAACTATCCATGTGCCTGTCTACCAGATCGCAACCAAGCCTTTAGTGTTCTTGGCCCAAAAACATACACGGGCAGTGTCACCCTAGCTTCTAGCCACATTCGTGCGAGGACGCTCGACACAGGGTAGTTATCAAGCCTTAAAAGGCACACTGGTGAACCACCTGTTGGGTCGCAAATGTAGCACCCACACCCAGAATCAGTATGTCAGACGCATGCACGATCAGGGCTCCACCCCTTAAAGCCATGGAGCAGTTGAGAGTGCGTGGGTGCCGACGTGCAGAGCTGAAGGTGAAATCTCAAAGCTCTTAACACCAAGGACCCCGTGCCCTGTAATATCAGTGAAAGCCAGTTCTGCCCCGATAGGCCAGGGCCAGGGCCAAGGTGAAGTTCTGAACCTCGAATACCAGAGAGAGGTAGATACAATCCAAGTTCAAGCCAGGAACTTAGCTCGCGGTGATGCAGAAAGCGTGATTTGATCACACCTACATGCAAGTGCTCAGAGTTGCGCAGGTCCAACTCCTTCGAGCAATCTGCCTATCTCTAGAACTAGGCAGATTGCTCGGAAGAAGTTGAAACTAGATACTACCACACAGGCCTCAAGTGATGGCCTCACAAACAAAGAATTGTGGTGTCTGAACAATGCATCAAAGTCTTTCTCAACATCTTTTTCTATCCTTCCAAACCAAAGACAGTCTTCCTCACTAGCTTCACAAAGCAAATCATCATTTTATTGCGACAGCTCAATCTCTCATTCAAGTTCTGCCGCCTATCGTCTGTCACTAAAGTACTCAGGACCAGGATCCACAAAATTGTCAAAGTTGTAGTACTCCGGATCACAGCTATTTAAGGAGCTGTTGGACTTTTCGGGACTTAAAACCAAACTTCAGCCTCAACTAGGTTAGCATAATCACTAGAACCACGAAAGTCCAAAGGAACAACAAGATCTGGAGCATTAGTGTTGGGCTCAGGCAACGGCAACGCTGGCAAGGCAACAATGCCAGGCAACGCGCTATCAGTCTGGTCAGTATCAGCAGGATTGGCAGCAGAAGGAGTATCAACAACAGGGTTAGTCTCAATCGCAAACACTCAGTTAATCTGTACAGAAACACTCTCTCCCTCTCTGCGAGCTATACAAGTAAGGTCATGTACTGCAGCCATTTCCTGCAAACACAACACAAGACACAGCGTGAGAAAGCAAGATCATGGCAGCAAGGAAAAATGCGGCAAGGTGACGAGCCGCCATTGATAAGACTGATTACCGAAGCACTATGCAGCAGGGATTAGTGCAGATCCCCCAAAAAGACCTAACTAAGCCTGACAGAGCGGGCAGGAGCCACCAAACGCCTGTACGCTACCCGACTTCTCTCCACCACAAAACGAGCCTGAAGCATATACTCATTTCCTCTCAAGAAGCAACTTTTCACAACGAAGGGGCAAGTAAGAAGAGCGAGCGATGCGTGAGAGGAGTATCAACACAGGGATCTGACACAAATGAACTCTCATCCATTGCCTGTTCACCAATTACACATATACACTAACACCTAAGTATACCGCACAGGTCAGGGTGCCGTCTTTATACAAAAAGCCCGAACTTCTGCTGCCTGCCGCGTGGCCAGGCGTGACAGGTCAGGCCCGCGGCGCCTTTTCATAGCCCTAGATTTAATGAAGGGCCAGGATGAGGCCACCATCCTAAACTAACCCTAGCTGAACTATCATTGTAACAGTTTAACGGTACTTTAAGCCGAAAAAATTATACGATGAATGAGTATCGCCGCTTTGGATGAATAGGGAGATTTCTAGGTTAGGAGAGAATAGGCCTTCACACATCTACACATAGTTTCCTCTATACTAAGGTCAAGGTATAGCATGAAGATGCCTAATGTGAGAAATGGTTTAAGAAACGTGCCTAAGCAGTCTGTTTGGTTTAAATAATTATTAGGCACAAAAATGCCTAAACGGTTTTCCAGGGACAGTAACTGCATTCCGACCTGCACCTAAAATTTCATGGCATTTTGATGTCGGTGTTGGAATCTTATAATTTTTTTGTGAGCATAACAAGTTTCTGCAACCTCTGCAGAGTATACAAATCTGTTCCAGATTCCTGAATGGCTACTTGGCTGCATGAGCTTGGGAAAAGCTTTGGTGTGTTGTCTGCAAGACTGGAGGTCCTAATGTTGTCAAACAATGGATTTTGTAATGGATCTTCCTAAATTTTGTAATGAATCCATCCCTATGGATTCTCGGCCTTTGAATTTTGACCATACCTCCTGAGCATGAATACCATTAGCCTTCCAGTGCGCACAACTTATGAACCATCCCGGAGCACTTTGCTGGAGCACCCATTTTTTGAGTGCTTTGTAGTTCATCTAAGGATTTCAGCTTCCATGGTGGGACAGCCACCTGGGAGACATAGCTTAACTATTAGCAGGCCAGATGTTGCTGGTCACCTTCCAAAAGATATGACAACGAGATTGATACTTGATGTGGTCGCTGTGTCCGTAAGTGAATGAAAAAGAATTAAAAGATGCACAACACCAGCTGCATCAGCCAATCCTGGGCTATAAGGACCAGGGTCTATTACATGTATAACTGCATATCCTAACAAGCAAAAACCTGTAAGTGTTCATTAGCAGTTTGAATCTGCCCTGATCTTGCCACCTGGACCTCCCAATGAAGCATACCAAAGCAAATATCACTCCAGAGATGAGGAAGTAGAACTCTGACAACGTTCTTACTTCTTCCCTGCTACTGCTGCTACCCTCTGCACCTGTCCACATTCCATGTGGGAAGAGCTCAATTTTCTGGTGATTGGATTGTTTGTCGTGGTCATGAAATTGTTTCAGCAACCCTGGGTCCTGGATGGTGGACCTACTTGTGCCAGCAGTAGCCAATGCCTGATAATCAAGACCTCTCCGTGGGATCCTCTGTAAGGCTGTAGGAAGGTTCACTAATAGTGACAAAAACAGTGCCGACCAATTCTGTATGACACTCTGCATCGCCCTCCAGCAACACTATCACCCATTACTAAAGCACAAGCTTCTGCAAACCCCCACCACAATCCAACGACCACCTATGCAGTGCAACAGATATAACCTCAAGTACAAAACTCCACAATCAGAGAGTGAAAGGTGAAGACCTCTAAATTCGCAGGAGTGATAGGGTTGAACATTCGGAAGCAATCCTCACTGCTTGCCTCTGTGTCCCCGTAAATCTGATGCACACAACCCCAATATTGACGTATCTGTATGATGTTGTGGAACAGATGATGGATCTCACAGTAACATCAATCTCAGTAACATTCTTCCATCAGCATGAACAGAAGGGGATTTTCTAGTAGCTAAGCTTGAAAGCATAAAAGCCATGTTGGAGGATACCTCAAAGGTCAATGCAACTGGCACTCTCAATGCGTCATACATGTAATCAGTTGCTGTGCCATGCGCTAAATACCTGCAAATGTGTAAGAGTTGTGAGAGTGAGAGTTGAATACAACAAAACCCAAACGCACTTTCTGAAATGGCATGGTTCGGCTGTTAAACGCTAAAAGCATCCATCAGGTTCTCCAGTATAGACACTGCGGACACATTTTGCTAGGCAAGACTAGAAAATGAGGACCCTATGACGTGGTCTCCATGCTCCACATCATAGCATCTAATCAGCACACTTAATTTTGCCTCTCTGCTCACATGCCATAACCACTGTAAGAGCACAGTATAAGGTTGGTAAGAAGAGAGACAGACCCAACAGAGCTACCACCTGATCCGACCACACAGCTGTTGTTACAGTGCAATCTGTTAAGGGTTTGCAGCAGAACCTGCATCGCCTCTGCTCCACCATCATTGGGCACCATCTTTCTGTGGTCATAAGGCATAAACAATGCCTTCCAATTCCCAGTCTCAGCAGGTAAGCTGTGGTTTCCTAGCACTTAGTACGAGTTGATCATAAGGTAACTGGGTGTGATTTTATAATGGACAACCCTTCTTTTCACTGTAATGTACAGACAATGCCCAACCTCTCTAATGCCAGACAGACTGTCCACTGGGGTTCACACACAGGGTGAGTGTCACCAAGATGGACATCAGTTGCAAGGTGAACCCTCGTGGCAAGTTAGGTTTCTTGGCCCTGACACCTGCCTGGGCACCAACTGGCAATAGCATTTCCAGTACTTGCTGAGGAGTTAGGCAAGGCCATGCAGTAGTGGATCTGAAATGGTACCATGAGTCGATAGCAGACAGGTAGGCAGTGAATTGCAGTCAATGAATAGCTGCACTATGTACAAACGTCTCTAGCAGGCAGATCAACAACAGACTGAGTGAATGAACTGGGCCCCTGAGTGAGAGATTGATATCCACCGAAGGCATTTTGTGCACAGTCTATCCAGGGGATTCACTGCCATCACCTTCCAGCATGTATCATGATGTTTAGCATTCAATAAGTTCCCTTACTAATCCCCTGCAAGTAGAATGGCTCCATGCCTGACATCAGGCATGATCATATGTGCTTAAAACCTCATGGTTACAGCGAAATTTCCCAAGGTGCTGGATATAATCCCTGCACTAACACAGTTACTACAGCACCAGAGAAGATAAATAGCTTAAGAAGAACTGAGATGCAAGGACATAGGTCATACTGTCATCTGTGTCACGTGCCGCCACTTGCAGATCAAATTGATTCGAGTTTTAGCTTTTTCTATTTGCAAGGACACTGAATGGGACTACCTCCATGCCAGAGTGGACATTCACCCATAGATGAGGCTTGAACGAACTGGCAAGTTGCTGTAGAATTCGCGTCTCAGGCTCGCTAAATGCTGTTGTTCCTGGAAATTCTTCCTTTGGATCATAATCCTGCCCAGAAAAAATAAACTTCTCTTCACATCCCGTCTTTGAAAGCAAGAAGCAGACACTCAAACTGTGTTCCTCTAATGTGATGCCCGCTTTACTGTCACAGGACGCTACTGAGCTCACAGAAACACCTGTAGCTTGCAAGCTCAAGTAATTGGGCAGGCAGCGTCATTTCGCTTGGAAACCAATGTAACTTTGGATAATCAAACTGCTCCCCTCCTCAAAGCAGTGATCACAAATGAAAGGTGACAGGGACCTGTCTTTCAAAGCTTGGCTGAAACAATGCAGGACTCAAACATGAGGTAGTATTACACCGCACAAAAACAGAGCATGAGAAGCTCCGAGGGAATACCTTCTCCTTCTTGCCCCAATCGATGCCCCAATTCCGATTGGGGTCCACGCCTCTGCCTGCATCCCACTATCCACACTCAGCTCTTGACCGGAGCACCTGACTTGAACTGGTAAGGTGAAAAAAAATGAGAAGAGTTGCAAATGTTTCCTACGCATATTTCCGGCCAAGATATTACTCCTTTACTCCTGGTGTACTCCGACAATCCGAGAACCTGTAAGACTGGCCTCACAACTGCGAAGACATCGGCAAGAGCAGTCTTCCAAGAGCCTAGCAAGACAGTCTACATCTCCTGCAAACACTCACAAGAGATGCACACCAATACATGATGCAACTATCCTACAGACCATTTTTTCTTTCACAAAGGTCCCCAGCCTCCACTTTCTTGCGCCCATTCACATTCTCCAGTGGTATTATCTGCACAAGGATGAACAGAAGGCACAGAGATCCATGCCCACATTACCAAAAGCACACTTCACCTAAGCATAGCAAACCTACTGGTAAAAGCAAGGATACACAGGGTGCATGTTTTAGTCCTGATTCATACATCTTGCTATCAGCAGACATGGTCTTCCACAGGTCATAGAGGATTTTTAAGAGAATTCCTTTGTATTTTAGTTAGGTTATTTCCTGGAATCAAATTAGCTTCACAGTCACGTAATGAGGGTTACATTCTGTAACAGACTTGGCAGCAAGGCAAGTTGATTACATGAGATTATTTAAAAGAATATCCTTTATGCTGGATAAGCAACCCACGTGCGGTTCTTCACTGGTTCTCGCCCCTGCCCCTCGGGCTCCGCCCTCGTGGCAAGGGGCTCATCCATGAAACGCCTCACGTGGTTTGCTTACCCTTCACATATCACCCCAAATGATGGGGAGGTAACCAGGTACTAGGTGACAGGTGTCCATTGACATTTACCATGGCCCAAATTCGTCAGTAGATGAAACCAGCTAACAGGTGACTTCGACTACATGGGGTGACCTCCAGGATAATATGAAAATGTGGAACTGAACGGCCAGTGCCCTAACTTCTGGCCTGTCTGCTGGAAGCTTAACAAAGGAGTAATTTGAGAATACAGGCACCTTGATAACAGTCTGAGGAAGAAGAAGAAACAGGGATGCAGTAGCCTGTGTCCCAAGCGAATATTCACCACCCAGCATGCTCAAAAATCGTAGTGCCACCTCTGATGTCACTAGCTCCCTCCCATGCTGACCGAAGTCCTGAGCACCACCAGTTGCCCTTAGAATCACTTTGACCCCCATACTCAAGTTGATGCTGCAGGTCCATGGCCTTTGAGAAATTATAAGAAGCTCTGGCACAGTGCATAAACTTCACTTCTAGTTTATTTGTCGTTTTTCTTTTCTGTAATTCTAGTTTCTTCAGGCTGGTTATTTAGTTCTTTGAATTGGCCAAGAAGCAATGTTATATAAAGGGCAATTGGTAACCAATTTGAGTGATGGTTGTAGAAGACTACCAACAAGATCCGCAAGCTGCCATTAGGACTGACTTCTCTACCACCTGGCACCACCGTCACCACACTTATCTCAGTGGAATAGCCATCTGAGTCTGACTGCAACACATCCAGCTGCTTTGCACCCCATACCCCACCCATACACCATGAGACTATTTCACATACAGCCACAGGGCTACTAGATCCTGCCAACCAATGCTTTATTAATTACTGGAAGTAACATTCTGTAATTTACCAAAACTTTACAATACAACCAGAACCTGAGGTTGTGTGCATTGTTGGACGCAAGCAATAGGAAGGTGAGGATGATACACTCATGATCTGTGGATGCCGCTCCACCATGCGGCTCACTTCTTTCAGCAATGCATCACTGCTCCCCAATACACCCTCAGTCTTGCACCTTTTGACCTCAGACATGGTATGATATGCAAATCCCTTCAGTTATCTTTTTTCCAGCAAGAAATCACCATGCCAGAAAAAAAAGGACAAATTGTTCAGTTTTGATCTCACAAGGCTTGTCTGTCAAGTACCAAGGTCTTTATGAAACTACAATGGCTGTTGACAGGCACAATTTGTCCGAGCACAACGTGATTGTGTGCACACTAAAGTGGGAAAGCTCACAAGACTAACCAATATACAATATTCCCAAAAAACTCCATGCCCTCTACAAGAAAGCCAAAGTGAAGGAGCACTTCCAATAAAAGCTGGTGATTGTAAAACAAACAAGGTTCACAGAATTCTCAGGCAAATCGGGATTTCAGGATGTGTGCAAGGTGGAAATGGACCTGCGGTGGTAGACATTGTAGTCGGGAAGCGTCACGTTGACCGTAGCAGAATTCTCCACAATGTTGCCCCGCAGCTACAAAACGACAATTTAGTCGATTTAGGCCATGCCTACGGGGTCGACCGTCGGTGGAAATGCTGAACTCAGAGCTACATGCAACTAAACATCATACATGTTCATCTGCTTTGTTGAACAAAGAAGACGATGAGAACAATTCAGAAGGAAAACAGCGTACCAGGAGAGCACTGGGTGGAAGAGAGCTGACAAGTTGGGGCAGCAAGGCGATCATAAGTGATAGGGTAAAGACGTGGGCCATATTTGTGGGCATCATATCCCTGGCCTTAGTTCCATGAACTGTAAATATCCTCGACCCTCTGAACCTTTTCATTTCCTCCAAAACAACCACCCTAGCCACTTCTTCAATCACCATCATCGTCATCCATCGTTGGGGCAGATGCTCACCGTACCCTTGCTGGCGGTTGGTGAGATACTTCTTGCCTACACTGGTTCAGACGTACACTCCAAAGCTGGATTCTTCCGTCTGTTCCCAGAATGCAAACGACAACCGTCTTGTCCTAAAGTCCCAGTTTTCACACGAAACTAAAGATCCGGGAGTTGTGAACTTCCCATTCAAACTTCCTAGACAGTCGTTTTATAATTTAGGTTTCTTTGCGACTGCAAATTCTTCGGATGGCAGATCACGGCAGTCAAACATTCTTGGGCAGTACTTTCATATCAAAGAGTGGCACTCTGAATGTTGGAATAGTGCCATGACTGGAAATCATCCGAAATCCCTCGGAGGGAATGTTGAACAGAATCTTTCTAAACCACCCTTCATCATCCCCTGACATTCGAGGTCTAAGCTATGGTGGGTTTGTCCCGGGAACACTGGAAATCGGACTTGTGGGTTGCAAAGACAAAGAAAGAAAGAAGTTAGGTTGCTGCTTTCATGCCTTGATAGAGCGAACAAGTGAGAAGCCATGCTTTTGCAGGTGGGCGTGATCGTCTGTAATATAAGTTTTTCTCCTGTCTCTTTCTTGTCTGTCAAGTAGCTGTCATTGCCGTAAGCAGAATTGCAACCAACTGATATGGAATTGAAACCAGAAGCGGTAAGAGGGGTCAGTGATGATGATATCTTGTCTTCAGTCGCTAATGTGACACACGATCGTTTCACAGGTGGATGTAAAGCAGAAATTGAATCCATGGGACTGGAGCACTTGCAAGGTGCCCATCGCGGCTGGAGATGGACAGAAGTCACTGCGCTGGCTCGGCTTTGCCGCATGTGCGCGTATGGCTTTTGAAGCTGGTGAGTTCCTCGATCTCCTGGAAATAGTCGAGTGTGGAGCCTGAATTGGGGAGAGCTGTACTGTTGAAGGAACTATGTCGTATAAAGTCGCACGAGTACGAGAGGGCTACCATC
This sequence comes from Takakia lepidozioides, assembly GCA_030704615.1. Taxonomy (NCBI): domain Eukaryota; kingdom Viridiplantae; phylum Streptophyta; class Takakiopsida; order Takakiales; family Takakiaceae; genus Takakia; species Takakia lepidozioides. Next base: position 38,961,938 of record CM060732.1, on the reverse strand, counting down.
GTGAGAAAGTTGGACACAAAGAATTGCAGATACAAAGAAGGGAATGATTGCAAAGGACGAGAATTATGGCAGGGATTGGAGAACCTCGCGCGGTTCTGGTGGTTGTTTGTAATTTATGGATTAGCACTATCTTCTACGATATGAAACCTCTTCTTCATGGTAAGGGACTTAGAGGATTACTTCCAATGTCACACCAAGAATAATTTCCAGGCAATGTTTGAAGACATCTAGATATTGAATTTAAATGGATTTTAGGCACATTGTTGCCCTATCTGCAGGAGAGGTGCCAGCAAAGTATGTTCCGCAAGGCATCAAGTTTGAGGTAGCTTATCTCACAGAATAAGGCATCCCTTGCTTGGAGAGTGACCAATAGAACTGTACACTGTAACTGATTTATCAAGCACACTGACTCTGCCAGGTGAGCAGAAGTGTTTTTCAAGAGTCAACATTTCGCATTGATTCAAATGGGTCATTGCTAACATAACCTTCAAGACTTCTGGTTTCCTATAATAGCCTCACTAGTTTTACAGTTTGTAAGATCACCATAATGAAAACCAAAGAGGTCAAGTTATTGATTGATGATGGTTTTATGAGTTATTTGGAAGAAAAATTCAACTTTTCTCACAAGTAGAGAGTGTGTGTTAGTTAAGAGATAAGGCTGGAGAAACAATATCTAAAACTGCAGAAGACATGCATTGGACCACCCCCACATTAATTGCACATGCTCTGCATTCAGACGTGCACTGAGCTCTCTTCTTCTCTATAGATTGTGGGTAAGCACAGGTGCACTCTCATGGGAGACGCTGGGATGATGAGAGCTTAGATCACCCATTATTTGTCACTGGAATATATTTCCCTTGTGCAATCTAAGGTGTTGGTGGGTATGGTTGTGCATTGGAAAGGGTAAACTGCTGGACATCGACAAAAAGATACAAGAGGCATGCAAAGATGGTGACCAGTTGATAGTTGAGTTTTCTGGTTGGGCTCCTAACACTTTCCATTCCCTGTGCAATTTTTACTGAGTACTAAGTCTTGCCTTTCTACTGCCCCGAAACTTCCTATAAGATGTCATCTCTTGCGTTAGTAATGAATCTTTCTTCTGATTCAGATGTTATTATGTCCATTGGAATCTGACAGTACATGTATTACAGTATGTAACATGAAGTATTATTTCAGGTGGCCCAAAAGCTTATACCTTGCGCTGGGAAGGAAGGCCACCTTCTCCAACTCAAGGAAAGCTTCTGAAGAAATATAGATCATCCCTCCCGAGAGGTAGTTACAGTCTCCCTCTTTCCTGTTTAAACCTGTTTGTGCTGGAACTTCCCCGGTTATGGTGTAGCAGCGCCTCACTGCTTCTGCTGTGCAAGCCCCTACTCTAATCTGCTTTGGAAGGGGTGTGTATGTTTTTGCCATAATGCCAGGGTTAATGGTATCACCCATTTCATTCGTATATTTTGGGCCTATTGTTCAGTTAAAGCTCAGTTGTCTGGTGAGTCATATGGATTGGACCGAGTCATTTTCTTATGCTACCAAGCATTTTCCTTTCGAATGTCCTAACGAAAACTAAGAGTTTGCTTTTAGGTCATAGAGTCACCACAAGACTCCCTGCTCAAACCTGTGAATTTATGAATTTGCCACGTTCAAAGTGTTGTCAGTAAAGAATCTATGTCTTTTCTTAGTCTGGGGCTCTACCTTGAAGCCTAGTTCGAACCACATATTTTTGCACAGGCAGAAGGCAGTTGTCCTTCAGTCAATATTCTTTCATGTTTGTGGGCAGTAGAAAGATGTGGTGGGGCTTTTGTCCAACAGATCTGAAGAGTGGATCACTTGCTGAACAAGGGGCTTGAACTACGACTGTTTTAGCATTTACCTATGTTCAAGCTATGGACTATGATTGCCTGTCTTCTAGTCACAAACATGTGCAGAACCAGACTGTTGGCCACCCAAGTGTACAGATGTTGACTTGCATCTTTCCACATTCCGTGAAACTAGTCTTCTCCTCCAATTAGGTGGTCTGATTGTGCCTGGATTCCAGATGAGAATGAGGAACTGGTTGACCTGATTTGGGAGGTGGATTCGTTGATTTCCAAACTGATTGGACTTATTTATGATGTGGTTGAAGAGGTGGATATCATGCTTCATGGTCAGGTTGTTCTCATATCCTCTTTATCCTTCTTCTTCGTTGTTTTTAAGCCTTGTACAACCTGCGAGGAGAATAGTGGGGCTGAGGGGAGAAATATGAAGGGAAGTCTATTACAATGTGTCTCAAACTTGCTGTCATGCTGTGATCTAGTTCTTGACTAAGCTGGTGCTGCATATAACTAGTATGTTTCTTCCACCCTGCATGTGACCCTGAGAGTTTAACATGGAAAATCTACATTGACTGAAATAGACCATCTTGAAGTTAGAGCTCTTTGCATCATGAAAATAACAAGAGCAGGCTGAGGACTCCCCCGAGGACTCCCCGAAACCTGCCCCACCCCTTGATGTGGGAGAGTCCCCACCTGGACCCGCTGAACCCCAACCCGAACAACTTTGTAAGCTTCTTACTCTCATCTCCATCCTCTACCTCCAGGTTAATTTCTTTGATTCATTTCAACTGTTAAGTTCGCCATTTGTCTGGGTTTCCTAAATAAGGCATTTGTAGCTCCAGCCAGTACGTTGGGTACTTCTTGTTGGGAGGCTGGAGGACCAGTTGGTCTCCCATAGATAGTACATAAAATGTATCAGCCCTTCAAGTTTCTGAGGTACTACCCAGACTTGAAGCAGATGCCCTCAACTCAAGCTGAAAGCAACTGGTACTTTTGTCCGTGTGTTTGAATGACTCTGTGCTGGACTGTAGTTATAGGGTTTTGAGTTGCTAGTAATTCTCTTGGATCATGCTTCAATTTGGCATCCATGTCTTCTGAGAGCTTTGCATTGTTCTCAACATGAAGAAGACCAAGTTTTGTATCTGTACCACTGTTCGTCATAGTGTTTATGATACTCTGTTACTTGGGTAGTTGACGAAGACGGGAACCCAATTGAGCCACCACCTCCACCACCACCTCCGCCACCAGTGGATGAGGACACTTCCATTGAGAATCCGCTTGGTTATATTGGTACAACTACTGACTTTTTCTTTATCCAATTTCTTTCTGTATTTGGCACTCCTGTTACAGAGTTCCTTTCTTGTGGGGGTTGACTCTTAGACAATTTCTGGAGAAGTAGTTGCTTTTGGACTGCTTGTGGCCACTCTCTCTTGTTTCTTGCTTTCTAAGCTCTTTGAGCTTTCCTTGAACGATATAAAGTACCATTTCATTTCATTTCGTCTTTTTTCTTCTTTACTCCTCCAGTCTTTCTCTGCTTGCACATAACCTATTACTTTCCCTCTCCTTGCTCTACCATCCCCTGTGCTGAACATTAGTTGAGGCCCTTGAGACAACATGAAACTCATTGCTGAAATCTTGACATACAATTTCGAATATCAAGCATGCACCTGTTTGTCCAGTCCCAATTTACAGCACCCAAAGGCTTCCATTTGTATTTTTCAGTTTGTCATGCTACAGATTTTGGCACGTTCATGACACCATCTGGATCATACTAAAGTTGCCAGGAAATAGACGTGGTAGTTAAAAGGTTCTGTTGCAGGTTATGAGTTTACATTGCCCAATATTCTTGGGTTGTTTGGATGATGTGCCAAGTACTACCCTTGTACATATTAGATGCTTCCTAAGAAAACTATGATGCTGACTTTGGACAGATTGGAGTGAATACGAGGTTATTCTGTTAATGATCAAACTCATGCCCCAGAAGGATGAGCAGCAAATCTATGATGAGTTGCTGACCTGTCGGGACATTCTCAAAGGATATGATGGTTAGTCCCTCCTTCTTTCCTTATTGTCTCTCTCTCCCTCCTGCCCTCGACTGTGTATCTTGGAAACAGGATGGCCCTGTCAAACAGGTTAAGTCCTGGTGGAAGAGAGTAGAAGAGATTCTCAAGGATCTGAATCTTAGCCCGCAAGTCTTGACCCTGCTGGATAAATCTGACTTAGAGGCTGTAGTGTCCGAAGCCATGTCTGTTGCCAGGAAATTGTCTGACGAAAATGAAGTTAGGCAGAAAACTTCCCTGAACTTGTTTCCAGTCTGTGACATGGGGGAGGACATCATGGATGACCTCAAGGGTCTACCCACTCTTGACACTAGAGTGAAATTTAAACTCAGGGCGGAAGCCTACCTTTGAACAGCAAACAGAAGCAGAGAGGAAAGGGAGAGTGCGATCGCCCGTTGTGTGGGCAACCGGAAGACAACATTCATTTTCTGATTCATTGTCCAGGGTTCTCTCACCAGAGAGACACTCTGTTCAAATCAGGGAATTGTGCCCGTACCTCTGTTTAGCAACTCTGAAAGTCTCGAGGCTGAGCCAAAATCCCAGGCCCTTTTGGGGCCTAGTTATTGGGCAAACGACACACAGCAGGTTGATGGTTATGTAAGGGGATTTCTAGAGGATATCTGGAAAACCCGGATCAATTGTTTATTCCAAGGTAAGTCTTACTACCGGTGTCAGCCCTTGACAAACTGGGCCAATAATTCTGTCCCTTTGTGTTCCGCTCAAACTGGGCACGGGGTCAATGGCCACAAGCCTACGGCAAAGAACGTCTTATGAGTACATTCTCCCTCCTGCCCTGCATATCATCCAGAGTGATGGGCAGAAGCCTCCTGTGACCTGCACACGACCGGGGCATGTCATTTCTGCGGTAAACGCAGGCCTAGAATAAAAAACCCCGTAACCGGACTGTTGAGCTGCATGCGGACAAAATGCAGTTGCGGGAAAATAAAACTATACCTGCAGCTGATATGGGGATAAGCTAAACCCTGGTGGGAACTAACCCTCCTGGAGCCTTTTGTGGGGTTTGCAATGGCCGTAAGGCTATGGCAAGCCAATGTTCGCAGGGAACAGCTTACATTGTCTCTCTCTCTCTCTCTCTCTCTCTCCAATGAGTCAATGGCCACAAGGCTACGGCAAACAACGTCTTATGAGTACAATATCTCTCTCTTAACCCTAAACCCTTAACAAAAATTGGGAAAAGCGCATGGATTCCTTGGACAAAGATTGGCAGAAGCGCATGACAGACAGATACACAGACTTGGAGAACAATATGCGAGTTCAGGATAGCGTTTTGCGGGCCTCTCTTCAGGAGTGCACTAGCAAACTTCAAGGTCTGGCGAAACATCTCAATGACAAATCCACACATACGTGCCTTTCAAAACTTGAAGGCGAAGTGAAGACCTTCACAGAGAAGAGCCTCCCAGATCCCCTCACAGCAAGCATCCACCTGCAGGTGGAATCCCTTAGCAAAGAGCTGGAAACACACAGAACTGCGACGTCTACAATGGCTCGGGAGCTCCAAGCTCACAAGGCGGAGGCCTCCTCCTGGGCTAATATAGTTAAGGGGAGCACATCCAACAACAGTCCTCACTCTCTGGAGGAGACAGTCTCGGCTACCTTGCGAGAGGAACAGCAACGGGCTTTCAAAGCCCTTAACATCAGGGTCACTGGGAAGCTAGGGGGCCTTGCTGAGGGGGACCCTCTTGACGTTGCCACCAGCCTTATTCAGCAAAACCTTGCTCTCCCACGGGGCGCGAGTGGCATTGAAAGGGCTTGGCGTGCAGGATCTTCAGAGCACAAAGTCCTCTTCATAAGATTCAAGGACAAGGGTGCTCGGGATAGAGTCCTCAGGCAGAGGCCTCAATTGAGAGGTCAGGGTATGTACCTCAACGATGACTTGACCCCTTTGCAATACAACGCCATGCGCCTTCCATCTACCTCCTCACCCTTCTCCACTCGTCGTTATGCACCATTTTATGATGAGGAATGCAAGACTGCTAGACGTCGCATCAAATTTTTACTTCTTGATACCAATTCTTCTCCAGAGTCCACTAATCTTGCTCTTAAGCACTATAAGTCCCTCATTAGATCCAAAAAGCAAGCCTACACTATCAAGTTGCAATCTTCTTTCCTTGCTAAAATCAGATTTTCTCCTCGATCTTTTTGGTCCCTCCTTAAACCTCATAGAGATCCCCCCCCAATCACTGACATTCATGTCTGGCATGAGTATGCACAGTCTTTGTACCATTCCCCAACCCAAACTCCTTCTCCTATAACCTCTAAACCCCTTCACTTCTCTCTCTTTACTACAGCCAATGTCAGTAAGGCAATCAAGAAGCTGCAAAATGGCAGAGCGGTGGACATTTCAGGACTTCAGAGTGAATTCATCAAGCATGCTGCACCTACTTTAGCCCCTTTTATAGCTAACCTCTTCAATGAGGTGGTGCAACGGGGCTTCCCAACAGAGTGGACAAAGAGCATCATCCACCCACTTTTTAAGAGCGGTGACAGGCTCGCACCGACAAACTATCGTACTATCATGGTGTCCTCATTACTTGCTAAACTGTTTGGGGCAGTAGTGGCCATGGAACTGGATGATTGGACTGAGTACCCTCGCATTCGTGCTGAGGGACAGGCTGGTTTCCGTCGAAACCGATCCACTATTGACCACATCTTCACTCTTCAAGTTATGGTGGAAAGTGCACGCTATGACAAAAGAATGGTCTATGTTTGCTTCGTGGACTTTCACAAAGCCTTTGATTCAGTTCCTCGGGACCTTCTCTTCCAACGGCTCCATAGAGTGGAAGTCCCTCCAGACATCCTTTGTGCAATCTCTTCTATGTATGAGATTGTCACTGGCATGGTCAACGTCGCTGGTGAATTCTCAGCCGAGATCCACAGCAACATTGGAGTCAAACAGGGCTGCCCCCTTTCACCTACCCTGTTCGGGATCTACATTGACGCCTTGGAGAATTACATATCAAAAAACCATGGGGTTGGGGTCCCATTGGATGGGGGACCAACCCAATCAGATCTCCTCTATGCTGATGATGTTGCCCTTTTGGCACAATCCCCGGTCTTTCTGCAACGCCATCTCAAAATTTTGGAACAGTTCTGCAAAGACTATGGGATGCAGGTCAATCTTAGCAAGACCAAGATCATGGTCTTCAATGGCCAGGCTGATCGTAGATTCATCTTCAACCAGCAGGAAATTGAGATTGTGAAATCATACCGGTACCTAGGTCTGGTTATCCACTCCCCAAGTTTCACTTTGCAGCCACTGCCTTGGACAGGTTGACTAAAGGTAAGGTGGCCTCCGTCCGCCTTCAGGCCAAATGCAAGCAAATACATCTGCGGCATCCCCCGACCAAAAAGTGGCTGTTTGACACCGTTGTCAGCCCTGCTACCATCTATGGTTGTGAGTTCTGGGCACCTGGTGTCCCTGTCTCCTGGTGGGAAAAGAATTTGGAACCATTACAGTCATCTTTTCTCCAAGCAATGCTTGGCGCCAGGAGCACAACTCCATCTCAGATCCTAGGTGCAGAGTTCGCATGTGTACCATTGCAATCCGAGGCCCTCTTCAGGCTTACAATCTTTCTCCATAGATTGCAGGCCCTTCCACCCAAAGGGCTAGTGGCTAGGGCCCTCACAACATCTATGAGGCTCAAAGCTGCAGGTTTCAGGAACTCCTGGTATGCTCGAGTGGACAGTTTATTTCAACGTAACGGACTTTCTACTGCTTTCCTATTACCAATGAACCCAGATGAGGTGGACATCACATCCAGACATGACCGCAACAGACTCATTCGAAGAGAGCTTATGGAATTACATGTCAAGAGAACTTGGATGCTACCCAATCTCACGACAAAGCTCCACTTCTATCGAGAGACATTCTTGGTGCTCCGCGATGATAGAACCTTGAGACCAAATTACCTTTCAGCACCCTTATCTCCTTCCCTCTTGAGGGCATTGGGGCGGTTCAGGGTGGGTTCCCACAACCTACGGATAGAGACTGGCAGATGGGAAAACCTGCAACGGGAGGACCGCCTATGTCCAGCTTGCATAGGGCGCAGCAAGGAAATTGAACACTTCTTCTTCTACTGCCCTCTATACTACGAGATCCGTGGGCGATTCCACTGTTTATTCAGTGGAACCAAAACTCTCACTGATGTCTTTCACTATGAGGATCAAAAATGCTTGGCAGCCTACCTACACGAGGCCTTCACCCTTAGACAATCGCTAGAACATTAATTGTGGTTTCTGGATTTGTTCCTCTCTCATGTTTTCTTCCATTTTGTCCCATAAGCTCTACGAGCTTTCCGCGGACGTTATAAAGCACCATTTCATTTCATTTCATTTCTCTCCAGGAAATTGAAACTGTGGAATACTTCTTCTTTTATTGCCCTCTGTATTATGAGATCTGTGGGAGATTCCACTGTCTATTCTGTGGAACAATCTCTCACTGAAGTCTTCCATTATGAGGATCAGAAATGCTTGGCAGCTTACCTGCACGAGGCCTTGACCCTTAGTCAATCCAATGAGCAGTAGTTGCTTCTGGGCTCTTTTTTGGCTCTGGTTTTGTTTCTTCTCTCTTGTTTTTTGATTGATATCTTTACGGAGCTGGTAGTACCTCGCCCACAATTCTCTGTTGGTTTCCAAATTGCAGCACTCTTTATAGAGGGCTCGTCTCTCAGCTATCTTGAGTTTAATCTCATTAGTCCACCAATTAACTGCTCTACCGCAGACAATTAGTTTCCTCCCAATGATCTTGTCAGCCACGGAGCAAACGAAACTCTCCCAAGAGTCCACTGCTCTTTCGACTTCATTTCTTGCGTTAACAGAGCGTGACTGAAGTTCTTGGAGCGATTGGACAAAATGAGGGAGAGCCTCTTGCAAGGCCTGGACGTACTCAGCCTTGACCTCCTCATTGTGGAATTTTTCTATGCGCCACTTCCGAATCGAACGTTTCACAGATCTCTTGGTGGTGGGAAAACACCTTTTGATCTCAGTCCAAACCAGGAAGTGGTCAGAGGTACCAATATCAGTTCTGTCGATCAACACATTGGCACACTGGGGGAACAAAATTTTGTCCATTATGATATAGTCCACAATGGAACGTTCCCCAGTTTGGGGTTTCTCACGAGTCCACTGCACTTGGTCACCTCTTGTCCTGTTATTCAAGGTCAAAAGCTGAAGCTCTTTTAGACAGTTAATTAACCGTCTGCCATTAGAATTCAGCTCGTCCTCACCAAAAGGTCCAATGATATCGTCCTGATGGATCCCTTTGCCCACCCGGGCATTGAAGTCCCCCAATAGTACCACCTGACCTTTGGCAAGGAACGAAGCACAGTCCAGCTTTACATCTTCGAAGGCCTTGTCTGCGTCAGCACTAAGGGTCCCCTCTGTGCGCATGTAAACACAACCAACAAAGAGGTCCTTTGTACTCATGCCGCCCTTCAGTTTTAGCCAGATACTATGCTCGTACCTCAAGCCCTTGTTGATAATTTCACAATTGTCAAACAAGAAATCACGGACAAAGAATCCGACCCCTTTTTGACCGCGTTTGGCAGAGGCTGCCTTGAGAGTACACATCTTACCTGCCCATTTATAACCAATGACATCTCCAACCAGTTTATCCGACGTTTCCCATGTTTCTTGTCCAGCACAGATATGAATATCATTAGTCCGAAGAACTTGTCCCACTTCAAGTTGTTTCCTTTGGTTGGTCAACCCTGAGAAGTTGAAAGTGGCCAGCCGCAAGCCAGCCCTTTGCGTGTGAATTGTTTGTCGTCTAGGTAGCTTGTGATTGCTCCTGGACGGCCAACCGTTCTGCAAAGGGGGGACAGTTACCCCATGTGTAGATTTTGCTCGTCTTGTGTAAACTTTGAGAATTGGTAAACCATTCAGGGTACCAAATCTTTCAGTTACACGACGCACAGGCTCCGCACACATAGGGGCAGATTGTCCGTCAGACTGCTTGGGGACAATTACCCCGTGTATAGATTTTGCTCGTCTTGTGTAGACTTTGAGGATTGGTAAACCATTTAGAGTACCAAATCCTTCAGTTACACGACGTTCAGGCTCTGCACACTTAGGGACAGATTGTCCATCTGACGGCTTGGGGACAATTACCCCGTGTATAGAATTTGTTCGTCTTGTGTAAACCTTGAGGATTGGTAAACCATTCAGAGTACCAAATCCTTCAGATTCAGGACGTTCAGGTTCCGTACACTTAGGGGCAACTTGTCCTTCTGGCTGTTTGGATTCAACCTCATCCAGAGCATCAAACCGATTAGAAACTCTCAAGTTGAAGTTGTTGCCCTTGGTTGTCTTCCTAGAGCGCCCCATTGAATCACCAATGTCTAAGACCGCTCTCCAGCCAGTCAAGGGACGAACTACTTTGAGATTGAATTGATGCGGGACTCTATTAGAAGCACTTTTGGTCATTGCAACCTTCAACGTACCCCTGTTATCAAGTCTCGAGATGGTACCATTAGCCATGAAATCCAAGCCTAAGCTAGAGCATGTAGTTTTAAAGGACACATCGTCCATCCTGGGATTCACCCCAAAAACTACACATGAAGCCCTAGATTTGGCATAAGTAACCAATTCCCAGGGATCACCCTGAGGAGTGTTGATGTTGATAGGAGCTAAATTTTTGATTGTTTTCGCAGGCCATAAGTTTAAGCACAGGAACCAACCCGAGCCCAAGTGCCGAGTATGGTAGACAGAGCATACGACTGCCCAATTTGGGCGGAGGGGCTGCCCCCAAGCGGTAGGAGTCCGCTTGTTACCATTCAGAGATCACACTCCAGGGAGTTGCAGGGAATGGCCCGTGTAGGCATATTCTAAAGAGGGAAAGGCCCCAAGCTTTCCAACTAAATCCAATGCACTACCTTACCTGAAGCAAAGCGCTTCAGGTCGAAACAAACAAGAACACGAGGTCACAAGGCCGGCATTTAGTCACAGAGACATTAATGTACTCCCGTTTCAAGTCCACCCAATGTCAATAGGCTTCGTAGAGGACAGGGAGAGAGACAAGCTATACAGTGAAATAAACTCAAACCACCATGGTGGTAATGACAAGAAATTCTGGTTGGCCCTTCAACGTTTGTACAAGCCGAAAAACGGTCAGCAAGTACAAGCGCTGAAGACTACTAAAGGTGCAGTGGTGACTTCATCGGTTGACATTGTCAAAACCTTTGAAACTCACTACAGTATCCTTGGCAGAACTTCTAGGTCTAACAGTGAGGGGTCTTCTGCTGAATGGAGGGACACAGTTGGAAAAACTGTTCCTAAGATTCAAAACAGCCCTGATGAACTGGAGTATATTTCAATGGCTTATAATGCTCCCATTAGTTCTTCTGAGATTGTGGAAGCAATTGAACATTTAAATGGATATAAAGCTGGTGGACCTGATGGTATTGTCAACGAGCTTATCAAGCACGGTGGCGATCCCATGATAGAGGCCCTAGTTCTCCTCTTTAACCTTATCTGGAAGACTGAAATGATCCCCTTTCGCTGGCGACAGGGGGTCATTGTCAATCTATACAAGAAGGGTGACAGAGAAGAACCGGGGAACTACCGTGGCATCACGCTCCTCAATGCTGTTGGCAAGACATTCTGCAGAGTTATAAGTACTCGTCTCGAGGTTGATCTGGAGTCTAGAGGTTGTTTCCACGAAGGCCAAGCTGGCTTTCGGCGAAACAGGGGCTGTGTGGATCATATCTTCACTCTAAGCCAGATTATCCAGGGAAGGAAAAAAGAAGGGAAACCCACTTATGTCTTTTTCCTGGATGTCAAAAAGGCTTATGACACAGTGTGGAGAGATGGCCTATGGTTCCGCCTCTGGTCTTGTGGGATCAAGGGAAAGATGTGGAGAGTTGTCCACAACTTGTATGCTCACACCAAAAGCTGTGTCACTGTTAACGGACAGAAGTCCAACTTCTTTGACATAGACCAAGGTGTAGCTCAAGGATGTACTCTCTCCCCTCTGCTCTTCAATGTTTTCATCAATCAACTCCTCGAGGATGTGGAAAGAGAGGGATTTGGGTTAAGGGTGGGGGAATGCCAAACTCACCCCGAACAGCCACATTGGCTGTTTTGGAGCATGCTGACATACACTCCTTAAGCACCCCACTTGAATGGATTCTAGAGACTTAGCCTGGTTGGAGTTATCAACCCATATAGCAGATCCGTACTCCAAGGCAGGTCTAATAACGCGACAAAGCATGGTTTCTTAACCTCAGAGTTGACCCCTCTGCAGTGGAAAAATTTAGTGAGCCCCAGAGCTTTGCCCTTGCCAGTTTGAACAACTTTCCGGATATGTGCATCCCAATTACAATTGGAGGAGAACTCAACGCCCAGGTAAGTGTAGGAAGGGAGGACCGGGATCTCTTGGCTACCCCACTGCCACTTAAGATCACTTCCTCCCTCTCCTCTGTCGTTGAATGCTACCACTGCACATTTGCTGACATTAGCCTCTAGCCCCCAAAGATCAAAGTATCTCTTCGCGCAATCAATCAACTCCTGGAGATTGGTTGGAGTCTCCCCTATGCCTGTGAAGTCATCCGCAAACATAAGGGCTGGTATGGTGAGGATATCTGGTGTTGGGCATATGTTGCAGCTGACCCCACCATCTGACCTTGAATTCATCACGTCGGGAGCTTAGGTCCTGGCAGAAGAGAGTAGAAGAGATCCTCAAGGACCTGGACCTGGATCCGCAAGTCTTGACCCTGCTGGATAAATCTGACTTAGAGGCTGTAGTGTCCTCAGCCATGTCTGTTGCCATGAGATTGTCTGATGAAAATGAAGTTAGGCAGAAAACTTCCCTGAACTTGTTTCCAGTCTGTGACATGGGGGAGGACATCTTGGATGACCTCAAGGGTCTACCCACTCTCGGCACTAGACTGAAATTTAAACTCAGGGCAGGAAGCCTAGCTTTGAACTGCAAACAGATGCAGAGAGGAAAGGGAGAGTGCAATTGCCCGTTGTGTGGGCAATCTGAAGACAGTATTCATTTTCTGATACACTGTCCAGGGTTCTCTCACCAAAGAGACGCTCTCTTCAAATCTATTAAGGGTATTGTGCCTGTACCCCTGTTTACCAACTTTGAAAGTCTCGAGGCTGAGCCAAAAGCCCAGGCCCTCCTGAGGCCTAGTTTCTGGGCAAATCACACACAGCAGATTGATGCTTGTGTGAAGGGATGTCTAGAGGATATCTGGAAAACCCGGATTAATTCTATATATGGAGGTAAGTCTTACTACCAACGTCAGCCCCTGACAGAGGTAGGTTCTGTCCCGAGGTAGGTTCTGTCCCTTTTGTTCCCGCTCAAACTGGGCGCGGGGTCAATGGCCACAAGGCTACGGCAAACAACGTCTTATGAGTACAATCTCTTGTTTTTTGCCATTTTGTCCCATACACTCTTTGAGCTTTCTGCGGACGTTATTAAGTATCATTTCGTATCATTTCTCTCTCTGGGTAAGTCATAGGTAAGTCAAGGTAAGTCATACTACCGGTGTCAGCCCCTGACAAAGGTAGGTTCTGCACCTTTGTGTTCCGCTCAAACTGGGAGTGTGTTCAGACTGAAATTTAAACTCAGGGTGGGAAGTCTACCTTTGAACAGCAAACAGAAGCAGAGAGGAAGGGGAGAGTGTGATTGCTCGTTGTGTGGGCAACCTGAAGACATTTTCTGATTCATTGTCTGCGGTTCTCTCACCAGAGAGACGCTCTCTTCAACTCTATCAAGGGAATTGTGCCTGTACCTCTGTTTACCAACTTTGGAGGTCTCGAGGCTGAGCCTAGAGGATATCTGGAAAACCCGGATCAATTGTTTATTCCAAGGTAAGTCTTACTACTGGCGTCAGCCCTTGACAAAGGTAGGTTCTGTCCTTTGTGTTCCGCTCAAACTGGGCGCGCAGTCAATGGCCACAAGGCTACGGCAAACAACGTCTTATGAGTACATTCTTTGTGTTCCGCTCAGACTGAGTGCGGGGTCAATGGTCACAATGCTACGGCAAACAACGTCTTATGAGTACATGCACTCCCTTCCTACACTTATCTTGGCGTTGACTTATACTCCAACTGTAACTGGGATGCGCATATGCTAAAAGTAATTCGATCAACTAAGCGCAAAGCTTTGGGTCTCACTAAATTTTTCCACTGCAGAGGGAATAACACTGAAGTTGAAAGGACCATGCTTTGGAATGTTATAAGGCCAGCCTTGGAGTACGTATATGCTGTGTGGATCGACAACTCCAACCCTGCTAAATCCCTAGAATCCGTTCAGGCTGCGGTGCTCAAACAAAGGCATGTCAGCTTGTTCTAGAACAGCTAATGTGGCTGTTTGGGGTGAGTTTTGCATACCTCCCTTAAGCTCTCGACATGATGAATTCAAGGTCAGACACATGCCTAATACCAGATACACTAAGATAATCGAATCTATTTCTTGGGAGAATATCAGTCCTGATGAATTGACCCTACTGGATGAAGCTGACCTGGAGAGGGTTGTGTCCAAAGCCATGTCTGATGCCCAAAGACTGTCCGATGAAAATGAAGTTAGGCATAAAACTTCCCTGAACTTGTTTCCAGTCTGTGACATGGCCAAGGACCTTCAGGATGATCTCAAAGGTCTACATACCCTTGGCACTAGACTGAAATTTAAACTCAGACTGGAATCCTACCTTTGAACAAGAAAGAGATGCAGAGAGGAAGAGGAGATTGTAATTGCCCGATGTGCGGGCAACCTGAAGACAATATCCATTTTCTGATACATTGTCCGGGTATATCACTAGAGAGTGACCCTCTTCAGGACAATCAAGAACATTGTTTCGGCACCTCTGTTCACCAACTTTCACCTAAAGCCCTGGCCCTGTTGGGGTCTAACTTTTGGGCTGCTCAGACACAGCAGATTGATGCTTGTGTGAAGGTCTTCCTAGAGGATATCTGGAAAGCCCGAACTAATTGTTTGTATCAAGGTAAGTCATACTACTGGAGTGAGCCCCTCAGAAAGGTAGTTTCTGGTCCCTTTTGCTCCACCCAAACTGGGCGTGGGGTCTATGGCCACAAGGCTACGGCAACAAAGTCTTATGAGAAGATCTCTCTGTGGGCTTTATGCGGCCGGTTCAAAGTTCTACTTATCAAGGGAGTGAAGAACTCTATGTTGCTGCGTGTCCTTAAACCAGCCTTGGTCTGCTGTATAACTGCAGCAGGTTGCCCCTTTATTGAAGGAGATGAATTAAAGTTGGCTGGAAAGGCAGAAACAAGTTTTGTGAAGATTCTTGACTCTGTCCCCTTGAAGCAAAACACCAAGTTGAACAGCCTTATCATGGGCATAACAGTGAGGACAGATTTTTTGCGATTTGTAATGGGTTTCCTACCCTAGATGAGGCCCTCTCTGATAGTGTAGAGGTGTCTGTAACTGCACCCCTTGTTGGTCAGTTCAAAGAGCCGGAGACAACAGCAAAAACTGTGGCCCTCCTTGGGTCTGTCTTTTGGGGTGAACATTGACATCAAACTATTACCAAGTGCTGTGTGAGAAATATGGAAGGCCAGAATACTTTCATTTTGATATGTGAGTATCATTGTTGTGCAATTGTAATAGGTCCCATTGTGCTGTCGTTGGATGGCTGTCCTTATCCTCCTCTCTTTTTCTGTACTGTTGTGGGTTCAAAGCCACATAAGTGAACGTTTGATGTAGTCCAATATGGCGAAAAGGGGGTTCTGGCTCACGTGTCACCTAATGTGTGGGTATCTGGGGGCTTTCAAGTCCTTGGGGAAAAGTTGGGACAACCATGTCAATAATTGTTAGAAGGTGTCTACCTTCCAAATAGAAGCTAGAAGTCTGTCGAGTGAAGAGACACCATAATTTGCACTTGCTTCGGCAGGAGTCCACCCTTTTTTCTGTGCTGCCCAAGCCTTTTTCAGGATCATGATCACACACTAAGGTATGCAGGTCTATTGAGTACATTAGCTGCGTCTCATTTGGAGATTTATTTCAGTTCCTACGGGCCCTTAGAACTTTTACTGGAGATTATAAACTCTCTGACAAGCTTTCATCCAGATACACTACAGTCCTCTTGTGGTCATGATATGCTGAATCTGAACTTTTGTCTAATTTATCTTCCTGCCTGAAATGAAGAGCTGAAGGGAGTTGTGTCTAAGACACTTGACAGGTATTACTGCAGGACAATTGCAAGCTATGCTTATATGGTATAGTTCCAAAGGAGTTGAGCTAGAAGACAAAGACTTTGCTGTGCTCACTTTTGTAGGTCTCTCTTGCTCCACCTATGACATTAATCCCAGACCTTGTACACAACCTTCACACAGGCATTGGTGGATGGAGTGTGGGAACCCTTCTGCTTATGTGGGGATTAGCTTATGGATATTCACTAGATGCTGTGGAATTTATGCTCTCATGACCTCTGGATCTGTTCCAGCAGTCTGGTCTGATCTGCTATGGCAAGCCTATGTTTTTTTATCATCTTTAAGCACTAAGAGCAATGTTGCAGGAATGAAGCTGTGTGAAGAGGACGCTGAGAGTCCTTTCATACCATATTCAGTCAGCTGTAGGCTCCATCTGTGCAATCATATCTCCATGTTTCCTCAAAGGAGTTTTCTTGGCAAAAGCTCAGTGGATGTGTGTGTGTTGCAGGAGCAGTGGCAAGACCTGTTCAATGATGCTGCGATACCTGCTGAGACTCTCAATCGTTTGCCCTCACCCTTCCCCTAACTCCAAAGGAAATGTGATGAAACAATTAACATTGAGTTTCTCGTTGCTCTTGGATCACTCCAGGTGTCCCCAAGGTGCCTTAGGGGTGTCTTCACAGTACATGACTCACCCTGAGAATGTATGGACTCCATGATCTCTCAGGTGTGGTCTACGTTCTCAATTTATTGTATGGTTTTTGATAGCGTTTTTGGTGGCACTCACTCACCTTGATGGGAATGGGTGCAGCGGAGCGTGTAATGGATATTTACTATAGAATGTTGGTCATTAACCAGATGAAAGGAGCCTACCAGCTTCCGGCCCCCGGTTTCTATGCTGCTCTTATCCATCTCGCTAGCGGTATCACCCCATCTTTGGGCCTGATAATTACATATACCTTGAACCAATCATCAAAGGAAGCAAATGAACTGGTACTTATAATGTCAGTGGAAAGCTCAAAGAGCTTATGGGACAAGAAATGAAATGAACAGTAGTCTATAACTCAGAGTGAAGCTTTATGATGTCCATGGGGGCCAGGAAGGCCTATGAGCAAAGTAGAATGATGGAAACCTGATCTCTCCTGGCTTGATGGCTTCTTCGACGAATCTATTGAGTTGGTAGGAGGTTTCTCGTTCCTAAATGCATTGCAGTGTTCATGTCAGATATTTCTGGTTTTCTAAGTTTACTATATCCCGACAAATGAATGGTATGAGCAGCCCACATGAGGCCAGTTCCTTTGGGATGTAGACCTATGAACCTTTGTACCTTCGACCAAAACAACTACCTAGTTTTACCATAGGTTGATTGCAAAGTCAAAGTGGATCTGTGTATGTGGGCACTATGTCCTCAATTGAAAAGTGAAACCTGTTCTTGTTTTTTAGAAGAATAAAGCCTAGAAGAGCATAATTGTTGTGGATGCCAGGATATTTTCACCTTGTCCCTGAGAGTTCGGGGAAGGGGTGATTTTGGTGAAGATCTGTGCACCTTCCACCAACAGGGCAAAGTAACCAAACGTTGGGGTCTTGAGTACATGTAGTTTGTTAGACCTGTTCTCTTACCATGTTAAGGGCCTTTCCCTCTTTAGAATATGCCTACACGGGCCATTCCCTGCAACTCCCTGGAGTGTGATCTCTGAATGGTAACAAGCGGACTCCTACCGCTTGGGGGCAGCCCCTCCGCCCAAATTGGGCAGTCGTATGCTCTGTCTACCATACTCGGCACTTGGGCTCGGGTTGGTTCCTGTGCTTAAACTTATGGCCTGCGAAAACAATCAAAAATTTAGCTCCTATCAACATCAACACTCCTCAGGGTGATCCCTGGGAATTGGTTACTTATGCCAAATCTAGGGCTTCATGTGTAGTTTTTGGGGTGAATCCCAGGATGGACGATGTGTCCTTTAAAACTACATGCTCTAGCTTAGGCTTGGATTTCATGGCTAATTGTACCATCTCGAGACTTGATAACAGGGGTACGTTGAAGGTTGCAATGACCTAAAGTGCTTCTAATAGAGTCCCGCATCAATTCAATCTCAAAGAAGTTCGTCCCTTGACTGGCTGGAGAGCGGTCTTAGACATTGGTGATTCAATGGGGCGCTCTAGGAAGACAACCAAGGGCAACAACTTCAACTTGAGAGTTTCTAATCGGTTTGATGCTCTGGATGAGGTTGAATCCAAACAGCCAGAAGGACAAGTTGCCCCTAAGTGTACGGAACCTGAACGTCCTGAATCTGAAGGATTTGGTACTCTGAATGGTTTACCAATCCTCAAGGTTTACACAAGACGAACAATTCTATACACGGGGTAATTGTCCCCAAGCCGTCAGATGGACAATCTGTCCCTAAGTGTGCAGAGCCTGAACGTCGTGTAACTGAAGGATTTGGTACTCTAAATGGTTTACCAATCCTCAAAGTCTACACAAGACGAGCAAAATCTATACACGGGGTAATTGTCCCCAAGCAGTCTGACGGACAATCTGCCCCTATGTGTGCGGAGCCTGTGCGTCGTGTAACTGAAAGATTTGGTACCCTGAATGGTTTACCAATTCTCAAAGTTTACACAAGACGAGCAAAATCTACACATGGGGTAACTGTCCCCCCTTTGCAGAACGGTTGGCCGTCCAGGAGCAATCACAAGCTACCTAGACGACAAACAATTCACACTCAAAGGGCTGGCTTGCGGCTGGCCACTTGCAACTTCTCAGGGTTGACCAACCAAAGGAAACAACTTGAAGTGGGACAAGTTCTTCGGACTAATGATATTCATATCTGTGCTGGACAAGAAACATGGGAAACGTCGGATAAACTGGTTGGAGATGTCACTGGTTATAAATGGGCAGGTAAGATGTGTACTCTCAAGGCAGCCTCTGCCAAACGCGGTCAAAAAGGGTCGGATTCTTTGTCCGTGATTTCTTGTTTGACAATTGTGAAATTATCAACAAGGGTTTGAGGTACGA
Source organism: Takakia lepidozioides (assembly GCA_030704615.1). Lineage (NCBI taxonomy): Eukaryota > Viridiplantae > Streptophyta > Takakiopsida > Takakiales > Takakiaceae > Takakia > Takakia lepidozioides. The sequence goes on along the minus strand of CM060732.1, from coordinate 38,942,913 downwards.
GCATAGTATCTGGCTATAACTGAAGGGCGGCATGAGTACAAAGGACCTCTTTGTTGGTTGTGTTTACATGCCCACAGAGGGGACCCTTAGTGCTGATGCAGACAAGGCCTTCGAAGATGTAAAGCTGGACTGTGCTTCGTTCCTTGCCAAAGGTCAGGTGGTACTATTGGGGGACTTCAATGCCCGGGTGGGCAAAGGGATCCATCAGGACGATATCATTGGACCTTTTGGTGAGGACGAGCTGAATTCTAATGGCAGACGGTTAATTAACTGTCTAGAAGAGCTTCAGCTTTTGACCTTGAATAACAGGACAAGGTGACCAAGTGCAGTGGACTCGTGAGAAACCCCAAACTGGGGAACGTTCCATTGTGGACTATATCATAATGGACAAAATTTTGTTCCCCCAGTGTGCCAATGTGTTGATCGACAGAACTGATATTGGTACCTCTGACCACTTCCTGGTTTGGACTGAGATCAAAAGGTGTTTTCCCACCACCAAGAGATCTGTGAAACGTTCGATTCGGAAGTGGCGCATAGAAAAATTCCACAATGAATAGGTCAAGGCTGAGTACGTCCAGGCCTTGCAAGAGGCTCTCCCTCATTTTGTCCAATCGCTCCAAGAACTTCAGTCACGCTCTGTTAACGCAAGAAATGAAGTTGAAAGAGCAGTGGACTCTTGGGAGAGTTTCGTTTCCTCCGTGGCTGACAAGATCATTGGGAGGAAACTAATTGTCTGCGGTAGAGCAGTTAATTGGTGGACTAATGAGATTAAACTCAAGATAGCTGAGAGACGAGCCCTCTATAAAGAGTGCTGCAATTTGGAAACCAACAGAGAATTGTGGGCGAGGTACTACCAGCTCCGTAAGGTATCAATCAGCTTGTTAGGTCTCAGAAGAAATTATACTGGGACAAGCTATACAGTGAAATAAACTCAAACCACCATGGTGGTAATGACAAGAAATTCTGGTTGGCCCTTCAACGTTTGTACAAGCCGAAAAATGGTCAGCAAGTACAAGCGCTGAAGACTACTAAAGGTGCAGTGGTGACTTCATCGGTTGACATTGTCAAAACCTTTGAAACTCACTACAGTATCCTTGGCAGAACTTCTAGGTCTAACAGTGAGGGGTCTTCTGCTGAATGGAGGGACACAGTTGGAAAAACTGTTCCTATGATTCAAAACAGCCCTGATGAACTGGAGTATATTTCAATGGCTTATAATGCTCCCATTAGTTCTTCTGAGATTGTGGAAGCAATTGAACATTTAAATGGATATAAAGCTGGTGGACCTGATGGTATTGTCAACGAGCTTATCAAGCACGGTGGCGATCCCATGATAGAGGCCCTAGTTCTCCTCTTTAACCTTATCTGGAAGACTGAAATGATCCCCTTTCGCTGGCGACAGGGGTCATTGTCAATCTATACAAGAAGGGTGACAGAGAAGAACCGGGGAACTACCGTGGCATCACGCTCCTCAATGCTGTTGGCAAGACATTCTGCAGAGTTATAAGTACTCGTCTCGAGGTTGATCTGGAGTCTAGAGGTTGTTTCCACGAAGGCCAAGCTGGCTTTCGGCGAAACAGGGGCTGTGTGGATCATATCTCTTCACTCTAAGCCAGATTATCCAGGGAAGGGAAAAAGAAGGGAAACCCACTTATGTCTTTTTCCTGGATGTCAAAAAGGCTTATGACAAAGTGTGGAGAGATGCCTATGGTTCCGCCTGATCTGGTCCTGTGGGATCAAGGGAAAGATGTGAGGAGTTGTCCACAACTTGTAATGCTCAACACAAAAAGCTGTGTCACTGTTAACGGACAGAATCCAACTTCTTTGACATAGACCAAGGTGTAGCTCAAGGATGTACTCATCTCCCCTCTGGTGTTGATTTATTGCGCGAAGAGATACTTTGATCTTTGGGGGCTAGAGGCTAAATGTCAGCAAATGTGCAGTGGTAGCATTCCAACGACAGAGGAGAGGGAGGAAGTGATCTTAAGTGGCAGTGGTGGTAGCCAAAGAGATCCCCACTCTCCCGGTGTTGATTTATTGCGCGAAGAGATACTTTGATCTTTGGGGGCTAGAGGCTAAATGTCAGCAAATGTGCAGTGGTAGCATTCCAACGACAGAGGAGAGGGAGGAAGTGATCTTAAGTGGCAGTGGTGGTAGCCAAAGAGATCCCGGTCCTCCCTTCCTACTTTACCTCTACCTGGGCGTTGAGTTCTCCTCCAATTGTAATTGGGATGCCATATCCGGAAAGTTGTTCAAACTGGCAAGGGCAAAGCTCTGGGGGCTCACTAAATTTTTTCCACTGCAGAGGGTCAACTCTGAGGTTAAGAAACCATGCTTTGTCGCGTTATTAGACCTGCCTTGGGTACGGATCTCTTATATATATTGGGTTATAACTAACTCCAACCAGGCTAATTCTCTAGACTCCATTTTCAATTGGGGGTGCGTAGGAGTGGGTATGTCAGCATGCTCAAAAACAACCAATGTGGGCTGTTCGGGGTAGTTTGGCATTCCGTCCTTAAGCCTCCGACGTGATGAATTCAAGGTCAGATGGTGGGTGGTCAGCTGCAACATATGCCCCACACACAGATCTCCTAAGTTTAATCGACTCTATATAATCTTGGAAACAGGACCGCCCTGTTCAAAACGGCTAAGTCCTGGCAGAAGAGAGTAGAAAAGAGTCCTTCAAGGACCTGGACCTGGATCCGCAAGTCCTTGACCCTGCCTGGATAATCTGATAAATCTGACTTAGAGGCTGTAGTGTCCTCAGCCATGTTCTGTTGCCATGAGATTGTCTGATGAAAATGGAAGTTAGGCAGAAAACTTCCCTGAACTTGTTTTCCAGTCTGTGACATGGGGGGAGTAACATCTTGGATGACCTCAAGGGTCTATAACCCACTCTCCGCACTAGACTGAAAAATTTAAACTCAGGGCAGGAAACCTACCTTTGACAGCAAACCGAAGCAACGAGGAAAGGGAGAGTGCAATTGCCCGTTGTGTGGGCAATCTGAAGACAGTATTCATTTTCTGATACACTGTCCAGGGTTTCTCTCACCAAGTGACGCTCTCTTCAACTCTATTAAGGGTATTGTGCCTGTACCCCTGTTTACCAACTTTGAAAGTCCTCGAGGCTGGGCCAACAAGCCCAGGCCCTCCTAGGCCTAGTTTTTGGGCAAATCACACACAGCAGATTGATGCTGGGTGTGAAGGGATTTTCTAGAGGATATCTGGAAAACCCTTATTAATTCTTTATATGGAGGTAAGTCTTACTACCAACGTCATCCCCTGAACAGAGGTAGGTTCTGTCCCTTTTTGTTCCCCGCTCAAAACGGGGCGCGGGGGTCAATGGGCCACAAGGCTTTACGGGCAAACAACGTCTTATGAGTACAATCTTACCATGTTAGGCTAGATTTCCGCTCAAACTGGGCGTGGGGTCATTGGCCACAAGGCTACGGCAAGCAACGTCCTATGAGTACATTCTTACCATGTTAGGCTCATTGTGATTGTTGGAAGACAGTGGAAGAGTGAGTAAATAAAAAGTTTGTTGGCACTCTTGATGGGTGTTTGGCAGGTTTTTATATGGAGGTTTGGAACATCACCAGACTTGTTCTAGTCTTGCTGAGATGGTAGGGGAGACATCCAAGCTTGCCATCTGGCAGGCCTGTCATTTTTAGAACCACTCCTTCTTTCGGAAAGGCATAAGAGCTAGTCAAAGGAATGCCTTGTGTAGGGGTTGAATCTGACTGCATTGAAGGTCTGGGTGAGACAGGCATCCTGTTAGTCCTTTGCTTTGCTGTTTCCCTTTGACTTGAACTAAAAATGGACCATGTCCTTTCTCAGATTTCAAGTGACCCTTTTCATTCACCCAACTTCAACCCCGTCCTAGCTCCAAGTTCTTCCTTGATAGTTTTCTGCTGGGCTTGGGTTTCTTTTCTTTTCAGCGCATGCTCAAACCTAGTCGGGTTATGGTGTGCCTTACAACAGCTAGCACATTTTGTGGGGTGGACCTTTTGAGGCAAACTTTGGTAAAATTTTGGCTCCCAAATTGGAGGAGCTGCAATCAGCGGAAATTCCCGAGTCCATAGTAAGACCCCAGCCCCTGATTCCTATGAAATGTCTTAAAAAAGGGTGGAAACATGTAGTCTGACCATAAGGATGTTTTAGATGTCCTGATTTGAGCTTCCTTCTTTGATAACAATAAATTTAAAATTGACCAATATGGGAAGTTCATTTGAGAGTTGTTCCACTCCTCTTCCCCTCCTTCTTTCAGGGCATAAAATCGACCTTCAGTGATGGTATTGGCCTCCATCAGTAGAATCTGCACAATCTAGACAGCCCTAAGCCTTCAACGAACAAGACAGCTGCTGTCTCTGGGCCTCCTGTGGGGTGTAATAATGTCTCTTCTTTTCTTCTCTCCTTTTGGGCTTTCAGTAGGTGTTCTGATCTTCCTCTTTTTGTTGTGTGTTGTCCTTTTTCCATTTTCTCTTAGTAAAGTTGTGAGAGGGGTTTCTGAATTGGAAATCTTTGGACCAATAGGCAGTTCACTCTTTTGTCAATGGACATGATAAGCATACTTTCACTTTCCTGTGGTCATAATTCTTTTCTTTTTATCCTAATCAGAAGAAGCTATCGTTTATCAGGCAGTCTTCTTCGAGGTATATGAACCGGTGTACAAAGCTCTCAATATTTATAAAAAGCCAGAAATATTTCCAGAGCCTGAACCAGTTTATCCTGAAGGGTATATACCAGAAGGTCAAGAGCCAGACGTTCCTCTGGAGGAACCTGCACAGTTGAAAGCTAAAGATGCTAGTGGAAAAGGAAAAGATGCGAGCACTAAAGATTCTGTCGTGATTGGTAAAGACACAAAAGCTGCTGGTGGGAAGGGGAAAGATGAAGATCCAAAAGCTAAAGAAGGGGATGCTAAAACAGGAAAGGCAGATGCCAAGGGTAAGAAAGGTAAGAAGGGGGATGAGGAGGAAATTGTCGAGACTGCCAAACGGGGGGTCCAGGCAGATGCGCTAGAAGAGCTGAAAGTTTTGCTACCTTACTTCAAGGTGCCTAACCCACACATCTGCTTTAAATGCCTTGCTGCTTTTGCCATGTCTGATCAGGAACAGGTTGTTTCTTATTGTTTCTCAACTGGGATTGGATCCCTGACTCTATGGACTGTTCTAATTGTTATTCGGAAAGGTTTTACTAAAAATAAAGCTTTCTCTCTGCTTTTGTTCCTACTCTAGTAGAGAATGTACCCCTAAGCCGTAGCCTTGTGACCATAGATTCTGCATCCAGTTTGGGCAGAACAAAAGGGAACAGACACTACCTTTGTGAGGGGATCACATGGGTAGTGGGACTCCTTGGTATAAATGAATAAACTATTAGTTTGGGCTTTCCAGAAATCCTCTAGAAAAACCTTCACACAAGCATGAATCTGCTGGGCAGCTCTGTATGTGGTGAGCTGCCCAGCAATTAGACCCCAACAAGGCCAGGGCTTTGGCTCAGCCTCTAGATTTTCAAAGTTGGTGAACAGGGAACAGAGGTGCAGAAACATGTTTTTGATGTTCCTGAAAAGGCTCACTCTCTGGTGAGAATACCCTGGCCAATGTACAGAAAATGGATATTGTCTTCGGGCTGCCCGCACATCCAGCAAATACAGTCCCCTTTTCCTCTCTGCATCTGTTTACTGTTCAAATTTCAGTCCAGTGCTCAGGGTAGGTAGTTTTGTAAGAACATCCTCAAGGTCCTCACCCATGTCCATGTTCTACTCTAGTAGAGACAGCAGCAGGAAGCAATCAAGACATGTCTTCACCCATAAATGAAACAATCACCAGTGCAAGAAGAGGGGGGAATTTTGCTTCCTCTTTTGGGATGTCAAATGCAAGGCTGTCTACCAGGGTTGTCAACCAAGGAAAACAAAGTAGACACCAAGTTAGATGGAAAACAGACAAGACTTGGTGAACTTATAATAGCAGTTCACGCCCATATCAAATGGTCCCTTCTGTTCTGTATTGTCAGAGAACCAGGCCAACCTGTTTTAGGAACTAAGTAGTATAAATATAACAGGGGTGTCATTATTTCCTTCATCACCTTAGGAAGCTGAAGAGGTGAATTTGTGGATGTTGTACAGAAATGGCAAATTCTTGGGCCACATTGGGATGCATGTGCAGGAGCTGTGTGCATGATCTATGCTTTGCAGAGTTCTGCAGTATGTCCTCTTCCACCTCTTTCTGAGAATCTTCTGTCAAGTGTTCCCAGCTGCTTAACCCTGCAGATTTTTATACACCAAGATTACCCTGAGCAAACCCATGTTCCACATTCAAGCTCTAGATTCACAGAGATTGGCTTCAGTGACCTTAAAGAACCTTACGCTGACACCCCCCAGACTACTTTGACACTCCACATACCTCACCAGTGTATACAGTTCACAACCTAGAGCGGCGGGTTCGTCTTAGGAGGTAGGTTTTGTACTGTTCACAACCTGCATGAGGATCACAGCTTTTTCTCTTGTTAAATAGAGGAAATAGAGGTGGACAGCAAGCATGTTCTCTTCATGAACTAGACTAGAGGTAGTGTACCGAGTCTTTTCAAAGACCGGTGCTATCGGAGGCATTTAGTTATGCCAACCGGAAGTGCTTGGCGTAGCTGCAGGAGCTAACAGAAAAATTTGATGGATACATCAATTTCTGCACATTTATTTCTTTTCAGGTCCATCCATGCAGGCCCTATCCACAAGTGGAAAGATCCCTATCCACAAGTGGAAAGATCATTTAGAATCAGCGTTAAAACATCAGGGTTTCTGGGTGCAGAAAGTGGAGGAATTCCAGCCCCTACCAACAGATCTTCTAACATTTGGAATGATAGAACTCAAAAGGGTAAGTTTTCTCTCCCAAGAGCATGCCTGCCTTTACGAAAGCACCTTAAAGTCAGTGACGAAATTGAGTGGAAAACGTTTGCATAGAATCTCAGTTCCCTATCCCTTCAAAGCACCTGTGGCCAGCCGCCCAGGCAGCACATGTAAACAACACAAAAAGAGAAAGGCAAGCCTCCTGCAGATGTGCTGGCAAGTATTTGTGATACGTGTAATGAATGACCTCAGCTGGGCATTGGCTGTCCCAGAACAGGCAATAATATCAACCTCAGATCACATACTAGAGAGGACAGTGAAAGAAGTAAATAAAAAATGTGTAATGTCAATAGGGGCTCCGTAGAACAAAACAGAGTCCCATAGACCACATAAGCAGAACACAAACAAATCAAAAGCCCAAGATTGAGGCTGAGAAGTGTATTGGTCCAATGAAGCTGTGTCCTCATTGTCAGCAGATGGGTGCAGATGCTGTTGGTCTCATCACACACTGTCTACAAGAAAATCATCACCAAGCATGTATCAGAGCACTCATACTTGCGGACACACATGCAAAGCTGTTTCCAGAGAGCTGGTGTAGCAAGACCTCTGTACAGTAATTATGAGGAGAAGAAGGCATACTTACGGAAAATCTGCCTGCGATATGGTGGACAGCCAGTCCCACAGCCACCGGTGTTTGAGAAGAAGTAGTTGGGTGAGAAATTGCTTTGCTTATCAAAACAGGGTTATGGTCAAAACAGCTTTCATGGAAAGACAAACTTTTGGAATTTACTATATATACCAAAAACTGAACTAGTGCAAACTGAGCCTAATTCCTTGAGAAGACTTGAGAGCACTAAGAACATAACTTCAGCTTCAAAGCACTTGCGCATCTCTTCCAAACAGCAGAAGGACCCCCACTCTCACGTCTCATGCAGTTCTGAGTGGTCAAATTATTCGCAGACAAATATCAATTTGGTATTGTAGAAAGCTCAATGGTCAAAATCCTGTGGCACTTTCATGGTGTGCCTCTAATCTCCACAGCAGGAGGCCATCTCATGAGTCAGACTTCTCTGCTGCCAGGGTTAGAATGGCAGAGGCAAGGTTATTCACAGCACTAATGAGACCAGCCACCCCAATCCGGCTGATTTCGGTCTTGGCTTCCTCCACAAGCAGCTTGCGTTCTTCTACTCCTAAGAGATCTTTGTGCCTCCGGTCCTCCTTTTCTTCACAGGCCAAGATTGTGTGTGTTAATTGCACAGTACTTCCGTATATGGCTGGCGCTAAGCCTTCGCTACTCCTCGACACCTTCCTCCTTTTTGGGGCACCGCTGTCTTCACTTTCGGATTCTGTGCCCTCTGTTCAAATCCACAGCCATGGTATCATCAGCAGCAGCAAGGTTGATTCCCAGCGTAATCCCAGTTCATTAAACCCAGCACTCCATAAAGACAACCAGCGTTGCGTGGTCAGCATTCATGGTGACGACAGGAGATAAGGGCATACAGTTGCGACCCAAGAGAAATAGAAATGAAATGAGTAGACAACGATTACCAGAAGTGGTAGGCCCAGCTGCAGGCGGGGGAGGATTGGAGCTAGGGGCAGGCAGCTGATGAGGCTGCAAGATTTTTGGAGGGAAGCGACGATCAATGATATCATGGAGAGCATCATAGACTTGAATCAGAAGATTGGAGGGCAGTCCTTTCTCCCTGCGCTCGTGCTTCTCCATCTGCCAGTAAGACACAGGTTCAGGGGGCACACGAATCTCATGGTCACGCACTTTCTTGTAATCACGCATCAGATTGTCCCACTTGTCGTTGCACTGATTCAAACTGCGGCGACAACCATTCTTCCAACAATAATTTTCGACCCACTTCCACCGCAATTCTGCAGTTTTCGTTTTCTCCATCTCACCGAGGTCGATTCGCAAGCGTCGCTCATCATCAAGCTTCTTGGCAGCAATCAAAACCATTGTCTCATGCAGTGTCCAATTGGCCTTTCGATACTCACGTTGGTCCTCAGGTCTCTCTGCATCCGGGACCTCGGATATGATTGCGAGCTGGTGGTTAACGCCAGCCATCCCCCACACTTAGCAACACCAACATCTCTGTAACACAACCTTCCTTTCAAAGGCCCTGTCAATAATAACAGCTCGGATTGCTATGGTTGCGTAGAATTTCAAGGTGCGAATCACCTCTGTGGGAAACCCCTCTCCTGACGCCAGAGATGGCTGCTCTCATGGTTTACATTTAAGCGGTCCCTAGCATCCCCATCACTTCCAATTCATCTTCTGATGCCAAAGAACATGCTCACTTGGCAAACACTCCAGAGTGATGTTGCATTTTCCGTGTTGCCCGATTCAGTGCCAACCAAGAGCCAAAGGTATGATGTTGATCAGTGGCTTCCAAGCTTCTTGATAGAACTGCAAATGAACAACCCTCCCTGTGAATTGAGGATCTTTAACAGCAGGAGCATCAAACAGATCGACGCCCAACTTCTCACATCACTACTGACCCAAAAGAACACCAACATTCTACATCCCGCATCAGCTACAAACCCAAAAGAACATCAACATTCTACATCCCGCATCAGCTACACCTTGGTAGCATATCGAGCAACTTAAGCACGTCCTCGCTGTGATACTCGAGCTTTATCCACATCAGGATAGTGTGTAAAGTGAAAGGAGAAGCAAATCAAACGAGAGATACTAAGTTACCTGCAAAGACAGCGAAGACAAGGCAGCGCAGGGTGGCTGGAGGCGGCGGGAGGCTGCATTAATGCAAAGCCGGCGAAATTAGTAGGGAACATACGTATTGATTACTCGGACTAACGGTATTCACACAACGCTGTAGAGACCCATACCCCCTGCATGTGCCCACGATGATTGCAAGCTTTTGTTTTGTACAGAGAATTTCCAGGGACATAGTAGCTATGTAGACTCACCCAAGCTCAGGACTAGGTAGATAGACCATGCATGCACTCAACTAACCTCCGACATACTAGGCCTGCGATTGGCGTGCAAGTTGATGAAGCAAAGCTGATCACCCAAATGATTAAGACCCTGTAATCAGAATGTCAGACTTTGCAGACCCAAGTACTTGGTAATCATATACTCCCTAATCATGAGCAGCTTTTCATCTTGTTAATAAGAGTGTTTTACAGTCAAACCTGGATCATTGTTAGCACCGTTCCTGGCGCATGTGCCCCATAGTGGCGCTCAAAGGTATGCCCAGTTTTGGAACGTGTCAGGGTGGAGTGCGCCATGATACGCCAGCAAGCTTACCCAAAGAGGAATGAACTACACTACACCATTCATGAAATCACTTTACACTCAAATTATCCTAGGTAGATGAACTTTACTGAAATTTGTTCCAACTACAAAATGCTGGGGCTCATCAAGAGCTTTCCAATGGTATCTTTATTTCCTAAAATGGTTAAATAGTTAAAATCCAAGGTACAAAACGAGCAATATATCTTGTGCCCACTTGTTTTACCCTTAAATTGCTATAGGTAGATGTCCTCTAATGAAAATTGCTCCAACTACAAAGAGATGGGCCACATTAGGCGCTTTCCAATGATATTTTTGGTTTTTTTTTTTGTTACCATCTCAGGTAGAAAAGATATTAATGAGATATGAATGAGTAACATGGTGCGCCACAGGGTGATATGCTCTACTTCTATCTTCTATCCACTTTTAATAGCAGATAAAGTCAGAATCTCGTTTAACTTTCAACTAAGAAAAGTTGTGTTATCTAAAGAGCTTTCTGTTAAGGTCTTACATGATCTCATAGGTTTAAAGCACAAAAAGTTATCATATTTACCCATTTTCCTGCGCCATGAAGAGTGCTTCTACCCTATGCTCCAAGAGTAGGAACTAGGAATTCTATAACAATTAGGCAGTTACATCAAATAACAGTAAAACAGGTTGAAATTTCATAACATAACAATTAAAAATTTAACATGAAAACGGGTCCTTCAGATGCAAGATAACATCTAGAGAGAGGGCAGAAAATATGACATAATTTCTCTACGTCCACTATCTCATCGCTGCACTCATCAGTGTCGACGTCGACCTCATCGTTGCTCTCAGCAACCTCGTTGCTCTGGGGATTTGATACTTCATCGAGTTGATTCTTAAATCTACAACTACATAACCAAACAGGGAGGATTCTATATTCACTCAAGCATTTCCAATTCAACCTTTTGCCTCTCACGGCAAAATCTAGACCAATGTGGAACTTCACATCTAATCTACAAACACAACTTCTTGTTGGATTCTCGATCCACCTCATAAGAAGACATTGCCGATACCTACAATGATAGCGTGTGCATTAATGAAGGACGGCCAGGCGGCCAATGCCGGCTCAACCTAATACTCAGATTATTATTGCTCGGGACGTGTTGACTGCTGAAACCGCAAACGGCTATGGGTTTATGGGCTTGGTGATTTGCTACTGCGGACCACCTCCTACTGTATTGATATGATATGGGTGTGGTGGGAAATGCAAGATGAAGTCGATGATGATGATGACTGACAAAGGTGGGCGGTTCTACTGTTGAGAAAGCTCGATGTTCTGTGTTCGTTTGGACTCAGGCCAATTAGACAACTTGGAATCTAGCCGAGACGGAAGGGAAAAGCCCCGGTCAATCCGTCACTCACTGGAAGACACTCTACAGAATTCGTTTTGCAGCAAAATCTAGTCGTTGGAGAACGCATGCGATTGAGAGATTCATGTTGCAGGGTTTTCAGGCCCCAGGCTATCTCTCCTCTCTCCCATGGACCCCCAGGGCCCCTTGATATAATGTGTCTCTCGTTCTTCTGGCTCTGTCTCTGTGTTGAGTGAAATCCTGTTAAGTGGTTCCAGATGACAGGATGGCAAGTATCTCAAGCAGTGAATGGTGCAAAAATCTATGGCCAGTAAAGATGCTATGAACCATCTCTTTCTATCGACGATCCTTCATTGGGAGGTGAGCGTGGCGACCTCTTCAAAATCACCTAGAGCAAGCTCCAGAGATGTTTTGCTCTGTGAGCAATCGCTTGTCCACTGGCTTCTCGTGAGGGTTCCAAAAGACGATGGCATAAGTCACCAGATAACAACACCTTCATTTTCTTTTGGCATAATTCAGTCTTTGGTGGGGTCTGCGTCTACACATGGAGTAAACAGCGCCAGCGAACCTGTGGTGAGCAAGGAGCCTGCGAGAGAACGCACCTCTGAGTGCCATTATCCCGAAGGCTGGCGCTGACCCAGCGGTCGTCCCTGACAGGTCCCTTTTTCTCTAACTCGTGATTCTCTAGTTGGTTTTGCACGCAAGTCAGGATGGGTCTTACATACCTTGCCGGCACTATGCCATAGCCAGCTCGGGCAGAATGGTTAGTGAGTTCTTTTCTCTTGCATCCCTTGCACAAGAAAGACATTTGTGCGCATTCTGACTCCTTGCACAATTTATTGCAGGGCGGACCCGGAGTGGCTTCTTGGTTTTCTGAGAAGAAGGTTCCACTTAGTGAATTGTAAAGCAGGAAACCTCACATGTTGCCAGAACCTGAGGTAAACGTAGCACCTGTTCTTTCACTTGTCTTAGTGTGCTTCTCTTTGTTCGGTTGGGTTTCTCTTTTGTAAAGAGAGGAAGGGTTGATAGGTACTAAGGAGGGTGCTTGCTATCGACTCTAGTCTGGATGGGAAAAAGGTAAAGAGGAAACACTCAGAAAGACGAGGCTGAATTGGAGAAAGAGATATGGACACCGAAAACATAACTTGAGATGGGTTGAGAGGTTAAACGAGATGTGTTCTATTTTATGCAGGTACTGTGGCTGTTGAAGGGGTATTATGTTTATGTGCAGGACAAAAGAGAACAACAGTCTGAAAGCAAAGAGTTAAAAAGCAGTAGGACATACTACTGTTTTCCACATTTTCCACATTTCAAGTAGTAGAACGTTACATCAGAGAAATCAATGCGGCTTGCTGGTTTTGAGGATTCTGTTCAACTGAAAAACAGGCAGATTATAGCCTGTATTGCAAACCAAGGAGCAAGAAAGTACACAATGATAGACATGAGGCTTGATCTGCGACCCACTTAGATCAGTATGCCAACAGACAGTTGAGGAACGAGCTGTATCTGCCTACGTCAAAAGTTTCCCATGGGTAGCATTCTCTCGGTGGCCCTTAAGGTCATGTTGGTAGGAGCACAGGCAAAAAAGGCTTCAAGGACATACCACATAGCCCGCGTGACAGATAGGTGCCAGGCTCGCTGTAGGTAGCTTCTGCAACAGAAAAATGCTCCGACTACTTGGATCTGAGTTGCAAGTATGGCAAGTGCAGAGTGCAAACCCCTCATTTATAACAGCACGTATCCCCTTTCTCTTTCGCAGACTTGGGTCCAGTAGTACCAATGTGCTTGAATGGCTCGTTCTTTCCAAGATTAGCTTATGATGCAGCAAATCCGTCTCGGATATGAACAAATTTCCCTTGTCATCCACACATCGTCTCAGTCCACCACAAGGTTCTAATTCACTCTGACACCCAAAGGATTGACCAGATTCGGATAGATCCTCCCAATCCGTAGCCTTTACTGTCCCTGCTCACTGCCCTAGGAAAAGTGCATTCCGTTGACTCCAGCAGAGTCTGTAAACGCATTTTGGGAATAACTTCTGTCATTCCTGATGGTCGGGTCGGGACTCAGATGAGAGAAACGATGCAAAGGAGGAGTTTGCAATGCGTGCAGAGTGCAGATACGCAGATCGTTTTGTGCTGCTGTATGGGTAAATGAGCTGCAAACAAGTTTCGCCTGCTCCCACGAAGTGTACTTCAATCCATCGTGTGGAACGAGCCTTTGACACGCTTTAGTGATAAGCACTGTATCCTCGAGGTTCTCCCCGTATTTTGGATCTTTTTTCTTTTGCGAGTGGAGGTTATGGCACTACACGGGTACAGCCTCATGGGTTCCCCATCCCTGAAGATTAACCACGGAGTCTTTCCTGAAAGTAATATCCATCAGGTCGGTTACTGGCATGGTTGCGAATGCAGCTCGGTCTTATCACAGTTGCTTTTGAAGACGAAGGGGAGGCCCTGGTTCCGGCCTGCAGGTGGAGGAAAGAAGAAAGGTACAGGAATACAGAGGATGCGGGCATCAGCCGAGAATGATGGTGCATGCAAGCCAGTCATTCCAATCATGGTGCATCGTCGACCTTTTCCCCTTTTGGATTTTGTCTGCACAGATACAGTGGGCCTGGTTCGTTGCCTGATTTGCGGTGGTATACTCTCAATATCCCTAGTGACCAAACAATGTGACATTGTTTTTTGGACACCTACAGTAAATCGCGTTTAAAGGGGACGCCTAGGCTGTGATGGAGCTATGTAAGCAAAGCTTTGCAGTACATTCTCTCCCTTCCACCATCTCCAGAGTTAAATTGCATTTAAGAGCTGGAAGGAAGAAATTTATATTTGGAGATACAGCGCGCACAGAGAGAGAGAGAGAGAGAGAGAGAGAGAGAGAGAGAGATTCACATATGACTCTTGTACTACATGCATTCACAAAACTGATGGATGCAGGGTGGGCGTAAAATGTTACAGGTGAATGATTGCAGAGGGAAAATGGGGCAGGCAGTGGCAGAGGCAGCTGTCGATGCAGGCCTGCAATTGGTCCCCTTCTCTCTCACCGGGGATGGCAGGAGAAGGGTCACAGTATCAGTAAGGGGGATCGAGATTGATGTTCAGGAGGCCACTCAAAGAGAAAGTGTGATGGATCGTGTGCTGCAACTGTACCCTGATGTCATCATCGTTGACTACACCCTGCCTGATGCTGTCAATGGTGAGTGAAATCGAATGCTCTTTACTGTGCTAGCTGTGAATTTGCGGAGAGATGTGACTTGTACAGTTAGAGCCACCTGTTAATCTTTTATAGCAATGTCTTTACAGGTGTTAAGGTCAGTGTATGCCAAACATTAATGTTACCCTGCTCAAGTGAATTTGGTTAAATGACCTACAAACGTTGGGGTACAGCTCCTGTGACATGTTGATGGGAGCTTTTTCAGATAGCCAGTTTTGTATTCTCAGATATCCCATGATGGCAACCAGTGCTATGAGCCCTTCATGCTGTCAGTGAGGGTGGAAGGAGATGGGTGGGAGTGAGGGGTGCTGGCTGCATGTTGTTGTGGCTGTTTCCTCTACAATTCTCAGGCTCAATCAAATCCTTTTTTGGCAGGAACCAATTTAGTTTAGCCCCAGTTTGAGCTACACATGTGGGAAAATTGCTGATCTAGGGTTTTGAGCTTAAACCCTAGAACAACTAACACACCACTCACAAATCGAAGTTGAGACTAGATGCTTTTCAAGCTTGATGAAAATTTGGTTGTTCACTCGTCATGACTCTGATTGCCTCCATGTTATGGAGTTGGTGCTGTATTGAGAGGTTTCTTTCCAGCTTGTATGTGTAGAATGCTTGGGTGTGATGGCTATGGCTTCCGCCAGCTCTGGTGTCTGGAGTGCCCACAGCCAACATGCTAGATATAAAGTCTGGTGTCCCTTTCAGAGAATGCGGAGTTTTACTGTGCTCGAGGGGTGCCTTTTGTGATGGGCACTACTGGAGGAGACCGAAGCAAGCTGATGAATGTGGTTCAGAGATCTGGAGTATATGCAGTCATTGCTCCTCAAATGGGAAAGCAGGTGTGTTCTAATCATTGTGCTAGGGTGAATTGATACTCGATCTTGGTATCCATGGGTAGTATTAACCATTACGGTTTAGTATGGGATGGTTGTCATGCTTGATAATTAGTTGGAATTAAGCTCTACTATCCTCTGCAGGCAGGATGGTAGTTCGCCTCTTGGGATGCTGAGGAGTCATTGAGCAAAAAGACTAGCAAGAACTGTACCTTCGCTTGTTTGCTGCTGGTATGTTCTGAGGCAAATCATACAACTATCCTCTCATGTGGGGCTTACAGGTGGTTGCATTCCAAGCAAATCTAGAGTCATTGGCAGAGCAATTTCCAGGTGCTTTTGCAGGCTACTCTCTTCAGGTTTTCAACACCTCCCCTACTCTGGTGCTCCCCCTTGGGAGCTGTTATGGGCTGCTCTTCAGTTTAAGAGATGTACACATTGTGGTTACTGGCTATGATGCACCAACTCTCTCTGGAGCTGGTGATCAAGTTTTACATCTGCAAGAATACACAAACTAGTCTGAAATTGCCATAGTTCTTAAGCATTACACAGGATTAATTGTTGATTTAAGGACCGGTTTTCATGTCATATCTGAACATGTGCTGCCAATTCTTGAATAGCTACTGTATTTGTTTATCTGGACTAAGCGTCAGCAACTCTGGCTACTGGGCAGTGTGAAGAGAGGGCAGAATGTATGCCCTCTGGCTAGCAGAAAGATCATCCATGTGGCGAGAATTGTACTGATGATTATCTGTATGGCCAGGTCTATTTCAGTTTGTTTGAGAAAGAGCTGCCCTGTTGGGGGAAGGGAGTAATGATTACTAGATTTTTGCTTAGGTCAATTCTACAGTAAGGAAGGGACAAACTTAAACAACAGCATACCCTTTCTAGTAATGATTGCCAGGAACTAGAGATGCTCAGTCAGATGGACTTCTGGCAGGTGACAGAATCGCACCAGTCCACCAAACAGGACACATCAGGGACCGCAAAAGCTGTGGTTTCCAGCTTTCAGAAATTAGGACTTCAATACAATCTTGACCAGGTTATTTTTGCTCTCCCTTTCCCATCCTGCTCTTTTGGTCTGTTCTGTGGTTTGTTCGGGTTAAAAGCCTGCCGCATGTCTGAAATTTACTGCTATACTTCGTGCACTAGGTGATGTTCAGTGGCCATTCATTGTTCTTACTGGCCTATGAGTTGATTGGTATTTGACCTCCCTGTGTGTGCTTAATCTTAATAGCTGCTAATTTTTCTGGATAGTGTACTCTGGACGTGATTTGATTGCCTTGGGACCTTTGGTTCAGCATGCAAAGCAACAGAGTATATTAACGTATATTAACGTATTTCCTGTATCTGTTGGGCCAATGGTTCTTTCAATTGATGTTGGCAGATTGAGATGGTGAGGGATCCTGATGAGCAAGTAAGCAGAATGGGAGTGCCCCCAGAACACTTGAATGGGCATGCCTTCCACACCTACCGGGTTGTCTCCCAAGATGGCAAGTGAGTGAGGTTTCTCCTCTCGCAGACAAATGCATTGGTCGTTTCAGTTTGCTGTGCCATTTCCTCATTCTCACATAGTTGAAAGCAAAGCAAGTTCCTGACAATCTATCTCATGCTGTTTGCAGCCCATGATTGTAACTGAACACGTGACCAATGCTTCTTCCTCGTCATATTGGTGTTTTTGCTTGTGTGCATGTGGGTGTGTGAGATTGTACTCATAAGACGTTGTTTGCTGTAGCCTTGTGGCCATTGACCCCGCGCCCAGTTTGAGCGGGAACAAAAGGGACAGAACCTACCTCTGTCAGGGGCTGACGTTGGTAGTAAGACTTGCCTTCATATATAGAATTAATCCGGATTTTCCAGATATCCTCTAGAAATCCCTTCACACAAGCATCAATCTGCTGTGTGTGATTTGCCCAAAAACTAGGCCTCAGGAGGGCCTGGGCTTTTGGCTCAGCCTCGAGACTTTCAAAGTTGGTAAACAGGGGTACAGGCACAATTCCCTTGATAGATTTGAAGAGAGCGTCTCTTTGGTGAGAGAACCCCGGACAGTGTATCAGAAAATGAATACTGTCTTCAGATTGCCCACACAACGGGCAATTGCACTCTCCCTTTCCTCTCTGCTTCTGTTTGCTGTTCAAAGGTAGGCTTCCTGCCCCGAGTTTAAATTTCAGTCTAGTGCCGAAAGTGGGTAGACCCTTAAGGTCATCCAAGATGTCCTCCCCCATGTCACTGACTGGAAACAAGTTCAGGGAAGTTTTCTGCCTAACTTCATTTTCATCAGACAATCTCATGGCAACAGACATGGCTTTGGACAATACAGCCTCTAAGTCAGATTTATCCAGCAGGGTCAAGACTTGCGGATCCAGGTCCAGGTCCTTGAGAATCTCAGGAGTGGCAGGTCAACATGCAATTTAGTTATGCTTATATAGAAATGTATGTCTTACAATATTGATAAAGTGCTCTACTCTGGACCTCGTGCAGTGTGGTGTTTCAGTTTCAGCACAATGTGTGTGGGAGAACTATATACACTCAAGGCACTGTGGATGCAGTCCTCTTCCTTGCCAAAAAGGTAAGTCCATAAGTCTCTGCCAAGTCCTCTATATTTCACATAGCTTCTGCAGATGCTATGTGGGTCTTACGTCACGTTATCTTGCAGATCCGGGAAGGAAGCACCAAGAAGTTGTACAACATGATTGATGTCCTACGTGAGGGCAACATGCGCTGATGTGCCAAAATCTTGTGGAGGAAGTTTTCTGGCCAGTTTTGAACATTATCCTAGCAGTGCCTGAGGAGGTTTCAGTCACAGGTGATTTTTGGAGAGGGTACATGTGGTGTTTTCGGCTTATCACTGAGATTTTGTGGAGTATGAGGAACTCATTTCTGGAATCATGGCTATGGATTGTGAGAGCATCTTTGTTGAGCCTTCCCAGTGTCCAGCAAAAAGCACCTTCATTGTTCAATTCGCTTAGCACGAATCATCCGTAGACAGATTAGAGCCAGGCAAAGTAGCACACAACCCAGGCAGAAGCCGCATCAGGATATCTCCATCACCCATTGCTCTAGAGACACCTAAATTCATTATCTGCATATGCAGCCCGCCCAACTATTGGACCATCCCCTACTTGCAGACAAAGAAGGCAGGTTGCATTTTCAACTGCATTTTCGCAGCTGGGTCAAATTCGAACAGACCAATTGGGCGGCAATCAGATCCTTTTCTACGATTCTCTTATGTTCTTTCAGTCCTCTTTGCAAGCTGCCTACAAGATGCCCCACTCCACCCTCAAAGAAAGGAACAACTTACTGGCCAGCAGTTATGAGTTAGCTCCATTTCCCACCTATTTAGGGTTGGGGAAAAATGGTGTGTTGTTTGGAAAGCTCAAGGGTCCTAAATTTTGGACCATCAATGGAAACCCCCTCAGATTGGGGTATGAAGTATGAAGGGCTGTTTACATGAGTGGGAGGGGCATCCGGTAGTTCAAACACTTCAGCCATTTTGGCGTATGTGGGTCCCGGGCACACATCGCTGGCTTCCAAAGATGAGGTCAAAGAAATTCAGTAAATCTCTCAAGTATTCTGTACAGGATCTGATCAGGCAGGGGTTGCCTGTACTTGAAGTTCTGCTGATCATACTGAACGAAGGGAGTTGATTGCGACCTGCCCTTCTCTCAAGTTCAAACTTCAAACCTTTGGATGGAATGTGTCAGCATTGTGTAATCGGATCATCAGGATAGTTCTCCAGTGATGAAGGCCAATCTGCACTGCCGCGGTCCGCCCTATCACCGTTCTATGTATTGAAATGAATTTTCCCAGCCATTGCTCATTATTGATTCCTATACTGTAACTGTAGCTGGGGATTGTTTAGCTCAGGACTCAGGTGCTTGTGACTGGTCATTTTCCTTCTCGGACTGCTTCTCTTGCTGGTTCCCATGACTGTCAGGTCTGAATTTGGTTGAATCAGCTCCAACGTCTACCCTCTTGTCTAGAGCGGAGCTATCAGTACTACCCGGCCCATCGTGAGCGAGGTTATTGCCACCCTGATCAGCTTCCTGGAGCTTCCTGGGTCTCAATCTACTTGACCAGTCCTCGAACTCTTCCCTGGGTCGTCATCCCTTAGCAAGTCGAAATTGAATGACGGTAAGCGCGTCACATAACTATGAATTGGAACTCCTGCTCCGTACATACTCTCTAGAAAAGAAAAGTTTCGGTGGAGAAGATTCGAAACTGTCCTAGATGAACTCAAGTGTACTTACTTACATTAAACTCTACCACTCAATTGTAGCAGAGACTCCGAAATGCCTCATCCCCACAATTATTCTTTTCATGATTCTGGTGATGTGACAAATTTGATCGACTTTTCTATTATCGAATGATCTTGAAAAAGCTTTTACTTTCTGTATTAGGAAACACTTTTTTGAAGTAAAAGAACGAAGGCCCAGATCCAGAAGCAGGAAGGGATCAGTAGTACCTACAAGTATCCAGCTTTCATGAGACTAAACTGAATTGTTGTACTCTCTACTACCGATACTGCTGCAAGGGGAAGATAGGACTCAAGGTGCTTGGAAATCTGTTTATCTGTCGAATCTCTAATCAACCTTAACCAACGTTAAAGGTGAGAGTGCATCTGTTTGCTGTTTTGTTTCAAAAAAGCTCTGGGCCGCGATCCCAGTTTTATACAAACGGTATCAGCTCAAGGATACAGACCAAGAGCTCGACCAAGAGATAGGAGCTAGGACAGGCTCAGCGCAGTGGGCATAAAAGAAGCGCCTAAGAGGCAACGGAGTGTTTCTTGAGGCTTTTCCTTCCAGGTGGCCTAGTGTGTGGGTGCCCATCTTGCCATTAACTTCCCCTCTCTCGCTGTGCCCTTTCTCACAAATCACAAACTTTACACATCTGCCGGTGGTCAGAGAAGATGACTGTCAACGACCATCGTCGATTGCGACTTGCATGGGGCGCATCTAATTCCTTCAAGAGACGTCGATCCCAAGTTGGAGCACTTGTGCAGACGATGCTCACGAAACTCGGAGGATCCATGAGAAAACTTGCGACGGGAGTACCCAAACCGGTCCCTGCTGTGGAGACGAAGCTCACCATCCATGAGGCAACACATGTCATGCTCAAACGCAGAACGATGGAAGAAAACGAGAGAAAAGAGAGAGAGCTTATTGATGAGGGCAAGGGGAAAGACAAGGTGGTGGAGAAGAAGAAGAAGAGGCACACCCATATGCACAGCTTCCGGGATTCTAGAGAGGGAGTGGGTTGCTCTTACAAAGTGACAGAAAAGAGCTCTAAGAGCGTGTACAAGCACCGAGACTTTTGTTGCATGTACAAAGAGTACAGCATAGAGATCCATAACTGAAACACAGAACTTCGATCTTCAGTGCAATTGAATTGCAGTCTAGGATTACACATGGGGTCTTGCCATTCAGAAATTTTCGTGTTTCCCCTGCTCCAGCTTCTTGGGGCCACAATGAAGCTGATTCATAAGATTTTGAGTAAATTAGAAGGTGGTGGGTGAAGAGGATGCAAGCTTATAACTTTTAGGACACAACAAGGGGAATGAAAAAGCCCTCCCCATTCTTCCACCCACAAACCCCCTCAACCTTGGGCAATAGAGTTCAGATCTAGGTTTGCAAATCTTTTTTCTTTTCTTTTTTTGGATGAAAGCCCTGAATTCTATAACAGAGGGACAAAGGCCCAATGACATAGAGGAAAAAATTTCCTCAGTTGTGGGTGCCATAGAGGCTGATCCAGGAAGGCAATGCTTTGGAACCAAAGTCGGAGGAAATCTAGTATGTGTCGCTTAGTAACACAATGTAATACTTATGTGAATTCCCGGAATTATCAAGGTTGCTGTGAATTATGGGAATTACTTTGTTATAGAAGTACATGATGTCGAACCTAATTCCGATCTAAACTCCAGTCCCAACAATTACAAAATAAATATCCCTATATTGTATAGATTATTCCACACATGCCACCGACCCAGGATAGGTGAAGATAACAAATGCATGGAATACATGCAATTTCAAGCTTCAAGCCCTTGCCAAGTTGTAGTTATGAATAGGTTGTGAAATGATTAACGTAATCTGAAAGAAAGAAAATACAAATAAAAGTGCTCCAACTGGGCAAATGAAAATTTTATTAACTCCATGGGCGGTTTGAATCAATATTCCAAAACGGCATCACCTAGCCACATTTTTGTTTTTTTAGTGGTTGGTTTGCAGAGCAGTTCATGACAAATCTACCTAGGGTGGGGAGGCCTATTTCCGTAGAAATAAGGGGTTAGGGTACCACATATAAGAAATTAACATTATTGAAAATTGTCATGTGCATTCAGAGTCAAAACTCAACTCAATCTTGGATTTATTTGAGTTAGTTATGAAATTTTCAGCTAGAGGGGCCACATTTGAATTGGTTTGCATCACCTAGCACCTTCACATGCCCAAAAGTGCCAGATGTCAGCTTAGCGTAATCAAACCTATCTCCTGTATTCATGGTTTTATGCAAATGGCTGGTAATCGACAGAAGGCTCTCCGCATCTCTCTACCTTGTAAAGCTGCTCTTATCTGATCCTCATTAGTTTAGGTAGGTAGAGCAGTTAAGGCTTTCAAGATATAAGTACCCCTACTTGTATTCTGTTTATCTCAACGAAGACATGCAAAAACATTCAAACGTGGTTTGTTGGATAGGGAATGAGCATGCTCACTTGAGCACAAGGGCATATTCCCCAAATTCCCGAGAAATTTCCACAGCGAAATGAAATTGATGAAATTAACAATTATGCGAAATTAACACATAAAGAACAAGTAGCCCCTATACCTGATGAACATGTTATCCTATAGGCGTGGCTTTTTCTCCATAAGAGACGGGAGAGTGGGCGGTGAGGCTTCACCTCAACTTTAAGGTCCTTTCCCTTGCTTAGGGAAAAAAAAAAAAAAAAAATGTTCTCACATGGATAATTTTGCACTGCGAAATTCCGCGTGAGAAGCAATCACATTGTGGCTAAAAGGATGAATAGATCACTTTTCAAGGCCCCCCCATTCCTTTTGGATATAGGATTTTTTGGTGATGGGATTTCTCAATGCAAAACCCACCGCTTGCTTAGTTTGTGCCCATATCACGAAGTATTTCTCAGTGCGAAATTCACCGCTGCCTAGTTTGTGCACATATCACCAAGTATTTCTCAGTGTGAAATTCACCGCTGCTTAGTTTGTGCCCATACCACCAAGTATTTCTCAATGCGAAATTCACTGCTGCCACTACAAGTTTAGGATTTTTGGCTACACTACTGAAGGTTTCGCCTCGTTGAATTGGCTCAAATGTATTGTACAAATGCACCGGTCCTCTATTCCCGCTTATGGTTTTATTTCCGTTTGAAAAAATACAACTCCTATGACCGAGGTTTAAAAACATAATTTCTCATGACCGTGGGTTGTGCTCACGTGAGCATGCACGCGCTGTGCTCACAGGATACCAACCTAATACATACTCAAATAATCGACGTTGAATCAAAGCAGTCATGTAAAAAAAAATCGCCTCCATTATAGGGTTTGGGGGGTTTGCGATGTTTGGTGCCCCCCACGGGCCAAATTCTGAAACGGAACCAAGGGGGGTAACCTGTGATGGCCATCCGTAGCAACTTTGACCCCAACATCACAAACCCCCTTTACGACGGCTCCAAGTCGCACGTCATCGCAGGTTCACTTTTGATTTTGCAGTGGTCATCTTGCGATGGGTGTCCGTCTCAAAATGACACTCCAATTTTTTAATTTCCACAAAATATATTGATGCTATCTATCTTTGCGACGTCTATCCGTCCCTAAAGTTATACAAATTTTGGAGAGATGTTTATGGCGACGGCGTGCCGTTCCAAGCTCAATTTGTGATAATCTCTAAAAGTACTAAGTCATAAATAGCAACGGGTAAGGGTCGCAGGTGAAGATGTGGCAACCCCATAGCATCGTGCATAGGAAGATGGAGTATGTGATCCGCAATGGCCAAGGGGTCACAGAGGAGATGGAGATGCCAAGACATTTCTAGGTAGATTGTAGGCTTTAGAAGATATGTATGTATTGTACACTTGCCTTGAGACAAGAAATATTTGACTTCTATGTGCATTATGGCTTTGTTACTCGGAATGAATG
The DNA here is from genome assembly GCA_030704615.1 of Takakia lepidozioides. NCBI lineage: Eukaryota > Viridiplantae > Streptophyta > Takakiopsida > Takakiales > Takakiaceae > Takakia > Takakia lepidozioides. Next base: position 38,919,286 of record CM060732.1, on the reverse strand, counting down.
AGTTTTATTAGAGTGTGGTGAAAATTTGACTTCCAATGGTAATATAGGAAGACTTTCTTGGAACTTCCATTTGGTCGGATATCAAGCGACCCGAATGAGGTCGCTCTGAAATTTTACTTCCTCTTAATTTCAGCGGATCTCCTCTGATGGGGCCCACTCCTGAAGCTTTTATGACAAAGAACTTGTCTAGAATATGATGTAAAAAGAAAAATTAAGAAATAACAAAAGCTACCACCTACAGAAAATATCTAAGGTAACTATGTCAGATTTTGGCCTTGTAAAGGGCTTGTTGACTGCTGATGTGGCGAGTAAACAGGCCCAAGGAAAAAAATAAAATCCAAATTATAAAATCAATAAAGTTAATATAAAATAAAAATAAAATGTAAAAACCACTTCACCTTTTGGTGTGTGAGCATTACATACACCCATGCACCGTTGGGTTTTAGAAATTTTGTAGGAAAAAAAGTACTTCATTTGGAGGCACATTGTTGCTTATCAGTTTTTAGATTCTAACCCCTATGTAATTACATACAAAGCAAGCGCCCACACAAAACTAACATGGCGCACAGTCATTTAGAGGGGTTGTAGGCATTCCAGTGTGGATTTGAAAATGGTGGGTCCTGGGGCAAGCAAAATTGGAGAAAGCCAGGTATTGATTTGGTCAAACCAATTTTTTTTCTCACTTCTCTTTTGAGACCTGAAATTTGAGGTTTGGGCCGATGTTATTATCTCACAATTCCCACGGTGGAATTGGCTCATTTTTTGATATGTTCTACATAAATGAGCTGGGCCCACTTCTATATGGCTGGAATCTATGGATGATTCTTGGTAGGTTTCTGCGGGCAATTCACTGCAGCTGGGTACCCCAAATCGTTAAAAACTCCAAAAAAGGCTTGGGAAATCAGAGGGTTAACATACAATTATTTGAATTGTCATATTGTACAATACACAACGTGAAGTAGTCGAAGATGGGAAATGATCATCAATATGGATCACGAGGGTCTTCCTCTCCATCAAGTTGCAAATCATCATCATCACCGATGTTCCTCTTTCACACATATTATTGAAAATGACGTGCACCTAAGAATCGTGTCACAACATACATCGTTGTCCATTACACATTCTAAGTATACAATCCTAGAAAGCTATGCCACAATCCTCAACCTCTTCAAAAACCTTGGTCACCTTGGCCTCCAACTGATCCTAAGTGTATGGTTCCCCCCACTCATCATATTACTCTTTGATAGATCCAATGACTCTCTCTTTCCGCATCTCATCCCATATTTGCCATGGGTGTCCTTGGTCCAAAATGCCTTCAACCATGAGGTTGGGTGGGCGTTGAATGGAATCATAGGCTCTCTTGAGCAACTCTGGTGGTGCAAGATTGGTCCACCACAACCTAGGCATATGTGCCTGTGAACCCACTGCAACAACATCCAATAACACAGCTGGTCCAATCCAAGACCGCACCTGATGCATACTAGCCATAATCCGGGCCCGAGAATCCCCCAGAGAGGATGTAAGCTGGAGGTTGCACTTGCCTCACCTGCAAGTCACGCAACACTCGTAACATCTCCCAAAACAAATGCGACCTTGCATCATGCAAGCCATTCCCATGACCTACGAGAGAATGTCCTTGGCAATGCCATCCAGCTACCACCAAGTCAATTGCATCATGCCGGCCCAAATCATCCACCTCCAGCAAGGTAATGTCTGCTTCTCCCTTCAAGGATTTCCCACCATATGTTCACGAAACCCTTCCAATGGCGCCCTAAGCTTGACTCCACACCACCATGATTGGAAGATTTCTTCACATGCTCTCTTTCAAAACCTCTTGAGCTGCTTAGTGCTCTCCAAGTGTTTGCCCTTGTTGTCTTCAAGCCCAAGCCTATATAGCTCATTGGCTTTGCTTCCACAACATCCACACTTTAAACTTGCTTAACCCTAGATTGATAGTGAAATGAGCACTAACAATCCTTTAGTTGCTCTCCACAAGCCATGGCACACACCATTGACTCCATAATGCATACAAAAGATTCTCAAACCCTATTGCTTCCACACACACAAGACTTCCTCCTTGCAATCCTTGCAAAATCTTGTGATTCATGACCTTCCTTCTCAAGCTCTCAAACTCCTTGGTGCATGCAACACCCGAGCACCTTTCCTTGCAATCCCTTGCAAGCCTTGTCATACAAGAGCTAAATTCTCCTAGCTCTCAATCTCTTTAACATACAAGTGCAAAACTAATCCTTACACTCCGCACTCACAAGCATAAGGAGATCTTCTTGTAGTGATAAGAGATGAGAAATGGGGAAAGTGGAAGACAATGAAAGCTCTCAAAGCATGAGCAATCACACTAAGAACAAGCCCTAGTCCTTCCAAATGAAATCCACTCTATGACATAAACTAAGTCAAGCCAAAGGCACCCTTGCTAAGGGAATCCACCCTACAAAGCCCTTAACACACTCCTTATCAATTCCTAGAGCTATGGAGGTGAGAGAAGCTCATGGAGGCTCGACTACAAGAAGATGAGCCCTCCTCAACCCTCACAAGGGGAAAACCCATCCCCATGTTCCAAGTGAGGCTTGACACCTCACTTGACATATGAGACCAAATGAAGTTTCAATACACAAAATATAAATATAAATATCTAAAATGTCCTAATTAACTAGAAGTAGGTAATTCTAGTTAACCATGACTAAAACCATGACAATTGCAATGTCGGGGATTCGGCCAACTGCTGTATTCAGTCTAGCAGCTAGACTCTGTGGGAGTGGCGATGCATCGGCACTATCTGCGGGGATAGCAGATAAGGTACAGTCTATGGATGCCTTGGATTCGAGGGTGAAGTTACCCATAGCTGCGCCATGGCAAGCAGAAGCTGCAAGGTTGCAGGAATTGCCTGCAGCTAGGCCACCCATTGAGCGCAGCATGGTGATTCCTGGAGTAGTTCTGGTGGACAATCAGGATAGAGTGTTTCAGTTGAGTGGCCCAACCGGAAGGAGGTATAGGCCACTGCGAGTCTTGTTGGATTCGGGAGCACAACCATTGATGTTGGGGAGAACAGCAGTTGTAGGCTTGGGCCTCACAGAGGCGGATTTGGAGCCTTGCCCTTTCCAAATTCAAACATCTTTGGGTGGTTCAGAGAAGGCGCGAGGGATCACACGCCATGAGTTCTTCATTCGATTGCAGCCAGCGACGGAGTCATCATTGGTACAGAACGATGTCGCTCAGTCATGAGAGCCAAAGCCATTGTTACAGACGCGATGTCATATGATGTGCTTGTTGGTGGGGCGGTGTTGTACCCCATGGGATTTATAGGCCGGAGTGGCAGTGAATGAGCACCCCCAAATGACTCGCACTCACTCAAGCATCAATTTTGGACCAGCAAAGTACACGACATGGGGTGCATGCTATTTGTGGCGTCTCTCCATCTCACATTGCTTCTCATCTCCTCTCCCTCCCCTTGTTGGTACTACATTAAAGGGCCCATGGCACGTGGCTGGGCACAAGGACAGTGAGCAGCAAGGGACACCGATTCACGCCACTGGCAGACAACACAGATGGACCACATGAGTGCTTGAGGAGGCTTGCTGGATTTTGGCTGGTCCTGTGCAACATGTCTAGTAGTTCGAAATGCTTCCACCCCCAACCCCCTTGCTGAGTAGCTTGCATCTCCACTTCCAGTTCTCTGTCTCCGCACGGGCTTGACCAACCTGCCCCAATTACAATGTGGACCAGATGCCAGAGCACATAGGCCGGATGCAGCCATGTATCTCCAACATCAATCTCTGTTATATACATTTCTCCCCCTCTTTGACTGCTGCAAAGGTGCACCTGAATGGACAAATCACTCCACTACCAGGCAACATACATGGACCAGAGCAGTGCTTGCGAAAGGCTGTTGGCTTTTTGCTGGGGCTGTAAAGAGAGAGAAGACTCCGGCCGAAAGCCGGCGTAACTAAGAGCCACTTCGCCTTGTGGCTACTGCCCCCTTTCAGGGGTGGGCCCTATTAAAGGAAAGGTGTCCTATGGGACACCAATTGACAGTAGAAAGTAGGGGAGTCTGTGTAGCCCTAGGTACCTAGGGGATACCCTGGGGGACCTATGGTGCATTTGAAGTGCCGGATTCCAATTGGCGTTTGTTGGTGATAATAGCTGTGAGTGAACGGAGTGCCGTGAGGTGAATTGCTTTGAAACATTTGTGGATGGGAAGAGTGGGAATATTGAAGCTATCATGTATGTCATTGATACTGGCGTTATGAATGCCGCCTCGAGTACCGGCGGTGATGATGGTTAATGGGCCAGTTTTCCAGCCATACCGTCGGATTGCAAGGATAACGGGGCATATTTTTGACATTTTTCTAAAATCGAATCATTGGGGTAGCGATCGTGACAAAATGTGAATTCAATGAAATGGATGGTGAATTGTGGGGATGGTGAGGTGGGGGGTAGGGTGTTAATGGGTAGGCCTTGTACAAGGAGTATGTCCGGGCAAAGCCTGGCAGGGCATGAGCATGGTGATCGGGTACATATGCATGGTAGCAGCCAGGGTGGCACGGTGTGGTCGGATGGCCGACCTTGGTAGGTGCCAGCGTTTATAAGCGAGAACCATCTGGTTTCAGCACGGTTTAGAAAGAGCTTATGGAGATGCCAGACTGCCTGGTTGTGTCGCGTGATATGAAGGCCGTGTATGATCGGGTGCGTACATTGGATGAGGAGATGTGGCCAAGTGTCACAAGCTTGGTGAGTGGTTGAGCACTATGGACAGTATGGGGATGGGAACATATGCGGCCAGAAGATGTGCTTGCGCTGGTGACCCATGTATTGGGCGTATCTAAATTTGAGTGTTTGTCGGATTTGTGCGTCAGTAGTAGTTTTGGTTAGCCAGAAATGATTTGAGAGTTTATGGTGCAATACACTTGATTGAGTCCATTTTTGGATGTGTACTTTGGTGTGGCTGATGGAGGCTGCAGCTTGTTTATTTGCTTCTCGGGTAAGAGTGGTCAGGAGGTTACGGATAGGTCTGGGTGCAAGGGGGTCTGGTATGGGGTGTATAAACCAGAAAAGGTGGGTGTGGGCGATGTGGATAGGGTCATCATTGGGTACAACTATGGGGTGGGGGGGTTGTTATTCCATGAGCTCATGAGCGGGCATGGCTCACCCATGAGCCGCCAAGTAACACACTTCGAATTTCGACAGATTTTTTTCGGGCCCAAAATGATAAAATAATCGAAAGTAGTATAAGAAGAGAAGGTTTTCGAAGATTTCCGCGCTCATGCTGGAAGCACTCCGCTCATAAGTACCAGTGTCCGCTCATGACTTGGAGCCCAAGCTCATGGACCGCCAGGCCAGGTCATAGAAAAACTGAATTCTGGGCAATAACGGCACCGAAATTACCCCAGAAGAAGGGACGCAAGCGGAATTAGGATCCGGGTTTGCAGACTCCAAAAACGCAATGGCGACCTATAACCGTGGATAGTACTGTTGCAGAAGTGCAGGATGGTTGGGTATAACGGCGCCGTAATTGGGCAGAGGAAAAGAAATAGCCCGCTGAAGGCTCGGGAGTGAAGCCAATAACGGTGCCGAAATTGGGCTCCGCCAACCAAATACCCGGCTGAAGCCTCCGGAGTGCAGCCAATAACGGCGCCGAAATTGGGGTCCGGAAACCAAATACCCGGCTGAAGGCTGGGGAGGCAACCAATAACAGCGCCGAAATTGGGGTCCGGAAATAAAATTCTCGGCTGAAGCTTCCGCAGTCCATCCAATAACGGCGCCGAAATTGGGCTCCGGAGAGCAAATACCCGCCTTACGGTGAGGGAGTTTTGCAAACTATCCTGAAACTGGTGCGAATTTGTCTAATAAAAGCACACATGTCGGAGGAAATAGAAGTTTTGCCGCATATGACATTGGCAGTGTAGCAATGATATATCCCTCTTCCACCGGCCTCGCTCTCATTTTGCTCTTCACTCTTCTTTGTTGTGCCCATCTCCTCCCTGCTCTGTGTTCTTGCTGTGTCGTGAGGCCATGTCGTGCCCAAATCACATCTATCGACGCCAAACGGGAGTCATTGTCCCGAAAGCAGACGACATCATTGTCTTCCTAGATGTTTACAGGGACAATCCTCGACTTGTCCAGCTGAGAGCAATGGAGTTTCTTCCAGGATTGCACGATTCTCCTGGACCCCGGCTGGGGAGCAGGTGGTTCCTGCGCATCATGGACCTGGACTTTCCGCTTGAGTGGGAGCCGAACAGATCATGCACAACGTTGTTGTATCGCTGGAACTGTTGCGAGTGGACGTATGATGAGTGCATAGGTGAAAACTTCACGCGTGGACGGACTGGCTCGGAAAGTGGGGACATTCTCTTCAGTTATGAGGATGAGGAGGAGGGGAACACATGGCCCACTGTGAAAATGTCCTTCTACAAAGGGGGCGCTATCGATAAACACGACATCCTTGTTAGTTTCAACCGGGCGACAGAAACCGCTGACATTTTGTTCAAATATCGGCACCCGGTCACTCAGGAGGTCCTTGAGAGGAGTTCGAGTTCCTTCTTCTTGGGCGAGGGGACCATAGGTCTTGCATGCTAGAGTAGACATGTTTCAACTCGCCGACACTCATGGCACATACATTTTGCTTCAGAAATCAAGTAGCTTCCCTGTGCCATATGGGGAATATACGTGCTTGGATAATCTTCTGTTAAGGTTTTTTGCAATTCACTGCCAGTATGCTGGGACGTGTCCTTTGTCGTATGGATTGCTGTGTGCACAAGGTGCAGTATGCAAATGCTGGAATGTGCAGTAGGACCCTTCCCACTGGGACACAGAACTAGCAATCTTGTAAAGGCATCACATTTGCAGAACACTAACAATGTATTGGTAGCAAATCGGAGTCTTCTCATAAAGGTGGACGAAAATGCCAGGATGGGCTGCGAAATCACCACAATTTGAATGAAGAGCAGTAACAAGGAAGCACTATGCAGTATACAGACCAATAACGACGCTGAAATAGGCCACAATGCCCGTGTATCTCCACACAATGTATGCTTTCCTCGGATCCATTTATAGACATAACCAAAATTAAAAAAGCATGCCCATATCATTCACGACCAAAAACCACATTCTCATGTATTGCGGCATCAAAATGCACCTGGAGCCATGGCGGTACGGCACCACCAAGTGTATAATTCCTCACAAAAAAATAGGGTGCAAGAAGATGAATGTAATATAATTGCCACTTTCTCCTTCCCGAATGTGGAATGTCAAGCAGTCCGACCTGTATCCTGCCGTAGGGCCTTGTGCAGCTCGTTGAAGCTCAGTGTTGGAGCATGGATGAAGACGTCCACTGCGGATATGCAACTCATGCGCTTCAGAAAAATGTAATAAAGGTGTTTGCAGGGGACGTATGATGCATTCTTCGATTCCATAACAAGGAAGTCCTCACAGTTGCAAGCTGGGTACTGAGAAACCGTGATTGCATACACGACACTGCGCGCAGCAGACCCGGCTGTTGACAATTGAAATATGCGCCCCATCCCGGGGTGAGGAACATCCCTGCAACCTTGCACTATGCAGGGCATTGCAAGAGCGTTGGCCTCTGGTGTCGTTTGCCTTTGTTGGTGGCCGCCGTCTTTTCAGTTTCCCCCACCGATGGGTGGGCCAAGCTGCAGGGTCACCCACCTGTATGCGGGGTGAAGAGCTTCTCGTGGGAGGAGGATGACGACTGGGAATTGGATTTCGTGGAACATCTGTCCTCTCCACCAGTCAAAACCCTGCACTTCCTAGAGCGTTTGCCTCCTCCAGGGTAAGATCTGTATTAGTTGCCATAGGCCAGACTGGTGGTGGTTCAGGCATGCTTTGTACACCATACTTGGGCTTGCCGAACACACACGATATGATATCGTGCTTGCAGAACCAAAACTCCTTCAGTGTGGCCTCCACAAACTTTGCGCACACAAATCTCCTGTGAAGCAAGGGGCAGGCACACCGCCTTGCGGGCTCCTCCGAATCATCTCATTGCATCTATGGTTGGTGTCCACAGGAACAACACAACATGTGCCATGAAATGACGGACGGGTCCGTGCAATTCTCCACTGCGAGGCCGACACATCTTGCTCCACGATTGGAATGATGTATTGGGTAACAATAATAGGAGCAACATGCTCATCCTGGGCATGTTGTCCCGAGTCTGGCAGCGATTCCATGGATGTTGCAGGAGAGGGGGTACGAGTCCTGCTGGGAGGAGGCGTGGGACGCAACATTGTTGTGCCCCGAGGTTGAGTGCGGATGTTCATATCTGATCTCCATGAATCGCCGTTGCCTCTAGGCATGTCCTCAATTCTTTTCTTCACCGGCCGGCTACGGACATCGCCCTCCAGGCAGTTCCCCCAACTGTGTAACGGCGTTGACCTTATTGTTTCCCGCAATGCAGCAGTCCATTTTTTGGGATCGGTCGAACGATGCGCCGCCCTCACAATATCACATGATCTCGATTCCGAGCAGAGCAGAAGAGGTTCATAATTCCTCAACTTGACAGACGATCCCAGTATCAGCATCTCCTGCCTGTCTGGTCCGATACCCCATTGTTTTCCTCCCAGAAACTGGTAGTAACGAGATTGTTGCATGATGGCCCTCACAATATCTTCTGTTGTTGCTGTCAACATGTCAACGAGATGTGCCGCAGAGGAAGCACACCAGGAAGAGTGCACCGATTCGCCCATGTTCGTCGTCGGCATATCCGTGTCATCCTCCAAGCTCATGTCCTATTGAAGGAAATTAGAAATGTCACTCATTGTGGAGAATGTCGAAGCACAAAACAGAACAATTGTCAAGTACAGAAATGTGTTACATGTCTCATGTAGTCTCCAAACTGGCGGAATCTATAGTGCCACCACGCAAGCCACGTTTGCAGTTCTGGCTGATCTTTCACATCCACTGCCCCTGAAGACACCCACCAGGCGCGTGTGGTTGCAAACTCGGTCTCCGCCTCGTCGATGGAATTCGCATTTTTCCACGCAAGGCACATACTGATATGATCCTGCCGGTGGCGTGAAGCCACGAACCTTTTCGTATTTTGCGTCAAACTCTGCATGAAGTGAAACCCGCAAGATCTCTCCTTACCTTCTATTGGAGTCTTTGGGTCGTCCCCATATACCCTTCTCACTGCAGCCCAGTTCGCTTGGGCATTGTCAGCCATGAAGCCCCTAAAATCAGGAGGGGGCAACTTCGCTCTCGCCATTTGCTCATTAATTCCGCGCCACATATGCAACTCCGAATCTGTGTCTTCTCCTTTCATTTCGCAGATAGCAATGGTCATCAACTTTCTGCAATGTGGGTCATATACATGTGCCCCATTGTCACCCAATCGTGGTTGGTAATTCGCCTGATGTGGTCGAACATGACCCAACAATTTGAGAGGTCTCCACTGGTTATCCGCTTCACCAAATCGACACCGCTCCCCGGTCCGCACATTGACATCTTAAATATGAAGCACCTGTCCATCTCTCAGCCTTGACCATGAAATAAGCTGCCCTGGATGAAGTCGTAGCCGCATGTGCGCTTCACTTCCAAGATGGATTGCATGTCTGATCCTCTTCCGATTCGTTTCTTGCAGCCGACAATGTGGTTCTTGACATTGGGGCTGCACACATGGGAGACAGCTTCCAGCAGCTCCTTCATGTCCCCCTCACCCAGCTTCTCTCTTGTGCTTCCGTCCTCCGACATTATTCTGCCAATTGCAATTCTATGTGTGGATGCGAGCTGTATCTGCTTTGGTTTTGCTCCCAGCCTCAACCTCACCTCCTCCTTGATAATATCGTGGGCTTGTTGAAAAGCGACTCTGCAATTGCCTCTGGCGACGGGGTGGTCATACTTTCCGATGTGAATGCATGCTCTGGTGCACGCTGGGCCGACAGTCCCGACGTAATACTGCTTGGCGTTGCACACTGCCATACACGTAGGGGCTGCGTTGCAATGGGCACACTTGAACGTCCCTGCATGAACTCTACCTTGAGGCCAAAATGGGGTCGACGAATTGCCAATCCAGTCTGTCTCATTCCGGGTGCCTTTGCTCGTGTAGTGGTAACATGTGCTCGAGAAACATTTAAGATGCCCAGCACACAATACATATCTCACTCGAACTCCATCACCCAGATTGGACGATGAAGTTTTGGTGACACACCAAGGGTGGCCGTCATGTTTCCTGTTCATTCCTGCCAGCATGTCGTCTGGGCCTGTGCCTGCCGGCACTGGAGGGAACTCGTAGATAGCATTCCCATCCACAACTTCAGGCAAAGTTTCCACAAAATGGATTGGAGTTTTGTCGTAATCAAGCCTAAGAAGGTCACTTGAGCATGAACCCGCTGTTTTCATCCTCCGCAATATGTCGATTACTAAGCGGACGGAAGTTGAGTCGGAGGGTGTGTGCTCATTGTTTGCCAACATCTGAACACTCCTAGTGATGGACGACTTCGAAACATACGATGGAAGGACCATACAGTCTTCATCATCACTGGATAAGTCGTGGACGACTGTTTCCCTGTTTTCCTCGATTTCCCTTTTCATATGTTTGGGCTTCTTTGCTTGTGAAGAGGTGCCCACATCTTTCATGGCAGACTTCACATCTTGCACGCCAGACCCTCTTATGGAAGGAGGATCAACCAAGTTCTAGCGTGGGAACTCTTTAGGCACGATTTCACCAATTGCACTGTACCGGATGGATTCAGAAGCTGGGAGCCGCCACTCATTGCCCTTTCCGAAATCTGCATGCAGAATGACGGCACTTTCCAGAAAATTTCCATAAGCACCATTCGTCTCCTCTTCCAAAAACACCGTTCCAGGGCGGAGCCCGAACTTCACACACAAGTACTGCTCAGTGACAATCGCAAATCCTTGGTCGCAGGGTATTTTAGCTTTCAGAGAATCAGGATGGAAGTACACGAGAGTCCATGTTGAAGACCGCAACTCTCGGTACTCTCTACAGCGAAGTCCTACAATGAGAAGAGTGTAACCTACATAATACCACAATCATTTTCTGGAGGATTCTGTATCCAACAGGATGGGTGATCAGTGCACGTATGGATGAAGGTGTATAATGTACGTTATAAATACAGACGACCACAACAAATTCACAACGGATATTGGGTGCCTGAATTGTGATGTACCACCAGTTGGGCTACAATAAATCAGGCCTTCTCATGAATTTTGGCACCGAAATGTGGATGAACATCTATGTCATGTAACACATTTGGAAGCCACGGGATGAATTCCGGCGACAGAAATCGAAATTTGTTCACCTCATGAAACTGAGCAAGCACCCGACGGATAGATTTTGGTGCCGAAATTCGGATGAACATGTTCTTCATGAAATTGTTTCTGCACATAAGGGATGAATTTCGGAGCCGAAATACGGATGAATGTGTTCGTGATTAAAGTCATGATTCACCACGTGTCCGGGTTTCGGTGCCGACATCCGAATGAGAGTAGTCTTGAATTGACAGTAGGGATGAATTTCGGCGCCGAAATTCATTCTTCTTCTCCTTTTTCGACCCTAATTCGGCTGTCTTGCGGATGAATTTCGGCGCCGAAATTCATCCGAAGTCCTCCTTTCATTTTATTTTTCCTTGCGACAGATGAATTTCGGCGCCGAAATTCATCCGAAGTCCACCCTTCAAATTTTCTTTTTTCTTCGCTAGCAATGAATTCTGGCGCCGAAATTCATCCGAAGTCATCCCTACAATTTCCTTTAAGGGTTGGAGCGCTGGATTTTGGTGCCGAAATTCATCCAAAGCCCTCCCTCCAATATTTATTTTTCTTTGAAATGGATGAATTTCGGCACCGAAATTCATCGTTACTGTCCGTAAAGGGTAACTCCAATATTACATTTTCTATGCGACGGATGAATTTCGGCGCCGAAATTTGTCCAAACCCGACACTTACTTCTTGCTTCTGGATGATGTAAGGTTCCGAAATTCGTTTGAAATAACCCATTCAGACAAAGATAACACGAATATTCTGCATTAAATGGAGAAATCGGCACATTTAACCCCTTATGTCTTTCAAAAGGCTGTTATCCAATGACGAAAGGGGATATTTTCTCATGTTGGGGGAAAATTAATTGCATTTTAGCCGTTGTTTTCATTTGAAAGTGACAGTTTCCATTAAGTGGTCATTTTTCGTACAGAACGTTGCCGCACATAAAGTATAATTTGGGCGCCGAAATTATACTTAACAGTCCAGATATGGCAAGTCCAACAGGCATGGACAGCAACCGTGAGGGGTAATGATGGCGGCAAAGCGTAGCATGGTGCCGATTTAGTCTTCGCGCTGGATGTATTTCGGCGCCGAAATATGGATGATTTCACCTCGTCCACGCGCGGAAGGAGATATTCTTAATGAATGTCGGCGCCAAAATATGGATGAAATGTGCCCAAGTGCAACGTTCTCCACTGTCCCGGAATTAATTCCAACTCCGATATCCGACTGACATGTGTGCTCATGACGGATGAGGACTGGGGAAGCGATGAATTTCGGCGCCGAAATTCATATGTTTGTGTATGAAAGCACTTGCATAGGATGAATTTCGTTGCCGAAATTCATCCGTCCGCTGATGAAACGTGCTGACCTGACTGTTGAATGTCGGTACGCAGGGGAATTTCATGGCGGTTGGGTTTTATGATGTGCGGATAGTTCATTCAATGCCGGCTGCTCCGTGAACACCATCCGATGAACGGAACGGTATTTCGGCGCCGCAATTCGGATAAAGCGTCTTTTACTGCGGGCTTGAACAAGCACGCGTCGTGTTCCAGTCGACTTCATCCGTGCGAACGTGTCAGGGGTCGCAATCTCTTCATTACCCATACGGCAAAAAGTGGTGGATGGTGGCAACGCTTCGGGAGACATGGCTGCTTACGCATCTGCTCGTGCACAGTGGTTGCATGTTCCACCGCTTCGCTCTCTCGCTCCATGCCCTTCTGCAGTGACATTCTCGTGCGTTTCCTCTCCTTATGCAGCATAGTGATAGCATAGAGTTTGTGAAAGGTCAGGCGACTCCGGCGCAGAGAAGGAAGACGCGGGATTTTGGAAAGCCGCCGACGACACGACTTAAGCTCTGTCTCATGCAGGAAATACAGACCTCGTTATCCGGATACTCGGATCGTCCACCGGTGAGAGATTCGTGCTTCGCGGATGTGAAGCACTCCATATGCACTATTCTTTTTACACCTTTTTTTTTGCGTGCAGTGTGTCATGTTTTCCTGTTTGTTTGACATGGGAGCTGGGGAGGGATCGCAGGGGGCGAGCCAACACAGTCAACTTTGGATACTCTTGCCCAGGTGCTGCGTTCGCAAGGTGGAAGTGCATCGAGGCAGGCGACTCCTCAGAGAACACCTCAGAAATCGCCTCAGAAAAGCCCACCTAGAGTCCGGAAGCCGAGGAAGCAAAATGAGCCCATGGCTTCGCCAGTAAAACCGCTTGGGAGACTGCAAGCGGAGATATTGGGTTTGCAGGCAGTTTCAGAAAAACACGGATGCGGTGGAGGCCACTGGAGATGTCGGACTCGGATCTGCAGAAGGGCGGCCCATTGAACTGACAGAAGCAGAGGACGACAACGTGGTATGACTTGACGACTTCCCAGGAGATCAGAACCTGCTGGAGCTTGCGGAGGAGCAAAACCTCCAGGATAGTAGACAGGCTGGTGAGAGGGGTGAGAGAAGTGAGAGAGGTGATACAAGTAAGAAACTGATGGTGGGTATGCTCATGAGCGCACGAGACATGAACATAGCAGCAAATAGGTTGCTGGTAGAGATTCATAGCAACATAGGCCGCGTTTTGGGCTCCATGGTGTATCCGTAGAACCTCAAAGTTCCTTTGTGTCGCATGGTTAGCCTTCCAATTGAAAGGCAAGCACTGCTAGGGTCGATCGACTGAAGTACAACTTCAGAGAGGGGTACAGACGGGGGTCGGCAGTTTTTTACATTTCCATTGAGAATGACCAGGGTGTCACAAGGGGCCCCACTGCAGAGGAGCTTCAGACTTGGAGCCCCCACTGGCACACTGTAAATGTCGAGTTTGAAGCCTCTCTGAAGACTAATCCCACATTCGCACACACGGCAGGGAAGATGTTCTTCGTTTGGGACATGAACCACAGGATGCTTGCCTGGACAGAGTACATTGCTGAAATGCATCCGCAAGATATCAATTGGCATTACATGGTGGACTGCATTGTCGTGAAGGTGGACGTGAGGGACAGAGGACTGCTGAAGGGTGCCATGGCGGATATAAATCTATAAGTATACAACTACATCCTTGTGTACCGCCTATTGCGGCGCCGAAATAGACAATGTTCTTGACTGTCATGCACTCTATGAACTAGAAATTGGATTGCTGTGCCGAAATCTGGTTATTTTTGTATCATATTTTCATGTTGTTCATTTTTTTTTTCTCCATGGCAGGGTAACAAAGAGGGCCTTTGTGGAAACTCATCTGGCACATACGCTCTACAGAGTGCAAGAAGTGGGCACAGCACCGCTGACGGACTTCCAAAAATCCCTCGATCCCGAGCTGTACAGGAAGTCCCTTGCGAAAGCGGATTGCACCTGGTACTGACCAACACTGGACGCCATGGTGGAGATCCTCTATTCGGTGAGGTTCATCTCAAATTTCCCGATTTAATGCTATTTGTTGCAGGGATCAGTGGCCTGACTGTATCCGCTGGGTATGGGAATCAGACGAACATCAGGGATGACTTGGCTTATGCAAAAAGGCAGTTCTTTGAGAGTGATGCCCCCAACAAGGCGGACGCGTCAATAGAGAGTCACATTGTGCAGGCAAGGAGGCAATCACGGACTAAGTACAGGTCCAAACTTTTGAAGCAAGTTGCAATCGTTGACCCTGGTCTTGGTGCCGAGTTCCTGGCGGAGATAGGACTGCATTACTCCAGACCCATGAAACCGGAAATGTCCATGGAGAAACTTTATCACATTGCAGTGTCATGTGTTGAGCTGGCGGAGAAGGTTAGCATGTGTTTGTTCTTGTTTTGTGTCTTCTCGCGATTCTCATGATGAGGGTCTTATGTCTGACCGATGTTAGGCCATGCAGACGAGGTGGCTGCGAATCTGGAACGGCCATACAAACACGAAGCTACTGTACCACTTTCCCATCGAGCCAACAGATGACAAAATGAACGACTGGCTCAATGTGATGACTTGGTGGCATCAGGTATAATTTCCTCCTCTTCTGTGTGTTGGACATCATCGCAATTTCAAATTCATGAATGTTTTGGAAACCTGCAATGCTGCAGTACTGACCCACGTCCAGGAGCAATTGGATTGCAACACCACCACTTACAAGTTACAAATCGACTGGACGAAACCGGAGACAATGGAGAACTACGTGCAGTCCTGGCAAGGGCGCTTCGCAAACCTGTTTTTCAGAGAAATTGCAAAGGCAAGACGCAGCGTATACATCGAAGAGCAGGAGGGTGCCGACAAAGCGGCAATGCGTGTCCTGTTTAGGTAATCTGTTGCCAATGCATCCCCCTATTTGCAGTTTTGAGGATTTAGCTAAGCAGCGGTGGGTATTGCGGCGCCGAAATATACCTCTGCAAGATGTGAGTGCTGGGTAATTGGGGCACGGTCCACTGCGTATTTCGGTGCCGAAATACCTTATGCATTGAGAACTTCCTCTTGCATGATGCATCAGTAGAATGATTTTGTTGAACTGCCTCGTGATTGCAGGTACATAAATTTTGCACTCATTCTGTCCGGAGCCATTCAAAGGGTTCCACCATTCTTCCTAGCGTGGAGGACACCTGGAGGTCGTGGTACGATGTACACAGAACTAATGGCAAAGGAGTGGCATGCCGAGCATTTGGTAGACTATCCCTTGTATGTGGATCTCCCAAGTGGGACCGTTGACCTCTCGGAGGTTAACTTGAAGAAGGAAGCAAATGCCCGGGCTATGAAGGCACAATCGGATCCCCAACCAGAGGACGCGGAAAGACTGAAAGCAGAGGAGGCAGCAAAGCAGAAAGCACTGAGAAAGTCAGCCAAGGCGGCACGTTGGTGAAGGAGCAGATGGAGAAGCAGACAGCTGATCAGCCCAAGGACAGGAAGAAAAGAACGCGCAAACAGGGGCAAGAGACGAAGACCCCCACACCCAAGAAGAAGCAGCAGCAACATAGTCAGCCAGATGACGAGGATTCCGACGACGATTTCTAGCAGGATAACACCCAGGGGGCCACACCTCGTCCAAAAATTCACAAGGGCCAGCGCTCCGGGGGTTCGGCTGTGAAGAAATCACTATACGAGGATGCACCTGGCAGACCCTACCATGCGGTGCACATTGCGGGCAGGGAAGTCCTCAAAACACCCACAATTGTGGAGTGTGTTAATGAAAATTTCCTAACTGCTCTGACCATAAGGCTGGAGAAAACGAGATTGAGGAAGACGATCAAGGCCCACCAGGGGAAGGGGAAGAGGAAGGCCACTGGCAATGATATCGAGGACACTCCTGGCTACACAAAGATGATGGAGTATTTTGTGGCGATGAGCCACGGTAAAAAGAGCACAGTCGGGGGCAGGGCGGTGAAAGCCTCCATCGACATGATCCTTGTGGATATCCCGGATGGGCAGGAGATACTGGGGCTGGGCTCACTACCCTGGTGGAACAAGTACGACGAAAGATACTGGAGCCACACATTCGGGTTCACAGCCAACATGTTGGACGACGACGGCTGTGTTGTTGTGCTAGCAGCCGATGGAGAAGTCACTGAGAATGATATCAAAGTATGGACGGAGAGTCCTGAAAAAGATCTGGACTTGCATCAACACGCAGGGTCTTCTCAACGATGGTCAGAAGGTATGCTGCGGTTCTCCTCCGTTTTGCCAATTTCTGCGCCGAAATTGCCCATGTACGTGTAGGCCACCTCTCACGTTCTCATTTCCTTCTTTGCAGACTCTTATCTTTCAGGCATTCTGCTTCGTGAAGGAACATTCGAAATTCAAATTACGTCAAGCAGGCAGACTTGTTGATTCCACAGTTGATCCACTGGAGTATAACGTCCTGTTCAACCATGTGGGAGAGAAGGACATGCTTTGTGATTTGTCAGGCACGCCTTGGAGGTATGGCAGGACCAGGAGTCCTGCATTCATCCAGACGCTCATGGAAACGTGTACGGATGTTGAAGGCATGGTCCTTGACGTCACTGCTAATACACGTGAGAGCGTTAAGTGATTGCGGCACCGAAATTGACAGGGTTTCCGATTGTCTTTGTTTGCTTGCACGAGGAAGCGAGTCATTCTTGACTTTGGCTTTGGTTGTGTCGTATGAATTTGCAGGTGCCTGTATGTGGGCGGGAAGGATGTCCAACCGATTTGTGTTCTCATTTGAGGGGGATACGGCCTTGTACAATTTCAATTTGGCGGGCCTACAGCGTCTGCCTCCGATTGAGGATCCCAACAATGCAGAAGAGGACGTGGAAGGGGAGGAGGAAGAGGAGGAGGAGGAAGTCCAGGAAATTCGTCCAATGCAGGGGTGCCCGAAGCCGCTTCCTGCAATGCCTGTCTTCGAGTGAGTTGCACCATAGTAAGTGTATTGGTTTCGGTTGTAGGGACCATGCAACCTGCCGATGATTCCCTGTTTGAATGTTCTAATGTGCTTTATTCTGTGTTTGTGCGTACACTCAGCCTTGCAAAGTCGTCCGACGAGGAAATGCTGAGAGACTTGCCCGAATCGGACCCTGTTGCAGAGGAGGAGACAGAATCGCATCGGCCATTCTTTACCAGAAAATTGTTTTTCGCGAGTCCCCATAAGCATTTTTTTCTACCAGCCTATGCAGACACGGCTGCCAGAGAAGCCATCAGGAGGGAGGATAGGCCTACTCGGTTTGAGCAATTGATATTCGGAAATGAGCAGAGAATTATAATGAGGCATGAGGCCAAACATGGAATTGTGAAAGGCAGAGTAGGCAAGTTCATCATAGAATCCGTGTCTGAGAGCGAGGGGGATGATGAGGACAGTTCTGCACCCAGATGGACAGTTCCAGCTGGTGAGGATGGTATTTTTGAGGGGAGGGCTTCTTAGAGTAACAGCGGTAGCGGCTGTGCAGGTTCGGAGGTAGGTGGAAGACAACCATCCTTGCATGAGGCCGGGGATGCATCGGACAGTGATCGCGGATCCTCACCATAGCAAAGTCTCATTTGGATCCTTTTGTTGTACAATTCTGAAACACTTAATGAAAATATTGACGATTTCTGAAATCATTGTGTTCAGACTGCATGTCCGATTCCCTACATTTCTTCCGCAAACCACAATGTAATAATAAAAGCAGAAGAGACGCAAAGTTAAGTAAAAACCCTACAAGTAATTTATGCACACCAGCGAACCGCGAACTTGAAGCCATGGAAACCCTGTCGTTTCTAACATTCCTATTGGGAATTTCGGCGCCGAAATAGCCCAGTGTGCACCTTCATAATATGGGCCTTATAAAATTCCACGTAGGAATTACTGCACCAAAATATCACGATGGAAGCCTTCAGCACAAGGCACTTCAGCACATTCCACTTGGGTATTTCGGCGCCGAAATAGCCCGCTCTGCGCCATAAAATACGCCAGTATATCACATTTCAAAAGGGAATTCCGGCGCCGAAATACCCCGGTGGATGTCTTCAAAACACCACTTTAGCACACTGCACTTGGGAATTTCGGCGCCGAAATACCAAGGTTGGTGGTTTTAGGACGCCGGTGGTTTTAGCACAATTTCTTCCCGTAATGTCGTGGCACCTTCTCTGTCAAGCCCCTTCTAGCCCCAGTCATTTTCGATCGCCTGTGTGTATAGCCGTTGTCGGCCAATGGGGGCACGTATTTGCCGTTGCCCCAGAGAAGATCACGTGAGAGGGTGTTCCGCATTGGGTTTTCAATGTTTGCATCTCCGTGTTGAAAAACAACAATGATTACTCGTCCCTCTCCATTCCCGGTGGGCGCACACTTCCTCAATGCCGCCCTGTGTAAATGCCTTCTGCATTCGACGGAGCGGGATTCGAGGATCGTGATTGCGTGGGCCGGTGATGGGAGACATTATGGTGGAGTTGGACTTCAGTGAAGGTACACGCAGGGTGATGAGTTTCCGAGCACTTTTATGGGATTCTCTTTGGGTGAGGCCTGCCAGTGGACAACAGTGGATACTTGTTGTGCGAGATAGACCTGGAAGACGGAGTGTTCGTCTCTTCATCATGAGATGTTGCTGCGGCGAGTTCTGGAGGTCTTACTACCATAACTATACTGCACCTCCACAGTATTTGCTCCCAGATAGGGCTCTTGAGTTGCTCACTCACTCTTTTGGGCCAGGGAATATATTGTTGACACTAAGGGAGAATCGGAACAGGTTTGTCCTGGATGTTTGCGAATTTCACGACGCTGTGGAGGAGGCCTTTAATATCTGCATGTTTTCACGAACGTGACCTCTATAGATATCTTGTATCTTTATGTTCGCCATCTTAATCCAAAAAATGGCAATGCGCAGTGGACGACTACCGCACCACTCCTAATTCTGGACCTGTGGTTCGACAACTCGGTGGTTCGTGTTGTGGATGCCAACGCAGCAGCATAGCGCGGTAAGGATCATTGTGGAGGATGATTGGAGGGCACAGGCTCCGGGATATGGTAGTTCCATAGGTTTCTTATGCCGCAGTGGTATTTCTGATGATGGAAGCTCGGAGTAGTCGCTGTACAAAATAAAAACTTGTGGTTGCCTGATGTTTTTATTTCGAGCGTCTATGGCAATTTTCTGTCATGTCAATGTGGGCTTGATGTTGAGTTGAATGGGGTTTGCAAGTTGAACTGTCGTCTAACCCTAAATATATTACCTTGTCAGCACAACGGCTTGTGAGGGCTACAATTTTGTGTCTCTTTCCTGTCCTGCACAATGTTTTATAGTGGTGACGTGGAATAACGGCGCCGAAATACCTCATTCCGCATCCTGGACCAGGAGAAACAGACCTTATTATCGAGGTATGAGGACATAACACTGTCAATAAAGGCACGAAAATTCCAATTCCGCGGATGCCCGTTCATGAGCTCACAGGCTCATAGGCTCATGGGCTCATGGGCTCATGAAATAGTAAACCTCTGGGGTGGGAAGCGCCGAGTTGGGCGAGTAGGTCTGCTTCTTCATTACCATGAATGCCAGTGTGCGAACGGACTTTGAGTATATGGACTGGGTGGCTGATGACAATGGCCCTCTGGACAATAGCGGAAATAAGGTTGCGGTGGGGGTGGTGATGATGGGCAGAGGGGCGAGAGATGTGGTTACGGATGAGGAATAGTGAGGTAAGGCTGTCAGTGAAGATGTAGTATGGGGGGGGGGGGGGGGGGGGAATGTCGAGTAAAGAGAGAGCATTGTGAATGGCCATGAGTTCAGCCATGAGGATGGTGGCAGGTCCAGGGAGCCTGAGGGCAACGCCTTGACCGGTGTTGGCGTGATAGATACCGTACCCTGCATTAGGTTTGGTGAGGGATCCGTTGGTGTAGTGTGAGTTGGCCGGTGGGTATTTGGGGATGGTGTTTTGTTGATATATTGCGGGGATTGGAGGGGAGGCGTTGTTGGCGCGACCTGTGGGGGGCGTGGTATCGCAACGTTCCAAACTTTGTTTGTTCTAATCGGGGGCAGTGTGGCGGGTGCGTGGGTGTGAGGGAGGGCAGTTGGGTGATGGATGGTGGCCTTTAGTTTATGGGTTTTGGTTAGTAATTGTTCTAGTCGATGGAAGAAATGTGTCGGTATGTCTACATGAAGGGGGTTTTGGACGTGTAGCATTAGGGTAAGGGTGGGTTATTTCCGTTTGAGGTATTTGGGGAGAGGAGGGGTGTGAATATATTTAAGTTGGTTTGGGTCAATTGTGGCAAGTAAGTTAACCCCTTCTGGGAGTCGTAGGAGAGGGTGAGAGGTGCTCGGTGTGATTTGGTGTGTGAGGATGAGGATTGTGGACGCAAAAGGAGAGGAGTGCGCAACAAGTTTTGCCCATTGAAGAGCTTCGTAAGCAAGGGGGCCAGGAGGGTGGGCAAGGCCCCAACCTTCCCAAGTGTGCTGGGTGGTAGTACCTATGGCTCCAAAGATACAGTCTCTGTGGTGTGGGCTAGAAAATGTGTGCAATGTCATTGGGCATGTCAGTGGGTTGGAGTAGTATGAGTGAGTAAGCTGGAATGTATTGATAATTAAGGTGAGAATATCTTGGGGTATGGTATGGTGTGCACATGCTGTTTCCAATTTAGTGAGGGACCGGGGTTTCTTGGGGGGAGTGTCTTTGAGGTAGCGGTCAACCAACCAATATAATTCGATAGCAAAGTCTTGTTTCGGGGGTTGTAGTGATTGTGGAGATGAGCTTGTAGCAAAGTATTTCTCCCACAACCATGTTAATCGTGTATTAGGAATGAATCCAATGAAGCGGCCATGTTGAGCATAGATATTGGAGAGGCGGGGGCCCATGCGGATGAGTGGTTGATCATGCTTGACATCTTTGTCGGGATTATATTCAGTTATGCAGATGTGTACGTTGGGAGCATAGATGGGTTGGTGTATGTATCTGTTATCTGTAGGTTGGGTGGGAGTGGCGTGTTGTTGGTGGGTGTGTGTTAGATAATCGGTGTTAGTATTTTTGTGGAAGGTGGTGAATAGGGCAAGATCGTGTTCGGGGTCGCAATCGTCATGTGGGCCAAATAGGTCATCTTCTATCTACCATGTGTTGTCTGATGAGGAGTACCCAGCCCATTGACAGTGATAGTATGTATCAATGCAGGTGGCCCCAAAGGCATCAATGGACATTTGGGTTTTAACTCAGTATGGTTTCAATGATGTAAGCATTGTTATTGTCGTCACTATGTGGTGAGGATGGGGGGGACAGTGCGGTGGTTAGTTGGGAGGGGGTAGGGGAGCCTTGCATACTAGGTGATGGAGTGAATGGCGTAAGCAGGTTGTGGTTAGGTTCGGGAGGGTGTGTGTTAGGTACTTGATATGGGGGATCGGGTTGTGTGTCTGTAGGATTATTGGTGGTATATGCCGTTTTGAGTGTTTGATAGATGGAGGCAATAAGGGAAGATCGGTACTGGGGGAGCAGGTCTTGGGGCGTATGTGGATAGTAGAGGCAGGGAAGATCACATTGGAGAATGCAGGCTGCTGAGGGATAACAAAAGAGGGTGCAAAGGTGGTGTAGGCATCGATTGGTTTTGGACGTGGCTCGGGAGAACTTAAAAGTGAATTTGCTTGGTTTTAAAAGTCTATGGCCGGTGGCGGTAGTAATTGGGTGAGGGTGGTGATGTGGCGTTCTTTGAAATAGGTGAGGATGGGGGTCTTTTGTTTGGGATAAGAGACGTTGAATTGCGATAAAAAAGGGCTTGTGAGCCATGCGCGTTCTAAAGGTGACGAGGTATTAGGATAGGCTAGCAGATCGGTTTATATGCTAATTTTCATTTGGCGTAGGATGAGTAGTGTGCGTGCAGTGGGGGAGTGTAGGCAGGCATGTGGGTGCAGGGATGATAATGAGTAGATGCCATTGTATTTTAATGCAAGGTGTTTGAGAAGTCCTTGATAAATGATACCTAGACGCCCAAGATCGTTGAGTGCTTCTTTTAATTGGGTGCCTAATGTACGAGCATATGAGATGATTAATGGGCTCGAACCAATTCCGTAGTGGTCAGTAGGGAGTTGCGTGAAGGCATTGGGAGTGATAGTCGGTATGCCACATACACGCTTTGTTAGCTGAATAATACTTTTATCAAGTTTTTTTTATGTTCGGTAGGGAGAAGGGTGCGGCGTGGAATGAGTATTGAATTTGTGTTTGTAGTACGGATTGAATGATTGATAATTTTGGTCGAATGGCAATAGGGGATTTGAGCAGGGCAAAGCTTTTGGTAGCAAGTTTGGATGATGTAGATTCTTTTTTGATATGCCATGTGAGGGAGGGAACGAGTTGTATACCTAGATAAGTATATGGCTCGTCTGGTCCTAAAAAGGGAAAAGGTGTGTCTTGGTAGTGTACATAGAGTTTGCAATGTGAGGCTATGGCAGTTTTGGTGAGCCGACTATGATGTGTTGCGGCTGTGATGGCACACTTGTGCAGGCTGAGTTCCATGCCTGACCATGAATTGAATCTGAATAGTTTGTTAACTTGTCGGTTTATGTGTTGTGGTTTATGTGCCAGGATAGCTAAATCATCTGCATATGCTGCAGCAGAGATGTCACTTGATGAGGTTTTGTATTGGTATCCGAGCTTGCCGCGAGCTAGCCATCTGAGAAGGGGTTCTAGGAAGATAATGAATAGGTAGGGGCTTAAGGAATCACCTTGGATAGTTCCACGGAGGATGGGGATGGGCAGGGTGGAACCATAGTATGCACCAAAATATTCAGTAGTACTGTTTGTGTAGATGTTTCCTATTAGTTGGACGACATCAGTGGGGTAACCAAGGTCAAGCATGATAGCAAGTAGTCTAGCATGATCTAGGGACCCGAAGACATTTTTAAAATCGATATATAAAAGATAAATATCTTGTTTTGTAAGTTTAGCATCTTTGAGTGCGGATAGAACATATTGTATTTGTCGTGTTGTGCTGCGTGTAGCTCGGAATCCTTCTTGGGGGTCACTAAGAATTTGGTGTTGCTCGCCATAACTTGATGACATTGTGGTGAGCCTGCTGGTGAATAGCTTGTATATGGTGTTGGCCAGTGCTATGGGCCTATAATTACTGAGATCTGTAGGGTCGCCTTTTTTGAGGAGTATAATGGTTCGACTGTGCTTCCAGAAGTGTGGGATTCGTTTTAGTTTGTAACATAGTTGAAAAAATTTAAAAATGAAGGAATGTAGTTGAGGGTCTAATGCTTGAAGTATAGCATTTGGTATAAGATCGGGGCCCGGGGCTTTAGATTTTGATAGTTTTTTGAGGCATGATTCGTAGAGATCAATTGTAAATAAGTCTAGGATGTGGTCCGTTGAGGATCCTCTGTTGTCAATCGAGAAGCCATCTATATCATGCCATGGATAGTGTTTAGCTTTACATATGCAGTTGGCAGTGTGGAGACTAGGGTGTAAGCAGTTTGTAACTGTGGGTGTGTAGGTTGAGAATGCTTGTGACCATATTTCTTGGTTGATGTCCATGGGATTGGTTAGCAAGTGGCCATGCCTGTGTTTGAGACAATTGATGGGTGGGTTGAGGGCAGGGTTAAAGATGGCTTTGTGAGCTTTTTTGGGATGGTCGCGTAACAGTCGGTTAAAAGAAGAGACGAATTTTTTGTGATTGTCGGCGGCTTTTTTTTTGGTAATATTGTAAATAGCTTTTTTGGCATCTCTTCCAACTTTAGAGAGAGCAGTTGTCCAATGAGGAATATCTTGGGGATTGGCGGGTGGAGGCATAAGGTTGTTTAGGCAGGTGATACGTGGATCCGAAGGCCAATTGTTTCCCGGGTGGATGGGGGTAGTGGTAGGTATAATGGTGAGGGCACGCCTGATTGTGTGGTATGTGTTAAGATGTGATGTCCATATACGTTTTTGAGTATGGGTAAGGTAGCCACCATTTTGTTTTGAGCGTGTAGTTTATGGGATTTCAGGGGGGCAGAGCAAGTGGCAATGACACTGTTGGTCATTTCTTTCATTGAAGTTGTGAGTATGGTCTCGGCTTTGGTCGAGGCTTTGTCAGGGGATTGCGCGAGGTTTGCTTCGGAGAGTATGTCGGAGAGTTGTATCATAAGGTGTAAGGATGTTGGTTGGAAATGCTTTAGGAAGGTGACTATGTTATGGGAAGTGGGGTTAAGATTCTAGATTGTGGTGGTGGGACATGTATGGGTGGAATAGGTCTAAAGGAAATGAGAGATGGTGGGATAGTTACTGACACAGGGTAATGGTCTAAGTTGCATAGACTATTAATGTGTACATGACTGTTGAGGTATGTGGGGATGTCGTTTTGTGTCTTGAGGTAGAAACCGTCAAGAAGGCTTAAGGATGAGTAGTTGAGTCCACCTTGTCTGGAATAGCGGTGATCGGCGGGTATATAACGGAGACGGTGTGAGTGAGTAAAACTTGCCCATTCATGGTCAACAGGGGATGGAGTTTTATGTATACCATTGTATGTGTGACCCATGAGGGCAATGTCCCTGTTGAAATCACCTGCTAGAATGTAGTGCTGGGAGTGGGTGGAAGGCTGTGTTAATGTTTTAGAGATGGTGAGCAGGATATTAGGGATCAGGGGGAGATCTTCACAGTGTGAGGGCATGTACAAGTGTATAAGGATAATAGGAGGGATGGCGGGAAGGTGTAGTTTGATGATTTGAAGATGTGATCGTAGGGGGAGAGCGACATGGATTTTGACCGTGGTGCTAGGGGAGTGATGTGTGCGGAGGATACCAAAAGCCACCCTCCCCGAGTAGGGTCATATAGCGCGGAGCGTCTGTTTAGGCACTGTGTGGCTGTGAATGAGCTGCCATATAGCAGGTAGTAGGCTGGGAGGAGTTTGTTGATATATGAGCTGTTGGGGTTGTGTGCGCTGAGTTTAGTTTCTTGTAATAGAATGATATGCAGGGGTGTAGAGTCCGTTAGATGGAGAAGGCTTTGGATGCTGGTGGCAAGTGATCCGACATTCCAGGTGAGTATGTTGAGTGCGTGTGCTGGCTGGGAGGAGGAGGTGTGTGGGGGGCTGTTGGATCTAGGGGATGTGGGGGTTGGTGAGAGTGGGTCATTGGTGAGTGGGCATGGTGGGATGGAGGTGTGGTGGGAGGGGGTTGATATCCAAGGATGCCTGTCGTGGCGTGGAGGGTTGCGGCGAGAATATTTTTGGAGAGGAATGGGAATTTGTTGGTGATAGTATCGAGCTCATGTATGGTTGTAGTTGTGTGTGCCAGGTGTTCACCGAGAATCCTATGAACTTCTCTGGGCTTGGCTTTTAGTAGGTCAAGAGATTCGTGGAGGTTGTATAGGTGGTGTGGGGGTGCTAGATATCTGTGAGGTAGTAGGGGTAGATCATGAAATTGTTGTAATAGCGAACAGATGTGTGTGTTTGGTGGGGTTTGAAAGTAGTCGTTGCATATTGAGGGTATTGGAGAGATGACGAGAATTAGTGAGAATAGAAGATGTTGTGTAGGGTATGTGCTAAGTTTATGGGTGGCACTGACTAGAAATGGGTGTTCGCAGGCAAGGAGCCCAAATGTGGCAATTGGGTGTGTGAATTTGCGGTTATTGGTGGAAGGGTTGGGGAGGAAGGGAGAGAAGTGGTCACTAAGATGTTGGTATGCAGGCACGAGGGAGACTGTGTCTGTTTGGAAATATAGTGCATATCTGTCTTTAGGATCCTTTGAGAGCTTGTTGATGATGCTAGTTATGGTATTTGGGCCTGGGTTTGGGTGGATGTCGCCGCAGCGGAGTAGTATGAGTGTTTCATAGGCAAGTTTATAAGGTGTAAAGTGGGATGGTGGGTGGTGGGTGTAGTGTTTGGAGGTGAGAGGTTTATGGTGATATCTCCCATATGGGCAGTGGGTTATAAGTTGGGTTTTGATGGAATGGGGGGTGGGGAAGTGATTAGATAGATGTTGGTACGGGTGTGTGAGGGAGAGGGTGTTACTTTGGAAATATAGTGCATATCTGTCTTGTGGGTCCATTGGCAATGGACAGATGATGTCATCAATAGAAGTGGGACCTGGGTTTGGGTGGATGTCACCACATCTTAGGAGTATGAGCTTGATACATGTGTATGTGTATGCGGTGTCAGGACAGGGGGGTGATGGTAATAATGTCTGGATTTTAGGGGGTTTTGACGTCGGGTGCCGTGTGGGTGAATAGCGAGTGCAAGGGGTTCAGAGTGGGTTTGGTAGGGTATTTTGGGATGGTGAGGGAAAAAGAGGTGTGGATGGAATGTATGGATTGGAATGTGGGGGTTTGTAGAAGTGGAGCTAGTGGACAAGAAGTGTACGGGGCGGACGGTCATGACGCTATTAATTTGATGGGTCAATATGGAGGAGGGTCGAATATTTAGGGAATAGTATATAGAGTGTAAAAAGTGGGGTTGCCTTAGATATGAGCATTGCTTTTGAAGACTATCGGGTGGAGGTCGGGCAAGCATCAAAGAGGTGGTGACAGAGAGGCACCGTGTGTAAGATTTTGCGGAGTGGGGTGACATAGTTCCAGGCCCGGCGGGGGTTGATGAAACTTTAGTAGTAGTGTGAGAGGTGATGGTATGTGGGCTAAAGGATTCAGGGGTGAAATATGTGTCATGAGCACTTAGGGCAATATATTGAATGAGAGAGTGTGATATTCCATTGTAAGGGATTTTGGGGTATGGGTGTCTGTGGAACGGATGTAGTGAAATTTTTTGGACATATGTGTCACGGTATGAGAATTGTGCAATAAGGCAAGTAGGGGATGGATGATAAATGTCTGGGAGACGATGACAAACAAAAGATGGATGGTATACGCCTAGGAGGCGATGCCAAACAGAAGATGGATGGTGTACGTCTGGGAGACGATGATAAATATGATATGGATTGTATACGTCTGGAAGTTGAAGAATAACAAAATGGCGGTAATACATTTTGTGGTAATCAATGAAGAAGATCACGGAGTAGAAATCTTTGTGTAAAATGTGGTAGAAGTCATTTGATATGATCATGGAGTAAAAATCTTTGTGTAAAATCATGTGGGTAGAGTAACATGTAGGTGAAGATGTTTGAAATAGAGAGAGCCGGAATGCCCGAACAGCTGGGGTAGAGGAGATTGAAAGTGCAGAGTTGTCCTTGCTTGAACGAGAGTCATTGTTGGAGCTATGCTTCAGCTGACAAAGATTGAGAAGTCTTGTACCAGGGTAAGTGAATTGTGGTATCATGAGTGGCGATTGACAGAGGGCAACTTGCCCAAGGTGTTGGTCTTGAGTCACAGCTCTGCGCCTGTAGGGTGTGTGTGGTAGATACTGTGGGGTAGTTGGATGCCCTTTGAGGTCGGGGAGCTAGCTGGGGCAGAACAACAGTAAGTTAGAGAATGATGGCAATTCAATGTATTCAATAGTGGATCTTGTGAACATAAAGGGGGGAGGGGGTGTCCAGGGTAGGGAAGAGGGTTGAGTGTGCTCCCTGGAAGTAAAAGGACGGTGAAGCGGTTGTGGCCGGGTGGGGGGTAGCATCTGCTGCCAACTCCAAAGCACTTGGGTGTTGTGTACACTCGAGGAGTGAGAGATTTCATTATACAGGTAGCAAGCATATAAAGCAGCAGATTTCATCTGAAGTAAGGGGAGAGGTAGCCATAGTGTCAAACACTCCCTTTGCATCCTCGATGCACCCACATTTTGCATACATGTCCGCCAGGGTATTGTTCAGAATGACAGTTGGTATAGTTCCAGCTCTGAAGATGTCGCCATGTACCTCTTTGCCCTCTTCAGTCGAATCTTCATCTCTGAGACCTCAGCCTCAACGTCCTCAACCTTCTTTAGTATCTTCATCCGAATCTTCATCTCTGAGACCTCGGCAGCAAGGTATTCAACCATCTTGTCCACAAACTTGGATGGTACATCCTGGGGGATGGTACATCCTGGGAGATGAACACCCTGGACGGCACCAATCTTCGCAAACCCAAAGCATGAAAGCGCACTGAAATCTCGCGCATGGCCACCATCATCCTGCAGTTGCTTACAGGTGTCAATATGGAAAGCAGAAGTGGTGATTGAACACAGACCCGTACTCTCACTCAAATTGCCGGCTGAACTGTGCTAAGTTCCTTGTCAACGGTGAGGTGGTCTTATTGGGTGACTTCAATGCCGGGGGGGGCAAAGGTCTTCAATAGGATGATACCATTGGGCCTTTCGGTGAGGATGAGCCGAATTTCTAATGGAAGACGGACCCTAAACCCTAATGAACTGTCCCAAAGAGCTTCAGCTTTCGACCTTGAATAATAGGTCAAAAGGAGACCTAAAGCAATGGACTCGTGAAAAGCCCAAACTGAGGAACGATCCGTTGTGGATTATATCATCGTGGACAAGCCCCACAGTGCCACTGTGTTGATTGACAGAACTGATATTAGTGCCTCCGACCACTTCCGGTTTGGACTAAGATCAAAAGCTGTTTCCCCAACACCGAAAGATTGCGAAACGATTGATTCGGAAGTGGCGCATACAAAAATTTCCAAAATGAAGAGGTTAGGTACGTGTTGGTAGTTGAGTCCCTCATCCCTGATCTTTCTCTACTTTCACGATCCCGATCTTCATCTATTCAGCAGCGTTTGCGTGTGTCACTTGTTCACTGCCTGTCGTTTTCTTTTGTTCGTTTATTCAACCCCAATGTCGATGTCTTCCACGTCTGTTTTCACATCTCCTTGCTATGACCGTCTCTGTGTATCCCCATCTTTTTTCTTTTTTCCTATTCGGCCACAGCTTCCTTCCTAGGGTTAGCGTTTTGCTACGAGCCAAAGTTGCGTAGATTGGAAATCCATCCTAAATGGTGTCCTGAATGGTGTCGAGGCGGAGATTGAGTATGGCATTGGGCATGCGAGGGAAGAGAGCAACAGCATGTCAAAGCCGAACCTTAGTGCCAAATTCCAAATAAAAGAGAGAAAACCTTTGGCTAAGTTGGTGTCTGCTGAATAGACTATCTTACAGCATGCATACACTGCATAGAGTACAAGCACACACGATTTCAGCTCAAAATGGGTATTGAAATGATGAAGCTCCAAAAATATATTACAGTTTGGTAGGTCCATAAAATTGAGGATAGATGGGTAGATTCCCTTGTGATGTGTATGGAACTCAGCTTGTCAGCTTAAATTGGCATAAAGAACAGCTTGGTGGTTTACAGGCATCTCTTCTTTCCCAGCATTGGAAAAGAGAACATCCAACAGGCCCAAACTGTCTTTCTCTAGGCCTTCTGAGCATCGTAAATACCTTTCATCTCCAACAGGAGACCAGCGCTATGGTCCACTTCCATGTCAGAATGTGCAGACCAATGTGTCCCACGTTATAACTTTCTTCAGAGCAACCCGTATCCAGGAGGGGTGCATTGTTTGCATAGTTCCCTCTCCCCTTGCCTTTTTACACCTGGGGACATCACATTATTGTCAGCTCTAGTGATGTAGGTGGCATAAACATTGTCCAGGCTCCAGTGACCATCATCCAAGTGTGTCACACGAAAATGAGGCCAATGGTTGATCTGGACATGTTGCCCACAATAACCATCTCTTCCTGTTGTATGCAAGAATCTCCTTCCAGCACACCAACATCATCAAGAAACTTATGTATCAGAATCCAGTACAAACAGATGAGTTGCTTGATTATCAAAGTACAGAAAGCTAACTGTTGTGCAGGTTGAAAGCCATTCACGGAATGAAGGCTAAGCCAGAACATGCGTGGAAATATGAAGGACATTGAAATACATACTAGTACATAAAAACTTTAACAAAGGAACTTACTTGCAATTGACAAGCTCTTACCAAGAACAGAACAGCAGAACAGCAGTACTTGACAGCATGCCCACTTTTAGTATCATATGATACAGGCTAAGATGCAACCACCACTGGTCAAGGACAAAGGGCTGATGCTACCTGAAAGCTCAGGATAGATGAAATTCTTTCCTTTTGAAAGAAGCTAGGGACCAGGGAGTGGGAGAGGTACCAAACTGATTCTTGGCCACCCCAAATGGGATCATCCGGATTCGCAGCCATCACAGTGGAAGTTTCGATGCAGTCCTGGATAGCCCTGCTGGCTCGGGTCCATCACCAGCCGATCCACATGGCTAGATTTGGCACAAAATTTTGGAGCCACTTCAATTCACTTCCGAGTGTTGCTTTAAAATTCTGGTGCATAATTGAGCTCATGGACATCACACCATACCACCTCCACTCAAAACCAAGTTATATTTTTGAAATAACCATGACTAACTGGGTTTGAAAGCTGTGGTCCCCCAATGCAAAAAAAATTGTACAGGATGGCAAGCGAGGATATGGTGTACCGGCCATGGGACCTTGCTTTCCATGAAATTTGGAATCAGATAACAAAGGCGTCAAGTCTTGGGTTCTGCCATGAGAGCTCAGATTGATCAAACTTGCAAACACTCTGGGGTTAAATTTGATATTCAGCAAGGCCCTTCAGGGTACAACGATGTGAGTAAAATACTTCAGAATATTTCTTAGACCATAGATTCTTGATAAACTGACTGGCAGCAACATCATACAAGACAGCAGGAAGTGTATGTTCAAGACTGCTTCTGTGCCCTCTCCATTGGGAGACTAATGTGCAGTTGTAAATGCACTACTGATCACAGGGGGCACAGAACATAGCACTCTGGCTAGGACAGATGTGAAACAGGCTGTGAGTGGCAATGTACCACCAGGGGCAAGAGACAGATATTATCAAAGCTTGTAAGTTTGTGGATGGAGGATAACTTTGACAAAGGTAATTACCTGTTGTGAGTCGGTCAAGCTTATTGCATACACAAGACAGCGTCTGATGGTAGAGGAGTCTTGCTGGATGAGGCACAAAAGGAGGTGTGCTCGTTTCAACCAAAACTGCTCACACATGGGTTGCCACAGTGCATCAGCTGCGACCTCAGCTCGCCAGTGCGTACAAACTGCTGCACTTTGTGCCAGGCTGTATGCATCCAACCGCCCCAAGATGTGGACCTGCAATCAACACACTAAGTACCCCATCAGAGAAGGAATGCATCTGATGTATAGAGAAGACCTCTCCATTTATTTACAATGTAGAGTGGTAATTTGAAAGAAATGAATTAGATGCGCCATAAACAGAATGTTTGCCCCTCATTTTAGACATCCTAAAGCCTGGAAATGTATAAACCTTGAACAATGAGTATCTAGTTCGATCATCCATTGCTCAAAGCCATCCCTGCTGTGCTTTGGCTTTCTACAACAAAAGTACTGTGTTGTCGGAGATATGTAGTTGTTGCACAGCGAAAGCCTTGTCATTTCTGAAATTGGGTTGCTTTGGAGTTTGAAGAGAAAGACACACAGTAGACAGCCAAGCTTACCCAGCTTGCTTTCCTAGTGGTTGTGGTTCAAAACCACATAAGCGTGTTGGATGTCACAAAGGGTGTCGACCTTCTTGTTGGAATTGTTGGAAGGCAACAGTCCTTGGGGGTCAAGTGACACCATAATCAAGTGACACCATAAGTTAAGCTTGCTTCAACACAAGTTAAGAGATTACTTACAGAGAAATCTCCCATATAGTTTGGAAGCTTTTGGGTCAGCCCCACCATCGATGGACCCGCAATAGACCCAGCGCAATCTGGTGTCCTTTTCGTGTGAGTTATGTGTTGAGCAGGTGAAATGCGAACTTCTGCCGGCGGGCATGCTGGCATTGGAAAGATACAGAGAAACTGCCGCAATATGGGGTGGGGATGGCTAGATGTTGTTGTTGTCCTTGGGTCCACGACCAAAACAGTTCTCTGATCAATTGGTGTGTGGCCTTTCGCGGCAATCTTCAAGTGTGTTGTTCTCTTCTGGTGCCTGCACTCATTTGTGCAGATGTATTTTCTTAGAGACTCCTGAGAATATGCAAATATCGAGACCTGCATATCAGAGTGTGGCTTTGAGATGAATATTATTCATACCGTGCTAGACCATAGTGAGGACACCATTCGGGACGAATTTCCTATCTACGCAACTTCGGCTCGTCGCAAAACGCTAACCCTAGGAAGGAAGCTGTGGCCGAATAGGAAAAAAGAAAAAAGATGGGGATACACAGAGATGGTCATAGCAAGGAGATGTGAAAACAGACGTGGAGGACATCGACATTGGGGTTGAATAAACGAACAAAAGAAAACGACAGGCAGTGAACAAGTGACACACGCAAACGCTGCTGAATAGATGAAGATCGGGATCGTGAAAGTAGAGAAAGATCAGGGATGAGGGACTCAACTACCAACACGTACCTAACCTCTTCATTTTGGAAATTTTTGTATGCGCCACTTCCGAATCAATCGTTTCGCAATCTTTCGGTGTTGGGGAAACAGCTTTTGATCTTAGTCCAAACCGGAAGTGGTCGGAGGCACTAATATCAGTTCTGTCAATCAACACAGTGGCACTGTGGGGCTTGTCCACGATGATATAATCCACAACGGATCGTTCCTCAGTTTGGGCTTTTCACGAGTCCATTGCTTTAGGTCTCCTTTTGACCTATTATTCAAGGTCGAAAGCTGAAGCTCTTTGGGACAGTTCATTAGGGTTTAGGGTCCGTCTTCCATTAGAAATTCGGCTCATCCTCACCGAAAGGCCCAATGGTATCATCCTATTGAAGACCTTTGCCCCCCCGGGCATTGAAGTCACCCAATAAGATCACCTCACCGTTGACAAGGAACTTAGCACAGTTCAGCCTGCAATTTGAGTGAGAGTACGGGTCTGTGTTCAATCACCACTTCTGCTTTCCATATTGACACCTGTAAGCAACTGCAGGATGATGGTGGCCATGCGCGAGATTTCAGTGCGCTTTCATGCTTTGGGTTTGCGAAGATTGGTGCCGTCCAGGGTGTTCATCTCCCAGGATGTACCATCCAAGTCTGTGGACAAGATGGTTGAATACCTTGCTGCCGAGGTCTCAGAGATGAAGATTCGGATGAAGATACTAAAGAAGGTTGAGGACGTTGAGGCTGAGGTCTCAGAGATGAAGATTCGACTGAAGAAGCTTAAGGACTTTGATGCTGAGATGAAGATTCAATTGGAGAAGATGCAGGCTTTGGTGGAGAGGATGCTGCCCATCTTTACGTTTTCCGCTTTGGGTGAGCGTGCCTCAACAATTGAAATGTATTGAAGTTGTTATGTGTTTAATTTTGAACTCCACTTTGTATTAATGTTTACGAATTGTGTTTCCAAACGCCCAGAGCACTTGGTCAAGTAATCGGTCACATATTGGACCGCGGATCCGTTACAGCCAATCTCCGAGAGCTGACTTTGGGCAATCCAGAGTTTAGGAGGACCCTTGGAGTTGCTCTCAATCAAAGTAAGACGGGTTCCTTAGGAGATCCAGTCTCAGATATGGAATGAGCTTCCTAAATTTATAAAGGTTTTGTGTCATCATATCCACCATTACGATGACTCCACAGTGGTAGAGGTATACCTGGGTTCACCATTCACACTCCATCAAGCCTTCATTGTCTGCGCGATTCTTGACCACGCAAAGATCAAATATCAGTTCTATACCGAGAATGGAGAGCCAACTGCGTCTCCTATTGAGTGAGTCAACATTTTATTTGCTTCTATACAAGTTTGCACAATCCTGATATGTGATTTTGATTATTATGCAGAAGACGATGGTCGTGGAGCAGACGAATTGTCGAAATTTTCAGTGGATGATGTTCAAACTGGAATGAGAGAATGAGAGGAGAACAAGAGCAAGATTAGGAGATGTTGAAGAATATTTCTAACCTTATTGTTGTTTCTGAGTTTTGTGTTTTGGTATTTTACATGTAGTTGCAGGCACATAGGGACATGTCTCACCTTTTTGTGGTGATGTTAGAAATTTTGTACAGATCTGCTTTGTTTCAGCCATGATATCCTGAGAATATAGTGTAGATTCATGTCTGAATTCTTGAGAGTAAATATTTTTGACATGACTGATTTGATCCAACGGAAATTGTTTGAGTATGTATTGTGAAATCATGTTTGAATATATTTGAGTAATCCTCTCTATCCCCTGAAGTGGGGGACTCCTTGTGAAGAGTGGAGTGGTCTGGAATTTGTAAAGCATAAATTTTGAATGATGGTGTTAGTAACGTGCTTGATCACACAGTTGCAGAGTGGAAAGTAGACAAATGCCAGACTAGTAGATGTGAAATAGGTATATACAATGTGCATGTAAGAGTAATGTTTGGCAGGGATTTGCTAAACTGAGGGTGCTGTTGCTGGGAGCAGGCAGCAAGACTGAAGACCAAGTGTCTTGTGGGCAGGTCTATCATAAGGGGAAGTAAGCTTCCTACAGAAATAGAGTGGAGAGCCGGGGGGGGGAAGAGTGTATTAACAAGTGAGGGAAAACCTCACTGAAACAGGAGGTGAGGGGCACAATGCAATATGGATTGCATGTACATTGTACAACCCCAGCAAAAAGCCAGCAGGCTTTTGCAAGCACTGCTCTGGTCCATGTATGCTGCCTGGTAGTGGAGTGATTTGTCCATTCGGGTGCACCTTTGCAGCAGTCAAAGTGGGGGAGAAATGTATATAACAGAGATTGATGTTGGAGATACATGGCTGCATCTGGCCTATATGCCCTGGCATCTGGTCCACATTGTAATTGGGGCAGGTTGGTCAAGCCCATGAGGAGACAGAGAACTGGAAGTGGAGATGCAAGCTACTCAGCAAGGGGGCTGGGGGGTGGAAGCATTTCAAACTACTAGACATGCTGCACAGGACCAGCAAAAATCCAGCAAGCCTCCTCAAGCACTCCTGTGGTCCATCTGTGTTGCCTGC
This sequence comes from Takakia lepidozioides, assembly GCA_030704615.1. NCBI lineage: Eukaryota > Viridiplantae > Streptophyta > Takakiopsida > Takakiales > Takakiaceae > Takakia > Takakia lepidozioides. The sequence goes on along the minus strand of CM060732.1, from coordinate 38,883,866 downwards.
CAGTGGCGTGAATTGGTGTCCCTTGCTCTTCACTGTCCTTGTGCCCAGCCACGTGCCATGGTACGGAAAGCTGCAAATCGAACTGCAGATAGACCCTAATGTGAAAGCAGAAGGGCTGGAGATTGCCTTCTCCTACATGTATGGTATGAGCCCAGTTTTCACTGGAGATAATGTGATGGCAGCACTGGTCGCAGGGTGTTTTTTGTGCATGGAGTTCTTTGACAAGTGTGTGCAGTGCATTGTAGCCGACTTGAGGTTGGACACTTTTGTTTCTTACCAGCAGCTGTCCGAGCGGCATTGCTGTGGCTGGTTTGCCGACCTGATAAGAAATGCTTGTTGGACATTTATTTGCACGCATGCATCGTGTGAGCTCGTTCATCTCCTTCCAAAGCTTTCTTTGCAGGTGCTTCCCACCACTCCACTTCCCTCTTTACACCCCGCCATTCCACCTGATTTAGTAATCTCATCAGCCCCAGTGTGGTATTCAATATGGTTGGGGCAATCTGCTGGTGTGCGTGTGCATAGCCCTATCCAGGAAGGTCTTTACATTGTCGGTGGAATTTAGGGGTTGTATGTGTTGCTCTTGCACATGACTCTGTGAGTCTGTCGTTCAGAATTCTCGGGTGATGTTGAATCTGAGAAGGAAAGAGGTGAACAAGCCTGAGACTCATGACGTGTTCATCTGGAGATGAATAATTCACACTGTGCCTTGTGAACTCGGCGAATATGAGGATTCGTTGGGTGCATATAGTCGGTTGGTCTTAATTATACATTGTGCCTGGAAGTGACATGGAATCTACTGGGGTTATGGAGGAGAATTTTAACTTGCTTGGCACTTGGATGGCACTTGTATGTCCAGATCTCACCCAGATAATCATTTTCACTGAAGTCTTGTGTGGAGGATCATTTTGTCTGAGCTATAGTGATGTGTGCAGATATGTGTCAGTACAGTATCTGCAACTTAAAAAATTCTTAGGTCACGGGATATGAAATCTCCAGACGTAATTTCCATGTGGATGAAACATTTATGTTCTGGAAATTGGTGGTGAGGATTGGATTTGACGCCCACCAGTTCGCAAGCATGGGGTCTGGGACACAAGGAACATGCACTCATTGTGGCACAAAGATTGTTAGGCAGCACTTTTAATGAGGGAATTGTATGATCATACTCTGAAGTGTGAGAGAAGTCAAGAATTTGTGAGGTGATGATGATCTGAGACATCAAGTATTGTAGCTACAGCAACCAGTCAACGAATTTGCAGATTACTTCATTACCTACACAGGCAATGGTTTGTCTCTCCCTCTTAGTCATCATGGTTGCCATATGTGAGAGATGATTAGTCACAACCCTTGTTACTTCCAGCTAGTGAAGCTGGTTTGGCACCTTACTAGGTGGACAACTTGTACAGAGACCACAGGATAAAAGGTGCATTGGCAGGGTTATATGTGTGTCGGTCGGGGGTTGGACTTACCAGACAGACAGGTAGGTAATAAGAGGGACTGAATAACGCTGTTGTGTGGCTGATCTAGCTCGTTTGGGGGATTAGTCCTTGTGTACGTGTTATGCAGGCTGTTGAAATCAGATGAGCTGTGGGTTCTCATTGAAACAGTGGAAAAGGTGAAAGGTCAAGACTCGCCCCAACCGGAAGGCTGCTTGAAATCTGACAGGCACGAGCAACAGCAACAAGAGAAACACAATGAAGCCTAGGACGATTGCAAAGGCTGAGAAGAAGAAAATTTTGTTTCCAATGCTCGGAAAGGAGAGATGCCTGTAAAACCACCAAGCTGTTCTTTATGCCAATTTAAGCTGACAAGCTGAGTTCCCTACACATCAGAAGGGAATCTACCCATCTATCCTCAATTTTATGGACCTACCAAACTGTAATATATTTTTGGAGCTTCATCATTTCAATACCTATTTTTCCTCTGAAATCATGTGTGCTTGTACTCTATGCAGTGTAGGTATGCTGTAAGTCTATTCGGCAGACACTGACAGTTACCCAAAGGTTTTCTCTCTCTTGTTTGGAATTCGACACTGATCAAAGAATCTTGTTAAGTTTTGGCTTGACATGCTGCTGCTCTCTTCCCTCGCAAGCTCAATGGCATATTCAATCTCCGCCTCGACACGCAACTTCGGCTCGTTGCAAAACGCTATCCCTAGGAAGGAAGCTGTGGCCGAACAGGAAAAAGAAAAAAGATGGGGATGCACAGAGATGTGGAAACAGACGGGGAGGACATCGACATTGGGGTTGAATAAACGAACAGAAGAAACGACAGGCAATGAACAAGTGACACACACAAACGATGAAGATCGGGATAGTGAAAAGTAGTGAAAGATCTGGGAGCTGCAGTTAGCACTCGAAACGAAAGTCAACTACCAACACGTAATCCCCATTGAAGCAACCGATATCCAGACAGAGCAAACGACACCGGTAATAAGAGTAGTGAGACAATGGCATAAGATTGACGAGCGAAAACCAAAGAGAGAAACGCTGACAGGGGCAGTATCGAATTTGACCTGGTCGGCAAGAGAATCTGGTAACAAAACCCAGAACAAGGTTCTTGAAGAACATGCCGCAAAACTTGTGCTCATGCAGACTTGCTTGGTTGGTAAAAGAACCAACAGTCCTACAGTCGATACAAGGAGTGCAAAAAGGACGGCAATTTCAATGACTATAACAGCGTCTAAAGTGTATCCCCTAAAAGAAAACCCGCATCTATTCCGAACGCCGGAAGGTGAGACTGCAACTCTAGAGGGCAGCAACTGCTGTCACAGAGATGAGGCATTCAAGCCGTCTGAGCCCAAGGGGAGCTCAACCATACATGTATGCAGTGAGAGGAGGCGCGAAACTAAGGTAATTTAGTTGGGTAAGGTTCAACAGTAACGTAGTGGTTGGCATTTTCGCTTGCAGCAACCAAGAGCTGTGCAAGCAATTGCCTGTCCACTCTTGGAGAGATTTGTCGTAAGTTTGTGGAATTGGTGCAAGATTGGGAGTATGGCAATGCAGGGGCCTGTGGATGCTTGGATAAGGTAGAGTTGGAAGGTGGGTCCGGACACCATGTCTGAGAAAGGCAGCGGGAAACTGCTCTGAGTGTCCGATTGGGGCCAGTTGCTTCAGGATTTTCGGACATCTCATGAATTGCAGGAGAGGTGGCTGACGGCATGGCCAGGCCTCACCGTTGTCGACCAGGCCCTCCAGACCATCACCAAGAGACTCTCAAGCATAGCTGTTCAACTTCCTGAATGAGAAAAAGGAGTTGTTGATTGGGGATGACACCATGGCATGGTGGGCGGGCAGCAGTAGTCTGGATTTCCAATAACTTAAAGTACATGGATTGTCGCCGATTGCAAGAGAGTGAATTATACGTCCTTCTCTTCGTCTTTTGGTATTGCAGATTGACACAACTCATTTGGGAGTTGTCTCAAGACCGTGCATGTGAATTGGTGTGTCAGTTCCTTCTTTCTAGATCCAAACTTTCTCATGGTGTTACAAAGTTCATAAAACGAAGCACAGTCACTCTGTTGCTTTGTTTCTGTTGTTTTGTTTCTTTCAACTGTGCAGGTGTGGTGAACTTGTGTGCTTGCCACCTTCACTCTGCTGACATTTCACCCACACACTAGACAATGGAAATCATGCTGCAGGACTCCAAATCTAAGGTGTGTCTGTGGGTTCTCACCAACTACTGCACTTAGTTTCCAAGGATGCCATAAGTTGGGGAGCTCTGTAGTTTCTTTGCTACATAAATTGCCACTACATTACTAAGTTCCTGCTTTGTAGACAAAAGAACTCCCCCAAGGTACCTGATGGTAAGAGAAAAATGGAGGGAAAAAGAGAGATATATGCCTCCTACAGGAGAGAAACTTTATGCTATCTTGACATGACTAGTGCTTCTAGAAACTCATCTACATGTGGACATTCCCGATTGAATGTGTACACACATTCATGATGTGGACATTTGGATTCAAACATCCTGCCAAGCAATGCTGGACTCTTGACAATAGGAAAGTCCCAAGGATTGGGAAGTGCACATCCAGTACTTGTCCATCCAAGACCATGTCTCTTGCCCAGTGTCCGGACAAAGAGGTTCTAATTACTTCCTCTCTCGTCTCTTTCCCACTTTCCTTCATTAGATGTAAAACCCAAATACATGTACATAGAGTATGGAATCATCCAAAGAGAGAGGCACCAATGAGGTTAAAGAGAAGCAATAAAGAAGACCTGTTCCACTGTATATTTTACCAGCCATGAAGCACTCTCAGACTGCTCATAGACATAAGGGATAATGAAAACCTAAAAGAAGGACAATTCTGGTGCAAAGCACGAACTCATGGTGGCAACCTATGGTAGGCACTCGCAGCACTGCAAGATCGTGATAGAGGAGCTGAAGCTCAGCAGACAAGCTACAAAAATAGTCAGAGGGCAACACCTTGACAATTTCATCTTCCCAATGTCACTTCAAAAGCATGTGATCTTAGACAGTTGCCACTGATCAAGTAGCACAATTAACTTACCTGTCTAAATTCAACCAAAAATGCTCTAATTGCTGTCATCTGTGAAGTTGGCTGAGAGAGAGAGAGAGAGAGAGCACCCCACAGACACGCCCATATACCATTCCTTGAGAGCAACAAAACCTCACCCAAATGCGTCCCTTTTGAAGGAATTACGCCACGACAAGATATAACCATCTACTAACAAATATTTGAATCAATGGCCAAAGATCCGCACATCTTCTCCCCTACTCTATCTCAATTTAGTCCAAATTGATTAGAAGCTTAGGCTGCAGATCAGAGACTGCTACCAAATCAAGAATTTGGAGCATACCTAGAAAGTGAAAGTATCTTCAATAGGCATAGGCATTTCAGAAACCCGCAAAAGAGCTTCCAACTGAATAAAAACTATCTGTGTTTGACGCTGCTACATCCCGCCACATTGTTGCCTCAAACCCCCTTCTCCATATCTTCAAGTTAGAGGGAGAGACTACAGGTTGCGCTTGACCTAGCCTTGAGGCCGTGGACCATGCAACTCCTGTGTTGCGATGGGCCTATAGATCACTATATCCTAGCTGTAGAAAGAGGAGAAAGAGACAGGGAGGGGACTGAAGGGACACAAAGAAGACTTAAAGGGAATGAAACTGCAGGTCCCATACCTTTACTGGCGCTGACCAAGAAAAACCCATCCGGAGTTTTAGGACTGTATGACAAATCCACAATAGGACGTGAATGGCCATGACACACCAAAGGCACTTGTGCTTTCCTCTTCTCCATCAGCGCCTGCTTCCTCCCTCAAAAACAAAATGGAGTGATCGGATCTAAGCTACCAAACCCCTGCCTCACACTGAGCCTTTCCTTGGATCCAACACTCTCTTTTGCAGCAAATGATATAGTTCCCGCCTTATGGTGTGAACACTATGGAATATATAGGCTATGCACAAATGCGGTAACTGGGGTCATCCATTACTCCCTCGGTAGTCTTTATGTTGGTCTATTTCTTCTTAGAATCGAAAACTGCCGAGGGATTCACAAGCTCGAACACAGACATCCAGGAGTGCACGCAGCAGATCGCTACAAGGGGCATGATCTCGCACTCGGGCTCGCAAAGACGGGCTTGAAAGGCAAACCCCTGCGAGGCTACAGTCATTACAATGTAATCTTTCCAGAGTATCTACAGTCTTGCAGTGGAGTGAAAGCCATAATCAATCAAGAGGAGCATCTACGGATGGTATCGAATTTCAGTAGTCCAAAGCAAATATGCGTCAGAGTCCACAGTCACTACGTCATTCTCAAGAGTATTGCAGGTGCTGATCAATGATCCAAACGCCATTGCTGTCTTGTCTGCAGGCAGCCATCACCAAGAAAGTGTTAAAACTGCTCAGCAGCCCCCTTAGGTCTGTAAATGGGCATGTATTTTCTGTGTTACAAAATAGCACATATCCCTCACTCTCCATATATATCGGCAAGGTCACAATCCTGCATCATGCCGGAAAGACAAACCAACAACAGCAGTAACAGGCACAAGACATCAGAAAGCTGTTTTGATTTACTTGTAAATTCGCAACCTCGTCAACTCTCCTCATCAAAATAGGAAGACTGAAAGTCACAACTCTCATCATGATAGCACAATTTCTCCTCCACTCCCCTCGCAAATCCTCTCCACTCTCACAATCTCCTTTGCTTTTCCCTTTACCAAAAACACATTGACAACCACTGAATCCGGCCGTCTCCCTTCATACTCACTTAAGTTCCAATGAAGACCAGTGGTGGTAGTAGATGTGGATGGACCACCTAAAGGAACAAGGCCACAATGAGGGCCCTCAAATACACGGTCCACGTGAATCTCATGTAGGAAGCCAGGGGATAGTAGTGTAACCGAACTCTCTTCACTTAACAGCACGATGCGTAGCACATTGGAAAAAACATAGAGAATGTTGATGTTGGCAGCTTCGTGGTCAAACCTCCCTCCCAGTGCTCCCACCACCAGAACCTTTAGCTGACAAGCATCTCCATGCACTTATATATGAGAGGGAAGCATATAAGGAGCACAGCTCTGGCGCCCAAACCAGAGATTTTTTTAATCAAGTGCTAAAGAGCCAGCAGAATTGTCACTCTCTTTCAGCTTCCTTCAGAACCGTGAGTTTTGGTGTGAGATCGGAATCAGGATCTTGATTAGAAAGAGATGAATGTAAGGTGGGGTGGTGGCAACAACTGGCTTGACTTGATGACACATAGGTATCAAAACTCTGTTCATCAGTCCCTCTGAAGCAAGACCAACCTGTCAAATAGGCCAAGTCACTAAGTCCTTAATTATTTCAAGGGCAGGAGTCAGGGGAGGAAATGGAAAAATGGGACTCAAGAACTAAGGGCCCAAACTAAGACTAGCTTGCCAGCCTCTGTACAGGGAGCATGGAAAGCCATATATCCCATCAGTTGGCATGATGCTGAAAGATGGTGAGCACTTTCTCATGCATGGGGGGGGGCCTGTTGGAAAGCAACCCCACTTGGAGAACTGAAGACCAAAAAGAAAATTGTTCTCTTACAGAGGTGCATACCAAGGTAGAACTGAGACTTCAGTAGTTCACCCCAATTTCTCTTGTCTTGCCACCTTAAGGCCTCTCCTTATGCCCTCTCTTTTCTGCTCAGCATAGAGCCAAAGGCTACCATACATGGAGTATAGTCTCTCTCCCCCACACAACATCTTGAAAGACGAGGCAAACACTCACATGGGACTTGTCCAAGTCAGGTGTGCAGTCTCTTATAAAAACCACACATTTGTGAAGGTCAGTGGTATCCTGGTCATATGACTGGTCGACAATTGTAGTACCCTGCATCGCCCAACAATTGTATCTCTCAGTCTTGTCTTCACCCCAGTTCAAACCCCCAGATCTGGTGATCTCTCTCCAACCCCACTTCGTGGCTAGACAAGGGCCTAATTTACCGTAAGTAGATCAATGCTAAGACTTTCCTCTGTAACCTTTAAACTTATCAAGAAAACATTCAAATACCAACGACATTGAACACTTTATGACTAACTCTGGTGGGAACGTGATCTTATTTGATTCAAAGTGCTGACTTGACGGGTCAATCAAAAAATTTAACCCTACACACCCCTTAGGACACAAACACAGTTCCGTTGAAACATCCAATGAAGCACTTCACAACTATATTTCAAACTGGTGAAGTGACTGTGACAGCAAGAGGTTACCAATTTTGCATAGAAATCTTTCACTTCAGGACGAATCGAATCCAAGTCTCCTTTTATCACATCTGGCTTGTGCCTGCATTCCCCCATAAACCATATCCTAAGACATCAAGTGCGATTTGTGGGAGAGGGGCAGGGAGAGAATGTGAGGAATAAGAGGCAATGTCCTCGTTAGTCCATGCTGGCAGTGGCCTTGTGGCCATAAACCCCATGCCCAGTTAAGAGAAAAGAGGAGAAGCGCACAGAAGAACAGAATGGGGCCACCAATGGCACAGAACTCTCTCCAATGGGACTTGCCTTTACAAATGGACTTGACTCCAGTCATCCAAATGTTGAAAAGCGGCACTTTAACAGCAGACTTGATTTTACGTGGATCACGCCGCCTTCACTCACAGTAACAAAACCGGTGTTGTGGGAATTGAGATGATAACATTAAGGGTGCGAGCTCTCCAGCCCCTGGAGTTTCCCTCCCATTTTCTAAGTATGGTGTAAAGACCTCAGTCCTAGAGTATATTTTGTGGTTGAATCTGTTTCTGAAAGAAAGAAAGAAATAAGAAAAAGAATAAGAAAAATAAGGAGACTTGTTCACTCGACAAGCTGCGAGGCAAAGTCAAGAGGTGGACATAGAATTGAGACAGAAACATCAGAAAAAGGCAACGAGAGCATACCGATGACGCACAAGGGCTGGGTCTTGGCCGGGGAGCAACAGAGGGAGCTCATCATACAAACGGTTGGCACCTCCATCGGCACAAACGCGCAGGCAAGCTGTAGCCCCCTGCACACCCATTTATCAGCTGCCCATTCTTGTCTGTTGCACCATCAAACTACTGATAAAGTGTCTTCTCCTCTCTCTCTCTCCCCCTCTCACTCACACACAAAACAAATTTAGTCTGTAACATGATTGTTACGAAAACGTGCTGCCAACCTAAGACCTCTTCGGTCAAATACGGCACGCCCTGTTCTCCACAAACAGCAGAACGCACACGGAATCGGAGCGTCCTATTTTCGTGGTCATGCGAAGTTGGAATAACATACAAGTCGTCAAAGTATTGAACTTCAAAAGCAGCAGTGATGCTAGAGCGAAAACAAACCCAGCGGAGAAGCAGAGAGGGTTGCCAAATTGAGGAAGAGCGAAAACTCAAGAGACGGGGCTCCACTGTGCTACACAAACAGGGAACGACAACCAGAGCGAGAGAGGAGTGAATACCCTGATCCCAAAGCAACGGAGTGTAACGAGGCAGACGGTAATTGAGAAGCACCAGCACAGAAGACGACTGGCCAGGTGCGTCCGCACGCTTCACATCACCGATGCTCAGAGTATAATCAGACCAGTGCTGCATCACCTCGGGCATGACGTCCTGTTTCTGTTGTGTACCTCCGGTGATAAACAAGACAGTGACATAAACGAAGGAACTAAGCTTAAGTCTGAGAGACGATTGGACCTCCTTCTATTTCTGCAATTCTTTTCTGCACTGTATCCAAACCAACTTCCTCTGGGACCACCTGAATATCACACCACCAATCCTCGACGCCCTGAGGGCCCCACATCAACGCAAATAGAAACCTCGCATCAATCTCTTCTAAAACCCTCCATCAACAAACTGCGTACATACTCCCCCTTCTTCAAAACACAGAAACTCTGAGGCAGACGGCGAGCACGAGCAGCTGTAATGGAGCTTCTTCCACCATAGATTTCTGCAAGGACCCCTGTCCTTCTTCCCCTCGCGACAAAGAGCGCGTTCACACACCGAGGCCAGCAAACGTGCTTCTCCCCCTCCGTTACAATTACCTTTGTGAAGGTTGTTACTTGTTACGCTCCATTGTCGTCGTTGTTAAACTCCAACGATGGCCTGCGTCGCCTAGCTTGCGTTCATTAGGATTACCTCCACGCGGGTATCGTCATCCCATTCACTGTCAAGCTTCAGGATGAAAACTTACCAGTCCGAGATAGGGCCCGGGGCCGTGGGCCGTGGGATGTATTAGACCATCGACTAATGGGAGGAAGAATAATCCCATACTGTTTGCCCCGCAGGCAGTCTTTGAGGCGGCTAAATATATAAAGGGCACCTGGCGATTGGGAAAGGTTTCAGGCGGGCCAACAAACTGTTGAGCTCTCAAGGTGCGAGAGAGAGAGAGAGAGAGCCGAGCAAAGCTCCTCGGTGTGGCCTGGGAAGACGGGGACTTAGAAACGGTTTGTGTGGTGTGGTCGTGCATCACCTGCGGCCACTGCATCTTCGACCTCACGTACGACCGTCGCTCTTTTGTGGCGTTCGTAACAGCGGAGGCGGCAACTAGGTCTGAGAGTGAAACCGCTTCTCTCTCTTTGTGTGTTGTCGCTCTTCTGGTCGATATTGAACCTGTCGTGTTAAGTTAGGTAGATCGCTTTCCCGAGACGAGTTTTATGCGTATCAGGAAAGGTCTTGAGGTGTGAGGGAATTGTGATCATTGCAGGTGACGCTCATGTTGTCTGGTGGTATCTTAGGGAGTCGCGAAAGATAGGTTAGGGGGGAGAGAGAGAGTGTGTGTGTTGTTTCGCTTGCGGAGAAAAGAGGCGTTGACAGATAATGATTAGCTTAGTGGTAAAAGGCTTGGTTTGGTGCCATTATTGGATGTTAGTTCTGGTGTTGTGTTGTGTTGTCTTGCGTTCGCTGCATCGGTTGTGACATGAATCTGACGTTGCCTTTACCAGGTTGTTCTGAGATCGGTTGAAAGATAAAGCAAGGCTTTTTCGAACATATACAGGCTTAAGTTGTAATACCTTCTCTGAGGAAATGGCAGCTGCAAATTCCACTCTTCGGAAGCCTGTATTCATTAAGGTGGATCAACTGCGGCCGGGTACCTCAGGTCACACTGTAACCGTCAAGGTGGTAAGCGCAAAGCTGGTACTTCAGAAGGCGCGTCCGGATGGCAACCAAGTGCGTCATGTGCGTATTGCTGAGTGTATCGTTGGAGATGACACGGGCGTCATTGTCTTCACTGCCAGAAATGAGCAAGGTAACCTAAATCGTGCGATTTAAGCCTCAAGTCATTGATTTGCTGCTCTATTATTTTTTGATCATTACGGTTCCATTAGTTTTTCCTTGCAGCTGACATAATAGCTTGGTGACATTTCCTTAAATCGTTTCCTTCAGGAAATGCGATTAAGTTATTTTGGAACCCTGTACTCGATAGAACAATCAGCTTTGTTGAAACACCATGGTAAATGCCTCGTTGTTGTCTGAGCATCTGAAGCACTCCTTAGCACCCGGCTATACTGAAGCTCCTGCCTTTCCCTCCACATCTTAGGGTTTCAAGCCGCCTAGCTCTGCAGTACCTGTATGTCACTAATGGAGCATATGCAAACCTTTTCCACTGCTTAATTAAGTACTTCAGGTAGCTGGTCGGCCTGGCAAAAAGCCTATCTGTCTTAAATTGTCAAACATAGCTGACAGTTATAACCAGATTCCAACTGACAGGTCAGGTCCTGCTAACCCTGTGTTAATCCTGTGGAGTACTTTAGAGTGAATTAGTTTTAGTTTGAAGAGAGAGGCATTGCAAAACCAGGTGTGCCTTGTGGATCCTTTTTTTTTTTTCTGTCTGAGTAGAATTGCAGTAGGTTATCTGCACAAATGTCTATGCTACACCTATATAGATAGGCTACAATTGCTGACATTGTGTAGAAGGATGCATTAAAGAATATGAAATGAAGACCGAATAATATAATGCATTGTAGCCTGTCCACATACATAGAGCGTAGACTTTCTTGACTTTTCATACCCTGAGACTCAAATTTTACTCAGAAGACCAACAAGGGGGGTCATGTGCAATTGCTGTTCGTCTATCCCTTGCTGTTGCTTCTGGTGTTTTTCTAACTTAGCCCTCTGTTGTAAGCAGAAGTTAGCTGACGGTTAAACAGCTTTAGGTGCTAGGACAGTCTGTGTTTAGTTTCTAAGAGCAATTTTGATAACTAAACAAGGTTAGGTTGGACATCTATGGTAGTTGATGTTGTGTACATGTAGTGTTTGAGGTGATGATGTCGGGCTAATATGGCATCCTTGCGTTGAGGAATTGATTATGGCTGTCCTTCTGTGGTGTTTCCAACAATAGTGGACATGATGAAGGAAGGGGTAACCGTAATTTTACGGAATGCAAAGATCGACATGTTCAAGGGGTCAATGCGACTGGCTGTGGATAAATGGGGGAGGGTTGAGGTGGCTGAACCTGCTGACTTCAGTGTGAAAGAGGACAACAATCTCTCCTTGGTTGAGTATGAACTGGTGAATGTGACTGATGCATGATTCTGCCTATGCTCCTTTGAAGGTTGGGAGGATTCAACACCCATGATACTTTGCTCACAGTGAGGTTGTCAGTGGAGAGCCCCAACTCTCAGAATTTCGGCAGCAAGCAAATGAAGAGTAATGGACCGTGTTCCCTTCTTGATACTAGTGCAGTGCCGATGCCCAGTTCAACTTTTTCGGTTTCTGACCACAGATCTCCACACTCTTTTCTTCCTCTGAACCACATGGAACTCTCAATGATCAAATGTGCCGTAATCTGTCCTTACCTCTCCTTGAAGGAGTAGTCTACATCCCCTGGGGTATGTGTGTGTGTGTGTGTGTTTGTGTGGTGACGTTCAGCAGCCAGCTGTTACTACCAAACTTGGGTGCCATCTTGAGTTTTCTAAGTCCAAGACTGCAGCTATCATGGTTCTTTTTGCGTACAACAGCTGTCGTAAGTGCAAGCAATTCGTCTCGTCATAGTCACCAGAGGACACTTTGCGGTGTGTTATGGACTGCTTGGAATGGAAGCTCATAATTGGGGGACGAGTAAGCTTTTCTTCAGATGATGCATCACAATCTTGTTCTTGCTTATGCACAGAAATGCGGTGATTCACCCTTCAGCCAGGAATGATGGGCTGTGTGGTTGCAAGCTGTGAAAGTTCCATGCGCTGCCAGGTGCTTGTGACGTAGATTTGGCTGGATGTAACCCCGTAGAGTTGTCATCTTTTGTATGGCGTGTTTGTTACTTATCTTGATCAGAGCAGTTGCTTGTACATTTTGAGGGGCCACCTCTTAGTGTCTACTATGTGGCCTGGTAGGATTTCCTAAATGTGACAATTTGGATCAGCCACTGAAGGCTTGTCCTTTGATTTTAACTCCTCTAAAACCACCAGTCCTTGATATTCCCTGAAAACAAAATTTTCCCTCCACTTATTGCTTGAGGTTGGACTTTCTGTGGTTGCAAACATGATCAAGGATGCAACTGTGGGGAAGATGTTACGTGATTTCGTTTTTCTCAATGAGTCAGAGTCTCTTTTGCAATGGTGTGAAACCTGGGTATTTTGTTCTGAAGCCTAGTTCCTGAGTTGGCGGGAACTGAAATACTATTTTATTGGTTGTAAGAGTTAAAAAGATCCATAGTTTCTCTGAGACGTTGAAGTTTTCCTGCTAGTACTATGTGTATGATCTACTCAAAGCGACCTGGATCTTGCCTGCAAGCTCTTTGAGGAGTAGGCGTGTCATAGGAATGCAGGTAACTGGTGGGGACTAGAACCAAAGAGGAGTCCATTGTTTTGTGAGTGGATTCTATGCTCGGGAAGGTCTGGGATCTCTGTCACCACACACAAGTCGTCTTCCCACTTTCAATTGACCTGCATTCAATTGGATGACATGGTGGCTTCCTCTTACAAAAATAAAGTAAACAAGTGGTACCTATATTTTGGGGCTAGTGGATCTAACCAGGTGATACTGGGTTCAAATCTGGATGGGCCAAAGCTTCATCAGCAACTACACCCAATGCTTCGTCTTGCGGCTAACTCTCCCATTTGGGTGGGCCCTACATTTTACACACCCTAGGGGACGTGGAACTGCTGGTGAAAGTCCTGGGTGCCACTTCACCAGACATGTGGCAACACGACACGCGTTTCCTACATGTTGTTGCCAAGTGGGTGATGGATGGTATCTCTCGCAGGTATAGTTGTGGGGGATTTGCAGAAGCAGGTATGTAAGGACTTGTTTCCGTTGGGAGCTTGGAAGCACGGTGAAGGAAGGTTTGGCGATGGCGTCCGAGAGGGGAGACCCACAGCTCAGGGCTGAGGCCGATCGAAGGGCACAAGAGTCGAGGGAGAAGGCCTCCAAAGCTACCGACTTGGCCAAGGAGTCCCTGCAGCACACCAAGGGGGCCGCTCAAGACCAAGGGATCTCTGTCCTGAAAACTGCTGAGGATCGGTACCAGGCTGCCAAGGATGCAGCTGCGGCCGCCATGGAGGATACTGTCGATTATGCTTCGCAAGCTAAAGACACCACCACGGTGAGTCTCTGCCCGATTTTCTTCGAAAATTGTTTTTCCTTGCAGAGCACTTGTGGAGAGCATCTGCATGTATAGTGTTGTCTCCTAACGGTGATACGTGGCAGAGTTGCTCCGGAAATTGGCTGGAAGATTCAAGGCTGGCTTGGCAGAGCTGTGTATTTAAGGTTATGGTGGTGGTTGTTATGCAGGATACACTCTATGAATATACGCAGGTAGCAATTGAGAAGCTGAACGAGCTTAAGCTTACGGCGAAGGAGAAGTTGGAGCAGACCACGGAGGCGGCATCGGAGGCTGCCCAGAGCGCCAAGGAGGGCACCCAGGAAACGTAAGAAGCTACTATGGAACAGAGATATTGAGTTGGAATGCGGATAAGCAGTAGAACTGAATCTGGTCAGAGTGGGTGAAGAGGGTGATCTGTTGGAACTGATTGCAGATGGAAGTTTTCGATGATGCTTCTTTTCACCCCATAACATGATGCATTGTGGCTGTAACTTGGATTTAGACTGATGAGAGAGAGAAGCTTTTGGCAAAAGGCTGGTGTTTGAAGAAGATCTAATGGCAGAAAGACCGAAAGGGGTGGGAAACAAAATCATGTGCAGTTGAAACTTTTTGATCTTGATTGCTCTCTTGTTGCCTGATTGTCAACAGGTTAGCGAAAACAAAGGATCGTACCTACGATTATGCTGAACAAGCTAAGCAGGCCGTCGCGGGTACGGTTGTTTCAACAAAGCAAACAGCAGCAGAGACGAAGGATACTGCTTCGCCGAAGGCAGCAGAGTACACCGATGCAGCGAAGAGTACGGCCGCAGAGACGTGGGAGGCTACCAAGCAGAAGACAGGGGAGCTGACAGGCGCAGCAAAGGACAAGGTTCAAGGCACGAAGGAAAGTGTCAAATCCTCAGTGGATGCAACTAAGGATAAAGCATCTGAAACTGCCGACGCTGCCAAAGATGGGGCTCAAGGAGCGAAGGAAAGTGTCAAATCCTCAGTGGATGCAACTAAGGATAAAGCATCCGAAACTGCTGAAGCTGCCAAAGATGGGGCTCAAGGAGCGAAGGAAAGTGCCAGTTCCACAGTGAATGCAACTAAGGATAGAGCATCTGAAACTGCTGCAGCTGCCCAAGACAAGGCGGGGGAATCTGCGCAGGGTGCAGCTTCAATGTTTGAAGTAATAAAGCAGAAAGCTGCGGAACTGCTGGGGTCTACCCAATCTAAAGCTTCTGAGACAACTGAAGCGGCCAAGGAGAAGACCGCGGATGCGAAAGACACGACCGCAGATACTTGGGATTCTACTAAGCAGAAAACAGGAGAGACCGTAGAAGCTACTAAGGAGCAGACAGGGGAGCTGACAGGCGCAGCAAAGGACAAGGTTCAAGGCACGAAGGAAAGTGTCAAATCCTCAGTGGATGCAACAAAGGATAAAGCATCTGAAACTGTTGACGCTGCCAAAGATGGGGCTCAAGGAGCGAAGGAAAGTGTCAAATCCTCAGTGGATGCAACTAAGGATAAAGCATTCGAAACTGCTGAAGCTGCCAAAGATGGGGCTCAAGGAGCGAAGGAAAGTGCCAGTTCCACAGTGAATGCAACTAAGGATAGAGCATCTGAAACTGCTGCAGCTGTCCAAGACAAGGCGGGGGAATCTGCGCAGGGTGCAGCTTCAATGTTTGAAGTAATAAAGCAGAAAGCTGCGGAACTGCTGGGGTCTACCCAATCTAAAGCTTCTGAGACAACTGAAGCGGCCAAGGAGAAGACCGCGGATGCGAAAGACACGACCGCAGATACTTGGGATTCTACTAAGCAGAAAACAGGAGAGACCGTAGAAGCTACTAAGGAGCAGACAGGGGAGCTGACAGGCGCAGCAAAGGACAAGGTTCAAGGCACGAAGGAAAGTGTCAAATCCTCAGTGGATGCAACAAAGGATAAAGCATCTGAAACTGTTGACGCTGCCAAAGATGGGGCTCAAGGAGCGAAGGAAAGTGTCAAATCCTCAGTGGATGCAACTAAGGATAAAGCATCCGAAACTGCTGAAGCTGCCAAAGATGGGGCTCAAGGAGCGAAGGAAAGTGCCAGTTCCACAGTGAATGCAACTAAGGATAGAGCATCTGAAACTGCTGCAGCTGCCCAAGACAAGGCGGGGGAATCTGCGCAGGGTGCAGCTTCAATGTTTGAAGTAATAAAGCAGAAAGCTGCGGAACTGCTGGGGTCTACCCAATCTAAAGCTTCTGAGACAACTGAAGCGGCCAAGGAGAAGGCCGCGGAGGCGAAAGACAAGACCGCAGATACTTGGGATTCTACTAAGCAGAAAACAGGAGAGACCGTAGAAGCTACTAAGGAGCAGCTTCCTCGGAAGATAGATGCTGCCACTGACAAAGCGTCCGAGCCCATAGGTGCCGCCCGAGCTACTCCCGGAGACCATGATGAGGGTCCTAAATTCACCTGGGAGTCGCTGAAGCAGAAGGCCGCGGAGCTCTTGGGTAGTGTCAACGAGGCGACTGAAAAGTCTGCCCAGGATAGAGCTGGGGAAACAACGACGACGGCTGACTCGACCTGGGATACTGGAGCTGCCGGTGGAATTCAGGATCAGGCCCTTGATAGGATGGAGGCATTGAAGCAGAAAGCTGCGGATTCTTTGGATGCTGCAAGTCAAAACTATGCTGCTAGACTAGCAGCTGCTCGAGCCGCTGCCCCAGACAAGCCCCAGGAAGGTGATGCCATCAGAGAAGTTCTTGCGAGCCAAGTGGCAGACTATGCCGTTCCTTAGATCAGAACTTATGGATGCTCCACCAAAAAATGTGCAAGAACGTTGATAGTAGAAAGTGCCAGTACTTTTGGCATTACCCACATATAAAAAACTATGGACATTGAAGCTTGCACGCTCTGGTTGGCAATGAGATTCCCTCTTTGTTGGGGTATTTGAGTAGCTCTATCAACACTGTGAGAGAATGGAAGTTGTCTGTGAGATCCCTTTAACCGTCACTCCTACTTGGTAGGGACCTCGGGGCCTCTTGTTTTGAGAGCGATCAATCACCTTGTACAAATTGTATATAATCAAAGCCTAAGATCCGAACTAAAAAAGCTGCCAGGCCTTTTGATACTTTCCAACCCACAGTCCTATACGGGGAATTTTATTTCAAAGAAATCACTGAACTTAGTAACTAGAGATAAATGCGAATCCTGCAGGAGCTAAGTAATCCTCCAAAAGATGGAGTCTGGTTTTCCTGGTATCTAAGTTGGACTGTGCTACCGGTGGAGTAAAGAGTCTAGATTGGAAATGGGTTTCATGGGCTGCGCTATATACGCTAAGAAATTGATGCTCCAACCACGGATAGATCGAAGGCGGCAGTGCAATGAATTTGATATGAAGTCGGAAAGTTGAAGAATTGAATTATGTGTGGGCATTGAAGAAGGAAATGAGCGGGGTGTACACATCAACGTTGGCTCGATAGCTTGCAGTGAAGTCGGAGTGCGCATAGTTGTCTATATAGAGTGGCTGCACCTGACACTTGAGAGCATTCAGCAGGAGTCCCACATCTTGCGGATCTGCCAAGGCATCCTTTCCTCCGTAGGCCAGAAACATGGGAAATTGTTGCGGTATGTTGGCCAGTGGATATGTAGGAGGCGTCGATTGATTGTAGTGCACGAGGTTTTCAGCAGCCCCTAAGTCGTACATTGCGAAGTCCCCATACCGGATGACTGTCCGGGCATTTCACACACAAGTGCTCATCAATGGATATCACATCTGAATCAGAGAAAGTTTCATAGTCCTGACTCATCGTCATCTTGCTAAGTACAATCTAATTCAGAAGTGACATGAGCATGTGACCGAGATGTGACTGAGATGTGAGTTCTTCTTCATGAACAAGTTGCACTTCTATAGACAAAGAGTCGGAAAGGATTTTAATGGATAATATATCCTCACGCGAGAAGGTCGATGAGCGCTTCTGATAAGATAGATCGTCCAGGCAGTATGTTCATGTGACGTACTATGACTGGAGATCTCATTCCTGCAACTGTCAAATAGTTTGGCAGTAGCTCGCAGTAAATTTGCAAGGCAAGGGTCCAACAATATATGACCATGAATGATGAGATTCAAGTGGTGAGATATTACTCTGTGCAAGATGTTGCAAGTTCTTCGTTGAAGTGGATTCGGGCCCCCATTCATTGTAGTAAATGTAGCGCGAAGTGTTGTAACAGCAGTTTTGCCCTATCGAAAACATGTGCACGCACGCATGTTAAAAAGCGAGATCCAGATTCATCATTCAAATAACCTGGCCGAGAGAAAGATACGCCATTGGCCTACTGCAGCAATTCCAACTAGTAGCTCACTGGCCGTAGAGCCCTGATCGGTTTCTAAGTAGCATCATGTATGAACGAAGCTAGGTTCTCAAAGGAATGATTTGAACAACGACATGGCCATTCCTGGAGCTGCTGGATATGACAGTTGAATTCATTTTCCAGGATGCCCACCTAATTCACCTTCGGAAAGCAAACAAAAAGCATGTTGGGTCGCATGTAATTGATGAAGTAACAATGTACATTGCAACTTATGTCTAGGAAGGATATTCAAGCCCACGAGCTGCATGCATGTTTTATGCCTAAGAAGTTAGAACACAGGGAGCTTGAATAATCTGGTCTCCTATACCATATTTCCTAGACAAAGATCCCCGCCTGCATTGCTGTGATCTAGGGGAAAAGTGGAATATGTATTTGCCCCAGGGAATTGTCTCTAAAGAATGGTATACTGAGTCCCACTTGAGGTACAAGGAAGCACCTGTAAACGCAGTGTTCAGATCACCGCAATTGACACCTGGAACCGAGCACGCTAAGTCGAGCAGCTCGTTCGCTACTTTGCTGATGGCCATGTAATGCATGAACACATTCAGAACGGAACCCAAAAGATCGCGGATGCATCAAAGAGTTATAGCCGTCCCTAGACATAGACACGTGATGTAGAGCTCTTTTTCTTCCAGGAATTCCCAGCTGGTTTAACCTGCAGCAGCACTCTTGAAACTAACAGCTCAACGTGACTGTTTCCTGGAAACTGGTCCCACTTCCGACTGAGAATAGTTGCACTTTACAATCACACATGTATAATAGGTACGTTATATAGGTATCTCGAGATTTGGAAACTTACGTGTGCTCAGTGAATTCCTGTATGCCAAACAGATTGAAAATCTGCCACAAGCACATTGTGAACAAGACCAGACCGGCCCGTGTCAAAGAGGTCTAGAGAACAGATCTCAAACCAGGGTCACCAGCCTAGAGTTATTCCTGGATATCTCATTGTTTGAGGGCAACCGAGTGTTCACATTCCCACAGGATACATGATGCTCCATTAATTCGGATAGTACACGAAAAGCTCTTGAAGTTTGCAAGAGACAATACCTTATCAAGCATGAGATCGGCGGCTACACGGGAAAGTGTGGACGTTATGTGCTGCAAATACGCAATTGGGCTCATCAAGGCAGCCGCCTTGACCATTTGGGTTATCTCTGGTGTCTGAGAGAAGGCTGCCAAGGCCATGATTGTCCCCTGCGAGCAAGCAGACGAATCCAGATCTTGTCACCGTGGACTGGTCATCTTTAAGAACCAAAAAGCCCTTGGTATCCTCTATGTGAACCGAGTAGTACGTATGATATCTGTACCTGAGAATGACCGACAAAATACAGAGGAGTGCCAGTTGCCCCGTAGATATAAGAGACCAAGGCCGGCAAATCACTTGATGCATGCTGATCAAATGTCCAGTCCCAATAAGCCTGCATGATCACATGGGGCAGACGAGAGTGCCGAGTGGTCAGCAGTGGGAGAGCACATAGAGCTCGTGATGTGTAGATAGAGAGCAGATTTCAAGAATTAATCATGTTCAATTCATATACAGTTTACTCTTGAAGAGCTCTGTTACACGTCGTCAAGGAATTCCTACAAGTTGTGGATGATGTATCAAAGACGAGATCAACCAGGTGGCCAGAGAACGTACTGTGTCGCTGGTTGAATAGGAAACGTGGCCGTGGCTCCACAAATTGCAACGCGTGTTGCCGATCCAAACATCAAATCCTTGGTCTGCCAGCATATATGCCAACGATTCTTGGGGCGGATTGATTACCCAGTTGTGTCCACCCTGTTCAGGTGAGAAAGAGCCTCAAAAAGTTTGTAAGGCATTATGAATCCAATTAACTAGAACTGCATCTGATATATATACCTGTAGGATAAGTAGAACTTTGAGATTTCACATTCAGGCGATGGAGACTGAGGACCAGACCGGTAACACGGACTTTCGACACGTAATGAACTCTCAATCTTGAGTATTAAGGAATTAGCTGGAGTCTGTCTGACTTTCCCAGAGCATCAGTCGAGTCCCAGTCACGGGTCAGCAAATACGTCCACCTGAGACTAGATGTGACATACCCCAAATATTCCGTGCTGGAGGTAGACAGGTGGTCGGCTTCCACTTGATGATCCTGGTCCGCTCGCTCCATATGGAATGCGCTGTAGGCCCAGCAGAAACCCATCCGATGTCTGCACCTGTACAGTTCTCCATTCATTCGGTTGTGTCAATGAGATTAATTGTCTCCAGAAAGTCTTGTAGCTGGCGTCTAAAGTGAGCTTCAATGAGTTTCTTCACCCAGAATCCCCTTCACTCACTGTCCCTTCAATCTGTGGCTGGCTGAAATGGCGTCTATTGAAGTATTGATCCCGAATTCGCGCTATGCTGGATTTCTCACAATGAGGTGTCCAAACTACCTGTCCTTGGCACAATGTAGAAGTACAAAAGATGCTACAACTACATACGGCATCCATGGAAATGACACGAAGGGATGTAAACAATACAGACCGTAATTTCTTCACAAGGGTACCCGTCCACTAATATGATTGAAGCGCACAGACCAGATGATTCATCCAGACTTTGCCTACGGATCTCAGAACCAGCCCTATGCTCTTCACAGACGCCGAAAGTAGCAGTATGCAGCACCAGCACAAGCCACAGTAACAAAGTCATGATAGGTGATGATCTCCTCCCGCGGGGAGCCAGCTCCATCTTCTCCAAAGACAGGGTACTGAACGTCCACCTTCACAGGCCGGGGATCTGTTGTGATACTGCAGGGAAGATGTTGAGGCTCACAATATCTCAGCTTAGATCCCGCCATGTTCTTATACTTTCAGGGGTGACGGCTGAGAAGCAAATGATCAGAGCTCTTAGCATGTCAAGCTTGGCTAGTGGGCGGCTGGATTGCAGCTGATGATTACGCCATATCTGGCCCCACAAACAGTACTCCTCTAACAACTTTCTGTCACATTGTGCGGACTCGTCCGGAGAATTGTTCTTATTCCAACATCAGACCATTCTGAATTACGCACATACAAGGAAATTAAGAGTCAGAAATCTCAAGTAGCGTCATGAATCCAAACGTTGCCAAGCAGAGGGATGCACGGATCCAAGTGTTCCGGCCGACTTATTTGAAAGCAACAGTACCCCAATCCTGAAGCAGGTTTGCTTGTTTGTAGTCTAGTGATCCCCTTGTGACCCTTGACGTGAAGACTGTCATGAGGCCGTTCCCAAGTCGATCAAGTCTTCCTGTCTGAGTCCTCAGTCACTCCTCGAGCGATCTTCGCATTCTTACAGTTACGAAGCAACTTCTTGTCTATCACTCTACTGATCATTTTCTAGTCTATATTGCTTTAAACAACGGATGATTCATTTTTCTTACATCACCACCCGCCACCTTTTCAAATATTTTTTCACCTTCTCACTTATCAAAGTTGCTTCATTTACCTAAAAATTAAACAGGTCAATGGATACAGAAAATATGGACTTGAGTGGTCCAAGGCAAATATGAATTGGTTGTGAAATGATTGACAAAATAATTCGGGACATTAAATGCTAGGGAAATTGTGGTCCATCCAATATGCTTCTTCTGTTCTAGACAAATAATGTTGTATGGTTGCAATAATCCATAGTAATGTGGCCTCTACTTTTTAGCACATAATCTACTGCCATTTTTATATTAGAGACAAACCCAATCTGCTACTTTTATGAATTTTTCAGTGAAAAAAAATACTTGAAATTCAATATCTCCCACAAGGCCCAAATCCAAAAATTATGAAACCGCCTTGGTGAGGGTTTTCTAGCAGTATCAAGACCGCGGACGGAGGCCTTACGGTTTGGGAGATGTCAACGACGCTACAAAACAAAACAAACAAACTACCTATCTTGATATATTGATATTATCTAATTGAAAATTATAAATTATAGTATATTCTTTGAATGTAAGATGCCATAAATGGAAGAAATGGTGATTTGTCATGAATGATTAGATTCATTGTTAGGTTTATGAAGGTTTATATTAAAATATCCTATAAAATTGTTGGGTGAAATCTTGGTGCTTTATTGTATAAAAAATATATCTAAAATATTATGAAAAAAAGTAAAACAAATTTGCCGAGTTATCTCCACCTGCTATACAAACATTCTTTACTTGAGTCACTGCTAATTGAAGCTAATTGAGCAAAATTAGTTGAGATAAGTATAGCATGATTGGATGCTCAATTTAACTATCTTGAGTTGCTATTTTGGTACTTTCACTTGAATCATTGCTAGTTAAAAATAATTTAAGCCCATTGAGCAAAATTAGCTCAAATAAAAACTTGGGCATAATAGCTCATTGAATAATCAGCCACCTAAGAGCAGCCTTCCATGTACCCGGCCTTTTAGGGAGGAAACGGACAAAAATGGCGGCGTACAATTTTCACTTCCATGCATGGGGCGGCGAGTGGGAGACAAGTTCCCGTCAGTGTTTTTTTTAGGCCCAGAAGAGTGAGTGAGCAACTCAAGAGCCCTATCCGGGAGCAAATACTGTGGAGGTGCAGTATAGTTATGGTAGTAAGAACGCCAGAACTCGCCGCAGCAACATCTCATGACGAAGAGACGAACACTCCGTCTTCCATGTCTATCTCGCACAACAAGTATCCACTGTTGTCCACTGGCAGGCCTCACCCAAAGAGAATCCCACAGAAGTGCTCGGAAACTCGTCACCCTGCGTGTACCTTCACTGAAGTCCAACTCCACTATAATGTCTCCCATCACCGGCTCACGCAATCGCGATCCTCCAATCCCGCTCCGTCGAATGCAGAAGGCACTTACACAGGGTGGCATTGAGGAAGTGTGCGCCCACCGGGAATGGAGAGGGACAAGTAATCACTGTTGTTTTTAAACAAGGAGATGCAAACATTGAAAACCCAATGCGGAAAACCTTCTCAGGTGATCTTCTTTGGGGCAACGGCAATACGTGCCCCCATTGGCCAGCAACGGCTACCCACACAGGTGATCGAAAATGAGTGGGGCTAGAAGGGGCTCGATAGAGAAGGTGCCACGACATTACAGGAAGAAATTGTGCTAAAACCACCGCCGTCCTAAAGCCACCGTCCTTGGTATTTCGGCGCCGAAATTCCCAAGAGCAGTGTGCTAAAGTGGTGTTTTGAAGACATCCACCGGGGTATTTCGGCGCCGAAATCTCCTCTTAAAATGTGATATACTGCGGTATTTTATGGCGCAGAGCGGGCTATTTCGGCGCCGAAATACCCTAGTGGAATGTGCTGAAGTGCCTTGTGCTGAAGGCTTCCATCGTGATATTTTGGTGCAGTAATTCCTTCGTGGAATTTTATAAGGCCCATATTATGAAGGCGCACACTGGGCTATTTCGGCGCAGAAATTCCCAATAGGAATGTTAGAAACGGCAGGGTTTTCATGGCTTCAAGTTCCCGGCTCGCTGGTGTGCATAATTTACTTGTAGGGTTCTTTACTTAAGTTTGCGTCTCTTCTGCTTTTATTATACATTTAGGTTGCCGGAAGAAATGTAGGGAATCGGACATGCAGTCTGAACACAATGATTTTTGAAATCGTCAATATTTTCATTAAGTGTTTCAGAACTATACAACAAAAGGATCCAAATGAGACTTTGCTATGGTGAGGATCCGCGATCACTCTCCGATGCATCCTATGTGTGCTAATGGGATGATTACATGTGGGGGGCGTGGGGTATTTCATCCTAGAAAATGCATTACTTTCCGATCATCCCGTTGAGGGCACAATACCGAAGCCCCGAATTGGCCAGACTCATGAGATGGCACGCCTCGCATCGGGGCCCCCCGGGAAAGGTGTGTGGGCCAAGATTCACAAGCATGGAGGCATATTGAAGAGATGTGGCCTTTTCTCTTGGAGGACCCACGACATGTCCACCTCGGCTTCTCCTCGGATGGTGTCAACCCATTCTCTGTCCAGTCATGCAAAACAATACTAGTGGCTACAGAGTTTTGCAGGAGTAGCCATTTACTCTGTTCATCCACTATAATTCATCCACCTATGTGCCATCATCCATATTTGGCGAATTCATCCATAATTTATTTTTCGTTTGGAGAAATTTTGGCAATTTCATCCATGAAAAAACAATGGATTTGCGATAGATTATTTTATTTTATTTTTTGAGGTCGAAATCTGGGGATTATTCGCCACTACAAGAATGGCCGGTTCCGTGTCAGTGGCGCAGCCCAATAAAATGGGAAGGGAGCTTGTCCGCTGAGTACCGCGAATTGATTGCAGCATGTACTTGCCTGCCACGTCATGCTAAAGTCACTCGTTCCTGCAGTACCCTCTACCACGTCATGCTAAAGTCGAAAACTATCCACATGACATTGGAAATTCTTGAGTGAACCCAACCATTTTTTTTTAGCATATGGCAAATTCTTTTTTCTGCGGGCGGAGCTCCTCCCACATGGAAGGACGCTCTAAGGATCATTTGACTTCAGATCCGTTAAATGTTGATGTTGCCAAAATATTAATGAACACATTCTATTTTCTGAAAAACAATTATATTGAAAAACTGAAAGAGTAAATTTATTACGTTACATATAAAATATTTTTTGAGAAACTAACATAATGTTTATGATTCATTATTGAAACAATGGTATGTATAATTACATTATTACAATATTATCTATCAGACAAATCGCAGCTCAAAAATTGATAAATAAAGTTTAATGTGTAATCATTGATGAGCTGATGAAGCTTTTACTTTGTCACTTCGACAAATACCAAGTGACCCTTGTCGATAGCCGATTGCTTATAGCTGATGGCAAATTGTTTATGGCTGATGATAAATTGCTTATGGCTGATGCAAGGAACTTGAACTTAGATCAATCAAGTTAGTCAAGAAGGATCAATACTAAAACACTTTCAGTTTAAGGACTACATTATTAGCAATGAACTAGTGTAGAATAATTGATTAAACTCCCTTATAAGATAAGCATGTATGCTATTTATCTTCCAGTCTTTCATATGTGTGACCCAAAACCCAATAAAGAAGCAAAGGAAAAAAAAACAAAGAGACATACGTACATGCTTGCTCATACGCCTCACTAGTGGGCCAAGGTGGGCACCACATTCGGGAGATCAACCACTCGTGAACTTCACAGAGCAGCGCTCCTTATTCTTCGCATGCCAACAAATATATTTTTCCTAAGTTACTTAAGCCAACCGTTAAGCCAACCATTCATATACCTGTACCATATTCATTTTTCTGAATGAAACCTTCAACACCTCTTTTGTGATGAAGGGAGACAAGATCGACAATCCAGGAGCTCTACAATGCCATTTTTGTGTCTGATGGACTCATTCTTAGTAGGAAAAGTGAAACTCTTACCTTGATAACAACCCTGTATAGACTACCCTCAGGACCACAAGATCTAACATCACGCATAGTGTTCCAAGGGGTGAGAGCAGAAAGATGAACTAACACTAGAAGATGCTACCATCCAAACATTGATGATTACATACAAGGGTGAAGATCCCAGGACCATACAAGCCACAATAAAAAAATTGCAAACCTCGACAAATTTAGTTGAGAAATGGAGCCATTGGTGCTGACGGCTAAGTAGGTCTGATAGTCCACCTTCACAATGCTGGCTGGAATTAATTAGGCACCTGCAACCATAAGACACTCTGAGAACAATAAGTAAGAACAGAGGGGCTGGTTTGCTAAGTTTAACCTATTTTTTCCATCAAGGATGACAAGGAAAGATCCCTGAATGTTGAAACTACTTAACATAGTACCATACGCCGTTGAGAGGTTGATATGGAATATATGCCTTGTAGACTTCATCAGCCGAACGCCAAATCTATGCACCCGTGTTCTGGAAAACATCCATAAAAAGCATGACAAGACTCGCTTCATAGCTTACTCGCTATTGTACTGATTGTTGAACTCATTCGACCTGGAAATGTCTTTGTCTCTTTCAAACTCCCTGAAGAAACAGTTGTTCCATATTGCACATTTCCATCTCCGAATGTATTGCTCAAGAGAGATTCTAGGTGTTGTCATGGTGATTTTATAGTCAATCAAGGACTCTCCCAGTGCTGCCATAGCACGCTTCTCCAGCTATCCCAACAATAATGTGAGGCTATGGAGGCGAACAACACGGAATTTCTGGAAAAATGCAAACTGCAAGAATGAATCGGTTGTTTCTCTCACCTGGCTCCAGAATGTAGCTTTGTGAAGCCATTGGTCGAAAGAGTGGTCACCCACCACTTTTATCACATTGGTTTTGAGGTCTTTCTCTGTTCTTGGAAACCCATACGTGTCCTTCACCAGAGGATCTGAGTTCCAAATCTCCAACCATCCGATTTTGGTTGCGGGGTCCACCATTGAAATGGACAGGCGATGCAGTTTCTCTTGAGTCATATCGGGTTTAGTTCCATACTTGTCGTAGTGCACTTTCACCTGCTCCAGGAACTTTGAGCCGAGACCGGGATCTGCAATGCGGATTTGTTTGTCAAACGCACTCAGCAGGTTCTTTCTGTGGTTATCCATCTCAAACCTGATTGCTTCCGCCACCCCTACAGCAGACCTCTCCTCCTCTGTGAGTGGCGTAGTATTCGGCCTTCGCCAAGCCTGTCTCCGCTATCTCTTCCTGCAAACAATCCAAAATGTAGGATCCTTAAATTCACATCCATTGAATAGAGGGAACAAACTAGCCTAGCTTTAAATTCGGTTTCGGTTTCTTTACTGTGTACATGTAGTCAAGAAATTCCTTTCTTGTCAGGCTATACCAGGTGACGAGCTTCTTCTCCCTGCATCTCTTCATTTGACTTGGACTCAACATGTTTGCAAATGATTCCAGTGGCATCATACCCATCTTCTGAACCCGGAAAAGGGTGTGGCAGAGGTCGTTTGTTACGTGGGAGGTTTCATTTGATCTGCATTGAATAGTCACTTTGCCATTTAAGAAGAAAACAACCACAAACAAAGCAAGGCAATCACATAAAGCACAACAACTTCGGAAAACTTACTTGTTGATGTCGTGCATGGTAGTCAACAGCTGTGTGATTCATCCTTTGTGATCCAGGACCATAGAATGAACGCTCCAGTGCCAATCATTTTCGTCAGAGTGCAACTCGGATATGTAGTCCATCCAGGCAAGCAACCGGTGATTGCCATCCCATACAAAAAACATCTTCCCTATGAAAACTTTCGTGGAAGCCTTCTTGGATAGTTTGGCCTCGAACTCTCTGTTTACTTCACGCCAACATGGATCCCAACTTTGCTCAATCTCTTCAGATACATGGCACTCTTCTCCCATTCGTGTCAGTTGTGGAAACATAGAACACCGCAAAACCCTTCACATACCCAAGCACAAAATAATTTTTGAGTTTCCTTATGTCGTTTCTGAGTGCTGGCCGAACAGTGGGCATCAATATCATTCTGCACAGTGGGATAAGGAGATTTCCACCAGGAATTTCCATTGACAGGATTACCTTCGAAGAGTTCACCTTCTGTCCCCCGATAACAGCCTCTGCTCTGTCTGCGTAATGTTCGTCAACGCAATCTTCATCATCTTCATACCCTGCCTCTGCTTCGTCTTTGGCAAGGTCTTTCCTTTTCCTTTTCCTTTGCTAAAAACCGGAAGATTTATCAGTCACGAAGTCTGGTATTAAACAAAATGACTGTAAAACATGCACTGGCTTGGCCCAAAACAACCTTGCGACAACTCAAAACGACACTGGACTACAGCCCAAATCAACCTTGCATTGACGCAAGGTTCTTTGTGGGGCTTGCAACAGTGGGAATCGAGGCAAAGAGAGACTTCGACAGAACTCCCAAACTACCTTGCGTCAACGCAAGGTTGTTTGGTGAGCTTCAAACGTTAAAAATAAAAAGATCAAAACAACACTGGACTGCAGCCCAAATCAACCTTGCGTTGACGCAAAGTTATTTGTGGGGCTTTCAACGGTGGGAATGGAGGCAAAGAGAGACTTTGACAGGACTCCCAAACTACCTTGCGTCAACGCAAGGTTGTTTGGTGAGCTTCAAACGTTCAAAAAAGTAGATCAAAATGACACTGGACTACAGCCCAAATCAACCTTGCGTTGACGCAAGGTTGTTTTTGGGGTTTTCAACGGTGGGATTGGAGGCACATAGACACTGTGACAGGACTCCCAAACTACCTTGCGTCAACGCAAGGTTGTTTGGTGAGCTTCAAACGTACAAAAAAATAGATCAAAACGACACTGGACTGTAGCTCAAATCAACCTTGCGTTGACGCAAGCTTGTTTGTGGGGCTTGCAACGGTGGGAGTCAAGGCAAAGAGAAACATTGACAAGACTCTCAAAACAACCTTGCGTCAACGCAAGGTTGTTCTGTGAGCTTCAAACGTTCAAAAAAGTTTCGGATGTCTGTGTCTGTCACCTGAATCAACCTTGCGCTGACGCAAGGTTGATTGAGGGGTTGCCGGCAAGAACCATCTTATTGTCCGTCATTCACGACTCGGGCATTCCCGCTAGCAGCAAATCGACCTTGCGTTGACGCAAGGTTGATTGGGATCTACCATATAGACTGAATCACTACTGTCGTTGCAAAACAAAGGCAAATGGAATGACAAACATACCTCGGCTTGCTTCTTCGCAGCGCTCGAAGATGCGTCTCCTGCCTGACTCGTCTCCTTCAGTTCGTGTGGGAGGATAGGTCCCAGAAGATGGGGCTGGTGGGTGACAAAACCACGAACTTCATCCGCCGGTGTCTCTTCCATTATGTGGACTACCTGAGACTGTTGTTGGAGGCGGGTCCAAGGTTCCTCCTCTCCGCCCTCAAAAGATTGTAGCTTGTTGGGCTCCTCCTCCACTACGGCTAAACCCTCTGGAGACTACCGCGCAACTGCTCCTCCGGCCTCTCCCTCCCCGGTCTCCTCCCCCAACATGAGTTCCCTTCGGATCTTTTTCATTCTCTCCTTCGCCCGTAGCTTTTGTTTGTTAGATGTGAAGTACAGAGTTCGTCGGCGCCTTCTTCTAGCTTGAGAGGGAGTCTCACTATCGACAGGATCCAGGATTGCAGCTAGCAAGGAAAAAAGTGGTGTGAGAAAGAGGGAGTGCACTTGCCTCTCCCCTGCCCCTACAACGCCAAGATGCCAATTTTGTGGAGAAGCGGCGGGGTGGCGTGGAGCATCTGCATGCAAGACACGTTGTCCCTGGGCGGTTCAGAGTTGCGCTAAAATAAGGTTGTAGAAAATTGGCTTATGCGCCTACTATCATCAACCGTACACAAGTGGAATTTTTGGTTGTCGCTTCAGTGGTGGTGTCTTCTCCACGTCCCCTACTCATTCGAAATCTTGACGGGTAAAACAATTTCATCCTAGCTGTTTTTCATCTACAGTTATGACAAATCACATCTTAAGATAAAATGAAGGGTGGCTGGACGGCTGGTATCTGTAAAAAACCGTTGGATACAGGCAGTTAATGATTAAATATGATACCTTGTCAGTTGGGTAATGTGGATGGATGCGGATAGATGGCATGGTGCACAATGAAATGAAAACTGCTCATCCTGCCAGCCATGCATCGGCGGTGACATTCCTGTCTGGGCGCTTCGAGCATGTTGTTTGTTGTTATCCACAGACGTACGGATCGTTGCTCCAGTGCTGGCATACTTTGTTGGACATTGTACCCGTACTCTTCTCTGCTTTGCGAATGGCTCTCACAGGTGAGTTGGTAAAATTCTACCGTGCTTACAAATCGCTCCCCCTCACCAAAGTGCCAGATGCCAATGGGATGGCAACCGTGGGGGAGGTTGTCCTCTGTAGAAGCTTGGATCCACAAGTTGGAACTGTGCATGTGGAGAAAGAAGTTCACGACTCCGCCGGTAGGGTCGACAGTATGATGATTCTAGAGCCATTCGTGTGCGATGATCGTACTAGACAATGGAGAGTTCACGTTCGTCTGCAGGTTCAACACTCACACCAAATGTGCCCTCCACTGAAAGTCCATGAAAAAAATTTAATGCACAGATTAATTAAGGGTATTTGTTCAAATATATTTTTATCTTCATAGGTAATGGTATACTAATCATATTTAGTAAATGGTCTCATCCCAAATATTTGAGATATTTTTTATTATAATTTTTAAAAATATTTTTCTCTTATTTAGAAATAATAGCTATTTATTATTATCTTGTAGTTTATGAATTTGCCCATATAACAATAAGCTCCTAGAGACAATAACAATATACATATTTTTAGCAAAGATCTTCATCTAAATATGAATTTTTCAAAATGCTATGGACAAATCGTCATTTTTGGGGTTTGTTTTTGTACAAAAAAGTCCATAGTGTCTTGATGGATGAATGGGATTGTTCACAAATTTATATTTGTGCCGATTCAAACATTGTGTATCTAGTTTTAAAGTCCATATATGAATTGGTTTTGCACAAATCGGTTTTTCAGATGGCATTTGGGACATCCAACGGACTGTGACAGTCCATTGGAATTCCCTACAAAAGTCCATAGCTTCATGAGATTCCAAAATAATTGTACCCACATGTACATATGTTAAGTGGCTAACCCATTCTAAGTCCATTTGTTATGAATATATATATGTATGTGTATATGGTGAAGAATAATATGACAAGCAGTCAGTCGAAAACTGCAAATTGCAGTCCAAACTGAGCCACTCTAGTCTGCATCTACCCATAAGGGTAAGGGTTCTAGGGTATTGGGTTAAGGATAAATGTTAAGGGTTTTATAGTAAGGATTTAGGGTAGGGGTTTAGGATTTTTGTTTAAGTTACAAAATAGACAAACACTTATGGAAGACTCCAGCCGCTAGAACTCAGTGTTGTTAGTAAGGTAGTAAGCAAAATAAGAATGAAGAACCTAATATTATGGACAAGTATTTAAATGAAACACTCGTCCTTGAAACCTGGTATTAAGAAGTAACATATAAAGCAAACTATAACATGCCTAAGTGCATGTCAATCCAAAACAAAGGAAAAACCTAGCGCAAAAGTGAATGGAGAAGACATTTCAATAACCATAATGGTTATGGTTATGGCTATGGTTATGGTATGAATAGTTCATGGGCCATTTCCAGAAAATGGTAAGGGTTTAGGGGTAATGCTAACATAAAAAGCAAGGTATAAAAAAGCTACTATGTCAATCCTAAATCCTAAATAGCCAAAAAAAAAAGCTGAAAGTACACCCTAGGAGATTTGGAAAGAAAATGGCGTTATATAACGACTTTGGGAAGCACATGGTTCTCATGGGAGGAAATAGATCCGAAAAAAACATGAAAGAGGATAAAAAGTCAGACCACCAAATAAAAACTATGAGAAATAAAAATTGCTTAAAATTTGAACAACGGAAGAAAACATGTAAAATAATGCAAGAAAATCAGAGCCAAAGATGAGAAGTATGAAAATGAAATGAAATAAAAATTTGGTGCAGAAAAGTCATAGAGCTTAGAGGGAAAATGGAAGAAAACCTCAGAGAAAAAACTTCACGACTGGCAAATTGAAAAGTATGTCAACAACGATTGGGTAAGGGTCCTCCTAGTGGGAAACTTCAGTGGGAGAACTGGTTCTGCGTGCAATCATTGAGAGAAGAACTGGAAATGGGTTTTTTTTGTTTTTTTTTTTCGATGTTAAAAACCACTTTGACCGAATTTGAAACTCCAGTGGTCGTGCCCGCCATTTTTGTTTTTCTGATCTGTATGTTATGTTGGCCAAACTCCACCACATGGTATTTTTTCGTTGAACAGAATGTACAACGCGCCAGAATCCAGCACACCAGAAACAAAGGTCGAGAATGTCTACTGGACATTCGAGGTTCAGTGCGACAGAAGAAGATAACAAAAAGGAGCCCCCAACGCAAACAAGAAATGCCATATAGAGAAGAAAAAATTTATTTCTTAAATCGAAGTACTGGAGTTGACCTCAACATTTTGTCGTTGGACTGCAACTCATTCGCAGACTCGCTTCTTACTGTCAAGTAGCCTTCTCCAAATTTGCGTGTTCCTTCACTGCTTTGGCGGCAGTAATTCTTTTAGTGCTATTCCTTGTCATATTTTTTCGTGGAGGCATTGTCCACACAACATTGTTCACGTGGATCCATTGAGGAGGATCTGAAGTTATACTCCTAAAGTTTTTACCAACAATCTCTGTACCTTTCTAAGTCTGTTGGGCTACCTCCTTTTCTCAGTCTCCACCACTCCACCTTCACCTTCTTAAAATTAGGATCCTCCCTTTTGCGGATCACGTCAGATATTGCCACCCCCATCCAGACTGGGCACGTCGTTAGGTCATGAGGGCGAATGAGCACAAAAAACCCTTTCTCAATATCCTTGAACGGATTCAAGGGTATCCTTGGACGCTCACACCCCGGGCCACAGTAAGGTTCTGGGATTTCATCTTCTTCTTCCACATCTGGCACTATCTGTGGATGGATTCCATCTCTGCGATGATTCGTGGACCACTTTGTTTTCGGCCAGAATCCCTCAAGCAGATGAGTACGCTCGGGAGTTTCCAGAATTGGCTTATCCAGCTCGGCGAGAATGTTTCCCAGTACTGGTCGTATTGTTCCATTCGACCTCTGTAATGATCGTCAAGCATCATTCCTTTCGTCCAAAAATCCCTGTATTTTTTTATTTCATTCTTGATTAATGACTGTTTTTCGGATGAGTCGTCCCCGACTCCCCAGATAGGCCTTCTTGGAACGGCGTCTTCTGTATGACTCTTGGTGCCTCAAATGTTTATCAAGCGTTCGTTTGTGTGTCGCATGTTCCGCACTTCTCTTGACAGACTTTTTGATCAGGTCCTTTAACATTTCGCACTCCGTGCACTTCGCAAATGTGCTCCCAGTTTTACAAACCTCCACGTTAGGAAATACCCGACTCCGGATGCGGCTAACAGCGGACTGCGAGACTCATTTCACCTCGAAAAGTCTGTTCATCTGTTACAATCAGGAAGGGTCAGGAAAAGAACGTCCACTGGACATTGGAGGTTCATGAAACTAGAACCACAGTGAAAGAGACAAATTCCAAGGGAAGGTCATCCACATTGAATCAGATAAAACTTCCAGGAATGAAATTGAAGGAGAGAGATTTCTTACCTCGTTGGACTTTTCTCGTATTCGCTTCCAGTTCATTTCAGGTGGTATGACTCTCAAAGTATCCCTCCTTCCCTCCCCAATGCACCTTGTCTTATGGGGCATGAGGTTAGTATTTCCGTTGATAATGGATATAATGTTACCCTCTGCCTGCAGTGTCCGAGGGCGTGGCCTCTTCACTCCTCGGTTCCCATGGAGACTTGACAACCAACCCTGTTTACGCAACTTTTTGTACTCCATATATATGGACCTCCCAATTCCGTGAATTGTCCACCACGCCGTCTCACAAACATCTATACCCTCAATCGTAACGTATGCCCTCCGAAAGGTCCCTTCTAGCATGTGAAGTTTGAAACATTTAGTCCATGTTCTTTCCTCTCATCGAAAGTGGATCCCCAAAACGAAGTACGAATAGCCAAGGTTTTTCGCCAATCAAAATATTGACAGCAGTGAAGTCTGCAGCAATGTTTGATGCTCACGGATCGGACTTCCTCTAGAGTAAGATTTTCATATTTTTTTGGGGTGTTCCAAATCTCGATCCTTCTTCTTCCTCATAAAATGCCGATACACCGCTTTCTTCACACCTGCCTTGTGATCTTCGTACTCGATACTGTCAAAAGATCTTATGAAATTCTCCAGATCATTTGAGAGCAGTCTCCCACTTTCCCAAAGTCGTGTTTTTATTAAAGGTCATTTCACAAGGGACATCAAAGATCCAGATCCTCCAGTAAGTATTCTGGTGACAAGAACTGCAACATCGTCCTCTCCCAGTTTGTCATTGAGAATCACCTCGTCCGGAATGCAAGCTTGAATCCTCCCCTCAAACAGTGCACCCCCATCATCACCCAACAGTACGCACTACAAGTTTCTCCAGTTGTTTCTCCCAAGTCCTCCACTCGGATTCTCGGAACTCTGCGATGGTCTATGGTTTGATTCCTCCTCGTGGACGTCGGCATTATGGGCAGTCTCCCTTGTCTTCGACGTAAAATCAGGATGTCATGCCCTTGATACTCGTTATTCTTCCGGTGAACTTCGCAAACATTCCACACCACCGGGGTCCCAATGGCCTCCTTCAAGGTGTCAACATCCATATGTCCATAAAGAAGAGGACATAATGCGTGTGCTTTATCACAAGAGATGTGAACCACTGAAATGGTTGACGCGGATAATTGGTGTCCATGACATGTCCCAACCCCGGAGACATTAAGGCAGTCCCCAGTTGCTACTAGAGATGAGGACCCAGGAAGAGAAACAAACACTATTTGACCCGTCTCTACGCTCATGATCACCGGAACCTCCACTGCACACGTGAGGTTCAAAGAAACTAAAAACCCCTCCATAACAACGTTACTCACAGAAGTTTTTTGGATGAATAAAAAGTCTATGCAGAGATGAATCAATAGAAAAAAAGTCAATAACCCCGTGTAAGAACGTTTCCGAGAAGAAGAATAGAAATGGAATTACTGTTTGGTCCGAAACAATGTGTAATATGAAGATGGAGTCTAATTATATAACCTCCACCATACAGTGGAGGTTGGATGAGATACAGATGAAAATAGTTGGACGGATGAATAATAGTGGATGAATATGGGTGTATGGATGAATAATTGAAATGACGGATGAATGTGAGCATTGACGCGACTATCCAGTGGAGGTGCACGACTTGAGGGATGACGAAATACAGAAATTGGAGAGATGGACAAATACAGGGAAATGAGACTATTGGACTGTAATTTGCATATGAGAAATAAGTAGATTTTCCTGTAGACTATAAAAAACACACAGATGTCATAATACTTCCTACAGGAGAAAATGCAGTTCACACGAGAGATTATGAAAACTCAGAGAGGTACACCTGCGATGGCCACAAAGGTACAAGATGCTCAGGGAGGTGCACTATGGGCAATGAGGTGGGAGATGGTCAGAGAGGTGCGGGAAACACAATCTGCAAGTGAGAGGTATGGAGGTAGAAGTGTGTACAGTTTACACTGGGACCTTATATAGAGGTGGAAACCAGCTTGCCTGTTGGCACCCGGCCTGCAATGGGATAGTGCGATATATTGTCTCGCGGATCGATTGTCAGCGCCATTGATATCTGATATCGCCACAATCTAACGGTTCTGGCGGGTGCAGGAGTGCACTCTTTGAGCAATTTCGGAAATGAGTGTCCTTTATTGGTAGCACCCTATGTCACAATTATGATGCCAGAACGGTAACGGCAGTTCAATAGTTTCGTACTTGTGCTTATAAAATAGTACATATTTTGCGTTCAATGATGTCCTCGTGGAGCAAAGCTTGACGCCGTTGATAAGCGTTTCATGAAATCGTGCGGAGATGACACTCGGCAGAGAATGCGGCGGCCGTAAAAGAAGACGTTTGTTGCGATTGGAGTGAGAGAGAAAATATTCCACGCCGGAAACCGCCGAATGTAGACATTGTCAGGAGCAATAATTCCAAGCGGCTAAACGCCGCAGGAGGATATGTCTTGTACATTCCATTTATCGTCATGTGTGGGGTGTGGGAAATATCCCGCGGGGTTATAATTGATGACATGTGCAAGGATCATTAACGTCATATTTTCTCGTTCATTCATCCGTTTTTACATTTCATCTAATCATTCGTCAAATGGATGGACAGAATGGAAAGGATGAATTGGATGATATTTGCATGGATGTTGGATGGCTGAACGTCACAGAGGATCTGAACCATTGCGTCCTTTGGAAATAACACGCGCTCACCCTTTCGCCACTGCATTGTTTTTGCGGAAGCGCTGCGGAAGTGCTAAGAGAGACGAGCGCTAGAAAAGAGAGAGTTTTGAAGAGGGGAGAGCATGAAGAGTAGAGAGCGTGCTGTGCAGGGTGCTGTGAGAGCAGAGAGAAGATAGCGTGCAGTTCAGTGCAGCGTGAGAGTGCAGTGGAGGGAAATAGAGCAAATAGCAGATTCAAGCGCAAACAGGAAACGAGATGGAAGCAGAGCAGAGCGGAGCGGTGGAAGCTTAAGGTCAGGCGTTTCAGGTCAGCAACAGGGGCATCGAAATGGCTCAGGCATCCAGCAGGTAATCTTCTTGTTTATTGTTTTTATCTGGTTTGATGTGATTCTCTCTGGCTCGCTCTGGCTTGTTTTGTTATGCTGGTTTGTTGTTGTTATGTTGTTTCAGTTCAATGTTTCTGTGTTTGTTGATTTGTTTGTTGATTTGCTTCTGTTTTACTGCTTGTTGGTCAGCATCGCTCACGTCGCTGTTGGTTTGCTTTTGTTTCCTCACTCGCACTACAACAGATCGCGGTATATATGACTATCTCGTAGTCATAAACGGTACATCTGACTACGCTGACTACAAGTCGTGCAAACCAAGTGAATACAATGAATACAGTATGGTCGGTCATGGATGACTGCAGTCATATGATCCAAGTGATACATCTCACTGTCAGTTGGTAGTCATATGTACCTCTACCATACATGACTTAGTGTGCTGCTGTAAACTGTACACGTGTCTCTTTTAATAAGTCCAGGAGGTTTTGTGGATGTGCGCCATATGGCGTCTCTAGAAACTGCCACGTGGCATATCCATTAGGAGGTCCTGCAGTCATTATCCTGACTACAACCATGCTAATATCTTGATACGTGGGACCATATGAGTAGTTTATTTTGAACTTTAAATGTATTTAAAGTCATTCCCACGACTATGCCTATAGGAGCTCATTGCCAGGTGTTTTCTCGAGGATATGACACGTGTCAATGTATGATGGATGTTGTGTAGTTATGGTGCCTACTGTAGAGTGGTTTGTTGGGTTGGAGACGTGGCATCAAATTAGTTGTTGAGAATTTGGTTTTTAATATTATTTGGAAAACCATAACACACCATCATTCACAGGAAAGAACATAGTGACAAAGTGCAAAGGACATTACAAAGGAACTGAGGGGACTGATTCCAGATGTAAAAAAAGATTGTCTTAAACAACTGCCAGTCAGATTTACAAAACAACACTGTTGTCCCAAAATTTGGCTCCTCGAAACAGAGTCTAAGGGGGGCAGCATAACATACATGTTGCCCTCATAATCGTTAAATTTCCTGCTTTGGCTCACTAGCCATGACAAACAGCCTTACATCAGCCTTGTTATAGCTCCCAAATGTTGATTGTCAAGACAGTTCCCAGGTCACGAACGTGCAGTAACTCCATGCCCACTACATGTACACCACAACCACAAACACATGAGTTCATGAATCTATCTGTCAAGGGAATAGTGAGAGACTGCAGGCCTGCCAAGACCAGCCCATAAGACACCAGCAGCGTCACTGAGATTAGGAGAAGAGTGCATAGTTAGTGTGAACTGCCCAGAAAAACCACACCTATCTTGCAAGTATAGCTTGAACATAACCAGGCTGGATGTCAAGGTTCAAAGAGGGAGCAAAAATCGACTCTTAACATGGAAGGTCTTACAAACCAGATAGAAATGACCAAAAACCCAGACCTGTATGACACCCTTTGCTGGAAAGATAGAGACAGCGAGAAAGAAGACAATACAGTGAGTGAGAGATGGAGTGACATACCCGTCAGGAAGGATAGCTGTGAGATGTTGAGAGTGGGAATGATAGACCTGGAGTGTGCCAAGACTATCAGGCAGTTAAACAGAGAGAGACATCTGACCCGCCAAAACCCACCAAGATGCTTATTGGACATATAGAGGGAATGAAAGAGGGTCTTTGCAGATTTTGTAAGAGGATACCACACAAACATCAGACTAAACACTTCCCCATTCAGTACCATACATATTCATACCATGTCAAGGATAGTTAGCAAAAGTAAAAACCTTGCACTTTTGATGAAGGTCATTTTTGGGGTCAAAAGCTTCAGTCATGCACCATTCGTAGCCAGCAAATAGCTACCCAGGTTTTAGCACTCTATATATTTCCTTGTAGCATGCAACCTGTCTCTCCACCATCAAGACCCTGGCAAATTTAAGTTTTTGAATCTTG
Source organism: Takakia lepidozioides (assembly GCA_030704615.1). Taxonomy (NCBI): domain Eukaryota; kingdom Viridiplantae; phylum Streptophyta; class Takakiopsida; order Takakiales; family Takakiaceae; genus Takakia; species Takakia lepidozioides. Next base: position 38,845,488 of record CM060732.1, on the reverse strand, counting down.
TAGACGACATGAAGACAGAACAAACCAAACTGGAAGCCCATGTACCTAGGAGAAATATGTCATGCCTTGCAGTAGCTCTCTCACAACAATATTGCCCCTATCCCATGTGCAAGAAATTGTTATACTGCTTGACAAGTGAGATTGAGCAGAAGGAGGTAGAGAAGTCCCAAGTACCACAAAGATGACCCACATCACTTCATCCCTCAACTTGTGCCAAACACACAGTGGAGAGAAAGACAGAGGATAAAAAATAATTACATCCATTGGAGGCCCAAAGGGCCAAGGACAAGAAAATAAAGAAGTGAACTTCATAAAGTGGGGACACATAAAGCAAAATATACAGATGTGGAAGACTTACAGGGGCATGACAGGTGGCCTCAATCGCATAAACTGCATCATGCATGTTGTTAGGGACTGGTATATGCATGAAGTCTGCCTGCATCATCCAAACCAAGTGTGACTGTCTAGGAAAGGTAGTCAAAATGGCGTTCTAAATCTCAACATGGAAGCAAGGAAAAACACCATAAATAAGAGAGACGTTCACATTTAGTTACTCAGTGGCATTGACCAATACCTGCATCCCACTACCACTGGACCAGTTGCATGGACTACTCAATTAACAATGCTCACCCCATTGTTCTCATCTTGAAGTTTTATTCATCACAACATGATTACCGCTAAATATTTAGTTGAGTCAATTGACAAGAACAGAGCAACAAAACTAGGCTGAAACTTGTTGAAACATAACTCAGGGTGTGTGCCGCTAGCATGCATACTTTAAGGTAGTCGCATGTCTTGTCCAAACCAGCCTTCTTGTTTAACACCTACAGCCACCCACAAAAACACAATGATAGTCAACCAACATTTAGCTGCTTAATGTTGTGAGAACAAATCTCCCAATTTCATGTGAGGTCAGAAGCATTCCAAGGTTGATCCTTCACTTAAATGGGCAGCAATTAAGAACTTACAGTGCCACGGGAAATTTGATAGGCATTGTTGTTAAGCCCTGTGACCAAAGCGCCGCTGCAGCATATAGGGCATATTATAATTTTAGCACCCATTTCAGCCATCCATGCCACGACTTCCAATTGAAGCCCTCGGTGTAACTTCTAAATGTATCATGGCATTGAGAAGTCCTTTCATCACTGTTGAGCTGACTATTGGATTGATAAATGGTATAACTGAAGAGACAAAAGCCAAGTCAACTTATGACTCCAAATACCTTGTCATTCCAGCAATAATGAGAACATAATTTACTACAAATAACAAGATGTCTTGTTTACATAACGAGACCTGATAACACAAGAGAATGAGAGTTATGGAAAAGTAGGATACCTGAAGCCAACAATCTCCCTCAATGGGCCCCCAATGCCACAGCCCACATCCAAAACCTGACACCAACCAACATCCATCCACAAGGACAATCTATGGTCGCCTAGAACTATAATGTATATTGTCCAGATAAGTGGACACCTACCACACCTTGCTGCCAAAGTCAAAAAGGCAGAACTAGCCCACAGATGCATAATTTGCTTGTCAAGACACAATGAAGTGGATCCTCAACGCCGTGCTTGACCAATAGTCCAACTCTAGCTTTGATAATGTCACCATGAACCTCTTTGACCCACTATAGGAAAAGAGGGGCCTTTGCGATGCCCGAGCCACGCCGCAGCCACGCCCCAGTTTCGGGAAAACGCCCTTTTCGAGCACGCGGCAGGCGCAAAATTTGCGACGCCCGGCAGTCGCATGGGCGTCGCCAAAATGACATCGCAAAAATGCGATGTATGGGGGTCGCGAGCCCCCGCCCCAACTCCCGCGACTGCCAGACGTCACTTTTCAGGCCGTCTGCGCTGATGGCAGGGGCCTCCTTTGAGCGACGTCTCGCCGTCGTGGCCCTCCAGCCGACGGTGTTGGTGTGGGCGCTGGCACAACGTCGCATCCCTTTTTTTTTTCTAACCTGCCCGGGAGTCCCATCCTAAAACCCAAAAAACACGTGGCGTAAGCCAGGTGATACGCCAAGCAACGCCCGTGCGTCGCTGCAAGCGACTATGGGCGTGGCAAAAAAAAACAGCAGGAGCAGGAGTCGGGCTCCGCCACGCCCGGGCGTGGGTTTTGGCGACGCTCTGGCATCGCTTATGTTTTATATTTAATAATAATAAAAAGATGTTGCGTAGGCAGGGTGACGGTCTTTGCGACGCCAGGGCGTCGCGGTTTGCGACCCTCGGACCAAAAAAACACGTCGCAGGGGGTGTCGGGCGTTGCCGCCCGCAAATGGAACTTGCGTCGCGCGAGGGCACCCTGGGGGGGGGGGGGGTGGTGGTTGGGGGTTGATTTTGTAGTCCAGGCCCTTCTTTGCTGACCGCTTAGGCTCAGGGGGCGGTGTCGCTGTCGGCTAGGCTACTCCGAACCGGCCCATACCTCCTCCTCTCCCCCCCCCAACTGCGTATCAGGGTAGAAGCCCTCACATGGCTTGACTTCTTCGAGGCGCTTCGCTATCTTGGCCACTTAATTGGCCCTCCTCGTCTCCTCCTCCCTCATCGACAACAATGGGCCGGCAATGGAGGCTTTCAAAGGCCCTTGAACCTGACGTTGGGCCTTGGCAAGTGCAGCCTTTGCTGCGGAGGAAGGGGTCACTATGGGGGTGACATCCAAAAGGTGCCCATACCGGGGCCCCGAACAGGTGATATGCTTGCCAAGGTACATTTCACCCGTCTTGGTGGCCGGGGTGTGCTCAACTAAGCATCCGGCTCAGCAACAACCTCCTAAGTAGGAGAGCTAGCTGAGCCGGCCCCTAGCGCATCCAAGATGTGGACAAGAAGGGGGGTACTAGCCTCGGGGGGCAGACGAGCCCTCCGGCTGCGGCTGTCGACGGGGCTGGTTAACCGGGAGACGCCCTAGCGCGTCACACGTGCCGACAGAGTAAACGGATTGTCCGCCCCTTTCTTTGGGGCAGGGGACTTCTTCTCTTTCCCCATAAGCTGGCACCTGTCATGCAAACCCACAAGTTGGCCTCATTAGGAAAGAACCTCTACATTCCAGATCAAAAACAAAAAAAACCAAGCATGTTGGGGGCTGAGAGCAGCAAGTGCTCGGGGTCTCGAGAGGGGACAACAAAGAGAAAAGAAAAAGGTGGGGGGGGGGGGGGGGGAGTGACTAAGCACCGTTGGTAGTAAGACTTACCTTCATATATAGAATTAATCTGGGTTTTCCATATATCCTCTAGAAATCCCTTCACACAAGCATCAAACTGTTGTGTGTGATTTGCCCAATAACTAGGCCTCAAGAGGGCCTGGGTTTTTGGCTCAGCCTTGAGACTTTCAAAGTTGGTAAACAGAGGTACAGGCACAATTCCCTTGATATATTTGAAAAGAGCGTCTCTTTGGTGAGAGAACCCCGGACAGTGTATCAAAAAATGAGTATTGTCTTCAGATTGCCCACACAACGGGCAATTGCACTCTCCCTTTCTTCTCTGCTTCTGTTTGCTGTTCAAAGGTAGGCTTCCTACCCTAAGTTTAAATTTCAGTCTAGTGCCGAGAGTGGGTAGACCCTTAAGGTCATCCAAGATGTCCTCCCCCATGTCACTGACTGGAAACAAGTTCAGGGAAGTTTTCTGCCTAACTTCATTTTCATCAGACAATCTCATGGCAACAGACAAGGCTTTGGACACTACAACCTCTAAGTCACATTTATCAACCCATATTGCAGATCCGTACTCCAAGGCAGGTCTAATAATGCGACAAAGCATGGTTTTCTTAACCTCAGAGTTGACCCCTCTGCAGAAAAAGTTATAAAGAGAGAGGGAAGATACTCATGTCATGTCAAGACATGGACAAGACCCATTAGGGTCATTGTCAATTAAAGACATAAACAGCCCATAAACAGGGCACCATCTAACATTTCCATTCTTGTCATGACTTCCCAGGTGATTTCACCCAATCATTCATGATAAAACAGGGTGGGAGGGTGGGGTTTGTTTATGTACAGGTCATGACAACAAGACAAGCATATAAGCAAGCATCTTGTTTACTGAAAAATCAGATTGCTGCAACATGTTCAAATTCCTGTAAGTAACCCAAGACATGCACCATGCAAGGCTCCTTGGGTAGGTAAGAACAACCTGCCCTGCTATAGATTCAAGGTATGTTCATACAAGCACCTTGAAGGACTAGCCTGCAATTTACCAGATTTCAAACATACAACCAAGTAATCTTCTTGGGCATGACAACACATTGCAGCTTCACTCTTTGCCATTTGTAGGTACCCCAAGACCAACGACGCTACCGTGTGAGCCTGGCGCGTGAGCGTGTGAGCGTACGCTCACACAATGATGACGTGGCGTGAGCCTACGCTCACGCTGCTGACATGGCGCTGATGCTGACGTGGCGTGAGCCTGGTCCAGGTCATGCCACGTCACCACAAAGAAGGTGGGCCTATAACCGTGGAGCCCCCAACTGCTGATTTCCCCACATGAAGGTGAAACGGATGAAGGGTTTTGGGCTTTCCTGGAGTTCAACCTTCTGTTAACAGGAGCTTCATTTCGTAGAACTGAAATGAACCTAGTGTCGACACAAGGGGGATTTGGAGAACTTCAACAAAACCTCGTGTTAACACGAGGTTGTTTTCCTGGAACAAAAATGAACTTCGTGTTGACACGATGTTGTTTTCTGAGAACTAAAATCATCCTTGTGTCAACACAAGGAGGATTTGGAGAACTTCAAGTAAACCTCGTGTTGAGACGAGGTTGATTTGATCATCTGTCTATCTGAAGGTAGTTTCTTGTGTTTGCTAATGAAAAGAGAATGACAAACCAATGCGACAAATGCATTGACCCACGCATAGCAAAGATGTTAGACGACATACATTGAGAGTCACTGGACTTGAACAGTCATTCCATTACAAGTTGTAGTCAAGGAAAACATAGATTTTTATGGGCTTGTATCCCGCTGTAGAAGTGTGTTGACTTCGTTGAAACTCATAGTGGCTTGGTGAATGAAGAAGTCCCGCTTTGGATCACAAACCATCCTTCTCAAGAAGACGAAATAAAGGTGTTTGCACGGTATGAACTTCCCTCTCTTTCCCAAACTACTTGAAAGCATACCAACAAAATCAGGACATGTACAATTGGGAAAATTGGAAACAGTGATTTCGTACGTCCTGTCCTGCAGCGGAGATGCGGATGAGATCATGGTGAAGACCCGACCATACCCTGGATCAGGCACTTCCATTGTTCCCGCAACACGAACGTGAAGCATTCTGGCGGACTCAATTTTTCCGTAGTGTTCTGCGGTTGGAGGGAATCGTCGAACCAACTTCCCATTCCGTCTGGTTGGCCACAAGTGAGCGTCAGGCGGAGGTACCCGTGAACCGCTTCCACTTGAAGCACCTTCACGTGCAATGGAATGTCTGGCTAGGGAGAAACCCGCCTCTTCCAGCATTGCGATCTCTCGGTGAGTGAGACCTGTGCCCATCTTCACAGGCCACACGGTTGGTGGAGTAGGCTTCCTTACCACGGAAGGCCTCACTGTACCATGCACACATCTCCCACAATCGTCAGCGCAGAACCAGAACTTGTGGTTCTTTGCCTCGCCTTGTCCGTAAGGGAGAAACAAACCCGTGAATGTAGGAGCTGCAGTGCGTTCTTTCCCTCTGGATATTAATGATGTACATTTTTCATGATTGGTGGCCCTGATCGCCGCGCATTTCACACGCGATCCAGCACTTGTGCGTTCTATATGCCAAACATCGTCCAAGCCCTCAGACTCGATTATATGCGACACCACGTTCTGGTCTTCAACCATTGCAGTGACAGTGCTTGATGCAGGGGTCCGGTCTGGGGCAGAGTAGCCCTCACCTGTGGATGTTCCGCAATTCCATCTCTGATCCAAGGGAACACGTGGCGTCGAGAAGTTGACCCTGTCCGCCCTATGGGAATCTGCATCCGATCCCGGAGGGGTGTCCAATTTCCGTTTGCAAGACCCGAATCTCTCTTCGCCTTCCAGATGGGGAACTCTTCCCACGAGAGGGGTGCCATCTGCACATATGCTCACTGCCCGCGCTATTTTGCTAGGATCCCCTGATCTTCCAGCTGCCCGCAACATCAACTCGCTCCTGTCCGGACCTTTGCCACCAAGGCCACCCCTCAAGAATGACCTGTATCTAGTTTGCTGCTGTAGAGCACGAATAAGGTCATCGGCCGTCGCTGCATACAAATCTCTCCCTTTTTTGCCGGATTGCTGCAACCAGGCATTGTGCACTGTCTCCGCAAGATTGCAAGAAGGCATGTCCGCCATCTCCTCAATGGACATATGCTGCAAGGCAAAAAAACACAAAGCCCATATTAGAGTTGGACCCTGAAAGATATATTGGAAGCACCCAAACAAACTTTTGAATGCAAACCACTCACCGTTGTCATGGCCGCTCCCCACTGTCGGTAACGGAAGTGCCAAAATGCGAACCAGTCTTGCAGTGCCCTCATGCTGTCCTCCGATGCCGCTCCAGATGAGTACCACCAGGCACGAATTGTCTGGAACAATGTATTCGCTTCCCCCATAGTTTTGGCGTCTTTGTACTGTTTGCACAGTTGACGATGCATACTCTGCATATCTGGCTTGATGTACGTCTTTGTGTGTTTGTCGAGGGATTGTGTCCAATGGAAAAGACACGTACGTTCTCTTCCAGGCATTGGCACTTTTGGATCTCCCGACCCGAACACAATGCGGACAGCGTTGAAGTTAGCTTGAGCACTATCGGCCATGAAACCAACGAAATTGGGAGATGGGAGACCATTGGAGGCCATAACACGAATGAGAGCTTCCCACATGAGCTGCTGTGAGTCTGTGTCCTCTGACTGCATGTCACACACTGCAATTGTCATGACCCGCTGGTACACAGGGTCGTAAACATGACATGCCATTGTGGTCCAGTCTTTAACTCTCTTGACATGATCGAACATAAGGAAGCAGTTGCCAAGATCGCCACCCTTCTGCATACGTTTAACCAGGCTGACCCCGCTGCCCTCACCTTTTGTGGACATTTTGAACAAGAACACTTTCCTGGCTCCTTGTCCCGGGAAAACGCTGTCTTGGATGTAGTCGTACATGCTCCTTTTCTTCAAATCCATAATATTGTCCATATAACCTCGGCTCCCAGAGCCCATTCTTAAAGCGTTCACCTGATTCCTAATGTTTGGAGAAGTCAAAGCAGAGAAATGGTCCATAACAGTGTCCAAAGCTGGTCCTTCCAGCATTCGTCCAACCGAATTTGATGCACACAGAATACGGCTTTCCAGAAAGGACTTGCTCGCCCCCATGGCAATTGCAGATGTGGTGCCAGTTGGATTGGTATCCAACTCTTGCCTTATCAGACGAGAGACTGTGTCAACGCTCTCCCTATAATCCCCCTTGGACACAGGGTGGTTGTGAAAACCGAAATGGACACAGGCTCTAGTCAGGTTTTTGAATCGATGCACCACATAATACATTCTGGCGCCACACAAAGCAAGGCAGCAAGGTGGTACCCTACAGAACTTGCACACAAAAGTGTTACTGTATGGTGGTGTTACCCCAGGCTTGAATGGATTCTCACTGACTCCATCCCATTCGCTTTGGTTTTGCACACCTGACAATGCGAAGTGTCTGCATTTCATGTTCTCGCATTTCAGGTGCCCATTACAGACTGTTCGCCTGAATATGAGGTTGTCGTTGTTGTGAATATTGGATGTTTTTGTGCGGCACCAAGGGTGCCCATCGTGCTTTTTGTCCATTCCTTCCAGGAGACTGGAAATCCCCCCACGCGACCAGGAGGAGGCAGCTCAAAAACAGTATTACCATCAAACGATTCCGGCAAGAATGCCACCCTTTCAATATTGAAAGTGCTCCAGTCTATCCCCCTCAACTCACTCTTGAATCCTGCCATCCCACCCATCGCTTTCAATTTAGGAATGACACTGGAGATCTCCTCCACATCTGGTTCTACATGTGGACATGGCTGATCCACAGGCGGAATTGCACATGTGTCATCGGAGGATGAGTCCGAAAGGTCAACTACAGTGTTAACGGCAGTCGCCTCCTTCTTCACAACCACTGGTGTCTTCTCCTGGGCCACTGATGCTGCCGTGCCAGGAGTTACGAACGATCCTGCAGACTGTCTCAGAGGAGCACTCAGCACCCTGTATCTGCCTGGAGGCACTCTCCATTGCGTGGTTGGTGCAGTTTGCGATGGTTTCTGGAACGCGTACTTGAGCAGTTTTCCATTGGCATCGTACACTTCCCTCTGAAGGAATAGACTACCATTTTCCAACCGAAACTGCGTTGCGAGGACGAGTTCATGAACCACCGCAAAACCATCATCTTCCACCTCGTAAGAAAATGGAACAGGGTGGTCGTCACTGAAGAAGTCCGCGTCAAGGGAGCCCACAACCTGGGAAGCCATATGTCGATGTTGCTACAGAAAGTACAGTTCAAAGTCCGATGGTGCTTCTGAATGCAGGTTGTGTGAGAGTGGAGTTTTGGCGTCCTCATACACAATTGTTCTCTCAGAATTGCACCACCAGTGCAATAGCTGACAGATTCACTGACAGAGCCGCCAATGTCGTTGTCATGTCAGGGAGGCCAGAAGAGATGCCCATTTCCATTCAATTTTGACGGCGACTGCACCGCTGCACAACTGAATATAATTCTCATTCCTCTGGAACATTCCACCCTAAATTACCCAACAATGAATTTTTTCAGATGAGAGTCGATTACACCCTAACGATTTTTGGATGGATGATGTTTGAATGATATCTGTCGTTAAACATAGGGTTAGACCCCAACGAATTTTGTAAGGATGATGATTCATTGATCTCCGCCGTTAAACATAGGGGTAGAGATACCCCGATTACATTTTTGGAAGGATGATGTTTCAATAATTCCGGCCGTTTTACATAACGACTACATAGACACGTGTTCGCCATGCATGTGGATTGAGTCGGTGGCGCACTGAACGGTCCGAGCGAACATCTTGGCGTTGAAGGCCCCGCGATGAACCTCAGATAGTGTTCGTTTTGCCTGAGTAACTCATTTTCTTTGCAACCCTGGATTCCGCAGAGACGGTGTCCCTACTTCGAGGGAGAAGCAGGCGTCGAAGAACACTGTATTTCACGTCAAACAAGGAAAGGGCACGCGCTAAGGAGAGGATGAGAAAGGCGAGACGGGAGCTTAGAATGGGAGAAGAAACCCCGCGAGATGAGGAAGAGGCAGGGCAAAAGAGGATACAGCAACCGCAGTGTGGAGAGGAAGGTCTTGAAGTGATCCAGGAGGCGACAGACGAGCAACCTGCAATCGAAGGAGGGGATGAGGAGGAAGTAAGCTGGGCTCGGGAGGAAGCAGTGAGTGTACAGAACCTGGCCTTCAAAGACCAGGGAGAACAAACGGACGTAGGAACGCGGCCGTCTGCCCCTGTTTCGCACCATCGCGACCTCCTTGGAAGCATGCTACCTGAAGACCGCATGGAAAAATTGAACGCGACAGGAGCATCATCAAGTGCAAAGCAGAAACCCCAGGTAGCTACGAACTTTCTTTTTCTCTCCCTGTTTCTGTCTTTTTCTCTCTCTGTTTCATGCTAAGCATTGAGGACGACATCAACCTTGCGTCAACGCAAGGTTGAAGTCGACCTCCAAAGTGTATTTGCTGGGCTCAAAACAGTGCAGAAACTGCACCACAATCTGTACGGTTTCATGCTAAGCATTGAGGTGGACATCAACCTTGCGTCAACGCAAGGTTGAAGTCGACCTCAATGCTTTTTTGCTGGGCATAAAACAGTGTAGAAACTGCACTACAATCAAGGTAGAGAGACATGGATGCTTCCGACGCATCATGGATTTCAAAGAGGAAGCAGAGACAGGAGTCTCCATTTACTGTACATTTTTGCTTCGCTGAACCCCGATAAGACAGCTCACAATCAACCTTGCGTCAACGCAAGGTTGATCCCAACCTGCATATTGTATGTTTAGAGCTTGTAGTGAAACCAACAGAGGCTGCACAGGAATCAACCTTGCGTTGACGCAAGGCTGGTTTTCATGATATCTTTGCACAATGGATGCGTCCGATATCCCACTCTCCTCACTGTAAGGTAGGGAAAGTTCATTCTTCGAGGCTCCCAAAACAACCCTGCGTCAACGCAAAACATAATTTGGGTCCAAACGTATTTCCTGTATGCCTTTCAGTCTAAGTTACTTCCCCATCAATCAACCTTGCGTCAAAGCAAGGTTGATGCATGGGAGCTCAATCTCACACTCACAGATTATTAATTTTGTGCAGAGGAAAAGAAAAAGGAAAGCCGAGGGGGAAGATTTGGCCGCTTCAGAAGGTGAAGGTGATGAAGAGTCACTGGAAGGACACTATGAAGACAAGGCCGAGGAGATAATGGGTGGGCAAAAAGTGAACTCGTCGAAGGTGATTCTGTCGATGGAGGTTCCCGGCGGAAACCTGGTCATTCCGCTTTGCAGGATGATATCCATGCCCGCTGTTGACCGGCATTGAGGAACGATATAACAAAGTTGAAGAACGACTTTGTTCACGGCTATGTGAAGGGATCAGCAGTGTTCTACGTATCCACTATGAACACAAAAGGAGAGGAGTGTCTTGTAACAGAGGACATTGAGCAAAGTTGGGATGAATGCTGGGGGGATGTGAACAGGGAGTTCGAGTTCAAGCTGTCGAAGAAGACCTCCACAAAAGCATTCATGGGGAAGATGTTTTTTGTCTGGGATGGGAACCACAGACTGCTTGCCTGGATGGATTACATTTCAAGCATGCACTCTGACGACATCGAATGGCACTGGAGCGTGGTTTCCATGGTTCTGGATCACAAAGGGCATGTCACGCAGCTCTTGACAGCCATGCACGACATAAACAAGTAAGTCTCCATCTTTGTGTCTGTTCCTCGTTTCGACAATTAGAAATCATCTTATGAGTTGACGGTTTTTCCAGGTCCAACGAAACATCTCATGTGACCACCAATCTGTGCCACACTCTATTCCGCATCCAGAAGGTAGGGCTGATGCCACTGGAGTCATTCACGAACGTGCTTAGTCCACAGCAGATGAAGAGGTGTGCTGAGAAGAAGACAAGCACATGGTATAGCTTGACAAGGGAGGCTTTCCTTGACTACATGTACACTGTAAGCTTCTTGACACTGCTTGCTTTTTGACACTGCAAGCTTCTTGACACTACCTGTTGTTACTATTTTCTCACAAGTAATGACAGTGTTTCATTCTTTTTACCTGCAATGTATGCAGCAAGAAATAGCAGAAACTGGCTTGAAGGCGAAAGCTGAGTACTATGATTCCCACACTGAAGAGCAGCGGTCTGCATCTGGGCTTGAGGACACGATGAAGTTCGAGATGAATAATCAAAGGAAGAACCTCATGAGTGCATTCGACAAACAAATCAGGATAGCAGATCCAGGGCTTGGCACAGAATTTCTGGAGCAGGTGAAAGTGCACTATGACAAGTTTGGCTCCAAGCCAGAAATGACTCAGGAGAAACTACATCGCCTTTCCATTTCAATGGTGGACAATGCAACGAAAATCAGGTGGTTGGAGATATGGAACTCGGATCCTCTTGTGAGAGACACGAATATGTTTCCAACTCCAGAGAGAGACCCGAAGACACAAGCAATAAAAGTTGTAAGCGACCAGACATTCGACCAGTGGCTACACAAAGCCACATTTTGGAGCCAGGTAAGGATACCACCAAACCATTTTCAGACATGTGTGTTGCTCCGTAATTCCGCTCCCAACCTCTCCAAAATTCTTACAAGCTTTCTTGTTGCAGTTAGAAAAACGTGCAGTGGCTGCACTTGCTGAGTCGATGGCAGACTACAAAATCCAGATGGCTTGCCCCCGGATCACACTGGAGGCCTATATCAGGAGGTGGAAGCTCGCTGTCTGGAACAATTGCTTCTTCAGGGAGTTTGAAAAAGACAAAGGAATCTCCAGATCGTACGAGTTCAAAAACCAGCTGAACAGCGAGCAAGCAATGAAACGAGTGTTGTACAGGTGTGATCTCCTTACTCAATTGTGGTACTTGAAGGGCATGCATCTGCAATCTTCTGTCATACTTTCAGATTTGCGAATTTGCATGGCTTTGAGGGATCTCTGGGGGCTCTGAATGTGCTGTCCAGCAACATTGCGTTGATGCAAAGTTGTTTCCCATGGTCCTGGTTTCACTTACCTATATCTGGGTATCCCATACTGGCGTTTTATTGCATGTGAATGGGGGTGAATGGACAGGAAAATCAGCCTTGCGTCAACGCAATGTTGATGAGACGCAGACTATGTACCTTTTCCTCTGGTTTGGGGCAGTTCAAATCCAGATCCAATTCTGCCAACTTGAACATAACAATGTTTGGAGTCTATTTCAAATGCTATTTTCAGCTTTCACTATGCCAACAAACAGACTTGCGTTGACGCAAGGTTGTTTGGCGGTATGGATTGATGGAAATGTCCCTGTTCATCCCCCAACTTCCATGCAATTGTAGGAGACTTTCGATTATCAGATATATTATCGATGTTTGTTTCAACAAAGGAATTCAACATTGCGCCAACGCAATGTTGAATATCCATAGCAGTACATAGTCAGATGGTGGTTTTCAGGCATTGTTTCCCATTTCATCTGTGAGTGAAAACAACATTGCGTTGACGCAATGTTGTATTGCACTTGTCAGTCGTTGTCTCTATCAATACAACGTAACCACTAGGTGTTTCCCATTTCTGCTCGAATCAACATTGCGTCAACGCAAGGTTGATTCTGGACAGCAAAAGTTGATTACCAGGTGTTCCCTTCCTTTATTTCAATATCTTCTTCTGAATGTCTGTTCTTTTCCATTTTCCGATTGACTGACTGTTTGGGTTTTTGGTGTTTGATTCAGGTATATGTATCATATCCTCATACCGGGAAAGTACCTTAGCGATGACCCAGACTTCATCTATTCATGGGCTGACCCCTCCAATGAGAAGACAATGTACACGGCTGGTATTGCCAGAGACTGGAGCAGGGCGCACTTCAGAGACTGTGGGTGGTACCTCGACATGCCAAAACAGGACACACCATTTGATGAAGTTGTTTTGAGAAACCTGAACGACAATGCCGCAGCGATTGCCCCATTGGCAGACAAAGACATTCAGGACAGAATCATTTCTACTCTGGCTGCAAAAGAGCCCGAGAGAACTGCCACTCCAAAACGAAAGGGGAAGACTGTCGGGGATCCTAAGGGGAAGGGGAAAAGTGCAGCTCCGCAAGGACAGGGACCGTCAGAGGTTCCTGTCAGAGAGCCTTCTCCCGCAAGGAGGGATAGGAGAACATCAAAGTCGAGGGAGCAGCCTTACGAGGCGAGAGAACATCCCTCCAGGGTTTTGGGCCAGTTCAATCGTAGGGTGCTGAATGAAAGTTTTCTTGCAATGATGGAGTCCAGGAAGTCCACATTCAAAGGGGTGCCCTCGAAATCATGGGACATGCTTGTTTCGTTCCTCACTCAGGTAAACACTTGTGTCTAAACTGTTGTATGAATAATTGTGTTTTGGCATCTTGTTGTGGCTTTTCCAGGGGATTGATCTCCTGCTCGATTTGGATTGGGCTTCTTACACTGTCTCCTGTTTTTCCCTGTAGGTGACAAAAAAACCGGAATGGGTGAATGGAGTTCAGCAGGCATACGCGACTGACCTTGTGGTGCTGGACATTCCTGATGGTTATCCTGTCCCTGATGTGTTCCCTTCCAATTCGACCCCGACTTGGAACAAATCGGATTCTCGTTATTGGCAGTGGGCTTTCTCGTTCAGCAACAAATTCCTTTCGGACTCGGGGGCTCTTCTTCTCATGCAGTCAAAGGACATGTCGGCCCGAAGAACTCTTTTCAGCTACATGAAAGCCTCCGGGTTTCGTGTCATCAAAACTTGGACATGCATCAATACTCTGCCTCTTACGAAGGGCGAGTTCCCGGGGCAGAAAGTGAGTTGGTTCCTTTCAATTCATGTTTCGTTGTTTTTTCGGTAAATAAAAATGCCGGGTTATGCCTTCTGTCTCATGCTCTCTTCCTCATTGTTGACAGACACGGGCGTTCGAAGCTTTGTGCCTGGTGAGGCGGAAGGACACTCTTCCTCCTGGTGTTGCTGAGTTCCAGATGAGGGACCTTGCAGCTCATATTGACCCCACCTGCGAGCCTATGGAGGATGATGTTCTCTTCAATTACGTGGACTCAGGTCGAACTATGAAAAGGTCGATTGGTGTCCCTTGGAGAGGTGCACGGGAGAAATCTCCAGCTTTCATGCAGACTTTGGTGGAGACATGCAGCCGTCATGGTGGACGAGTGGTCGACTTGTCTATGGGCACAGGTGGGGCACTTTACATTGTGATTGACATATGGGCAGTAACCTTAGGGAAACCCTGTTTTTATTTCTCGTTCTTCTTGGATTTGCAGGAGCATGTTTTCATGCTTGCAAGAGCGCCGGAAGGCACTTCTTCGGCATGGAAGCTGATACGGAGCTCTTCTCGAGCGAGCTTCGTCAGCTTGAGTCGGACACTACTTCTACCCCATCCAAAGAGGGAATTCTGGAGGAGCCCGAAGCGCCTGACGAGGATCTGGACGTGGACTCCGATTTTGAGTGTGAGTAAGTTCTTCTGTAGTCGTTCAAAATATGTGGCATTTCCTTGTGTCGTTCCCGTTCGAAAAAATTGCGTAACATTGTCTATATCTGGATGTTAACATCTGCCACCATTTCTCTTGTTCCTTTCCAGAGTTCTGCACCAGTCATTGAATCAGCAGACACCTTTCGGATTCCAAGGATACTACATGTCCCCGAGTCCCCCTAGATCCAACCGCTTGCCGGTTTACGCGGAAGCTTGCGCACGGGTGTTATCCGAACAAACACTGTATTCGCATCTCCATAAAGGTCGTGGAAAAAAAAAACGTCATGTATGTGCTGCTGTATTCATAGATGATATTGCTATTAACTCTGGCAGTGGTTCCTCTGAAACCTCCAATATTTCTTGACGGTTCAAGTACTGAGGCTGAATAAATTGTGTTTTGGCTTTGCTTCCATCCCATACTGTTTTTCAAGTTCTCTGCGCGTTCCCGTAAGTACAGTTAGGGATTGCCTACGGTATTTCTTCGGAGTGCGGAATTGAAAAATGTTTGTGTGTTGGAGTGAATGTACTGCTTTGCCAAAAAAACATTTTTTCTTTTCAGATTCAGTTCTGTAGTGGGCGATCTCCTCATTCCAAAGTCAGGATCTCCCACAAATGTTTGTGTGTTGGAGTGAATGTACTGCTTTGCCAAAAAAACATTTTTTCTTTTCAGATTCAGTTCTGTAGTGGGCGATCTCCTCATTCCAAAGTCAGGATCTCCCACAAAATTCATCCGCAAACCTGCCATTGTTCTCGGCCACAAGGAATATTCATGTGGGGGCAGTAAAGAGGGATAGAAAATTAGGACATAGGGGGGGGGGGGGGGGGGGGGAAGCACGGACAGGTAAAAAGGGGGGGGGGGGAGCACGGTAATAGGGGTGAGAGCACGGAACCGCGGTAATAGGGGGGGGGGGGGGGGGGGGAGCACGGAATTAGGGCCTGAACACGTGGATGCTTGCTGACGTGGCGTGAGCCTAGCCAGGCTCACAGGCCAGGCTCACGCGCAAGCATTCCCCCCCCAAGACATGCATCATGCAAGGCTCCTTGTGTAGATAAGAACAGCCTGTTCTACTACAGATTCAAGATATGTTTCATGCAAGTACCTTGAAGGACCAGCCTGCAATTAATCAGATTTCAAGCATGCAACCAAGTAAACTCCTTGGGCATGACAAAATATATTGTAGCTTCACATTTGGCCAATTGTAAGTATTCCAAGACGTGCATCATGCAAGGCCTTCTGGGTAGGTAAGAACAGCCTGCCATTGTACATATTCAAGATCTGTGTACACAGGAATCTTGCTGGACTAGCCTGCAGTTAATCAGACTCCAAACATGCAACCAAGTGACCCACTTTGGGCATGACAAGACAGACTGCAACTTCATTCTACACCATGTACAGTTGCCCCAAGATATGCATCATGTAAGGCATTTTGGCATGGAAGAAAGGCATGTCATGTTACAGCATCAAGATATGGACACACATACATTTTGAGTGCCTGAGACCAAGCCCACTTGGCCAAAATAAATCATACAATGCAGGTAGCTGTTTTGATGGCAAAATGAGACAACTAATCACTGGCCAAGGTCCATTAGAGCTTACCACCACTGTTTCCCAGGAGGCTAAATGCCATGTTTGGAAAATAGAACCTCACTATACTCCATTCCACATCAAATCCTGGCCTGAATGAGGCCTGTCATTGCCTTATCAGGCTGCCATCTTTACAAAAACAGGGCCTCCTCTTCCTTAGAACTTAACAGCCACTGATGTCTTTACCCTTAAACCATCATTCTTTTTTTAAGGCCAAAATTATACCTAGTCTAAGAATCCACAGGCAATGCTGTCAAAGATTCAAGACAGGGTAAGATTCAAATGTTGTGCTTCAAGAGACAGGCCTGCCAGGCCAAAATGCTCCATCAATGGCAGCAAAACATAAGTCAAAAGTAAGCATCACATGTCAAACCAGGAGCAAGCGGGCCAAAATCGGGGCTGTAGGCAGTAGCCAAGTCATGACGCCACACAAGATATGTTCCTTTTGCTCACATCCTTATCTGCAAGCTCAAGAGAATTCAAAGCAAGTAGGGATCCTCACCTGGTCCCATCACAAGCCCCCACAAAAACCAACAGGTTAGTGAGGATTGTGGAACCCCAGGTGAATCACATACCCCTACACTTGTCATCAATGTCATCGATGCAAAAAATTTATTTTTTATTTTTTTCTGCTGGATCTTTGTACAGGTGTTGCACACATATTTAAGCACATGTAGGAAAAAATAAAGCTTGAGCCACATTCGTTTGTTGGGTGCAATGGCATGACAGGATTTTCTTTCACATTAATAAACAAAAATTGGTTGATAGGTTGAATGCGTCATTGGGGGGGCAAATGATTTTGTTTGGGTTTGAAACTTTGCATGCGTGTACGTTACGCACATACATGTAATTATTGAATGACATTTTGATGCACACACACATTGAAGGTTGTTGTTTTGCATTTTGCTTATAATGAAGTGTATGGTTGCAAAGACACATTATAATATGTGTCCATATGTTCATTTGTTTGTATCAGGACTTTGTCCATCCCTTCCCGGTCTTTTCTCTTGGCACCCCATCCGAAAACAACCCAAGTACATCAGGTGGGAGCCGTGGGCGAGACGCCGCCCCTACGGTACCGGACGATGATGACGATGACAGTGATAGTGACAGTGACAACAACAATGAGCATGAAATTAACCAGGAGGATGTGCAAGCCATGGAGGATCTCTTCATGCATCATGTGGGTGATGATGCATCCCATGAAGAGGGAACCCGGCCAATCGATGATCCTGAAATGGCCCCCTCAAATGACATGGAGAGGGAGGCGAGAACTCCATTGTACGAAGGGGCGAAAGTGAATCGACTTTTAACAATCTTATTTTTGCTCAATCTTCAAATTCGATTTGACATAAGTAATGTTGGGATGTCTGCCATAATGCGAACTATTGCAGACTATATCCTTGCTCCACACTTGAAACCCAAGATGCCACGGTCGCGGAAAGAGGCGCGCGAAGTCTTGGACTCCGTGGGGATGGGTTATAAGACTTTTCATGCATGTCCATGTGATAAAATCCTATACTACGGAGAAGATTCGCATCTCACCAAGTGCCCAAAGTGCAAGAAAGACCGATATCGGGATGATGTCCAAGGGAAAAAAGTACCACGCAAGGTATAAGCGCCATTCCCCCTCGCATGGAGATTACTTTATTTAATCTTCTCAATGTATGTAAAGTGTATTCCACAAAGTTTAGGGTTTAGAGAGTAGTACTCATGCAAGATCTGATTGTGGTTTTGGAAAGAGTGAGTGAGGAGTGGAAGGAGCGACGTTCGGTTTTAACCATTAACACCCAAATGAGGGAGAGGCTGCATAAAGGGAAAAGCATAAGGGTGTTGTATTATGTGTGCTAATGGGATGATTACATGTGGGGGGCGTGGGGTATTTCATCCTAGAAATGCATTACGTTTCGATCATCCCGCAATTGAGGGCACGGTACCGAAGCCCCGAATTAGCCAGACTCATGATATGGCACACCTCGCATCGGAGCCCCCCAGAAAAGGTGTGCGGGCCACAAGATTCACAAGCATGGAGGCATATTGAAGAGATGTGGCCTTTTCTCTTGGAGGACCCATGACATATCCACCTCGGTTTCTCCTCGGATGGGGTCAACCCATTCACTGTCCAGTCATGTAGTCATTCCACTTGGCCGGTGACCATGGTGAATTACAACATCCCTCCGTATCTTTCAATTAAAAAAGGCCATATCATGTTGGCTGCCATTGTGCCAGGTAAGTGTATTCATTTCATGTTTATTATTGCATTAGACTTTACATTAAACTTCTGATCTCTGACGCAATTTGGATGCAAGATTGATGAGTGACATAATCATGGAGTAAGACGTGTAATTCATTTTGTAGTATAATTTGCATATTGGTAAAGCATTGAAACAATGATGTGAATGGCTCATAGGGAAAAAACAAGTGGCAAACATGGACACGTACTTGCGACCTCTTGTTGATGAACTTAAGGAGCTATGGATGCTTCACTTGACCTTATGGCCAGACAATCTTTTCAGATGAGAGATATCTTGCTTTGGACAAATATTATGTTCCCCATGACCAACCCGCGTACATTCACTTGTCAATGCCGGATAATATCGATGAGGATTGGGATTGATTGAAGTAGCGGCGACAGTCTTGTGCACCGTAGTGGGGTAGATGACATTATGGGCCATGCACATGACAATTTTTTATTTTTGCTAATGTGGTGGGATGTGTAGTACATGACTAACTGTTTGCTCGGGGCTAAGCACCAAAAGGTACCATGCATGCTTGCATTGTGGCGATGATCTTGATGCACATAGCTCCCGCCATCTTCACAAGATGGTGTATCCCAACTACCGCAAATTTCTTCCTATGAGCCATCCATGGAGAAGAAGAGAGAAACACTTGTTTGATGGCAAAGAGGAAGTACCCCCCCCTCCCTCTATGACACCGTCCGGGCAGTTTTAGGAGGACCGATGGAAGGAGGCCCATGTGGGCACGGACGGTGAAGTGGACGTGCCCGGCATGAAACGACTTTCAATCTTCTACGAGTTGTCATATTGGGCGGTACATATTCCACAAAAACACCGTCAATATCCCTATGCATGCATATGATATTGCACATTTGGTATGCGTTGCATTGTCACTTTCACGTAAAAAAATTTGTGTAAGTCTTTGTGGGTGGGGACATATGTAGGACTTGAAGATTCACCATCTTCTAGATCCCATGCATATTGAGAAGAATGTCTACTCGTCTTTTTTTCAGGTTCTTCATGGCACGCCGGCAAAGAATGTGTTGCTCCAACATATTCATTGCCTCTGCCTTCTTTCTGGAAAGACTACCAGCCACAGTCATATTTGATCAATCATAGAAATAAAGTACAATATGCATGTACATGTACAATGAATCGAAGGGATGGATCCAGTTCGGTGCGAGAATTGTTATATAACTTTGATTTTGTGTCTAATCAACTTTGAACATCATCATCCGGAGCCTCTTCATCCTCATCAAGCTGCAAGTCTTCTTGGTCATCGAAGTCATCGTCATAAATGGCCCGGCCCTCAAAAGACACCTCCGAATCATCCTCCACCTCGTTGTCAATGGCCGTGTCTTCGTCTCGTTCTCCAACATCTGTATCTTCTAGAGCTTCATCATATAGGGTCCAGGATGCATTGTCCGGTTCTTCTACCCCCTTTACCCAACCTCCATCATCAGCATCATTATGACCAGTCTCTCCGTCCACCGCAATTGCCTCACCCCATGGAGATCCGATACCATGATAGATACGTCTTCTTCTTGGCTGAGCATGCACAACCACTTTCCAATTCCCCCTTCTTGTTTTGTCATCGGAGAAAAAAACTTGCTCCATATCTGAAGGTCGTGAATAAGGCTCATCGGAGGGACGATGAGTAGGGTTGAGCCTATCTGCATTGACGAACATAAAACCACAATCATCTTGCACTAGTGTTGCGGAGGGCCCCACAAGATGTGGCTGGAACCACCTTCCCTTGAAGAGAAGAGGTCAGTATCTTGTATACTGAAGTTGGAGTATGCTCTCAAGCTCTCCAATGTACTCAAGTTTGCTTATAGCAGGTCGTGTATCTCCCTTGTCCCACTCGGAGTCTTGCCAATATGTGGCACACAATCCAGAATCAAGGTTGTTTTACGCTTCATGTCAAGAGCACGAATGCGGAAATGATGATCGTGAACCCAAACCGCCGTTATGAGGTCGCGAATTGAGAGGGGCCCCTTGCAATGTCTTGCACCAAATCTAAAACCACCTCTACTTCAGCAACGACGTCATAAACTGAAGTCCAAAGCCACTGTTGGAATGAACTTAGAGGCTGCAATTCCATGGCGGCGGCCCGCTCCTCGTCGTGGACGTCTAGTAACCGGCCTTGGATGGTTCTGCCTCCATGCAAGCGTCTCCTCCTCTCGTTGCTGAACAAGATTATTGTATCTTGTCTCCCACTTATGTATGGATGGGGTGTTATTCAGTATGAAGTCATGCGTTTGCTCAATCATCAAGGTCGGCATTTTACCCTCTTCGATTTTTGGGCAAAACGACGTCTTTGGTTCGTGCATCCTCCTCTTCCTTCCACATCCGAGGGGCTTTATCATCCACCCTTGCCATGTACTCCGTGCAATATAACATAGCTTCTTGCAACGTATACCCCTCCGCCATGCTATCTTCCGGGTGCGCCATTTGTCTTACAAATCCTTTCAAAGTCTTCATATAACGCTCAAGGAAGTACATCCACCAAGAATGAACAGGGCCGGCAATCGAAGCCTCTTCCACTAAGTGCACTACCAAATGCACTTGGATGTCAAAGAAGGAGGGAGAAATGTGCATCTCCAACATACACATTACCGCCGTCGCCTCTTTCTTCATGCGTGGAAAATCTGCTTCTTCCAACTTTTTGGAGCAAATCCACCGGACCAACAAGCCTCCCAATCTATAGATTGTCTCATAAACCTCGGGAGTCAATGTCCCACGTACTGCAATGGGCAAGATGTCTTGCAATAGATTGTGGTAGTCATGAGACTTCAAACCATGGACCCCGTCTTCTTCGCTGAACTTCGTACGGAATAACTAGTTGGTGTTCGGACAACACTTATGGTGACTATCACTTTCTTGTATTCATCCTTTGTTCATTGCCAAGGTGCGCGCCTATACTTCCACCGTACAACACCCTTTGGGTCCACACCATTTTGTTTGGCCCATAGATGGCGCATGCGACCTTGCTCCTCAAGCTCCTTTCTAACCCTGAGAGAATCTCATTTTGCAGCCACTCCATACAGATGTGGTATCAAGAGAATTATCAAAATGAATGTCACAATCTCCAAGAAGGTCCACAACAACAAGCTAAACCATAAAGAAAAACAAACACACCCTACCCCAGTACCATATGAAAAAAAAAAAAAAAAACTGAGAACCTCCAAAGGCCCTAAACCTAGAAGGCCCTGCCGTCGCTGCTTGCGACCCCCACGCGTCGCCTCCTGCGACACGGTTTTTAGGATTTATAAGGCCGGGGGTCGCAAACGGGGCGACGGTCAACTGTCGCTAGCTATGACTTGTTTTTTTGAATGGATTTATGAGGCCGGGGGTCGCCAACGGCGACGGCAAGCCGTCACAAACTGTGACATATTGTTTTATTTTGCAAGAATAGGGCAGTCGGGCAGTTTGCGACGCCCGGCCGTTGCAGGGGCCTTTTGTCCTTCATGCCATCATGCGACGGCCAGGCATCGCAAGGAAGGGCTGCGATAAAAGAAACGGCAAAAAAGGGTTTTTTTTTCGGCGTGCGACGACCGGCCGTCGCCAGAAAGGGCTGCCTTCTGCCCTTCGCTGGGGGGCGATGCTTGGGCGTCGCACGGAAGGGATGCCTTTTGCCCTTCATCCGCTCGTGCGACGGCCAGGCGTCGCCGCCTGGCCCCGGCGCCAGGTGGCGACCCGCGGGATTTGGCTGCGACGGCCTGGTGTCGCAAACACACTCCGCAGGCTCGGCGCCGCGTGGGGCGTGGGGGCGCGGTTGGCGTCGCAAAACCCTCCTCATTTGCTGTAGTGACCATTCCCAGGGCTGCTAGGCTCGCATATTCATATTATAAACACAAATGAACATGACCTGGTCTAGCTTCATCCCTTCCCACATCATTTGCTCTTAGGTTTCCAAAGCCTTATTCCCATACCCGTGCTACACATACCTTGCAATCATGACACTCCAAACACCACATCTCGTTCAGCCATATTGTCGAACTCTCCCTTCGCATCAGGCTTGCAGCACCAACATTTGGCATACATGTCCACTAGGGTAGTGTTCAGAATGACATTTGGTACAAATCCAACTTTGATGATGTCACCATGGACTTGTTTCCCAGTACCTGGAAAAAAAATATAACCACCATTATATAGATCAGACTGGTATGAGAGTTTTGTGATACGTCTGGTACCAGGACGGTATGGAACAAACTTGATACCAGTCACCCATAGGGGGAAGAGGCTCTTATTTATGCTAGCTTCGGCTGGCATCATATATGTATACATATATATATGATACCAATCCAACACTGGTCCAAAACAATGTTGTGTGGGTAAATAGATTTTTGCTTACCCTCCAGGTGAGGATAAATAAAAATCAGATCCTCTGAGTAAGGGTAAACTATTTATATGTCCATTTATTTATTCTATGAATAAATGATGAATACCAATATTGTTTTACAAATAAAGATAAATGATTTATCTTTTCTATACCTGCTGGGTAAATAAAGGATATATAGAAGGATATATAGTCTTTTTGTTTGTTATGCTCAACTCGAAAAATATAAGTACTTAATTAAGATACTCAATATTTAAGATAAATATTTGAGTATGAGTATTTATAAATACTTATTTAAGATACTTAATTAAGATTGAGTATTTATTTTATAGCTTAAATATATTGATTAATTATAGTCTTTAAAAACAATGAGTTCTTCATTTGCAACTTAGTTGTTTAAAAAAAAATCATTTTTTAATTTATATATAGATTGATGGATCTTAAGGGACATGAAGGGATCTAAGATCTGAAGAAAAACTAAAGGGTTCGAAAAGTTGAAAAAATGAATATTACTAGACATAATTTTTTTTAATGATTAAATATTTAAGATTAAAAAAATCACCTATATTTATTTATATATAACAAAGTTAAGAAGAATTGTCGATTGATAAATATGAGTACTTATTTTATGGCATAAATTTGGGGCATTCTTCCACGCAGATCTTTGTGGACCGATGAGCGTAGATTCCCTGGGAGGTATGAGATATTCTATTCTATTCAAGGATGACCAAAGCGGCTATATGTATGTTTATTTTATCAAGCATAAGTCAGAAGCCTTTGAATGTTATAGAGAGCTTGAACATGAGGTTCAGAGATATGCTCAGACAAGAATTGACAATTTAAGCACTGACCGGGGATGAGAGTTTATTAGTAGTGAGTTTTAGACCTACTTGAAGAACAAGGGTGTTCGACATGAACTGTTAGCCCCGTACACACCAGAACAAAATGGATGTATTGAGAGAGAAAATCGAACCATTATTAAGGCAGTGAGAAGTATGATACACTCGCAAGAGTTGCCTAAATCTCTTTGGGCAGAGGCAGTTTGTACAATTGTTCATGTACTTAACAGATTGATTAACAAGAGACTTGGAGATAAGACTCCATTTGAGATTATTCACAAGAAGATACCAGATGTGTCTTATTTCCGTGTTTTTGGATGTATAGCATACAAACACATTCCCAAGTAGTATCGAACCAAACTAGATGCTAAGAATGAGAAACATATCTTTGTCTGATACAGCAATGAGAGCAAAGCCTATTGACTTTGGACTCCAGGGACTAAGAAGATTGACATCAGTATAGACGTTATTATTGACGAGTCGTTTGATGTCACAAGCACAAAGAAGTCAATGCCAGAGCAGATCGTGGTCATCCATACCACATTGGAGGACGAAAATATTCCAATTCAAGAAGTACATGCAGGATCAGAGAACTTTGTTTCTGAAGACAAAAGTCCTACATCTTCTCAAGCTGATTACAATAGTGACAATGCTAACAATTTCACCGAAGCGTCACATGATTCGGAAAACTCAGAAGAGCATCTACATGAAATAGTTGACGCTCCTAGAGTGAGACGACAACCAACACGGTTTGGTGAATGGGATATGAGTAGGACGCAGAAGCATTCATCTCAGGCATGTTTTGCTTCGGATGATGATGCGATCATCGAACCATTATCTTACAAAGAAACTGTGAAATCTCCGCAGGCAGAAGCGTGGAGGAAAGCTATGCAGGAAGAGATTGATTCTCTAATTTACAATAAGACGTGGGAGCTACAGCCATTACCTCGAGGACGATAGGTTGTGGAGAATAAATGGGTTTATAAGCTAAAATACAAGTTGGATGGATATGTTGAAAGATACAAGGCCAGACTTGTAGCCAAAGGGTTTTCGTAGAAGGCATGAATTGCTTTTGACGAGACATATTCTCCTGTCATCCAACAAGATTCTATTCGAGCGATTTTTGCAATAACCGCCTCTCAAGATATGGAGATAGAGTAGTTTGACGTTAAAACGACGTTCTTGAATGGGGACCTCCTGGAAGAAATCTTCATGCAACAGCCATAAGGATTCATCGATGAAAACAATGCGTTTGTCTGCTAAAGTAGAGTCTATATGGATTACGGCAGGTTGCCAGACAGTGGAATAAAAAATTCCACGGATTCTTGGTGAAAGACAATCTTATCCCAAGCACCGCAGATCCGTGTATGTATACAGTAGTAAACATTAGCGGGTTTGTGGAAACCATTCTTGGAATTTGGGTACACGATGGAATCTCGTGTTCGGCAGACCGTTAAAAGCTAAAATACATACTTGCATACTTGAGACAATTTTTCCAAGTTGTTGAAAGAGACGTGGGATATATGTGGGATGGAAGATCCATAGATACAGAGGAGTTCGTCAGATTTTTCTGTCCCAATAGAGATATGTGGAAGAGATAATCAAGAGGTTCAATATGCATGATTCTACCTTGGTCAGTACTCCCGCAGACCCACGTGTTCAACTCAGTCTCTACGCAGAAGACTATGATGAAGAAGATCTTCAAGTGCCATATAAAGAGGCGATTGGGTGCCTGATGTATGCATCCATGTTGACAAGACCTGACATCACTTATGCAGTCAACAATGCAGCGAAGTATTCCAACAAGCCCAAGAAAATCCACTGGACTGCTGTCAAGCGGTATCTGAAAGATACTAGTGATTATGGTTTGCTTTATGGAGGAAAAAATGATTACACCATCCTCGTGGGGTACTGTGATGCAGATTATGCAGGGATCCAGATAACCAATTCTCTCGAACCGGTTTTGTTTTCTTCTTTGGACCATCCATGATTGCGTGGAGTAGTCATAACCAGAAATGCACAACAATATCGACTACTGAAGCAGAGTATATTGCTGCTTGTGGGGCTACCAGGCAGGCAATATGGCTTCATCGATTTTTGCCGAACATTGGCTTTTCATAGTTGAAGCCGACAATGTTGTACGGGGACACCCAGAGTGCCATCAAGCTTGTCAAAAACCCTGAACATGGGAAGAAGACAAAACACGTTGATATCCAATATCATTTCATACGAGAGAAATATCGCAACAATGAGATCACCATTTCATATGTGCATACCAATGAGCAAGTAGCTGACATCATGACCAAGACAATTTCCAAGAGAAATTTTGCCTATTTCACAAGATGATGGGCATGGTCTCTAAGGCATCTCTCACCCAAGATGCGTGATCACCAGATTCAGTGGGAGCAGAGCTATTGTATAGTATTTCACCAAGCAGTGGGAGATTTACTAGGAATTTCTTTGACAGCTTGTTTACATGTTTCAGTTAACGAGTGGGAGTGTTGGATCATTTGAGTACCGTAATGATTAATCAGTTCGTTCACTGAAACTACTAGACATGCAACCACGTGGCACCTTGGGTTCCCGCTCATCTTCTCTGTAGGGTTTAGAATGAGTTCTTGGTTCTTGCCTCCAATGTGTAGTTGATCATTTTCTTCTCAGACTAGCTGTGTAGTGCAAGAGAGCTTCTAGACGTGATGCACTAGCAATGTAGCAACTATTCTTCTATTGTACTGTTATCAATGAAAATGGACAATCTTTCTCCGTCATTTGAACTTCTCTTTATGCTTTTCCAACTTGAGTTTTGGAATGATGATAGATCTCAGTCGAAATTGATTGCGATGGGTGTCGAGTTCAAATTCGGTTATTGGTATAGTATGTACACTACATGTTATAATTTGAAAACAAATGATTTCTTTAACAATCCATTGGAAGTGTTGTCCATGATTGAAAAATATTCAAAGTTTTTAGGTGACAAATTTCTTTCGAAAGATAGCACATTTACGTCTTTTGACGAAAGACCATGAGATCTCATTCATGAGACCTATATTAATAGGGTCCGATTATATTAGCAAACCCAAAATAGATTGAAATTAGATCCAACAAACCTACAATAGATTCACTTGACCAAGGATGATGAGATCTCATTGATGGGACTTATAATAGTAGATTCCAACTGCATGAAGTCTACAATAGTATTATTCACGGTAGGACCCAACTATCATAGCAAACCCAATATAGATCCAAAATATATCCAACAGACCGTAGATTTAGTAGACACGGACCAAAGACGAGGAGACATGAGACCTCATAAAGATAACCTCTAATAGATCCTAAAAATGTGTTGGATCAAGTTCTACAAAAAGTTCAACCTTTATATCATTTTGATTGGAGCGAGACATTTGTTTTGTTTTGTTTTGGTTTGGTTTGGTTTGTTTTGTAGTTGAGATCTCCCAAACCGCGGCCCAGCCCCGCGCACACTAGACACTTGGGCCAATGGCACATGCTACCCTAGGCCTAGATATCCCAAACATGAGGGTTTCTGGATACATAGGGGATTGCACTTGGACTTAGATTACACTAGATACTTGGGCCAATGGCATAGGCTACCCTAGTATATATGAATGTGTTCAGATTTCGTTTCATTTGAATGTATGTTTTAGAAATAATTCCTAATGTTGCCTCAATATCTATGCATCATAGATGTGTACGAATGTTATATTACATGAAATGAATATATATAAGACTATCAAGTTTCTTTATATACTAATTTCTTAGTATTTCAGCAATTCAATTAACGAGATGCTAAAAATTCAACTATGGGCGGGATGATCGTTTTTCATCTATGACCCATGATCACCAATCGTTAACAATTTTTCAAATATTTTTCACTTTGGTTGCAATTTGGGCAACTTAAAACAAACGATGATGACATGGGAAATAACAATGATGTGGCACATAGGGCAGGGCCCTAATTAGGGCCCTATTCCTACTCTGCACTAAAATTAGTCTCCCACTTTATAATGATCACTTCTTCAAGACAAAGCATGGGCATGCTGAGTAGCATGGACTCCTAGGGTAAGAGGATTGGTATCCTCTGAGCACATGCGACATTAGCACAACCCATGGTCATGGGGGTTTTATATTTTTTAACCTCAGCAATAAGAATTATATGTTTTCAAACGAATTTTTTTTTATAGCAAATATTAGGGATTGGTGCATTTATAGGGTACAACTGCGCCCATACAATAAACTACCTGATGGTCTATCTTTACATTTATAAACATTCTCCAAATAGTCAATTGTGACCTGAACCTATTAAATATTTAAGGAATTATTTTACTAATAAAATATTGTTCGTGGTTCATCTCCAACGAAAAACAAAAGACACGGTCACATATAAATCCTAATTCAACCAGGGTTTCGCCTTGGTTTTGCAAGTCGAAACCTTTAGTAGTATAGCCAACAACCCTTAACCTATAGTAGCGGCGGCAATGGGAAACCCTTAGTGGTATAGCTTAAATTCCAAGTTTTTATACCAAATCCCAACACCCAACAATCCCACATCTGTCATGTAAGGTTTAGGTCCTCTTTATTACAGTGAAATTTAAACATAGTGTGGATAGTATAGAATTCAGAGTATGCCTAGAGCAATGGTAGGTTGTCAATGCCCAATATATGGGCAGCCTTAACATAGTATACATGTTGTGATGTTCAGTACAAGATATTGTCATGAGAGGAGGATATGGCTTAGGATATATGTTCCAAGATATTCTATGGCATATTTGATGCAAATTTCTCCGGGTAGCTCGAGCATAAACCCTATTCTTTCCAATTTTGCAGTTAGAAAATATATGTGAAAATGTACAAGTAGTTTGAAGGGTGAGAGTTTTGTCCTACGGGAATATCCATGGTTGAGGACCTTAAAAGGTGACCTGAAGTCTCACCGCCCACTCTCAGGCCTATTACGGAAGGGCATGGTATCGTGTGAGCATAGTGTGAGAAAAATCCACGCCTATAGGATAAGATGTTTATCATATATAGGGGTTACAACTTGTTCTTTATGTGTTATGATTATGCTCATGTGAACTAGGTTTTTGAGTTTCAAAATTTAGTGCCAGGTTCCATGGGCACTCCCAATTGCCCCTAAGTGAATTGCCCTCACGTTTAACGAGGCCCTACTGGTCTAAAACACATTATTCCCTAAGGCCCCCCACCAAATCGCCCTTGCGAAGTGGCGCAAAAAGGACGTCCCTTCACAAGGGGCTAACAAGTTTAGCAGCGCCCCTTGACAAGTAGTTTGTCTTTCCCTTGTAGCGGGCCCATAGCCTATTAGAACACCATTGCATTTCATCCAAGAGTAGGAAACATTGATAATTTCATCCCAAAGCTGAATTAATTATCATTTAGTAATTATCATTTAATATGTCACGGGCCCACATGGCACCAAGTGCCATGAATTAAGGGGGATGGGATGGTCTCCGTGGAACCACCCCCTAGCGTTTCTAAAGGGCGATTCTTTCTGGGGGGGGAGTGCCCATGGAATATTCCATGGGTATTGGCGAATATGCAGAATATGCCCTTGTGCTCCAACCTCCTATGGTAATACTAATACTAGAATGATTTTGTACAATAAGCGGAAGAGCGACCATGGGACTCATTGTGGATCGCAAATCAGGGGAGGGCGACCACATTGCACACGGTGTGGTCACCGGAGATGGGCCCCGGTCAGGCCCTTGTTCACACGTGGAACTTGCAACCACATTTGTGCTTTTGAAGACCTTAATATGGAAAGGGTTGGTATCCTCTGAGCATAGCGTGAGCACAACCCATGGTCATGGGCGTTTTATGTTTTTAAACCTCGGTCATAAGAGTTATATGTTTTCAAAACGGAATAAAACCGTAAGCGGGTGTAGTTTTTGGTGCATTTGTACGGTACATCTGTGCCAATTCACCGAGGCGAAACCTTCATTAGTGTAGCCAGAAACCCTAAACCTATAGTAGCGGCGGTGAATTTCGCATTGAGAAATTAGATGTGCTATGGGCACAAACTGCATTTTGCAGTGAGAAATGATAATTTAGGTGAATTTCACATTGAGAAAAGCACAAACCTAAGCAACGGTGGGTTTCGCATTGAGAAAAAGCCACGCCTGTAGGCTAATATGTTCATCAGGTATAGGGGCTACTTGTTCTTTATATGTTAGTTTTGCATAATTGTTTCGCCAATGTCATTTCGATGTGGAAATTTCACGAAAATTTTGCAGAAATTTGGGGAATATGACCTTGTGCTCTACCCAACCTCCATATGAATAGACGATGATATATACACACACACACATATATAGAAGTTTCACTGGATATGGCATAGCTCTTACTTACGACAGCTTTGGCCGGAGTCCTCTATCTATCTATACGTATAAAAAGGGAAAGGGAACGTCAACTCCTTTTGTCCATAAGACCGCACTGAAGACCAAGGCTACCACCCCACAAGGAGTTTATGGCATACAAAAGGGATACCCTGTTTGCCAAAAAAAAGAAAAAAAGAAAACGAGAAAAAGGGGGATAGGGTTAGGACTCATCACGAAATGTGGTCAAATAATGCAATGGAAACCTTCAAGAAGGGTTAACCCAAGTTGAGCTGTAGTGTCAACTGTACTACCTCCAAGAAGGTAATATATCAACACTGGATGTTGGGGGGTGGGCCCGGATTCAAGCATCTCCAAACGTGAAAGGTAGATGCAGGAGTTGAATCCAAGCGAATCCATCCTGCCTCAAGTGTAGACAAAGATTTGATGCGCGCTGTGGGCCTTGTGTCTTGTGGGATTTCTCGCACCCGGATTTGCACATCCCCGGTGTGGAGTGCGTGCGCGCCGTACGGGCGCTAGATTGGTGGGATGTCACAAATCCCAATTTGACTGCATCATTTCCGAATTCGAGAGGACCCAGATCAGTATTTGGAGATGTTGCTTGGGACACCGAGATTTTTACTTGTATGGAACAGAGAAGATGATGAGCGGAACAATGGGTTTAGGAGGATGGTCAAAGTCAGTATGCTGTGCAGATTATGCGAGAATGGCTGTAGAGGCGTCGCCCCTGGACACACTTCTCGTTGAGATAAGTAACCCAATCCTTTGCACAGTGGAAGCGGACAGGTGCAGGTCTTGCAGGTCCTCAACTTGCAGGGGGATTGCAATGTAGGCTAAGTACATTAGACACAAGGAACTTTTGGGGGAGCACAGCTCCCATAGCTGTGGTGTCTGTTCAACAACTGGGCCATGCGGAATGCTTATGACTGGTCACTTTTCCCAAATACATGGGGGCGGGAATGCACGGCTCCCCAATCGATGAGCGCATTGTGCTAATGAACATGGCCTTGCCTCGTCAACCGTGCCCGTCTGTCAGATTTCTGTTTCCAGGTTTTCAACACGCTTATTCGAGTGGCTTGTTCGGTTGAGTTTAACTTAGTATCAATATGAAGATGATCATGACTACATTGACACATACAAAAGTCAGCTTCACTCCTATCAAGTCATGGAGTCCCTCCCTTTTTTAGTGCAGTCTGGCTTATTGATGAGGTGCCTCAGAATGCCTGCTGATGCCTACGGGCTCTTGCCTAGAAGAGGTGGGGGGGACGGGGTGTCGTCTTTCATGGAGCCTTCCCGTTGAAATGTCTGTAGATGATTAACAATCATCAAAGAATGACAAGAAAGACAAGAAGACTTTGTCAAAGGCATTTTTTGTGTGCACCACCCTTTACACCCTTGGCACGCACTAGGGCAAAAAGGAATTACTCAACAGTGTTGTTGAAGAGACACACTACACCAAAAAACACAAATTTTTGCATAATGGAAAACACTACAGAGCAGTTGCCAAAAAAAGAGGTACAATTCCAAGCAGAGAGACAGCCAACGTTACAGAGATTGACCACCAGAGAGACAGAACTTATCAGGTATATGAAAGCATGGAGCTGAGATATGCTTCATCAAGCGATGAACATGACAATTCTGTAACATGACTGAGATGGGCACTTGTAATACTATCAGATAAAAATGATAGGGTTTAGTAGTATCTGAGATGAATTGGAAGAAACTGCCCCAGAGGGACAGAAGGATGATTGCCGGAGGGGAGGGGTTAGGAGATACCAAGCAAAACGTTGGATACAAGTTACACCACTTTAAACTGAGCACTTGAGGGAGTAATCTGAAGGATGAGGACATATGATGTCTGTAATTTCGACCGAACTACTGAACTAGCTTCTTGCTTCTTTGTTGGAGCACACATCAAATACGCACTACACAGAGACCTTGAAATATACACAAGCAGGCAACCTTGGTAACACATCTTGGATTCCATAGCAATAAGCCAACAGGTTCTTGTCATGATTCAGAATCGACCTCCACTGGATAGATAAAAGCAGAGAGTGATCAAATTGATGAAAGGAGGACTGGGTTGCAAGATACATTGAGGGCTGGTGAAGGAGGTTTGTTTTAGGGGCCAGTGAGTGCAAAACATGCTCAAGGAAGCAGGCATCTCAAAGTTCCAGGTAGATTTGCCACACAAATGAAACTCGTGTGAGTGCAGCATAAACAAGGAGACAAACAATGTATTCATTCTGATTCCAGAAAGAAAATCACTTTTGTGACAAGACAAAATGGCCTCTATGCCCCACAGATATCAGGAGGGCTGCAGGCAGGGTGCTTTCGAGCTAACTATCAGAGCAGAAGTATCTGACCACAGCTCCTTGCAGCTATGACGTACTTCTAATGACGATTGTACAGGACCAGACACATATTGTCAACTTTACATCTTTGTACCTGTAAAAGTGATCAACAAGACATGTTCATTTACAGATCAACACAGTCACACACTTCCAGTCTGATGATTTTCAGCCTGGCCTAGCAACCGACAATAAAGCTGACTGGAGAACTAGCTGCTTGATCAGGATCTGCCAACACAACAAGACTACAAAATTGAACCTTCCCAGTCCCGCTAAAGTCTACTGATACACCAGAAACCCCGTTTAAATGCTATCAGGAATCAAGGAAACCTGTCTGCCTGAGGACTGCGTTGCGCACACGACTTATATCCCTGCCCTTCAGAGTGCGCCCGGCACCTTCACAGACAGAAAAAGTAGAAATTTGGCTTCTAGCAAGAAGTTCATGGGGTGGGAGCCTTGCATCATCCCCATCATCATCCTTGTCTTCGTCCAGCAGATCATCTGAGCGCCGTCCACTCTTCTTCTCATCACCAAGAATTTTCGTCCAATCCGGTACGTTTACTGGAGCTGATTGGTGCAGGACTTGCCTCCCGTTGTCTACAGATTGTCCCAGGTGAGGAATTAAGCGTGAAGGAGTGGCAAGGCGGCCGGGAGTCCCTTCACGGCTCGAAACCTGTCTAGAAGGACTTCCCAATCCACTAAGTTTCAGAGGCGAGATAGCAGATAGACCGCGAGCACGACCACCATCAGCAAAAGCTCCAGAAAGCCCAGGATCCTTCTCCAACCCCAACCAGCGCCTCCCATTGTTGAAGAACCTGAAGGCGTCACCCCCATCTGTTTTGTAACTACTGCTACTACTACTACCGATGTAACCAGAGACCTCACCCTTTTCCTCAGGCCACACCCGTGTCTCTGTTTCCCAAACGTCCTCCTCCTCAAGTTCTTTCACGTCGTCCACATCTCCTACTGTGCTATGGGCCAGAGACGACAGCCCCAATAGTTTGTCGACTCTGCTTGTACTCGCTACGGAAGCTTTGTCTCTTATTACACTGCTGAGACCATTCGAAAAACGCTCCCCTCGCTTAAAAGCCTCTGGGCTGACACTCCCCACCCTTGCCATCATGATTCTGAAAAGCTGTGCTCCAGCCTTGCCGAAACCTGTCAATTGCACCAAAGCTCCATCCCCTCAGAACCACAACCACCTTTCATCCTCCAGAAGATCTGGACTTGAGAGCAAATCTCATACCCAAGCTACCAAGGAAATGTCCTCTGCAATCCTACCCCAAGCCATCCATCACTTGCCTGCAAAGCAATCGACTGACGTAAACACCTGGATCACAGCAACCACCCAACGCTGCCTCTCTGTTTACCCTTATTACGCTTCCGATCTAGGAAGACGCAGGCACAGGCAAGGCCGAAGCAGGCTCACCCAACCGCCCTCTCCGGCCCCAGAGAGCCCAAACCCACCTTCACAACAATGCCGGTGATCACTGCAAAACAACCAAAGTGCCGGCAATTTGGCTGGAGGGCCCGTGTCCCCACCGTAGGCCCTTTCTCTTTTGGCAGATAATCCCTCCGGCAACTACACCCGAAGACACAGAGAAGAACAGGGCTACGCTACATCTGCGCATGCCCTTCCTGTGGCGTGCACCAGGCTCCTCCCCCCTCCGTTTTCAGTGCCCTCCCTCCATCTCCATCTCTAAAAACACTCCCCGCTCCAATTCTTTATGAAGAAAAAATCACGGTCAATGTGGGAGCACTGAATGTGGACCAATGCCAGTGCAAATCGCTGGGCAAAGTCACATGCAGGCACATGCTCACAAGATAACATGATTCCTCCGCTCTGATGTCAAATTCTATAATTTGTTTTTGTTTTTGTGTCGTCCCTATCTCTCCTTGCTACACGCACTTCCATGCGCGCCATCCATATCCACCACAAGTATTTTTAGAAATGCAACCTGCTGTCAGATTTTCGTTTAAGACCTCATGCTTTCATCCCTGTTCACCTTTCTTAGCAGCTGTCTTGCTGTGGGGGGCAGGGGGTTGGCTTTGAGAAGAAGACCCACGAAGATTTGTGCACCCAACTCCTGCACTCTGCCCATGCAAACCGAATTGAGTCGAACTTCTTTGCGGATCTGATGTAGGAATGGCAGCGTGCTCTTGGGTTCTCATGGGTGCGCAGGTAGAGGCCTCACCAAGGACACAGTCTTCTCTTGGCGGT
Source organism: Takakia lepidozioides (assembly GCA_030704615.1). Classification (NCBI taxonomy): domain Eukaryota; kingdom Viridiplantae; phylum Streptophyta; class Takakiopsida; order Takakiales; family Takakiaceae; genus Takakia; species Takakia lepidozioides. The sequence continues at coordinate 38,810,882 of CM060732.1, read as the reverse complement.
CAGTGGGCGGGAGGCCTCACATCATGCAGCAAATTAGCAGGTGAGGGAGTGGAACGGAAATGGGTATCCACCTTGACAGGTCCGGGTCAGAGACTGTTCCAAGCGATTGAGATTTCTTCTCCAAAGCCTTCAGCGATACCCGAGAAAGGTATGAACATGAAACTCTTTTCTGAGGTTTTTGGGGTGCCTCAGTTGTGTGGGTAGGTGCGAGTACCCATACCACCATAATTCGCCCTACTTGGTCGAAGAAGTTGACAGTATGGTATACATGGGTGTGGAGGAACTTCATCATAATTGTCACTTCCGACCTCCTCCTTTAAGCATTCCTGAAATATTTGGTAACCTGTGGCACGATTCTTTTTCTTTTCTTGCATCAGGCTACTCACGAATCGGCCATGCCCTTGTGGGATATCCTGTTGTGGGGAATGACTCACCTTAATGGCTCGTGTGTCGCACATTCCTAGAGGTGCAAGAATTTTGAGCTCCTTAGTTTATGCAGCCCTCTAGTTACCGCAGATGTAACATATCCTGAGAGTCGCACTTGCCTTCACACTGAGATGTGGAAAAGAGTGTCAGTAAAACTTAGGCAGTTAGTAGCTTGTTAAAGATCCATATTCTGGTGGCGTTTGCATGCAGGACAAGCAATAAATGTAAGGATGCTTTGGCAGGAGTGCATGTCAGCTCCTCTCCCGTGGCGGGACAACAGCTCAGTTACCGTGAGATTATCTATGGCGTGACCCAATCGTTCTTAGTTCCTAGGATGAAAGGGGTGTTGTAGGTGGGGATCTATGGAAAGGGCATTACAATGTGGTATGAATAGACTTGGTGAGCCACAAGTAAAGTTGCTATGACGCCGTGTTATTCAGTGGACTAGGGCTTGAGTTGCTTGAAGAGATGCTTGTGCAGCTTTGGTGGTTCTAGCATTGTCAAACGAGTCTGTGGTTACAGCTAATGGCTGCTCAGCACACTCTGGTGGTTTTTACAGAATACTCCAAGCTTACCAGACCTCAGATGTAAGTGCACGACAGAAGTTGTTTTGCTCGAGAGCTGGATGAGTGCCCCTTGGGTGAAAGCACAGCTAGCTGCCACTACACAAACATGTTCCGGTGGTGAATGGACATCAGAGTATGTGACCAGTACGGACAGTGGGCCTCCGCTCAAGTTTCACTATGTGAGTCCAGATTCTGGTAGGATGGCAGATTGTGGGCAAAGCAGAGAGAGTGGTCAAACAAGGCTTTGGATTGCGAGTGTATGGTCATGTCCATTACAAGAGCCTTTCATATCTTCTCAACACCCTAAGTTTTGGTATTCAGGATATTTAGTGGGGACATGAGGCAGCCAAAGAGGTCACTACAACTTGCAGAAATCTTATTTCGACAGCAATAGTGGTTAAAGCAATTGGAAGTGGCTCCGTCCTCATGTTCTTGCAGTTCTTGCTCGCAGGTCCAGTAGTTAGCTCAGAATGGCTGTTGCAGAAGTTCTCTTCAGATCCTTCACGATGGTGGGAATACAGGTCTGAGAAGGTGAGACTACCTCCAGGACACGAATGAGTTCATCAAGGAGGTCTTTTGATTGAAGCTAGCATAATAGGGTGCTATGTACTGGACTATGTCCAGTCGCTTATTAGACCAGTCCGAAAGTTTCTCTTTATTGCAAAAGCCATTATAAGAACATTAGTAGGTTGCATGTCCTTTTTTGGTAGGCATGATAGTGGGTTCTTCCAGGTTGTTCCCCTTGTTTGATGGATGCTGGGGGAGCTCCGGTGGTGGGAGCTTGGTCTTTTTGAAGCGAGGCTCTCCTTGAAACTACGGCTGCTCAGCTGCCCGTCATGGTTTTTACAGAAAAATATAAGAGCACCAGACTTCCAACACAAATGCACAAAGAAGGTCCTTTGGATGGAGAGTTGGTCAAACCCTCCTTGGGTGGAAGCAAAACTGTCTGCCAGGAGACAAGGTCGAGCACTGTCTGGAGATGCATCTACTGTAGATGGAAGCCATGGAGGTTCATGCCAAGAAAACAACTGGTATTGTGTGGTGGTGCTCTAAGATCTCTTCAGTTTATTAGCAAAAGAGGACTACAACAGCTACATAAACTGTGTTACCACAAAGCCTGTTCTCATGAAAAGAAGTGGCTAGGATCTTTGATGTTACATGCATTTAAGATTGAAGGTATGTCATAAAGAGTTTTGAGTTGTGCAGGATGGAAGGTCTGGATCAGGCACAATTGTTTGTTGGGCATCAGACTGGTGTCGGGGGTAGCATCCCCACCACCACAACAACATTTGAAAGAGGACCGCCAAAGGAATTCGACAAGAGCAATTGTGAGGTTGTGAAGGCACTATGTACGGCAGGACGACTGAAAGAGGCACTTCACATTTTGGATCAACAAGGCACTCGTGCAGACTCCTCTACTTATGTGTGTCTCTTGCACAAGTGCATCAAGATGAAAACCCTAGCACAAGGAAGGCAGGTGCATGCCCACATCATCCATAGTGGATTCCAAGCAAATACCTTTCTCTTCAACACCCTTCTCAACATGTATGCCAAGTGTGGAAGCATGGTAGATGCATTTGGAGTGTTTGACCAAATGCCTACACGAGATATAGTCACATGGACTATAATGATGACAGGATATGCCAAGCATGGGCATGCTGAGAAGGCTTTTAGAATTTATGAGCAAATGCAACAGGACGGAGTGGCACCTGACGGGGTCACGTTCATTTGCATTCTCAATGCGTGTGCCAGCCTAGGGGACCTGGAAAAAGGAAAGCGAGTTCATGCTGACATCAGCAAAACTGGAGTAGCACTACATGTTATTTTGGAAACTTCCTTAGTTGATATGTATGCCAAATGCGGGAGCATAAAGGATGCGCGCCAGGTGTTTGACAATATGACTGAACGAAATGTGGTCTCATGGAACGCGATGATTACAGGATATGGCCTGTGTGGATCTGGTATGGAAGCTTTCGAGATGTATGAGGAAATGCGACAAGAAGGGGTGTTGCCCAACAGGGTGACATTTATTTGCACTCTCAATGCATGCGCCAGCCTAGGAGCCCTGGAAAAGGGCAAGCGGGTGCATGCTGATATTATCAAGGCTGGAATACCCTCTGATATTATTTTGGAGACTGCTCTTGTTGACATGTATGCCAAATGCAGTTGCATAAGAGATGCGCGTCTAGTGTTCGACAATATGTCTAAGCGAAATGTTTTCTCATGGAGTGCGATGATCGCAGGATATGCCCAACATGGTTGTGGTATGGAGGCATTGGAAATCTATGAGCAAATGCAGCGAGATGGGATGATGGCCGACAGGGTGACGTTCATTTGCATTCTCAATGCGTGTGCCAACCTAGGAGACCTGGACAAGGGACAGCAGATTCATGCTGAGTTGATCAAAACTGGCATTGCGTCAGATATAATATTGGACACTGCCCTTGTTGACATGTATGCCAAATGCGGGAGCATGAAGGATGCGCTTCAACTATTCGACAAAATGCCTGAACGAAATGTGGTCTCATGGAATGCAGTGATTGGAGGATATGCCCAGCACAGGTTTGGCAGGGAGGCTCTCAATATCTACAATCGAATGCAAATGGAAGGGGTGAGACCTGACAGAGTCACATTCGTTTGCGTTGTCAATGCATGTGCCAGTGAAGGAGCTCTGGAAAAGGGCAAAGAAGTGCATGCTCGCATCGTCAAAGCTAAAATTGGATCATATATTAATTTGGAGAATGCACTTGTTGACATGTATGCGAAATGTGGGAGTGTAAAGGATGCACGGAACGTGTTTCATAATATGGCTAAACGAGATGTGGTCTCATGGAGTGCAATGATTGCCGGATGTGCCCAACATGGGTGTGGTAGGGAGGCACTGCATCTATTTGAAGAAATGCAGCAGGAAGGCTTGAAACCAGCCAGTATCACCTTCATATCTCTTCTCTCGGCCTGTAGCCACATGGGCTTGGTGGAGGAAGGTCGACACTACTTTGATTCCATGAGTCGAGATCATGGCCTCACACCTACAGTGGAGCATTTTTGCTGCATGGTAGATCTTTTTGGCCGGGCAGGCCGATTGGATGAGGCAGAGAACTTAATTAACAGAATGCCAGTTGAACGAGATGCTTTGGTGTGGGGGGCCTTGCTTGGTGCCTGCAGTGTTCATGGTGGGGTGGAGATAGCAGAACGTGCTGCCAAATGCATCCTCAACTGGGATCCAAAGCACCCTGCAGCTTATGTGCTGCTATCGGACATCTATGCTGCAGCTGGTAGGTGGGAGGATGATGCAAAGGTGAGGAAAATGATGGCAGATGCAGGGTTGGAACCAGGGCATAGCTGCATTGAGGTGGAGAGTCCCGTGCAGACATTTATTGGCTCCTCTTTAGAATAAAGAGGAGACTACGCATCAGTGTCAAAAATCGCTAAGTCCCTGTTGTGCCTCTCCCAGGTGTCACCTCCTCTCCTTTGCTGAAAACTACTTCCATGATGTGCCTTCTCCAGATAACACCTTGTTATTGAACAACTTACGAAAAATAAATGGATGAATTTTCAAGTTTAGTATGTAGATTCCACTATCCACAAAGAGGAGCCATACGCGACTAGCCGCTTGTTTTCAAAGATAAGTCACATCCTCAAAGTGACATGCTGAGCTGAAGGGATTGGTCTGGGCAGATGAAGGAGGATTGGGGTATGTAACCGACCCATGCTTTGTATTGCATGATCTGGAGGAGGAGCACAAGGAACTTTCTATTTGCTACCAGAGTGACAAGCTGACCATTGCTTTGGGCTCATCAGAATGACTGGCACCATCACGAGAAACCCCTCCGGTTCACTTATTCGCAAATTTGGGGACCACCTGTTGTAAGGGATGCCAACCACTTTTACCTCCTAAGTTGGGGGTTGTTCTCGTGGAGATCAGAGGTGAAACATAGCAGCATGCATGATAAATGGTGAGGCTGGAAAGTTCATAATTGGTTTATGCAACCGAGAGTTGTCTCGAAGGTCTCTTAATGCGTCGTCTGTTGCACTTTGTTAGTTGCCCATGGTGACAATCACCATTCAAGTGTGACTGTTGAAAGGCAGGAGTGAAGTCATGGAAAACAGATTGCAAGGATAAGTAATGATGACGGGCAGGAAGTCCATGGAAGTGCAAAGCCCCACACATAACCACTTTACATGCCAAAAGAAATTTGAAGAATAGACATAATTGCCAATGGTATTCCAAGACTTGTTTACCATCAACTCCTGAGGATTTTTTAACACATGAATGTTGTGTTGTGTCAGAAGCCTAGCACTCTGACACTGCCTACTGGAAATGTAGTAGTTGTTGATGGCTGTGGAGATCAATTTCTGCTCAACCTGGTTTTTGTATAGATCTGTTCCAGTCTTTCAGTAGGGGAGATTGATGTCAACGCCCTGTCCATCTTCCAATAAGTTATGCTTACACTCTTATTTCCTCTCTACTAAGAGCTGCACTGCCAATTTAGCAGTGTGAAAAGTTTTATCCACTTGCTCCACTGGCTTTACCTTCAAATCCCCTGCAAGAATCTTGAAGCCACTAATCTCTTTGTAAAGGTTGTGCCAGAAGAATGGAGATTTTGGAGCAGGTCATTTTTCTTTCAGTTTCCTTCTATTTTCCTCAATCAAACTTTTGAAAAAGCAAGCCATAAGTTCACGTCAGTATCTCGGTTATTGCCCTTTGGATGGTCAGGAAAGAGAAGCTGCAAGGATTATAAAGAGGTGCAGATGGTGGTGATGGATTCCCTGATGTCCAAGGAGGGTGATTACAGCTGCGGACAGCTGAGTAGATTAGAAACTCTGTTGCAGAGGGTCTGAAAGACAGAGGAAAGGAGCATGAAAGGTGATGCCAGAATCTGTGAAGAGGGAGGAAGAGTGAAGTGGAAAAGGAAACTCGTGGAGGCACTGAATTATAGTCAATTCCTTCTGTACTGAGCACGTTACGTTGCCTCTGCTTCTTAAACTTCAGTTTGAGGAATTTGCACGTCTACGGTCTACACCTAGCTATGATCTTGCTGAGGGTCATTGAAACATGGAATGAGTCCTTAGTCCTCTCCTGCACAACCTGACGACAAAATAAACTGGAGGTCTAAGTATCACAAAAATAGGAACTCAAAATTGAAAAACATACATAGAGATATAACACAAAAGTTCAGCTGAGGAATTTCAGGGGCATGACACTACTCCAAGCGCACGAGATACAGTGGTCGTGAACCTGAGCTAAATCAGAACGAGATCCATTGGAGACAGGAACAGGGGTGCCTATAGAAATTTCAGTTGTTGTTGCCAAGTAACCAAGGTCATCTGCTCCTCTGCTGAGTTTCATTGGCAGTGTACAGCGCTTGACTTTCCTTCTTTGAGCGGTATTTGTACCTCGAACTTACAAGGCCCACAAGCTTCCAAATGAAGGAAGAAATCACTTATCAGGTGATGAGCTGCATATGGTGTCAATATCAAAGGAGTGAACACATTTGGGGCCTATTTGACACTATAGCAATGCTGATATCCTCCTATCAGCTTATCACAATAGTATTAAAGCAATTTATAACAGTTAACAGTACCTTGGTCTAATTATTCATTACATACATGTAGGTCAGTGTTAGGAAGATGCATTTACATGGTGTTGTGGAGAGAGGATTCTTGGGATTTGGGCAGGTTGCGTCGGCCATCCTCATCTGCTGCTTCATCACCATAGCCAGCTTTTGCTGAGCTCATATGACATCTCAGGGCTGTGGTTGTGGATGAGTTGAAAAGCAACAGCATCATATGTAACCAAGGAATACCAGTGTCACCATGACAAACGGACTCATCTAACGAAATATTGCACAGGATTATCATCAGTCTCCTGGGGGAGGATGTTTTCGGAATAGATACTTTGAAAATGTCTTGCTCAAGCACTTCATTATTTTCATGATTCTTTGTCCTGCAGCCAAGGGTGGGCAAGAGCTTGCTTTGCTGTCAAACGAATATCAGCATTTACAGTTAATAGTTTTTGGATCAGATCTTTGGCTTCGGCGGAGATGGTCTCCCAGATGGGCGCTCGCAAAGAATATAGTCCTCGCCTGATTTTGTTAAACAAAGCACCCTCATTGGGATCATCAAAAGGAGAAAACCCACACAGAAGTATGTAGAGTATCACTCCTGCACTCCACAAGTCCGCAGCTGGTGTGTAGTATGGACGTCTGTGGCCAACTTCCAACACCTCAGGAGCAACGTATTGAGGTGACCCACAAATTGTGGACAGAACAGCAGATCCACCAAAGAGTTTGGCCAAACCAAAGTCTGCAATTTTCACTTCCGCATCGTCGTCGGTGGACTTGAGTAGAATGTTCTCGAGCTTGAGGTCTCGATGGACAATGCCTACCGAGTGGAGGTAAGCTATACCCCCTAGTATTTGGCGCATGGTGCGTGCTGCCTCTGTCTCCGAGAACCTCCTTTTCGCCAGCACCCGGCCCAACAGTTCACCGCCTGTCACAAGTTCTGTGACGACATAAACATGGTGCTTTGTGAAGAAACATTCCTTGAAACAAATGCAGTTTGGATGCTGCACCTTCTCCAAGACATTGATCTCTCGTTCAAGGCTTCCATCTTTTGGGCCATACTTAGACCTGTCAATGACCTTAACGGCAACCTCCTCTCCTGTCGCAAGGTTTCTCCCCAACCTCACAACAGCAAAACCTCCGACCCCAATAGTTTTCCCAAGTTGGTATAAACTAGAGAACTCGAAATCAGAACTTCTTCTGGAACGAGACTTCTTCAGACGTGGACGGCAGCAAGCATTATTGCCAGGGCCATGGGGACCAGACTTCTTAGACTGTTTTCCTTTGGACCCTGCAAAGCATGAGGACCTGCTGAGTAGTGAGTACAGACAGCTAGAGCTGCTCGACTGCCCAGTAGATCGAGATTGTTTTGAATAGAAGCACGACCCCATGGCTGCTCCGGCATTGATCCACTCACGACTACACTCATCGGTCTTCTACTTCTCTAACTACTCCCCCAAGACGCCGTTGAATGCGTCCTGAAGACTCCCAGTAGCGAAAACCCACTCCGACACAGACCGAGCACAGACCACTTTCATGATCACCAGACAACATACTCGTTCCTTGAAAAATCACCATGATCGAGACAGCTGCAGGATTGCACACTTAGTGTCTTTTGAAGAATTTTGGAACGTGGGAGCAGTTGCAGATCCTCTCAACCGTTCCACCGCAAACGGTGAGTTCCAGGAAACGATTTGAATCCACACAAGAAGCGGTTTTGCAGTACATGGAAGGTGTATCGTTCACTACCAATTCACTCCTGTAATCTCCCTGGCTCACGAAACAGTCAATCATCTTCACCAAACAGTCTTCTGCATGTAGTAATCCACAGTTCTAGAGATGCAGACGACCACTTATACCGCAACAACGAACACTAGTCTCTCGCCCTTCTGTTCCTATCGCCTTGTTCAGCGTTTCGCCCTCATTTTATACAAGATCTTATCAACTACATGTATAATCCTCATGGCATGTTAGTTCATTTGAACATTGCAAGCCTCGTCTTGCTGATTGTGGTTTCATGCATGGGCTTTGCTTTGCTCTGCTCTGGCTGCTTGTGGAGTGTGTGCCTGATGGCTGGTTGGAGACATGAAGGGGCAGGTCGGTTTGTGAAGAGGCCCTGCCGCTGCTTCTTTATCACACATGCACACATGCTTATAAACGGTTCTAGCTGCGCTCGGGTATGGAGCGCACGTGGCCCCGGCGGGTCCAGCTCACCCCGGGTACCACCTGTATTTTTCTTGTGCCGGGTCCATTACTTTCATACCCTGAAAAAGAACCGGCAGGGTACACCGTTCCAGACTGGGACCCGATGAAAGCAAGGGCCCCATTGCTGCAATGATGCCCCTGTGTTTTACCATAGAAAGGCATTGCAGCAATTAGTTTTATTATTATTATTATTATTATTATTATTATTTAATAAATTAAAATTTATAAATTTATAAATTTTTACTGGGCCTTCATCCCCTTTATTGAAAAGAAAAACAACTATACATCCTTCAATATATTCTTTATTTACCCGGCGGGTATATAAAGGGTAGATCAAATATCCTTACCGGATATTTATCTTTATCCAGTTAAAAATCTTGGCCTTTATCCTTTACCCGTCGGATAAATAAATGGACATACAAATAATTTACCCGTACTCAAAGGATAAATAAGTGGACATATAAATAATTTACCCTTAGCCGGAGGTTAAATAGTCCTCTGATTTTCTATTTACCCTTTCCCGGAGGGTAAGCAAAAATCTATTTATCTAGTTTCCTGCATAGTTCAGAGAACGGAATCCTTTTCCATTTTACAGGAAAGAAGGTCAGTAGAGCTTTTGTTAGGGATTTGGCCATCAAATATTTGGGAGGATCAGCAGAGGAATTAAAACAACAATTCTGCCATTGCCGAAGGGAGGGGCTTCTTCTCCCTGTCTTTGAAATCCAGGAGGCCGCATCCCAGGCCCTTCTGTTTAACCCTCATGTGCAAAGCTTCAATGTTAACATCTTCCCATGGTCTTTCAAGATGGGTAATAGAAACGGTAAGTTATGGGGTCCCAGAACCGTTTCTCTCCCATACATAGGTCTGACCAACCTGTCAGATATCGCCAATCACTTTGGGTTTTACTTGGGCTTGGGGGTTTTTTTACCCTCTCATGTGTACGGAGAACATCAGACAAAACATTGCTTGGAAGTCTGCCACAATTGCCTCTAGACTCAACGAAACTGGCTTTGCTGAAATGGTCCTTATATTATGCCCGAAGACTAGCTGGCAACACTACCTGAATTCATTCGTCTCCCCATAGACAAAGAAGATAACTACTTTTCAATCAGACTGATTGAAGATTCCACCTCATCTGCTTGCTTCAATTGTGACATGCATGGCCACATCAAAGCAGACTATCCGACAGGCAAAGAAATGGCTCTCCAGGTCTGGGGATACCCATCTCTATCCTCTACTCATCGACACCAACTCTCCCTACTGGAAATTGAAGAACAACAATCCAATCAACAAGGCCACAATATCAAGGGCACATGTGTCACCAGTCAATGACTTTTTTTCAGTTTAGCCCCAGCCCCCTGACCGGCAAAACAATTGTATGACCCCACAGATCCGATGCATATAGAGGCTGGTGCTTCTCAACTCAACTAGGCAAATTTCAAAGGCAAATAAAAGACCAACGACCAATCCCCATCCACACCTCACTACAATAGATTAAGGTTTTTATGACTACGGCTTTTGCGGAGTCATAACAACTATGACTACAGGGCGATGAAATGCATTGTAGAGATATTTTATCACTATGTAGTAATAGATATTACTACACGACTCCGAAAAGATAGGGAGCATTGGTCAAACATTGTTGACCACGATGTTTGGGATGGTTTATATGACTAGTGTGAGATGTTTTACTACGCGTGGATGATGTTTCATGGAAACTTATGACTGCATGACTGCAAATGGTTTCACAACTCTATTTATACAACTACTTCATTATAGGTGTCATTGTGGCATATACATGAATGGATTCGTCCGTTGGATGAGTTCATCAATTGATGACATGCCATGAAAACTTATGACTGCATGACGTAGATGGTTTCACATCTCTATGACTACATCACTACACATGTCCTTTTAAAGGCATTTATATGACTAAATTACTACACATGCCATTTTGAAGGCATATTATTCATGAATGGATTCATGCATTGGATGAGTAAGTTCATCCATCCATGGTTACCAAAGTCCTATCAGCTTTGAACATGTGTCAGTTTCCTTATTGGTTCGATATCAGAACTGGAGCTCAAAGCATTTTGTGGTTATCAAATTTGCTTAAGTCCTGGTCAAAGAGTCTTGGCAGATGCAAATTAATGTTTGACAATATAGGAGTAGAACCAAGTGCAGGGGGCACGGATCGATGGAGGCTTTGGAGCCATCCCAATATGACAACATTTGCACATTAGTGTGTTTATGGCCCTCAACGTTTGTGAGAGGTATGGCCTCATTGTTCCCATGTAGGATGTGCCAATGTAGTATGTAGTTTGCTCAAGTGAGCACAAATTTGAACACTTTCGTAATTTTCTAGCGTGTCAAGCAGTACTTTACTAATCTCAAATAGATATAAACATTGCAGCTTGGCAATTGTGATATAAATTCTATAACAACTGAGTCAATGTTTTAGTTATTTCAGCTATTTGATATGATATTTTTGGATAAATCAATCACATCATCATGATTTTCCAGAATTGCAATTATTGCAAAAGCGACTTCCCTAATGTAATAAAACTTAGAATTAATATTTTTCTTCAACGGCTTCTATAATGTGTTAAAACAAAACCATACTAAGTGTGTCTAATTTTATAATCTTTTTGTAGTTTAAGTTTCTTTTCATTGGCCATAAAGATTGCAAGACTATGCATTCGTTGGAATTCTTATACTTTAAATCATGGTATTATTATTAAGAACTAAAATATGAGGATGGATGAATATTTGACATTAAAAATTATTATAACACAACATAGGCACTAGTATGCATCTGCATCGAGCCTCTTATTTTACATTGGACTAGGGTAGCCAGTGCCGTTGGCCCAAGTGTCCAGTGTCATCTAAGCCCATGTGCAATCTCCTATGTATCCAAGTGCGTCTCGTCTCCTATGTCGAGGCCCAAATCGCCTCTATGGTAGCTTGTGCCGTTGGCCCATGTGTGAATAATTGAAATCTAAGACTAAGTGCAATTTCCTATGATCCTAGTGCGTCTCCTACGTCGAGGCCATCTAAGCCCAAGTGCAATCTTTTATGTATCCAAGTGCATCTCCCGTGTAGAGGCCCAAGTGTCCATTGTCATTTAAGCCCAAGTGCAATCTCCTACGTATCCAAGTGCGTCTCCTATGTATCCAATGACATCTCCCATGTGCGTCTACTATGTCGAGGGCCATCTAAGCCGAGTGTGCAATCTTTTATGTATCCAAGTGCATCTCCCATGTAGATGCCCAAGTCCAATGTCATTTAAGACCAAGTGCAATTTCTTATGTATTCCAGTGTGTCTTTTATGTTGAGGCCCAAGTGCGACCTCTAGTGTAGCCTATGTCGTTGGCCCATGTGTGAAAAATCGAAATCTAAGCCCAAGTGCAATCTTCTATTCATGTATCCAAAAGCATTTCCCATGTAGAGGCCCAAGTGTGACCGCCTCTCATTTTAAGATAATAGGGTCTTCAATGGGCATGTGCGATGTGGCCGGTGGGCCCCGCGCACGGACGCCCGGCTCCCCCCACCCTACCCGCCCCGCCCCGCCCGCCGCTGCGCGCGGTCGCCCAGCCGCGGACGCGGCTGCAGCAACCGCGCCCTCGTCCGCCGCGCGGCTAGTCCCCCACCCATGAGTCCGCTGCCCTCCAGTCTGCCAGTCCGCTACTGGCCAGTCTGCTGCCCAACAGTCTGCCAGTCCGCCAGTCTGCCCGCCAGTCTGGTGTTGGCCAGTCCGCTACCCAGCAGTCTGTCAGTCCTCCAGTCTGCCCGCCAGTCCGCTGGCCAGTCCCCTGCCATCCAGTCCGCTGACGGCGCAGGATCTCCACCGTCCATTCCCATAACCCATCCGAGCCCTCCATTTTTAGGGCTGCGATTCAAACCTTTATCCCTGCCGCCTGCCATTTGCCAGCAGCCGGGAACGTGCGCACTGTTCTCGTCGTATGAGGTCAAAATACCCGAAAGGACATGAATTTCTTGACTATATCGAGTAGTACTGGAAGCCCAAAATAGCAATGTGGTGTACAACAGCCCGCCATGTCCCTCATGCGAGCCAAGACACAAACGCAAGCATTGAGGCATACCATGGAAATCTGAAGGCAAGACTTGCCATAGGGAAAGGCAAGATGAGTGGTCGTAGAGTGGACTGGCTTATATGGGAATTCACTGGCCGTGTGCTAACACACTACTGGTACGCAATCCATTTGAAGACCCACAGGTTCATAAGAAATGACAAACACGAAAAGTACATATCCAGTTCTATACTTGCGGCACGAGACATTCCTGCTGAGAGTGTTACTCTTCCCTTGGGTCCTGGTGAACCAGCCTACGTTCTCAGCAGCAACCACCCCGGCACAACATACATTATTTACAATCCTGATTGCGATTGGGCTTGTTGCACGTGCCCATGGGCAATGAAGGGAAACTTATGCAAGCATCAGGTCCGTGTCCTGAAGATGCTTCACCCTAACCTGCAGGATGGCCTCCTTGTGCGCGCTTGTGGCACGGCGCTGGGAACCATTCATGGAGGATTACATAACTTGCTCTTGGGCAATGGTGCCGGCGGCAACGACGAATCCAATCAGTTCATGGAAAGACATCCTCCGGACGACTTCCCCTACGACGAGGCACCTCTGGAGGTCTCAGCCTCAATGGAACAAGAATTCGCGGACATACTTCGCATTGTAGGTGATGACAAATACCTGGAGGCACATGCCCGATCTACTCTTCGTATGTGCAGAGGGCAGTTCGTTGATATCCTGGCGAAAAGTGCGACTGGAATGTTGCACCCTGCGGCAACAAAGGCTTTCCGTCCTCTGAACGACAACAACAACATGTCTCTGAAAAGGAGACGAGATTTCGTGGAGGCCTGGAAAACCCGGCCTAGGGTTTTGCGGAGAACCAACAAGAGGGTGTCTGCATCTGCACCTGCACCTGCAGCACATATATACTCGAAAATTCGCAAGGTTTCAGGTCGTGTAGGTGTCACGAAGAAGACAATATAAGTCTGCAATGCTTGAAAAGAGACAAGGTTTCAGGTCGTGTAGGTGTCACGAAGAAGACAATATAAGTCTGCAATTCCTCTGGTAGCATTGTCCCTTTCTGAAATACAAGTCCGCAATGGACTCATGCACAGTCTCCACAATCCCAGCACACTCCGGCACCAACTCCCATCAGACAGCTGCAGAGTTTCCCAACTGACTCCTCTAGTCTCCCAACTGACTCCCACACAGTCTCCCAAGCATAGTCTCCCAACGGACTCATGCACAGTCTCCCAACAGAGTCACAGTCAGCAGACTGCGAACGCCAGTAAGCCAGTCTACTGGTCAGTCTGCTGCCTAGTTCGCTGTCCACTCCGAACGTCTACTCACCACACTTCCACCTCATCCCTGCAACTCTCCCAGCAGACTGCTGGACAGACTAAGTCTCAAGCACACTCATCCACAACAACAGACTCAAAATGGACAGGCTCCAGTGGACTACCTCCCTAACGACTCATGCCAATCCAGCGTCCTAGCGGACTCATGGACATGGTGCCTACCAGACTAGGTACCAGACCCACCAGTCCTAGCCTCGGCAGCATACTACTCGCACATTCAAGCTCAGCGGACTCGGGTGCACAATGCATGGAAAAATTAACACCATTGTGTCCATTGAGTTTAGTGACAACATTACAAAACATGCCAGCACCCACAGTACACAAAAGTGCTCATCACCACTGGAATAGTAAGCGAAAATACTCGCATTTTTTATTTCGGTACATAGACTTCACAGGACAAGTACATCATACTCATGAGAGCAGTTTCTCTACATTGTCCAACCCCTGCACGATATACTGGGCACACTGCATTCGCTGCCCAAGTGCAAACTTTGAAAGTAAACCAGTCCTTCGTGAAAGGTGTTCCTCTCTCTGGCTTTGCAGTCTCGGAGACATTTCCTCTGACTTTTACCCACTCATAAAACACTTGAATGAATGACATGACGTAAAAGCCACACTCCCAGCTGAATGGTTGCTGGGGCACATCAGGCGCGTGGAACTGAAATGCTTGGACAATCTCGTGCCACTCCGGTGAGTCCATTGAGTACCCTAAGCACTCACCATGAAGCTTCCGAATCCACCCTAGAACATGCGAGTCCCTGATAGAGTTCAGGTGAGTGTAACAGCCCTTGCGGAGGTCGATGATACAAACACTCCAGTGCCCTCTGCAATGGTATCAAACAACATGGCGTCATTGCACAATCATGATGGGCAGACTCAGCAGACTGACACTCAGCAGACCGACCACTTAGCAGACTCAGCACTCAGCTGACTTAGCAGACTCAATCTTCAAACCCAGTCCACTGCACAAATACAGAGGTCAACTTAATCGCCTAGAGTCAAGACGACACTGCGAAACCAAACTATGACTCAGGAGACAGTCGAAGCAGACTCGGAAGAGTTCTTACTCGTCCCCAATTGGCACCAAAATGAATCGCACTCTTTCAAGTCCTTGCCCAGTCGTTCAGTGCTAAGGCAACCTTTGAAGACCTCCAAAAGGCTTTCACATTGCCCTATCCCCAATGACTTCAACACCGTCCACGTCGACGTTGGAAGAACAACAATAGTGTTGGTGAACCGCAGCCTCAACCGATTTCTCATAGAATCGACACCACAGCTCCAGGAGTCTATCTGTGCACTCTGACTCAACCTTCTGGAGTGCCTTTATGTCATCCGGCGACAGTCCGCATTCAAACCGTGGGTCCCCTTAAAAAAACATCAGCATGGAATTACCCGCCTTGACGTGCAGAGCATGTGCTTTGCCAAAACGAGCACCCATCCTGCACAGAGCACCATCCTTCGGGAAGCCTCATGTACTGAACAGACAGACATCAACATGGTACCAAACACTCTACAGGCTGAACAGTTCATCAGCAGACTGACAAGACTAACCACAACAGACAATGATGACAACCGGCAGCAGACTGACCACAACAGATCGCAAAGCACTTAACGACAAAGACAGATGAGGAAACTGAGCACAGTACTCACCTGTGCTGCTCCAGGAAACGATCTTTGTCCATGTCCAAGGCCAGCTTACGGTTCTTGTTCATAAAGACGCCAGACTTTTTCTTCGCCAGTCTCTTGGTACTCGGACCCTCCTTGACCTCCTCAGCATGGACCACGATAGTCCGCTTCTTGGCTTTGCCTCTCCCCTGGGAAGCAGGGACAGCTGTAAGCGGGCTGGATAGAGCAGACAAATGCAGCGCTGCCGCCCTACTTCGCAACAGAGGTTGGTCAGCAGGTTTGTTTACACTTGTTGGACCTGTCTTTGCAGCTTCGTGGGTCGCATATGTAGAACTGACCCGCGCATCGGGGGGTGTGCTCACCCCCACACCTTTCTTGGTTGTCGATCCCACGTTTGCAGCATGGGCGGAAGATGTCATGTCCTCAGAAGTAGACAGTCTGCCGACGGAGGGACGAACATCATGTGAGGATACCGAGCAAAATGGCGAATTAGCCCAATTTCACAATGTGCTAAAACATAAACAACAGTGCTGAAAGAGGAAATGGCACAATCTGCGCAAGGGGTGAGGGAGCAGACTCCATGCAATCCAGCGCTATACCAGACGGTGTCTGCGCCGCATGTGGTTCATCGTCAGTGTGCCTACCAGCATGTTCAGTCTGTTGCTCAATGTGGGCAGTCGGCTCGCCGCCGGTTCTTCGTCAGTCATTTCGTCTGTGAACTGTGCAGTCTGCTCGCAACTCTACAGTTCAGTTTCTCCCTCAATGTGGGCAGTGTGCTCAGTGGCAGGTTGGTCGTCAGTCCTTCCCTCTGTGATGTGTGCAGTGTGCTGGTCAGGCCGTGCAGTCTGAACTGTGTAGTCAGAGCTGAGCAGAATAGTCTGCCACTCCGAGCCATCCTGGTCAGTCCTTCCCTCTGTGACCTGTGCAGTCTGCTGGTTAGTCTACAGTTCAGTCTGCTCATCAATGAAGATAGTCTGTTGCCCCGCCACAGGTTGCTCGGCAGTCCTTCCATGTGTCGACTGTTCAGTGTGCTGGTCAGTCCGGTGGACAACTGGCTGGGTGTTCGGATCTCCATGGACTTGGGAAACATCAAGAACATGTATGGAAGACCCACCGGCAATTGCTTCCTCAGACTCTTCTGTAAGATCTATGATACGGTTTTGCGTTCCCAGATTGAGTTTGGTCATCACGTAAGACTCATCTATGGCTTTCGCCACTGAGCGCACGAAAACGGGACTGAGCTGGAAGGTCATAAAAGGCAGGCCACGGGGAGCTGGATAAGAATGCTTTACCGGTGACATGATGACGTCGTCAGTGAATGTGCCTGGGGGAAAAGTGGACTCGGTCAAAACACTCATACTGGTAGATTCAAAAACATGTTGTTGGGAACTCAGCAGAAATTCATCCACAGGGTCCCGGTGAGGCCAGTGCATCCGAGTCTGTTGCACAATCCAGGGAACAGACTGGCTATTAGTCTCCTGGACAGTCTGCTCGGCCATCTGCTGAGTGGGTTCGCCAGTGTCTTGCACAGTCTGCTGAGGGGCAATCTGCTGGCTGGATTGGCCGATCTGCTGCACAATCTGCTGAGGGGCAGTCTGCTAGCCATGTTCGCTGGTCTGCTGCACAATCGGCTGAGGGGCAGTCTGTTGGCCGGTCTGTTCTCCGGTCTACTGCAAAGTCTGCAAAGTTCGCTGCCCGCTCAGTACTGTTTGCACATACTGAGTATGTGTGTGCGGGGCAGTCTGCTGGGAGTGATCCGGCCTATTACCCGGGATGGTCTACTGCACATGCTCGGTCTCCAGCACTTGGGCAGTCTGTCCACATGTGTCATGGGGAATATGTTGTTGGACATTCTTGTGACCAGTCTGCTGGACAGTCTCCCGAACTCCTTGTAAAGCCCAGGACAAGGTCCCTTGCACCTCTGGCAAAAGAGTCGAAAGTAGCCTGCATTTGCTTGTCTCCCAGATCAACTCGCCCTGCAACACATGTTTATGCAAATGTGAACTTCTAAAAAAAGTTGGCAAAAGAAATGGAGCTGAAACACGAAAGTTGCCCATAACATTTTTACCTTCCAAGAGATTCCGACGAGGCCAATGTCCTTGATTTGCCGGCACAGGCATGCTCCATCGAGATGAGCAATGGCGCCAATGCGGTCTTCAGTTGGGGTCCCACACCACAGGACTTTGAAGACATTGGGATTCTGCAAAACAATGTCGAATACTGCTTGCTCCATCACCAATGCAAACCACTGCAATGCGTCATCCACCACAACTTCTGTGAATGGTCGGTTCCATGGAGTAAGTCCATCCTCAAGCTATGCAGATCCTTCATCAACTTGTTGTACGGAGCGGAAATTGCCAAATTGCATCCATCTGTGTTGTAGGAATGAAGCTGCCAATGCGCTCAAAGTCCTCCTCAGTCAATCCGAACAAGTGCTTTCTTCGTACCCCAAAGGTTGGAT